>CM070535.1:30117955-31317955 GCA_036346415.1 Raddia guianensis
ATCAATCGACTTAGTACTCTGCCACACGTGCAGCGGCACAAGGCAGCGTACCTCGAATTTCTCATGGTGTTCGCTTAAGTCTCGGCGGAAGCTTCCTCGTTGGGTCAATTCCCGTGACCGGACTCGATCCCGGGCGGAAGCAGCGGATGGTTCAGTGATCCTGGACCCATAGATCAAAGTCGGAACGGCTCGAAGCTATAGCAACGGTCCTTAGATCCACCAATCGTCGATCTCGCCAGAGTGGGCGATCTTTATGCGATTAACCTGAAGCGACCGTCAAGGCCTAAAGTCTCTAGGAGAAGTCAACAACTCCTCCAGCGGCGGCTAAAGCCGCCGGAATGATTCGGACAGCTCGATCATCGTGTGACCCGTCACCATCGAAGGATCACTTGTCCATGAGCGAGCTACCCGTGGTCGCCGTCGCTCGCAAGTCCTCGTAGTCATCGCGACCGCGGGGCAAGCGCGCGACGCGATGATCACGGACCGTCCCCTCGTGAGGAAGCGCCGTCGCAACCACAAGGAAGGAACGTGGTGGATTGTCCGGAGAGAGTTTCTCCAGCCGAAGTCATCCTGCTCAGCAGAGTTCCTCGCGAACAGACCAACGTCTTCTCAAGACTAGGTTAGGGAAGGTGGCGGTCATATGCTCGGCCGCGGGGCTTTCTCCGACGAAGCTTGGGCTGTCCGGTGGCCCTCAAAATTCAAGCCCGGTCACATGGAGAGGTACAATGGGACTCGTAACCCAGAGGAATTCTTTCATCTACGCTACGGCCATCATGGCGGCCGGGTGACGAGCTCGTTATGGCTAATTACCTCCGACCGTCTCTTGAGGGTCTTCGCCGGACGTATCTGTTCAATCAGCAGGAGGGTTCCATCACTCATGGAACCGGCTTTGTGACGCCTCGATCGCTAATTTCCGGAGTCATTACGCACGCTCAGGCAAGGAGGATGATCTGCGCGGACGATCCAGATGAACGGGAGACCTCCGCAACTTCGTGAAGCGCTTCATTAAGATCCGCAAACACGATCCCGAACATCTCGAATGAATCATTGTCCGCGCCTTCAAAAACGGGTCATGACGAAGCGTCACCCAGATCTCGAAATCAATGAGACTGGACCGCCAACGACTGCTCAAAGGCGCCGATCGCTATGCCATCAGCGGCGAAGAGCTGCTCAAGACAAAAGGCGTTCGACAAGGCGTGTCAGTCACTTGACTGGTGTGGATGAGAAGAAGAAGAGCAAGAAGAATGTCCCCGTGACAAGAAGTCCCGTAAGAAGAAGAACAAAGGTGATCGAACAATACCGTTGTATGGATCACAAGACCTCCTCCCAGAGGATGGGCGAAGAAGCCCAACAATAACTACAAGGGTAAAAGCACGCAGTGGAGGCGGACAAGGCAAGAAAGGTCCGGCGACCGATTTTGCAAGTTCCACCAAAGACTACGGCACGACATCGCCATCAGAGAACTTGGGCTGCAAAGCTCAAGATTTCTACAACGGCAAGGGCCTAATGCCCCCCCGCCTCGAACAATGTGATGCCTGTGAAGGCCAAGCGCCAAACCGGCGATGGTGATCGGAAGATGATGATGAATATCAAGAGCTCGTGAACCATATCGCCGTCATTTTCGGCGGCTCCTCGGCTTACATTTCTCTGCGCAGCCTCAAGGAAGCTGCCGGGAGGTCCATTAACGTCGAAAAGGCAAAACCTCGGCTGAATCGATGAAGTGAACTCGAGGTCCCCATCTCCTTCTCTCAGAGGATTGCTCCATCGATGACCAAGCCTCGGCGGCTCCCATCGGTGGTCGCGCCCGACCATCAAGAACGCGAGAGTTGGCCGTGTCTTTAGTGGACGGCGGGAGCGCGCTGACTTGCTTTTACTAAAGTCTCGGACGAGATGCAAATTCTCGCTCCAAGTCAAGGAAGTCGCAATACCCTTCTACGGAATTGTTCCGGAGAAGTCAGAAGCTGTTAGGTGTTGTCCTCACTGTCACCTTCGCAACCCAAGCAACTTCCGGACGAGTTGATCACTTTCGACGTGGTCGACTTTCCGCTTCACAGCATAACGCAATCTTGGGCAAAGCCATCTCGGTAAGTTTATGGTCGTGTCCCACCACGCTTACCATTGCGTGAAGATACGGGTCCTAACGGTGTGATCACGGCCAAGGGCAACTACAAAGTCAGACCGGATTGCGACGAGCGATCCCTTGCCCCGGTCGACCACCTCCGCCCCAGCGGTCTGAAGTTCATGCAGACCAAGTCTCAGACGCCCTAGGGTCTCCTTCACCGGTGGGAAAACTAAGGTTCACTGCCGCTTGATGATACTTCCAAGCGGTTCACTTGGGGCCAATCTGGACCCCAAATAGAAAGCGAGCTCATTACCTTCCTCCGAGCTAATGCAGATGTATTCGCACAGGAGCCATCGACATGCCCGAGTCCCTAAGGGAGGTAATCGAGCACAAACCGGCCAGGTATCGCCGGGACAAAAGCCCTGCTCGCGGAAGCTTCATCGCTTTCGAATTCAAGCAGAGATCATCAAAGATCGACTATAAAGCGCTTTCTTCTTTGGGTTCATCCGCGAGGTTGATCACACCGAGTGGTTAGCCAACCCTGTCATTGTGAAGAAGAAAGGCTGCAAGTGGAGGATGTGTGTCGATCACACAGATCTGACGCCGCTTGTCCTAAGGACAATTTCCGCCGTCAGATTGATCGGTCGATGCGATCATTGACGCCTACTCGAGTTTTTAGATGCTTACTCGGTTACCACCAAATAAGCATCTCCCGAGGATGAAGAGAAGGCGCCTTCATCACCCCCTTTCGCACTTTCGCTGCTCGACCATGTCTTTCGGTCTGCGCAATCTTCGGTGCCACGTTCGCCGCTTAATGGAGAAGACCTTCCCGAGCAAATATGGAAAAACACGGAGGTCTATGTCGGCGACATAGTTGTAAAGAGCAAGTATGCTCCGGATCATGTAAAAGACTCGCCGAGACTTTTCATAATCTCACGGGCATCGAATAAAATTAAATCCAGAGAAGTGTACCTTTGGTGTTCGATCCGAATGTTGCTTTCGGTTATGTCATTGGCTCGCAAGGTATTTCGCCAACCACGAAAAAATCGAGGCCATTGAAAATATGCAGGTTTGAACTACTATAAAGGAAGTTCAAAGCCTCTTTGGGCGGATGGCTGCTCTAAGCGTGTTTATTTCCGTCAAAGCTAACGCGGGCTGCCCTTCTTTAAGGCCTGCGCATAAGCACAATGGTTTCGAGTGGGCCGGAAGAAGCCAGCTGAGATCTTTCGGGATGCGAGCGATACTGCCCAATCCTCCCGTCTTGACTACCCAGCGGCATGGCGAAAGCTCTGCTTGTACCTAGGTTACACGCCACAAGCGGTGAGTCGCGGTCTTGACGGTCGAAAGGGAAGGCATCGGCGACCAATCTATTACGTGGCGAGGTACTTCACGGATCGAAGGGCGTTACCCTAAGGTCGAAGCTTCTCTATGCCTTGCTCATGTCCTCCGTGAAGCTTCGCCACTACTTCCAGCGCATCAAATCTTGGTCCCGACCACGTTCCCTACGGGAGAAATCTCTACGGAACAAAGAATCTAGCGGACGTATAGCTAAGTGGGCAATGGAACTAGCAGAGTTTGATCTCGTTATTTCTCGCCGTAAGCGCTATTAAGTCACGTGTCCTAGTGACTTTGTCATTTGAATGGACTTGCCGCTCAAATCCTGGAAGCTCCCCGAGCAACCCGATGAACCCTCTGGACCATGTTTTTCGATGGCTCGCGACCGAAACTTCGGGGCTGGTTTTGTTCTCATCTCCCCTCAAGGAGAGCAACTCCAGATTCTATCCAACTACACTTTGCGGCGACCAACAACGCTCAGAGTCGAGGCCCTCCTCACGGACTAAGCGTGCAAGTCGCTTGGTGTCCAACGGTCGATCGTGAAGGGAGATTCACGGTGGTCATCAATCAGTTAACAAGGAGTATCGGTCTTTGCGATGACTCAATGGCGCGATACCGGTTGAAGTGAGGAAGTTGGAGCGGTATTTTCGATTTTGAAGTGCTCTTCGTGTCGAAAGGACAACTTCACGGCCACTGACTATCAAGTATGGATCCTCACGCGAACTCGCTTTCGCAGCGGTGCTCGTCGAGCACCTTCACAAGCCCTCAATCACGTCTCCGGACGAGGCAACGAAGGCAGTGGTCTTGTCTCCGTTATCGGGTGTCTGGATTGGACAACGCCATTTGTCCGTACCTTGCGATGGGACTCGCCTGACGACGGCCGAGCGGCGTTCCCTACTCACAAGGCGTCTTTGCTCCATACAAGCTTGTGGGCGGCATCCTTACCATCAAGGTGCTCGGGAGTTCTTTCCAAGTGCATCTCGCCTTGAGGGTGTGTTCCTTCTTAGGGACATACACGAGGGTGCTGTGGCAACCACGCCTCCTTCGTAACTCGGTCGGCAGCGCTTACGCATGGGCTATTATTGGCCCATGCGTTATAAGATGCCGGGACATCGTGACTAAGTGCAAGGCTTGCCAATTTCACGCCGGAAGGCACACAAGCCCGCCCAAGAGCTCCAAACAATCCCCATCTTGGCCTTTTTCCACATGGGGTGCGGATCTGCTCGGCCCATTCCCCAAGGGGTACAAGGGCTATACACACCGCTGCCGCCATAGACACTTTTACAAAGTGGATTGAGGCAGAGCTGTGTGTCGTCTCTTCACGCCAAGACGGCCGTTTCGCTTTTCAAAAGCAACGTGGTCACGCAGCAGGATCCCCCCAAGTTGATCGCGATAAGCGGTACCCGGTTGAGCGAGTTATTCGGGAATCTGCGAGCATTTGGGCACCAAGTGCCGCTTCGCTTCGTGGCACACCCACGAGCAATGGAAGCGATGAGCGAGCTAACGGACAGATAGTCGAGGTATCAAGCGGCGGTATTTGCTGCTCTCGGCGAGCACAAGAAGGTTCTGGTCGGAAGTTCCTTCCGTCCTTCAGGCGATTCAGACTACGGCCACCGAGCAACCGCAGAAACTCCTTTCCAATTGGTCTATGGTGCGAAGCCATCACGCCTCACCGAAATCAGTACTTTCGGTTAAGCTTTCGCACGAGCTCGGTCAACAATTGACGGCGAGCAAGCGCCTCCTCGATCTCGATCTCCTCAAGGCACACGCGACCGGGCACAAGTCGAATGGCACGCTACCAAAGAAGCTCTTCGCCGACGCGCGCCAAGTCGGTTCGACCAAGGGTTTTGAAGGCGGGCGACCTGTTCGCGCCGTGTCGAGAACTTGTCCAATGCCAACAAGTTAACTCCTCGTTGGGAGGGCCCGTTCACGATCGTTTCTCTTGCCGCCCGGGAAACATTCACTGCTATGGAGGACGGGGAGAGAGTCGACCAAAGACTTGGAACATCGACCACCTTCGTAAGTTCTTTGTGTAGGTCTTTTCGGTGTCTGCTTAGCCTTGCGCTTTTGTAAAACTTCGCGCCTTAGTTCGTCCAAGTCTCTCGGGCACCATGTAAAGTTCAATCCAATTCTCAGTGAATCCTCACGGCCTCTGTGCCCCTTTTCACTGCTTGTCTTCTCAGACTACTTTCCTCTGGTAACACTTGATGGCTGCCCGGCCTTGCGAACTCTTGGCTCCGCAATCTTAAGGATTTTTCCCTACCCGTGTCTAGTCTCGTCGTTCCTAAACTCGTGGTTGCGTAACACGGCCTTTCCACCTTGCGGCTAAGTCTCGCTCTCGTAAGCCCTCATGGCAGAGGCACTTATCTGGCGCGACCACTTGGCAAAGCTCGCTCTCGTAAGCCTCTGCGGCGAGGCACTTTCCTTGTTCGGTTACTCTCGGGCGCCTAACTTACGTCAGCGAAGCGGTGTGGAACAAATCGAGCAAGGTTCGTGTCGAGGATTAAATTACGGCCCATTGCCATGGCCCCTCTTCACGGCCCGATCAAACGACCTACCAGGCCCGGCTCACTGGAAGGTTCTATCGCCCGTAATGCGTCTGCCAAAACGGCCGCACGGTACGCGGTCGAACGACCTAGGATTCGTGTTGAGTCCTACTCGAACAAGAGTTACTGCGGCTACGTGAAGACCGGGCGTGGTTTCCGGATTGGAATAGAAGTCGTGATCCCCAAGAATTGAGTTTACCTTATACGCCTCGGGATGTATTTGGCATGTATGAGTTTGTTACGATCTCGTAGTTAGCTGCCCGATTATCCCTTGATAGGTCGGTTTGCTCAAGACTATATAAACAGAGCCCTACGGCGTGTTAAGGGGGCGGAGCATGATCCGAGACCACGACCATTAGATTTTCGCATAATCTCGTCGAGACTTGTTCGTCTCGTCGAGCCACCTCTGTATTCATCCTTGATATATAAGAAAGGCCGGACGTAGGGCTATTATCTCTCGAGAGGCTGAACCAGATAAAACCCTTGTCTCTTGTTAGTTCTTTGTTGGTGGTTGTTGGCGTGTCTCCTATCTCCTCTTTGAAGAACCTTGGTTGACTTGGGTCGATATCCCAACCGTCGACAGCTGGCGCCGACCGTGGGGACCCGCAGATCGAACATGTCGAACTCTATCAGCGATCAGGAGATTCTCCCTGAGGACTACGACTCGAAGAGGCGGGATGTCTCTTCCCCTGCCAGATCGGATCGATCCTTCGATCTTGATCGCCTTCAGATCTGGTTCGCGTAGGGCATCTCGGGGATCGGATCTCTTGGCCGGGCAGCTCTTCGCCCGCGCCATAAGTTTAGTCCCCGCCACGAGCTCCGGCTCGGGGTGGATCTCTTCAGGCGGCAGCCTCGCCCGGCGCGTCTGTCCCCGCGATGAGCTCCGTGCTCGGGATGGATCAAAACTCCTTCCGGATCCCGGTCGTTTCGCTGGCGGTGGATGACGGAGAGAGTCGACCAGCGCTTGGAACATCGACCCGACCGTAAGTTCCTCGTGTAGGTCTTTCGTTTCCTAACCGCGCTTTTCTCAAATTTCGCGCCTTAGTTCGTCCAAGTCTCTCGGGCTGCCATGTAAAGTTCAACCCATTGGCGGTGAATGCTCGCGGTCCCTGCGGTCCTCCTCACCACTTGTCTTCTCGGACTACCCTTTCTCTCTGGTAACACTTGATGGTCAGCCGGTCTTGCGAACTCTTGGCTCCGCAATCTTAAGGGTTTTCCTTCCGTATCTAGCTTCAACAAGTTCCTAAACTTCGAGTTGCGTACGCGGCATCCGACCTTGCGGCTAAGCTCGCTCTCATAAGCCCTCCATGGCAGAGGCACTTACGCTCACGGCACAACCACTTGGCAAAGCTCTCTCGTAAGCCCTCCGCGGCAGAGGCACTTTCCTTGTTCGGTTACCTTGAATCGCCTAACTACGTTAACGAGCATTTTCAAGCGAGTCGAGCAAAATGCGGTGTCGCTCTAACTCTCTACGCACGTGCTTGAAGTCGCAAATTCAGGTCTTCATGCATCGTCCGCACGGGGCTAGAGCGTCGCTCTCTCTCTTGCACACCTGCTCGAGTTCGCAAACTTCAGTCCTCGGCGGTACTGCACAACGGGCTGGGAGTTAGGCTAAGCGTTCACCGGTTTTCTTAAAACTTTCTAACGCTGTTTCGCCTTGCTCTTGGTTTCTGTTCGTCCTTGTCTTTTCTTTGCTCTTTTTGCGAGAAAAAGTTGCTCGATCAAACTCTCGCTCGATTCGAAGGCCGCCGGCGATCTTGAGTCGCTCGGCCGCTCCTCAAGGACTACCTCTCTCGGTCGGTTGGGACTTGAACTGAATTTCGCCAACCCCGATGCGTTTCGTTTTCAGTTCCTTTCCTTAGCGTTGGTTTTCCAAAACCTCGTTGGTCTTCGCCCCGTGGCGCTCCCAGCGTCTGAGCATGTCTTTTTATCTGGCGGCGACCAGACGGCTCCGGCTAACAAGCGGTGCACCACCGATGGAGTTACGCCCACCGTAAGCGATTCTCATCGCGAACGGCATGCCCACCGTGTCGATTCTCATCGCAACGGCACTCTGGCGCTGGTTCCGCACCCGCCGAGGCGACGCTTAACGCCGCACGGGTCCATGCACTCGATAAGATTTCGCCTCGCCGCTTTTGCTGCGGCTAAGGTCCCGATCGCCTTCTGCGGTTAGCGGTCTTAGCTACAGCTGAGGCTGCACTTGCCCGCACGCCGTTTTTTTATCCATGCTCGTCCTTCCGCACGGTAATCCGGAGCAATGCACCACCAACGGAGTCACGCCCACCGTAAGCCGATTCTCGCGCGAACGGGCACTCCTTGCGTCGGTTCCGCATTTGCCGAGGTGACACTAACGCTATCAAGGCGTGCATCTTAAAAAAATTATGTCTTGTGCGGGTAGGTCGTTTTATGCGTGTTTTCAAAACTCGCTTTGCTCTTTAGAGCTTGTTCTTGCTCTCTTTTTCCCTTCTTTGGCTGGTTTCTTGTTTGTCTTATGCAGAAATACAGAACAGGGAACATCGGACTCGTGATGGTTGCGAAGTTCGGGCTTCCCACCAAAACCGATGTCTGCATCCCTCTCTTCTCGGGTTTGCTCCGCGCATGCCCAGGGATTGATTCACTTCACCCGCGTATGATTTCGTCTTTGCCCGATCGACCTTCACAGTTCGGCTAAGTCAAGAAGGCTAGCCGCCAAGCGGAGTCCGCCCACCGTAAGTCGATTCTCATCATAGCGGGCAAGCCTATCGTAAGCCGATTCTCATCGCAGCGGGCACTCCAAGCGTCGGTTCTGCACTTGCCAAGACAACGCTATCACTGTCGCAAGGAATACGTCATGGGTAAAGCGTTGATTTCACACGTTCTCTTGCGGCTCGATTGCGATCGGGTTGTGATTCACCTCGACCGGACAGTTCTTCGCCGGGCGCGCGATCCGTCCTCGCGACGAGCTCCGTGCTCGGTGGATCACCTCGACCGGCAGCTCTTCGCCCGGAGCGCGGGTTCCTACGGGTACGACTTCGCCTGGTCGCACTTTCCGGTCCCCGCGACGAGCTCCGTGCTCGGGGACTAGATCTCCTTACTTGGTTCCTTTGGCGAGCTCTACGCTCGGATCGGGTCACCTTTCCCATTCGTATGTATTGTCTGCTCCTAGCACACGATCTACGTCTGGAGGCGCATCACCTTCGCTCCAGAGCATAACGTTTGCTCGAGCGCAATCTCTATTTCCTCGGGCAGCTCTGGCCGAGAGGTGGTTCCCTATCTTTCCTAGGCATCCGAATGCACGGATGCAAGAAGACGAGTCCGTCTCGCGACTTGCTATGTTCATTCTCCGGAAGATCGATCTTCTTGGATGCGGTGAATGCGCTCTTCACTACTAAGAATCAATCCTCCTTGATGGCGTTCGACCTCAAGGAGATGATTCCTCACTTCTTCCGATTTACGTATCGAGGGTCGGGTACTCGCTTCGGACAGATGTCGTTCCTCGCTCGATGCAACAGAGTTGCTTTCTAAGACCGGTGGGGTTTGTTCGGTCCCGAACAAGTATTGTTGTTGAACCATAACCTGTTCGGTCACTGTTGCACGTCTTTGTAGCAGAAAAATACCCTCTTCGTGACTTAGAGTCTCAAGAGGAAGACTCCACTCTAGTGAGTCCTTCCACTTGAGTCTCTGGGCTAGCTGTCGGGGATTAAATTACGGCCCATTGCCATGGCCCACTCGACGACGGCCCGATCAAACAACCTACGGGGCCCGGCTCACTGGAAGGTTCTATCCGCCCATAATGCGTCTGCCGAAACAATGCTGGGCGCACGGTGCGTAACGGCCTAGGATTCGTGTTCGAGTCCTACTCGAACAAGAGTTCTGCACGGCTACGTGAAGACCCGGACGTGGTTTCCCGGATTGGAATAGAAGTCGTGATCCCCAAGAATTGGAGTTTACCTTATCTGCCTCGGGATGTATTTGGCATGTATGAGTTTGTTACGATCTCGTAGTTAGCCCGGCCCGATTATCCCTTGATAGGTCGGTTTGCTCAGCACTATATAAACAGAGCCCCTACGGCGTGTTAAGGGGGCCGGAGCATGATCTGAGACCCTGACCATTAGATTCTCGCATAATCTCGCCGAGACTTGTTCGTCTCGTCGAGCCACCTCTTGTATTCATCCTTGATATATAAGAAAGGCTGGACGTAGGGCTATTATCTCTCCCGAGAGGCCTGAACCAGGATAAAAACCCTTGTCTCTTGTTCGTTGCTGTTGGTGGTTGTTCGGCGTGTCTCCTATCTCCTCTTTGAAGAACCTTGGTTGACTTGGGTCGATATCCCAACCGTCGACAGTTCGGGTGTCACTCTTGCTCTCTACGCACGTGCTCGAGTTCGCAAGCTTAGGTTCTCGAGCATCGTCCGTACCGGGGGCTAGGGTGTCGCTCTTTCTCTTGTGCACCTGTTCGGGTTCGCAAACTTCGTGTTTCGGCGAGATGCACAACGGGCCGGAGTTAGGCTAAGCGCTCACCGGTTTTCTTAAACTTCCTAGCTGTTCGCTTTTCTCTTAGTTTCTTTTCGTTCTTGTCCTTTTGGTGCTCTCTCTTTGCAGGAAAAGGGTAAGTCTTTATTAACAAAATTTGCGGTACAAAAGTCCATCTCGGTTTCTGACCCTACTGACTACCTAGAAGCAAGTTGCTCCTTGAGCTCCTCGATCACTTCTTTAAAGGCGCAGGACTTCCCCACGGCTTTGAACCCCTCTCGGCCTCGGCTCGGAGACGATCGGCTTCCTCTTTGCTGCTCTGGCCTGCTCCGTCGCCTTCAAGACGGAGAGCCTCGACCTCTTGGTCTTGGCCTTGCACTGGTCGGTCGAGCCTCGCTCTCGCTAACTTCCTCCTTTCGACGGTCTTGAGCCGCTCGTCCGGCTCCTTGACCTTCTTCTCCGCGGTGATCGCCTCACCGCCATCCTCGCAGATCTCCTCAATCTCCTCTGTGAAGCCCTGGGGTTGAGATCTTAGCCTGGAGTCCCGCGGATGTCCGCTCCTCCTTGGCGAGTGGGCTTTGAGCTTCTTGGCTTCCTCCATGGCTGGTTCGCGGTGGGACGCGTCGGCAAAATTGCTCTTCAAGCCACTTCGTGCGGCTGGCATCTCCTCCGCGGTGCTCGCCTTCACGGCTTGCGCGCGAAGCTCCTCGGCTTCCTTTAGGAGAGCCTCAGAGGAATGCCTCTCCTTGTTCAGCTTGGCCTTGAGCTTCTTCGCTTTCGCCTTCAGCCGGCTCCGGCTTTGGGCCAGCGCAGAGCGCTCTGCCCCGGGATCCCCCGCCTCAAGATGCTCCCGGAGGGATGCCAGCACGGCGGCCCGTTCGATGGTGACCCCATCCTCGAGTTCCGCCATGGTGTCCCTGAAGACCTGAGAGGGAAGAACAAGTTAACTACGTTGCGATGATGTGGCTAAGCTGAACAAAATTTGGCCTGGGTGTTTACCTTGCCAAGTCGGCGCTTCAGTCCGCGACGCAGGCGGTCCTCGAGGCCATGCGTCACGAAGCCCCGCTCGTGCGGGATGAGGCGGGCGCGTTCTTGCCGACGCCGTCTTGTTCGCTCCTTCTTCTTGCGGGAGCGCATCTGCTCGGGAGCGGGAGCGACGGGCGGCGCTTTCGTCTCGCGCTCCTTCCCTCTTCCTTTTTCCTCTTCCGCCTCAACGTCTTGGGCGAGGCGAGCTCCGCTCCGCTGGGCGGTGCCGTTGTAGGTCCACCGGCGGGGCGACTTGCTCGACTGCGCGGGGCTTCTTCTTGTTCCCGGACGGTGGGGTCTCACCTCGCTTTCGCCGGAGAATCCCGTCGCTTCGGGGTGAGCTGCCCTGCGACAAGCGCCCATTGTACCGGCTGCTTTCGGTCTCCCGCCTGGCGGCTTCCCGAACCATCGCCTTGGCTCCAAGTCCGTGGCGCCACCCGCCGTTACTTTTGCCTCGGCCGCTTCACGCGTCTTTGGAGCGTCGTCTGCTTTCGGCGGAGCCCGGCGGCAAGAGCTCCACGCCGCCCGGCTTGTCCTTGAGGCTCGCCACCTCCGCCGTGACGCGCGCCGTGTCGGGCAAAGCGGCGATCGCCGAGCGCCTCCTCGGCGTCGTGCGTGGCGGTCTCTTCTTGGGCGGTGATGAGCGAGAGTTGGTCGTTAAGTCTAATGCGGTCGGAAGGTGGAAAGATCAAAAGATCGATTTCTACATACTGCCGTGGAGGGCTTGATCCGGATCTTCCTCGCCGAACTTTCCGCCTTTTCTCTGGGGCTCCTTGGCGGTTTCTCCGCTTTGGCCCTTAGGCGTTCGCGGCGATGAGCTCGGCTCTCGGTGGTGAGCACCTCTCAAGAACGCAAGGAGTTTCTCCTTCTGTGCGACCTCCTCCTCGAGTCTCCTTTGCTCGGCGACTGTTGTAGCCGCGCCATATGGCCGGGTGAGCTTGCGTATAACGCCTAAGCCGGAGGGCCATGGTCTTTACCTCTTCGTCGCTCTGCTTTCGGCGAGGAGGAGGGCTTGGTCTCTTCTCATTGGCTGACCGCGCGCGCGCTTGAGTGCCTTTCGGTGCGCTCGTCGCCCCGGGCTGGTCTCTTCGACGCAGTGGCGGCCGCCATGGCGCTGGCGAGCTCAGCGTCGGCTCGGCCGCCACCTTGGGCTTTGTGGCCGCTTGGCCTTGCCTTTCTTCGGCTTCTCCTTCTCGGACCCGGAGAGATCCTCGACGATCCCTCCGAGGATCAGCTGGTCCTCCTACGCATTTTGAGAAGCGAATGTTAGCACTAAACAACATTGCGAGTCAAGCAACCAGACCGGAGTAAGTAAGTTACCTGCTCAGGCGGACGAAGCACGCTATGCAGACAGTGTACGCCACCGCCGGTGACCTCCCGTCCTTCTTCGCCGCCTTCAAGATGGCGTCGACACCTTTCGGTCACCCATGCGTCGGTTGGCTTCTCCGCCGGCGTATGGGATTGTCGATTCTGTTCGGAGGAAAGAATGCATTTAGAGGTTAAGTCTTAAAGGCACTTACCCGTGCTCTCCCTCGTGATGTCTTCCCATCCCTCTATCTTGTAGAAGGGATAGGACCTCCTCCATGACGGACAAATCCTCGTCATTGTGAAGTCCCGAATGATCTCCCGCCTGCGGAGCCCGAGGCTCACGAGGAGGCGATCTTCTGGTCAGTACCAATCCTCGGCGGACATCTCCGGCGAGGCATTGAGGTTCCTTTGCGCCGCCTTCCGGTGAAGACGAGTTTCTTGTCGCCGCTCCGCTTGTCAGAGAACCACCTCTCCCACCACGCGCCCATCGAGTCGGCGGTGTGGGGAGGATATCTGGCGCGTCGTCGGCGGTCTTGAGCTTGAGGTAGTAGCACCCAGCGCTTGGCGGCGGGCTGCTCCTCGTCATCGCGTAATAATGGAGGAACGGCCCACCGGCGGATCGATGCTCAGATAGCCCTCGACAAAGGTGTGGAAGACGGCCATCCGAGGATCTTTGTTCGGATTGAGGTTCGCCACCTCCAATCGGCGATGTTTAAGAAGGCTCGGCGAAGTCGCTCTCAGAGACCTCAACCCGAAAGGCGAATCTGTTGGTCGATTTAACTCTCCTCGAGCGGCTCGAGTATCCTCCTCTCCGGCGACCTCCAGCTACCGGTGTCGATGTGGCCCTCCTCCTCCCAGATCCTAAGGTCCTCTTGGTCAAGCTAGTGCCGGTGAGTTTGGCCATGGCGTTCTGTGTGGACGGACGGTGGTTGGTGATGGAGTTTGGGTGTTTGATCTTTGGCGTGGTTGGAGCTAGGGCTTAGAGAGGAAAGGCGCAAGAGCAGAGTGGCTGGCCGGCGCTTTGGGTGCTTTTATAGTCCCGTATAAGCAGCTCTGCAACGGTTTAGTCCCAAAACGGCTAGTTTTTACCGAACGGCTAGGTAAAACGGTCACTGCTTTTCATCGCAAGCAATGACAGAAGTTACCGTTGGAGTTGCGCTAACGGCTATTTTTTCGGTGTTTGCATCAAGATCGAGTGCTCGCTTTCGGACAGATGTCGTTCCTCGCTCGACGAACGGAGTTGTTTCAAGATCGATCGGGTTTGTTCGGTCCCGAACAAGCCTTGTTGGTTGAACCATAACTTTGTTCGGTCGCTTGTTACCCGCCTTTGTAGCGAGGAAAAATACCCTCTTCGTGACTTTGAGTCTCAAGGGATGACCCCACTCTAGTGAGTCCTTCCACTTGAGTCTCGGGGGCTACTGTCGGGATTAAATTACGCCCATTGCCATGGCACACTCCGACGGCCTAATCGAGCAGACCTACGGGGCCCAGTCCTCGAAGGTTCTATCCGCCCATATGCATCCCGCCAATGCCTTCCTAGGTGGCGTGGTGCGAACGCCAAGGAATCGTGTTTGAGTCTGCATCTCAACAAGAGTTCTGCGCGGCTACGTGAAGACCCGGACGTTGGTTTCCCGGATTGGATTAGGAGTCGTGATCCCCAAGACTAGGAGTATGCCTTATCTGCCTCGGGATATATTTGGCATATATGAGTTCGTTACGATCTCATAGTTAGCCCTACCGATATTCCCTCGGTAGGTCGGTTTGCTCTGCACTATATAAACAGGGCCCCTATGGCGTTTAGAGGGACCTGGGCATTGAGTTTTACATCTTAGCATCCGAGACGACTTAGACACATCCGCATCTAAGATTACTTTGTCGATACTCTTCGCCAGGTACACCATAATCTCGCCGAGACCGCTCGCCTCGCCGAGCCACCTCTTGTATTCATCTCGATATATAAGAAAGGCCGGACGAGGGCTATTATCTCTCCCGAGAGGCCTGAACCAGATAAAACCCCTGTCTCCCTGCTCGTTCTTTGTTCGCATTGTTTGGCGTGTCTCCTATCTCACTTCTAAAGAACCTTAGCGACTTGAGGTCGATATCTCAACCGTCGACAAGCACCCTCAAGGACAATCGGAGGTAATTAGCCATAACGAGCTCGTCACCCCGCCGCCATGATGGCCAGAAGCGTAGATGGAAAGGAATTCCTCCGGTTACGAGTCCCATTGTACCTCTCCATGTGACCGGCTTGAACTTTGAGGGCCACCGGACAGCTCAAGCTCGTCGAGAAAGCCCCGCACCCAGAGCATATGACCGACCACCTTCCGGCAGAACCTAGTCTTGAGAAGACGTTGGTCTGCGGCGCGGAGGAACTCTCACGAACAGGATGACTCGGCCCGAGAAACTCTCTCGGGACAATCCACCACGCCCTTCCTCGTGGTGGCGATGACGACTCACGAGGGACCGTCCGTGATCATCGCGCGCGCTGCCCTCGTGGTCGCGATGACTACGAGGACTTGGCGAGCGACGGCGACCACGGTAGCTCGCTCATGGGCAATGATCTTCGATGGTGACGGGGTCACGCGATCGATCGAGTCGTCCGAATCATTCCGGCAGCTTGGTGCTGCGCTGGAGGAGTTGTTGACTTCTCCTAGAGACTTTAGGCCTTCACCGGTCGCTCTAGGTTAAACGCAACAAAGACGCCCATCTGGCGAGATCGACCTTGATTGGTGGATCTAAGGACCGTTGCTATAGCTTCGAGCCGTTCCCGACTTTGATCTATGGGTCCCGGATCCTCGAACCATCCGCGTTTCGCCGACCGAGTCCGGCCACGCGGGAATTGACCCGGTCAGGAAGCTTCCGCCGGAGACTTAGCGCCAAGACGCGAGGTGGGTCGCGACATTGCCGCCATAACCGGTCGCGAAACCGCTAAGGTCTCCGATTGATGGAATCGCCGAGGTGCGGCGAATGACGTCTTGCTCATGAAAAACTGCTGCGACCTCGCCTTGATGCCGGCGAGTTAATCCGCCCGACCTCGCCAGTAAATCCGGCCGCGCGGGATCCTCGAGGTTCCTACATCGCCATGTTAATGCCGCGGGGCCACACGAAGGTATGCTAGACGGTGTCATCATTGTGTCTCCACGGGTAGAATCTACCGACATAGCCTTTGAATCCGATAAATCTAAACCGTCAGAAGATCATCGGTTCAGTAGTCGCTGCCGATGACGAGAGGCGATCCGAGGCTATCTCGCCATGTAAGTTTGAGACATACGCCGCCGGATGCGGAAAGTGTTCGAGACCGAACAGATCGATCTGAATCGACAGGATGAGACATCCGCCCTTCCGAGTCATAGCCCTCGTGAAGTATCTTCAGATCGCCGACGGAGTTCGACATGCTCGTCTGCGTGTCCCCACGGACGGCGCCATTGCCGACGGTTGGGATATCGACCCAAGTCAACCAAGGTTCTTCAAAGAGGAGATAGGAGACACGCCGAACAACCACGTAACAAAGAACGAGTCAGGAGATGCGGGGGTTTTATCCCGTTCAGCCTCTCGGAGAGATAATAGCCCTACGCCCACCTTTCTTTATATCAAAGAGAATTACAAGGTGGAACTCGACGAGATCAAGAGGTCTCGGCGAGTAGTATCTGAAAATCTATCCGCTAAGGTCTAAGCTAGATGCTAGGATGTAAAACTCAATGCCAGGATCCTCTAAACGCCGTAGGGCCACATTTATATAGTCTTGAGCAAACCGACTCACCGAGGAATATCGGGCAGGCTAACTACAAGATCGTGAACGAACTCATACATGCCAAATATGACCTACGGTAGATAAGGTAACCTCCTAATCTTGGGGATCACGACTCCTAATCCAATCCGAAACCAACGTCCGGGTCTTCACGTAGTCGTCGAGTAACTCGTTCGAGTCGGACTCAAGCAAATCCTAGGCTATTACGCACCGTGCGACCATGAAGGCGTTGGCGCAGATGCACGTGGGCTCGATAGAACCTCCCAAGGAGCCGGGCCCCTGTAGGTACATTCGATTGGGCCGTCAGGGAGTGGGCCATGGCTATGGGCCGTGATCTAATCCCCGACACCTCTCATATGGCGAGATCTATGAGAAGGCACTGTCGTCTCCATGAGCTCGCCATTGTTGTCCCATTCCCCTCCCTCGTGAAATGTAGGAGTCGTCGTCGCCGCTCTGAGCTCACCATTGCCATTGGGTATGGGAAAGAAGGAAGAGTGGATCCATAAGCTTGTCGTTGCTGTCGTGGGATAGGGGACGAGGAGGAAAACTAGGTCCAAAAACTTGTCATCATTTTTGGGAGATGGGGAGGAGATTTGAGAGAGGAAGAGGATAAGGATGTTTAGGAGATAATGGGAAAGGAGGGATGGTGAATTTTTCTTGGGAGGAAGAGGAAAGGAGGGTTAGGCCATATACAATGCAGGTGCTTAGAGAGATGCTTAGAAAAGAAAATCATTTTTTTTCACTTCGGATAGCATCGAGTGCTTAAACGCGGTGGAAAAACACTTAACATCAATGCTTAGATGATGCTTAGTGCAAATTGTAGAATACAAGCAGTTGCATAAGCATCCATGCATTGCAACATAACTTTTGTACTTTATGTGTTTAGTAACGTGTCAACATTCCCACTTCATACACATTGATGTACAAGTATCTTGTATTGTACATGGTCTTAGCAGACTGGTGTGACTCAGGAGGGAGCGTGCAGATGCTCTTGGTTTTTTTAATCTAGATTTGTCGTCCCCATAAAAGAAGTAAAGAACACATTCATGTTTTGTTCGTGGTTCCGTGGTTCTTTTCTCGTTGTCAAGGCTTGCAACAAACAAACAATATGCACCTGACGTTCTGCAAAAAAAAAAAAAAAGGACACCTCGACATCAAAGAGAGCCAGACGAGGACCCACGAAGCCAAGAACAACTTGGTCGGGCAATCTTAGGATCACCGAGGAATCAGGATTCCGTAGATGGGTGTCGCGGTGTCCACGAGGACAACTGCCGTCCCGTCCTGCTGCTGCCGTGCATGGAGCTAGCTAGCTAGCTAGCTGTGTTCCCTGTTGCCCCCGCGGGGAGCGTGGCCGCCCGCGCGGCCACGGACCCCGCACGCGCTCACAGCAAACGGCTGACGCCCGCGCGCGCGCACGCGCCCGGACAGCCCACGCATGCGCCATCCCCAGCTCACCTCACCTGACACAAATATCCCCATCCTCCCTTCGCCACCAAGCAAAGCCCCGCCTCCTCCGACTCCCACTCCGCCTCCGCCTCCGCCTCGCGGCCCACAGATATTTCCCCGCCCCGCGCTGTGCCGCACCGCCTCGGCTTGTGGGCCGGAGCCGCGCGACGCCGCCAAGTGGCCACCCGCGAATCCGCCTCGCCTCGCCCCCCACGCGGGGCGCACAGTATGTCGGTTCCACCCGAAGCCTATAAATTCCGCGCCGCCTCGCCCCTCCCCCGCCCATTCGCGCCCCCATGGACCACGCCCGCGCTGCCGCCGCCATGGACGACGCCGCGCTGCTGCTGGAGCCGAAGCTCGAGGAGGAGCTGCCGCCGCCGCCGCCGGTGCCGTTGGTGCCCCTGGGGCATCTGATGCCGGCGGCGGGCATGCCGCGGCCGCTGGAGGCGCTTCTGCAGGGGCCGCAGCTGACGCCGTTCCTGGCCAAGACGTACGACCTGGTGAGCGAAGCGGCGCTGGACGGGGTCATCTCCTGGGGCCCCGCCGGCAACAGCTTCGTCGTCTGGGACCCCTCCGCCTTCGCGCGCGAAGTCCTCCCGCACCACTTCAAGCACAACAACTTCTCCAGCTTCGTCAGGCAGCTCAACACCTATGTGCGTATCATTTACAATCCCTTCCCTCCGTCCTATCAATTTTCTTCCGCACATACATGATACATGCTGGAGGCAGGTCTCCTCTGTTTGGTAAACACTCTGTTTCTGTTACGTAACCACGATCATGGTGCTCTGTTCTTTTGTTGATCATGGTGCTATGTCCTTTTGTTGATGAGCTTGGATGTGTAACTGCTGATTTGCTTTGCATTTTTTTTAATTGGCTCTCTGTGCTCTTCCTATCGTGGTCCAAATCTTATAAAAATCTGACATGTACATTATCGCAACATGTAATTGGCAAATTGGTCGTGCGCAAAAGAATAATTGGATTTATATGATGACTGAACCAATTCTGAGGAGTAGATCCTGTGATGGACAAGCTTAATCTATTCCCTGGAATGCGACGCTCACGCATTGGAAGGTAAGCTTCACGATCCATATGTGCATACGCACTTCTAATGCAATTTTCTATATGTAACCATATGTTTTAGCTGCCTTGCTGTAGCATTTATGTATATCTACATAGTTTTATATGACATCTCATTTTGCTTTTCAAAATTATCGCACCATGATGTGATGCAGTTTTCTGGTTTAGTAGCTGTGTCAGTCAATACATAGTACAGGGCCCTTTGGTTCATTCTTTCCTTGCATCTAAATAGCATTCTCTCCTTGATATAATCAGGGTTTCCGCAAGGTTCATGCTGACAGATGGGAGTTTGCTCATGAGGATTTCCTGCGGCACAGAAAGCATCTGCTCAAAAAGATAGTCCGGCGCAGGTCGTCACCAACACAACAGATGAGCAGCCTTCAGTCTGGCCCTTCAGGCGAGTCCAGCTTGGACCCTGAGCTCCACACACTGAGAAGAGAGAAGAGCGCGCTGCTGCAGGAGGTGGCCAGGCTGAAGCAGGAGCACCGTCAGACAATTGAGCATATGTGCACCCTGAATCAGAGGCTGGAATCAGCGGAGGACAGGCAGAAGCAGATGGTCTCTTTCTTGGCCAAGCTCCTCAAGAACCCGATCTTCCTGAGGCAGCTTATGCTGCACAGGCAGCAGCAGGAGATCGACTCCACCAGGGTGAAAAGGAAGTTCCTCAAGCATGTGCCACATGGCCACGCAGACTCAGGTGAGTCCAGCATGCATCACACCGGAGAGAGTGGCCTACAGCTTCCTGCATATTCTCCTATGCCTCCAGGCTCGTGTGGCAGCATTGAAGACATTCAGAGTTTTCTCCTGGATGACATGGACCTCAACCTTGACATGCTGCCCGACAACATAATTGGGCTTGACGGAGTCGAAGAACCGGAGGACGACGATGTCGGGGCGTTTGTTCAGGGATTCGACGCGCAGGATGAAATTGAGCTCGGTAGCAGAGCCGAGCTGCTGGTATTGCCTCCAGCTTCTGGTTCTCATGGCCAAGATCGCACAATTGGTGGCAGGTCCAAGGGAAAGAATGTGCTGTCCTCCCCAGGACTGGATGGTACCTCCTCTGCCGACTGCCTCGGATTGTCGTCCGACAATATGGGGGTGCTTTCAGTTGCAGGTTCCATGTTAGAAACAGCTGGCCAATTGATGACTGCAGATGATGAGCAAATTTGGGGTGCCAATGCTTCGACAGCTTTGCAGAGCTCTTGCAGTGGTACCAGTCAACAGGCGTACACTAGCCTGGCTGGTGATCCCTACCTGATGGAGATTGCCAAGCCTGAGAAGTTCTGGGACCTCGATTTTCAGGCACTGGATGAGGGAGACCTGCAGCTGGACAAGTGTGTTCTTGATGACCCCATTCTTCAGCAACAGAAAGGAAATATGGAGCCTTAGATCGTTGCGGTGAAAGGGAATAGGGTCTGATGCTTTATCCACCCAAATACTACAATTAGCTATGATCATTGCTATAGTTATTTTGATAGTTGGGAGGCTAGTGAACTAAATACGCGCACTATGGCATTAAGAAGTAGTAGTAGACTAGTAGTGTTATGTTTTTGTTTTCCATTCATTCACCCTACTGTTTTTGAATGGAAATCACTATCTTATGATTTGTTCGGAGCAGGTGCTGCTAACTTCTCCGGTTAATTCTTTCTGTTCCCATTTTTCATTGTATTTGTTCTCTCCTTTTTTTGGGCAACTTTCTTCAAATGAGCAATGGAATTGAACCTTGTCCATTCTCGTTTTTCTAAGAACCATTAGTGTACTGATTGTGCCATTTTTTTTTTTGTTCCGAATTGTCACCGTATCCTTTTATTTCGACAAAATGTTTGGAAATGAGCAATGGGATTGGACCTTTTTTCTCCCATGGTCAAATAGCTATTGTAATAAGTATTCACAGCATTTGTTAAGTCCTTTTTCTCAGTATCGCATGGCTGAGTATTGTACTGGCAAATCAAAAGGCTGAATACTGTTGTGGCTGCTGAGCGAGCGAACGGTTGAATTTTTCGGAATGCCTACCAAATGGTGCAATCAGTTTTTCATTCTTTTGTTGAGGCGGCGATTTGTTACCCCTCATGATGCCCCTCGTTCCTTGTAATTAACCATATGTAGCAACTGCAAACAACTCCAAATTTTCTTTCGTTTGAGCTCAATCTACTGTTAGGAATTACGCCGATGCAAGATCACAAACGACATTAGAAGACACGATATTTGGTAACGTAGTTCGGCATTGCTGCCTACATCTGCGGGGCTCTGATTATGGACGCTTCTCTCCAATCCATAATACCGCAGCATACCGGCTAACCAGGTCACGGCCACATGCCGGCCGCAGACCTCCTCTCTTGCCTATGCTACTATTATGAAGTCGTTATCTTGGTTACACCAGGGCTGCCTCCCTTTATATAGTGGAGGCTTGGATAGAGTCCGACTCTAACACTAACCAACCTTGCCTATTACAACACAGCGTCCATGTAACCTACTCGTACACATATTCGACACAATACCTAACAAACTCCACCTTAGAGAATATGGTCACTCCACCTTGAAGTCATTCCAGCGTCTTGTGTGAACCCGTGCACCCGGACTCTGGTTGCTTCCTTCTTTTGCAGCCTACAGCGGGCCGCCCGACGAGTCCTTATCAAACTCGCCGCCATTTGAAACAAACGACGCCGACCCTGCAACATGCTTAGCAGCTTCACCTGCAACAGAAGCCCCTTCTAATAGAAGAACCTCAGCACTATCGCATCCGGAGTCATACGAGCCTATTGCCACATTAGCATCTGCTCTCTTTGGTGGACCTGGACAGTCCCTCTTCATATGCCCCCACTCATTGCATCTGAAGCACCGCACCGTCCTGTTATTTTTCTTGTTCTTCTTTCCGGCCCCATAACCGCCTTGATCACTTGAGACTAGCAAAGCAATAGAACGGGATTCTTCCACTGTATTTTTATTCTTCCTCAATTGATGAGACATAAGCGCCGCAGTAATATCCTTAGTCTTGATGCTATCCTTGCCATATGTCAACGTTGTGACCAAATGCTCAAAGGACGGAGGTAACGAACAAGGAAGAATAATTGGCTTGTCTTCATCAGCGATTGTCACCTCCAGATGTGATAAATCAGTGACATACCTGTTGAAAACATCAATGTGTGCTTGCAGATATGACCCCTCCTGCATGTTTAGCCCATACAACTTCTGCTTCAGATACAGCTTGCTGGTCAGAGTCTTGGACATGAACTGACTGGCCAGCTTGTCCCAAATTTTCTTCGGTGATGACAACTCCATGACCTGATCTGAGAGACAAAGGCATATGGTTACCGCAGCTTGCAACCGCATTTGCTCCTAATCACCGGCCTCCACCTTCTCCGGTTTATTCGTCTTAAGAGCCACCACAATACCCTGCTGTATCAGGATATCCCGGACCCTCGCCTGCCATAAACTGAAGTTTCCTATACCGTCAAACTTCACCATACTGAAATTTGTATATGTCGGCTTCATCCTGTTGACCTGCGATTCTACCAACGCCAATTGCTTGTCGATGGATGTATCGCCACCCGACCCGTTCGTCATCTCGAACAGATCGCCAACAGCCCTCCAAGAACGCCTCCCTCCTTAGGAATCTCAAGCCTTAAAAACTCCTCTGAAATCTACGCTCAAAACAGCCGCCTGCCGTCCTGTACTGTCTCCACGAGCACAGTACACCGTGGGGACCCACCTCAGAGACGCAACCCTAACCTATCTGGTTTCGGTCCTCTGGGGCATGATGACTAATCACGTCCACCCTAATCATGCCATTAAGCCCTACATAATTTCTTACCCTATTTGATCTTGTGGTTCTGCACCGGAGCTACTAGGAAGACCGCCGCCGTCATTGTTGTTGCTGCCCTAGGTGACCCCGCTGCTGAATAAGAACGACGAGGTCCTCACTACTACCGTACATATCCCCACATCATCTATGGCTCAAATTCAGACATTTATGGAATCCCCTAATTAAGGTTAGTGCTAACGATATCCGCTACCATCTAAGACTCAGTTAACCTAACAACGACTGCATGTTCAATCTCGTCTCGTGGTGAACATACATTGTCTCAGCTAGCGAACTACACGAACGAAACACGAGGACTAGACGCCTCTCTCTCCTTGAACCGTAGTTGCGGGGACATTTGTGGAGCTGTCGGACAACCAACACAATTCCTTGTGACCCTATCTAGAATCATCGTGGTTGAGCCGTCAAGCTCTGGTAGTGGCATGTTATGGTTGTAGCCATGTGTTAATGGCACTAAGTTAGAGGATACACTTCCGTCTTGTTGTCACTCTAAAGTGTGAAGCCCTCTATCATAACTTACATATTTATCATTTTGAATACCGATAGCGTCCCCAAAATGTAATATCTTACCTACATGTTATTATACGAATAGGAACAAGTAGTCGAGCTCCTATGTTCTTGTTAACCTGTTGCTTATGGCCGCTTTCAGAAAGCCAAACGTTGAATCTTTTTGATCCCATCCTCAAAAACCCCAAAATTGCACCGATCAAAGCTCTTGGAAGTATTTTTATGATCATGGTACTACAACCTTCCAACTTTACACAAATACCATAAAAAGATCGAGAATCCAGCCAACAGTACATTGTGATGTCAGATTCCTCACAAAATGAGAATCAAAATGATTTTGTTTACTGTAGGCCATTTGGCTTTGTCGAAATATGATAGTGTTTTTCAACAAATATAAATTTATTTTTATCATGCATCTCATTTTCAGAGGAGCCCAATGGTTACGCTATCGGGCCTTACTTCATCGAGAGGATGATAGGGGTGCAATGTTATATCATTTATTAAATAATGTCATGTTTTTCTTCTCCAACCTCGATAGAAATGTTATCGTAGAATTGGTGTGGGTTGAAGTTTCGTTGATTTGCAATAACTGAATGGTATGTTATATTTTTGTTTAGGCTATATACATATCTATGGACGTAGAGGTAGAACATTTCCACTGTCTAAAAATTTTTAGTGAAGATCATTTTCGCGCTCGATTTTCTTTAGACTTTTGACTATTCTGCTCCTCTCGCTTCTTCCTCCTCCCTTCCCCTCTCAACTTTAGTGGCATCAATCTCTCTCTCTCTCTCTCTCTCTCTCTCTCTCTCCCCCCCCCCCTCTCTCTCTCACACGCACACGTCTTCTTCTTCCTCCTCCTCCTCTAGTTAATGAGATCCCTTCCCTCTTCACGTAATAGCAGGTGCAACTCCCCTGACAAACCCTCCATTTGTTGCCCCTTAGTGAGCGCTTCTCTATCCCTTGACCTACCTCTCCACCTTCTTCCTCACCCTTTGTAACATGGTCGATGTTGTTCCCCGCATGAGCTTGATATTGTTCCGTGCATGTGCTCCAACTATCGTCGAGCTCTTCATGCTAACCCCCACCTACCCACCCCATCCCACCCCTACCCATAGCTCCTCTATGGTTCCTCTTGCCAAATCTAGAGGGTCGTATTGTGAGCTCAGGGAGGCATCCATGCGATGCTTGTGGAAGAGTGGCAGAACGCAATGTGCTCAGGCCATGTCGACTGACGAGGAAGAAGAAGAGAGGGGGAGGTGATGACCATGGGAAGTAAAGAAGAGTGTAGGTGGTGGAACAACAGCTTCCATGGACAACAACGAGTAAAGATGAAGGTTATTTTGGTCTGAAAATGTTTGTATATGTGTTAGAATTAAAGTTTGTTGCATCGGTCAAATTTCTAGGGCATGGACTTGGGGACGGACGTTCGACGCGCGCGCGTCGGACGCTGCGTCGGCCCAGTCCAACGCGATGCACACCAACTGAAACAAACTTTGCGTCTCACACCGGAACAAATTTCTTCCGCCATTGTTTCGAAGTATGCCGCAGCGCTCTCTGTTTGCATGCAATGACGTCAGCGAAAAGATATCTTTCAGTTTTCTCTTTCGACGGCCATAGATTTTGATTGGTTGCTCCAATGCACGAACCGTTTACACCGCTGCGTTCCTCGCATTTTTACGAACAAAACAAGACCAAGTTGCTATATAAAAATTTACTAAAACAATTTGTTATCCTAATGCAACAATTAGTTTAGCCTGTTGAAACAATATGGCTAGCCTGCTGAAACAATTCCTTTTGCCTAGTGGACGTATAACCAAGTGAAACAGTTGGTTTAGCCTATTGGAACAATATATATAGCATGCCAAAACAATTGGTTTAGCCTATTGAAACAATATATATAGCCTGCTAAAACAACTAGTTTAGCCTATTGAAACAATTGATCTAGCCTGATGAAGCAATTTGTACAGCCTATTGGAACAATATGTCTAGCATTTTGAAATAATTAGTTTAACCTGTCAAAACAATCTATCTAGTCTGTTGAAACAATTTGTACAGCTTATTGGAACAAATTTTTTTTGCCTATTGAAACAATTAGTTTAGCCTACCGGAACGATATGTCTATCCAAGTGCAACAATTAGTTTTTTTCTAATGGAACAATATGTCTAGCCTGCTGAAACAACTAGTTTAGCCTATTAGAAACAATCTGTATAGACTGTTGAAACAATTTGCTAATGAAAAAAATAAAAAATAAAAAAAGTATTTAAAATGAGTTTATTAGGATTTTAGATGAATTATGAAATTTTTTCTATGCGCTTTGAACTCCATATGAAATAGGTACAAAAATGAGAAAATTAAATAGAAGAAAAATGAAACGCTCCTTTTTTTGCTAGCAGCGAGCGTGCTGGAACATACGCGCCTAGCGTGGGTGCGTGAGACATTTGGGCAGTATGTTGCTTAAGGGCAGCAGAGCCTTCAGATTCAAGCATTATCAAACGCGTCACAAGCAGACAGACTTCAGATTCAAGCATTACCGAACCGCGCAGACGCTCGTATTCAAGCATTACCGAATTTCTAAACTTTTATTGTCATTTCTATCAAATCGAAACGTTGCAGTTATAGATGGCCAAACGGGCGGGACGGCCCGGCACGGCACGATTAACACGGGCCTGGCACGGCCCATTTAAGTAGTCATGCCGTGCCGTGCCGGCCCATGGGCCGAGGCCGAGGCCCAGGCACGGCATGAGGCCCACTTAACCGTGCTGGGCCGGCCCGTTTACACGACAGCCCGCTAGGCCTAACGGGAGAGCACGAGCGAAGCGCGGGAGCGCGCACTGGGGCTAGCGGTTACGCGCAAAATTTTTGCGCCGAGGGGGATTCGAGCCCGCGCCCTCACAGCTGTAAGGTGGGGATACTACCACCCCTCACGCTAGCCAGTAAACCACTCAAGTTGCTGTGTTGTAATTCACCAAGCATTAATAATATACATAGTTTTGAGGAACAAAAAGAAAAAATGTAATCGTGCCGTGCCGGGCCGGCCCATGGGCCTAGCCTTCGGCCCAGGCACAGCACGCCTCATCGTGCCGGGCCTGCATAGCCCATTTAAAATCGTGCCGTTCCATGCTCGGGCCGGGCCAAAATGTCGTGCTTTCGTGCCGGCCCATTTGGCCCGGCCCATCTGGCCATCTATAGTTGCAGTGGTATATATGTAAAAAGAATGGATTTGCTAAATAGAAGTTAACAGTTTTTTGGGTTTTGACCAGACGACTGTTTTCTAGTTAGTTCACACTATTTTTCTAATTAGTTTGACATTGAAATTTTAGTTTTTCTATTGGAAAAAACTTATGTATAGAAGCTGACATTATTTTTCAATTTTTATGGTCAACTACTTTATTGTTGTTTTGTCTAGAAATTTGATGAAATTTGATTTGTAAGGTTTTTTTAGGCTAACTACATTTAGTTATTCTGTTTAATTTCTATAAAAAAAATTATATATAGCTTGTTTTATTGTTTTTAGAGGATGACTATCATAAATCTCAAAACAAGTCAACTTCTACGAAGCTAGCCCCTAGAAAGAAACCTATTAATTTTGGTAGTTTAGTTTAGTGCAAAGCAATAATTAGGTTTGAAGATTGCTGGTTCGATGTCATGACCATCTTATAGATTTCTTACGCCATCTCCCTCTCATATCAAGGCGAGAAACTGTACGATACGATTCGTATCGGTATTATACTGTCAGTTGTTGAAACAGATAAAATCTCGGTGGACGTATATTTACGCTTGTAAATAATTAAATTTATACATGATTTGATATAGTAAAAAGTGCACAACTTAATTATAAAATAATTTATATACTATTTTGGCACATATCTTCAATTTCTATAGGTAGACTTGAGTACCATGTTGTTTTTTAAATGAACTTACAAGGACTAAAAAATATCATCTAGTCATGTGTCATGGCCATTAGGCCATAAGACCCTACAAATTAGTGGTTTAAGCCATGACACTGTTTTTGATGCACAGGCAAATCACACTACAATTTGACATGTATTTTCTATATGACACCGTTGACACGCCATATTAGCCCCGAGTAGCGAGCTCCACCGCGTCTCATTGCTTTCGTGAGTCGGAGGAAGCTACATTCGACTCCTCATCTTAGTCCAGATTACTCGAGTCGGGTTGGGCTATGCCTCAACCTAGCCTACATCGAGGATCCAATCTGCGCGCCCTAACCTGGACCCGACCCGACACGGCGGAGCCCCAGCACAGGAGAGGAGGAGCACTGTAGCAGATATGAGTGCGCTCACCATGTACGAGGAGCCCGCCCTGTCATCGTCTCCCGCGCCGCTGCCCACCATATGTCGCCATCCCTCGCGACCGCCTATTGCATTATCAACCCTGTGCCACCACCCGCCGTGTCGTCAGCCCTTGCGGCCACCCACCGCGTTGCCGACCCTATGACGTTGCCCGCTTGCTGCTGCATTGTCAACCCTGTGCCACCGCCCGTCGTGTCGTCGGCCCTTACAGCCACCTGTCGCGTTGCCGACCCTATGTCATTGCCCGCTGAGTTGCTGCCTGCCACTCATCATCTCCCTATCTCGCTGAGTCGTTGTGCACCGCACCACCATCCGCCAAGTATGAATCTGAAGGAGTGACGGACAGATCTTAGAGGAAAAGGGAGGGAGTCATTCGAGAGTGAGAGAGTATGGAGGCCGGCGCATGGCGGCTGCGGAGAGTAGAGGGTGAGGCTGTGAGGATGGTTTTAGGTCAAGGAAGGGTGCATGGATTTTTGGTTGTCTGATTTAGATCTAACAGTTGAAATTAGATCAGATCGATTTAGATCTAACGGTTAAAATTAGATTAGATCTGATCTAGTTGGGAATGACATTGAGCTGGGCCCAACTTGGATGGAACTGAAAACCCGATCCTATCCAACATATCCGGTCCATTTCTAGATCCCTAGGTCGCGGTCGTAGCGGGCACGTCTCGCTCGCACGTCCAGGTCCAGGCCGAACGGGCGCGCTGCGGTGCAGACGTACTGTGCAGTGGACGGCGCCTGCCTGCCTAATTAACCTAATTAAACGTCCGCGCCACAAGCTTAGCTACTCTCCCGCGCTGCTTTGCTTGCTCCCTGCGCCCCCCTGCTCTGCTCCCACAAAGAAAAGGCCTCACTTACTTCGTAAAGTTGTTCTCGGAAAGGTGAGGAGCTTCGCCTTCAAGGCTTTGCTATCCAGCACTCGGTCGGACGGCTTGCTTCGATCTGGGCGTGTGAAGTGATTGATTTGCAAGACCAAGATCGCCCAGTTCGGTGATCCGGCTCCGGCTCCGGCTCCGAGGTAAGGCGTGTTCCATGTGCCAGCTCGTGCACCCAGCACCTCTCGACTCTCGTCAGCCTCACACTTGTCCGTTGCCTCAGGAGCTGCAGTGCCGCACGCCTCGCACGTGGCCACGTGCGAGCTGAGCATTGTACTATTTCTTTTTTATTTTCTTGTAGAGTTTAGCATTCTGCTACTACGTTTTTTTTTTATCTTCTTTGCTCCTTCGCCTTGTCCACTCCTCCCTTCAATGCCTTCGAAAGATACTAGTACAAGCTACTTGGTAACCTGAGCTGCAGAAGCTATTCATTCGTGATTGCATATTTGCATATGCACTCTCAAGGCCTCAAGCCTAGCTAGCAGCGCTGTCAATCCTGCTCTCGTGTGACCAGTTGGTTCACAGACTCCTGATCGATCAAAGATGCCTCCTCTTGCCGCGCCGGTGGTGGAGAAGGAGGGGCCGAGGCAGCGTCCCGCGGCGGCGCAGCGGTCGGCGTCGTTCCACGGGCGCGGCGACGGGGAGCAGCAGCGCCACCTGCCGAAGCAGAGGCCCCGGACGCAGCCCGACCTGCTCGCCGGCGTCCGGGGCCGGAGCTTCCGGGCCGCCGCCGCCGCAGACGGGGAAGGCGGCGTCGCCGCCGCCTGCCAGAGGAGGCCCGCGCCGGCGCCGCCGAGCAAGGTGCTGGTGACCGTGGCCGTGCGGCAGAGCATGTGGCCGCTGCACGTCATGGCGCGCGCCGAGTGGCGCGCCGCCGACCTGGTGGCCGCCGCCGTCGAGCTCTACGTCCGGGAAGGCCGCCGGCCGCTGCTGCCGTCCGCCGACCCCTCCGCCTTCGGCCTCCACTACTCCCAGTTCAACTTGCAGAGTACGTGCGCGCACGTGACGCAGTCACACCTCCGCACGTGTACACACGCACATGGCACACATGCGGGCGCCTCCCTCTGTTCCTCCCAGCTCCATTGAAATGGTTGCTTTGCTTTGCGTACGCGTAGGTTTGGACCCGGAGGAGAAGCTCGTGGAGCTGGCGAGCAGGAGCAGGAGCTTCTTCCTGTGCCCCAAGGCGGCAGCCACCGCAGCTGCTGATGCTTCGTCGTCGTCGTCTACTTGCTCATCTGCCGATGCCGACCAAGCGGCCGCTGCTGCTAGGAAGCCAAACACGTTGCCGCCATGGCTAAGATTCATGCACTTCTGGCCGCTGCTATAGACCAATCTCCTCTGAGTAGTGTAGGTCATATATTGATTTTCTTTTCCTCTCCTCCCACATTTCTGTCCTGTTTGCACAGGGCCTCAAGTTAGATGCTTAGAGCATCCACATCTGCTACTCTATCCACACCCTCTATTTCACTATTAGAGTGTCCCTCTATCCTTCCCTCTAAATTTTCTCCAGACTTTACACTGCACTTGACGGCGTGTTCTCCGCTCAACCACTGCGGATCGCACCCCTGGTCAGATTTTTAGTCACAAACCAACTCGATCAAGCTCGATTCGATTTGAGCGTCGGGCACAACAAGGAGCGACTTCGCCGATTTACCAGGTTCGGACCCCCTCGCGGGTAATAGTCCTACTCCTGCTGAGCCTTAACTCTTTTCTGATTGTGGTTGAATGGGAATGTGTTTTACAGAGTGTTTCGAATGCACGAATGCTCTCCTCTCCCTCCTCTCTCTCCTCACCTTTTATACAAACTTTGGGTGGCGGGAGAAATGAGGGGGAGTAAGCGATCTGATGCAAGATAATCGACAAGACACGACAGAAGAGGCAACGTGTCACGCCCACGCGCACACCTCGCGTGCCTCGCAGTGGCCTCGACCCGCCTGATCACACCGGTGAGTCTGCGGGTGGGGCCTCGCCGCTCCTCCCGACACAGGCGGTCTCCTCAAGCAAACCTTCTCTCTGCGGTCAATTCTTGCGCCACGGTGTGACCATTCCAGACTGCAAGGGTCATCAGAAGGTAATCATTTCTTCCATTGTCTATCCGCGTGATGTCTCATTAAATGCGCTTGTCCTTCGCAGGGAGGGGAGCCGTCCGAAGACTCTTCGCAATGCTCCGCCGCTGGCCCCGCCCGACGCAGGGGCCTCGCCTGGTCTCCAGAGGGCTCACCACACGACCGCTTTGGCGCGTGGGGCCTCGCCTCACCGTCGGAGGGCTCGCCCACGCACTTTGCTCTGGCGTGGGGCCTCGCCTCGCCTTCCGAGGGGCTCGCCCACGCACCGCTTTGCGCGTGGGGCCTCTCGCTGACTCGTGGGGCCTCACGGCCTCTCGAGGGCTCGCCACGCCACTGGGCCTTGCTCGCCCGCCGACGCGTGAGGCCCTCTCGGCCTTCCTAGGGCTCTTTGTACCCCGGTATTTATTACACCGACAGCACTCTAAAAGATTCCTTTCTGACATCAGACACTCTATCCAGAGCTACAATATTATAGAGTGTCTGCTACGAATGCTCTTAGGACATGTTTAAATAGAGAAAGATTCCGATTCCTGAAAGCAATCAACTGTTTCTTATAGATTTTCTACAAGATTTTCTGGTAGAATTATTTTGTTCCACATAGACTAGATGCTTACATTTGTACTGTAGTTTTGAGCTCCTATTGCCCTCAAAAAGGATATATGGTTCATATGAACCTCCAATTTGGCAATTTTCCATTCGAGCCAACGACAGGATACTAATTCGATGTATCAATGATCGAAACAAATCAGATAAGACGTCTTGACACTCAACGGCGCTCAACGCAATAAAATGATACATGTCAACATGTGTATGCACTAATGCAGGATTGTTTATATACCTGATATATTTATTTATGATAGCTTGATAAGTTCCGGACAAAGTTCAAACAAAATTATCTTTGGAAGTTTTTTGAATAATTTATCTTTTGAAGTTAATACAATCATAATCAGTTTATACAAGTACACCGAAACATTTTAAAACATTCATGGATTTAATTTCTTTAGTTTGGTTTCTAGATTATAGGGGTGAAAACGGAGCGGATAATATCCGAACCGTATCCGTATCCAATATCCGTATTTTGAAAAATGGCATGAGATTCTAGTATCCGATCGATACGGATACGGATAATTATCCGAATAGACCTTAGCGGATACGGAGCGGATATGGTATCGGTGATATCCGACGGAAACGGAGCGGATACGGATATCCGGATAAAATTGCAATGCGGATATCCGGATAAATTGCAATCCGGATATTTAACCGGATAATGTCCTAAAACTAGGTTGAGGCCCAACAGTTTGTCAACCAATACCAGGCCCATGACTAAGCAAGCCTAACACCTCACGTCCCACCTCACCAGGCCATCGGCCGTCAGGCACTAGCTACTTGTCAAGTTTCCATATGTGATCAATGTGTCATCCGTCGACATGTATGGTCAATGTGTAAACTATGTGTACACTTTTATTATCTTAAGTTGTTATGTTATAGGTAATATTACTATGCTAATCTAAAGTTTATTACGGTATACATACTATCCGAAAAATATTTGTTTTATTTTCGGTTATTATCCGATTCCGGGTACTATCCGTTTTATTGATATCCGTTTCCGATTCAATATCCGATCCGTTTTAGTACTATCCGTATCCGTATCCGTATCCGATTAAAGAAAGCGGATACGGATATGGTAAAGCTATTATCCGTCCGTATCCGCTCCGTTTTCACACCTAATTATAGCATTTCTATCGGTATATGAATATACCTATATCGAACGTCATTAATCTCAATACACATCAATTATTATATCCGGTGATTGTCTAGACTCTAGACTAGAATCTCTAGCAAATTGTACCTTCTAATTTATCACAAGAATGATTACAATCCTGCATGGTGCATACTTCTACTCTCTTGTTTATTACAAGATGCAAACGTATTTTAAAGTTTAAACTTTGTAATGTTTGATCAATAATTTATCTAATAATATATAAGTTTTGTGATAAAAAATGATGCCATTGAATTCATGTTTGAAAGCATTTTCAATGATTATAATTTATGTTATTATGAATACGTAGGGTGAGAAATCAAGGGCCAAAGTATACTTTCGAATCCCGTGCCAAGTCAAACCGTGCCTTAAGAAAAAGGTAAAAAGTCTACTTTACTTTCTGAAATATTGCATCAAGTGCACATAACCCCCGAAGTTTAAAACCAAATACATTGAAAGTTCAAAACCAGTGCAAATATCCCCTTGAAAACGGTTTTTAGGGTGGTTTTACCATGTCTACGTGGTTTTTTTATTTTTTATAATCTATTTTTAGTGTAGGACCCACATGTCACTCTCTCTTCCCTCTTCTTCCTCTCTTCCCCTTTTCTCTCTCTTCCATTGTCTCTTCTCTCCCGTTGCCGACCACCTCCCTCCATCTTATTCGCCGATGGCACTAGGGCGGTGGCGCGCCAAGGGAAGGACCCTGCTAGGAGGGAGGCGCGCCGAGCAGAGGGCCACGCGTAGGGACGATAGCGATGGCCGAAGAGAAGAGTGGTGAGGCGTCCACAGTATAGAGCACGACGAGGCGACACTGGCCAAGAAGCCACAACAAGGAGCGAAGCAGAGAGCGACGTCATGGCCTAGATTGGAGCACAACGTGGTGACACTGACCGTAATTGTTGAAAAACAGGACATCGATAAATAGATCTAAAACGGCATCGAAGGCATAAATTTTTGGTAACGCAATTCACTTCTCAGGCTACATTTGTGGGGCAATGATTATGGGCGCTCCTCCCCAACAACGCAGCAAACCGCTGTGGGCCGTGGCCACGACCTCCTGCGAGCCTTACCGCTACAAAGTCATTCAATAGTTACACCAGGGATACCTCCCTTTATATAGTGGAGGACTGGTTAGAGTCTGACTCTAACTCTAAACCAGCCCTTCCTACTACAACACAGAGTCTTTGTAATCTACTCGTACACATATTCGACATCAACTTCTAACAGTAACGCGATAGGTCAGGGAGCGGTCGCGCGGCATGATCCGAAGAGCGATGACGCGGCATGATCCAAAGTGCAGCAGCGGCCCAAGCCAAAGCGTGTCTGGTTGGGGGAGGAAGGTGTTCGACAGACGAGGGGACAGAGATTAGGGAGAGGAAGAAGAGAGTTTAATATAATGACACATGGACTCACAACTTTTATTTCCATTTTTTTTTTTAACTCACTAGAGGGACACCATCAGCCACATAGACAAAATAGCCTACGAATCTAGCCCACATGGCAAAACCATCAAAAGAAACAGTTGCGGAGGTATTTGCACTCGTATTAATATTCAAGGGTCAAAATGCCTGTTTTTGTAAGTCAGATGACTACACTCAAGTCAATAATTTCGATGCGAAGTAGATTCTTCAAAAATGACGTAGTACCACATTAACCACACATGTAATTTTGCATTTAAAAGCAAGTGGGAAGAATGATTGGCTTTAAATATATTATCATCGTGGGAACATACGTCATTTCGCATGTTTCTTTCGCTCATAATCCCACTCGGAAACGTCTCTTTCGATCGATTACGTTGGGCTTACCACTGTTCATAACATATGTACATACAGTCATACAGAATGATGTATACAACAAAAATTAAACGCCCAAAAGGTGAGATAGAATTGAACAAAAAGGTGGATGATATTTAAATGGTAACATTTGGAATTATTCACCTTGTTATCAATTTCTCTGGGCTTTGGGCAAAAGAATGGTGAGCATCTTGTGTTAACCAATGGATGCAAACGTGCGATGCGCGTGGTTGAATGAATGCTTAACAGCTCTACGAGTCTCATGAGAAAAGCATCTTGAGTTCCTCCACACGAGCCGTGCGGACTTCCTGATCCGTCAAAGCTCCAGAAATCATTCGCTGCTTACGTGCCTGCACAGCTTCCATTCGTTCTTCGACAGTGCCCTACATCATATCAGAAATTAAACAGCATGAGATCAAAGATTTTGCATTATGCTGTGTCAGATCCAGCCTGTGCGTATTCCAATAGCCACCCCCATAAAGTACCTTGACGATGAACCTTTTGATAGATACGCTCTTCGTTTGACCAATTCGATGTATACGCATGACAGCTTGTTCCTCAACAGCAGGATTCCACCAAGGATCCTGAAGGAAACATGATTGACTTACGAAAATGACAGCTCAGGGAATGAGAACAATGCAAAAATCACAGAATCAATATAAAACCAGAAAATTATTAATGGGAGGACATTATTTTGGTGGACCAACAATCCACCATATGCTGAAACTGCTAATTTATAACTTTATATCGTAGATGCTTATAAGATTGTTAGATTGGACTTGGAGATAAAGATATATAATTATATATATACACGAACCCATTTGAATGTTGGATTAAAACCAAGTTTTGTATCATTCTTTAGGCAAGTAAAATATCACATTTAGTATAAACTGGTAACCAATGTACGCATAACATTACAATATATCAAAAGTTCTTATCTAGCGGACTTGAACTAAAAATTATAGAATGGAATCATTTTCATTTGTTAAGGCTGATAGGGTCAAGGCAGTAAACTTGACTAATAAAATCCCTTCGAACTTCATTGGGAAGGATGCTACAAAAACTGCTGAACATAGGTTAACTTGCCTAGGGCAAAAGCATTTTCATATAAAAGCTTTGCACAAAGCTAATGGAAATATACCATGACAAATGCGTTTGATGCAGCAGTGAGGTTTATTCCAACGCCACCAGCTTTCAGAGACATAAGTAGAACCTGCATTAAATTAAGAGCACAGAAGGCCTAAACAGTTTTCGCATATACTATATTTCAATTTATAATGGCAACCCTTGTCAAGAAGAGTGAAGTTCAGAAGAGAAAAAGGAACATGCCAAAATGCTTTTGTCTTCAGAAAACTCCTTGATTACTTTCTCTCTCTGCTGAAGATTCAAGGTTCCATCCAGCCTAGCAAATGAGAAACTATGTCTGGCATGCAAAAACTCAAGATTAATTTGTAAACGGTGTTATGTTAAAAAGATCCATCAGAACTCTTGATGGCACAATAACAGTGAGTCGAACATCCATCAGAATACTTGATGACGCTAACATTGAGTTCTTACTAAAGGACCATGACTACTCGCAGGAAAAAGGGGTCATGATTAATTCTTCACAAATTCATATCAGGAAGGAGCATTGAAAAATGTGATTTAGTGAGGTACGATTGCATGTACTTAGAAACTGGCCACCAGCGGTCGTGGGGCATGGGCAGAACACAGTCGAGCTTCTCCCTCCCAGCTCCTGTGACACAACCAGCCCCAAAGCCCTAGCGGCCTTGGCAGCGGCGGTGGCAGTGCTGCTGCCGGCCGGCCTTCTCAGCGCTCCCCTCCCCTGCCGGCGCCTTCTCCGCAGGGGTGGAGCTGTCAGGTGGGGGTTTCTTCCCCCTTTTTTCCCGTCGCAAGGTAGCATTGTTTGGTGGCGGCATCCAGCTCCGACATGGCTGGCGGCGACTCGTGGTTGGCTATTGTTCCCCTCGCCCACGTCCGTCCGTCTATGAGCTGACCGGATCTGGCTGCGGTGGAGGTGCTCCTAGATCTAACGAGGGGTAGGGCCACCTGGTGGGATGGCCTCCTACCCTTTGTCATGGATGGTGGTGCCAGCCGGCAACGTGTACAGGCAAAAGCCCGGCGAGAGCGTCTCCGACTAGAGGCAGCGCTCACTGTCCTCCACACCCTACTTCGCCTTCGTCGCCATCAACCAAGGGTCCCCCTTTTCGATCCAAGATCTCAGCGTCCTCACCTAGTTCTCGCTGCGTCCCCTGGCTCGATCGACAGTGGCCTCCCGGTTGTGGTTGCTCCACTTTGGCCCACCTGCCTCTCCCGTCTCTCTCCCGAAGAGGCTAGAGCTTAGGTCGTGTGCCCCCCTCTTCCCCGATTCCTCCCTTTCGCCAGTGTATGAAGTGGTGGCCCGGTTGGGCGCGCCCCTCTCCCTCCACCGTCATCAACTCTCCTACCCTCCCCCTCGCCGCTGGAGAGGCCACGTATGTTCTGATAATCCCCCTCGCCTTTCCCGCTCTGGCCAAAGAGGCGATGGTTTGGTCAGAGCTCTCCACAGTGGCTGTTGACGGAGTCCAATTTGCGCGTGGGAGTCGGACCTTCGCATTGGTGGCCAGTGCAATTTGCAAGCTCTAGGGTGCAGGGCTTGGTGGTTCGACTCAACTGTGAAGGTCTTCGGTGGCCGGTGGTGCCTGCTGTAGTGTAGCAGCATAACAGGCTTCTTGGTCTGCAGCATGCCAATTGTGGCGTCGACTTCGCTTCTTGCAGTGATTCGGTGGTGGCGGTTGGGCCATGTGGTCCCCTCGGTAGTGGCGGTTCCCCTACTGCTTGGCTCCCTCAGTGTTTCCTCGTTGTTTGGGCTTTGGCGGCATGGGTTAGAGGAGCACTCCTAGCTCGAGCCTCCGTGTGGCGCTCTTGCGGCTTAGTGGTACCGGCGTTGCCTTGCTTCTCTTTTGGTTTCCGCTGTCACTACCGCCTTTGTCGTCCTCCTACTCGGTTCCTCCTATGGGAGCCGCATGGTGCCAGGGCGGCCGCGCCGGTGGCAGCCTCAGCAGGCTCCTTGAGGTGGTTGTGGCGATGGTCGACAGCTTGGTTGTCCACTTCTTCGCGTTCATCTGCAGCGCGGCTCCGAGACAGGAGTGCACCGGATGAAAGTTTTTGCCAAGCCTCCTACTTGGGACGGCGGTGGCGACGCCCTTCAGCGTCGTTTCACTCCTTGGTGGCACCGCTGTAGCCGTTCCCTCGTCCTTAGGTGAAAACCCAGTTGTAGTCGAGTGACGGTGGTGACCTTTGTCATCGCTTCCTTGTTGAAGGCGTCATAGTCATCCTCCCATGCTGATGGTGCTCCTCTCAAGCGTCTCCTTTTGGTGGCTCTGCTGTTATCGCTTGTGCATTGATGTTGGCTAGGCCAAGTTGGTTGCGTTTTGTTGCCTTTTGGCGAGGTGACATGCGTGGACAATGTTTGCTCTACGGTGGACCCTGGTGCTTTGTATCGGGCCATTGTACTGCATCTCTTCTTTCATATAAAATGGCAGAGCTCTTGCCCCTCTTCGAGGCTGCTAAAAAAAAATGGACCACCAGCTTGGTGATAGCATTCAACCAAATATTGTTGTGCCGCACAATACACCAAACGCAGCTTGGTGATAGCATTCAACCAAATATTGTTGTGCCGCACAATACACCAAATGCAGATTATAACATTTAAGAACCAAATAATTATGTTGCATAGTGCACCAAAGGCACTACAGTTTCTATCTTTTTTCGAAAAAAACTGGTATTATGGGTGCAGCCAGCCAAAACTACTCCGTTGGCTACCCAACTAACCAATAGCAAGAAGACAAAAAAAATTTGCATAGTTTCACATCAGGTGGACCCCACTATCGAGTATGGTATCATGTGATACCATGTGGTTTCATCAAGTAGGCTCCACCATTCGAAGTGTGGCTTGATATGGTTTCATTAGGTGGACCCAAACATGGAAGTATGGTTTCATGTAGGTTCATCAGGTGTGCCTCAGTGCCTCACTTGAATTTTTTGTGTTATCTAATTACACCATTGAAGGCCCAACCAACGCTATATTGTTGCCTAGCATTTCTGTTTTAGAGTTCTCTTTTAAAAAGGAAAGTATGAGAGATGTTATCAAACACATTAAGAGGGATTCGAGACAGGATGAATTAGTCAGACAACTCTGGACGATGCAATAAGTCAGAGATGAGTTTAAAATGTGGGAAGACAATGTACGGGACTACTAAAGAAAGAAGAATCTTAGTGGCAAGGAAGAGTTAGGCCTTGTTCTTTTCAGCGTATCGTTGCGTTGGCGTATTACTGTAGCAAATTTGAGAGCCCTCAAAATGAGGTCTAAAGATTATAAAAAATAATTAAAAAATAGTTTTAGAATCTTTGAAACGACTACTAAAAGTCACGAAAAAATCGTCGCAAATTATGACAACATATAGGCTATATAAAAATAACAAAATTTGCTACCGTAATACGCAACAGTACGGTACGCTGAAAAGAACAAGGCCTTAATTTTGATTGTATGTGCAGCCAAAAATAAAGAAGCATGATGCAGAGATGATGGCCTATGAAAACTGCATGATACTAAAGAAATAATAACGTCAGAACAGTTCATTGTAATCAAAAGATTCTTACCTGGAAAGTGGAATTTGTAAGAGATCCAAAAATGCAGTCCACTGGCTAAACACAATGCTCTTGGCACCTGAACTGCGAAGAACTTCTAGCTCCCGTAAAAGAAAAGATATCTTGGAAGAATCAACCCAGTTCTTCTCGACATCAATTTGAAATCGACTATCAGTTGGAGCAGTTATAAGATCTTGCTTGTTCATCGATTTTCTATAATGGTACAATAAACGTGAAAGACATGAGAATGTGAAGAATATCCAGGAAAACAAAATTTACCAGGGTCAAAAGGATAGTGAAACATTTAAAAAAGCTACCTACAGACAGGGCAAAGACCTGTTGCCGCACTTCGCCAGCTGGACAAGAGACACTCTCGGCATAAACGGTGAGCGCAGGGAGTTAACACAGCATCCTCAAAAGCTTCCAGGCAAATAGGGCACTCCCCTTCACCTTTCTGCAGTTCTTGGACGACTTCTTCAATGTAAGCTCTAGAGGGAAGGGGAAAAGAATCCCCATTAACAGCACTATTACCGCCATGTAGGAATCGCTTGGCAAGCTTGTTTAGGTCTGCAAACTCCTGTGTATCTCCACGACTGGTAACATTGAAGCTCTCTCATCAGAAAATAATAGGTGACAAAAAAGAATGCAGATGCCAAAATTCACAAGGAGCTATTACTCTGCATGTAGGATCAGATGGACCCAAATTTGTCAGGCAACATATTATTCTGAAAAGCATTGCATGACCCAAATTAATAGGACGGTTGTGACTATTTTTTTGTAGACTAACCTCAGAACAAGAAATGGATGGTCACAACACTGTCGAAGGCGCAATAGCAACTCCAAAACTGAAGCATAATTGTGCAGGACTCTTCCTTGCTCCACAAACTGATCGAATTTCACCTACGAAATAGCACAAGACTATCAATTTGTCTCAGGAATCTGAATGAACATCGAGCTTCTCAAGTGGAAGGCATATTACTTTAGACCTTCGAAATAGAGCTTCATAGAAGTCCTTCTCAGCCTCTGATAAATCACAATATTTTACTTCAACATTTACAGGGGGCAAAATAAGGATTGGTCTGCACGAAAGCAATGGTGTCAATTAATATGCTTAAGGAGTAACAATGTCCCATAGCCAAACTTCAACATACCTTCCCTCCTTGTCTGTGCTATTTTTATTCCTCCTCAGCATTATTGGCCTCAAAATGGACTGAACTAGCTTTAAACCTCTTCCGTCGCCTTCTTCATATGGTCTTTGTACAAGTTTATGCCACCTAAATAACAGGTGAAAAACAAAAGACAAGTATAAAGGACAAATCATCTTTCAAATTTATCATGGTAAGGACTAAGGAAATATAGTCACTCTGGTGACATCATGGTTTAACGTACTTGATTTGCCCAAAAACAATGATCCATATCAGCAGAACAATAAAAAGCATAACCAAGTTAACCAAAAAAAAAAAAGAACTGTGATATTGCATTTTATGCCTAACGCTCTTTGAGTAGAAAATATGTTTGCCAAGTCTAATTGCACAGAGATGTTGGGCACAAACACCATGAACAAAAGAATCGGTTGTATGACATAAAAGTTGTAGTGATGCATATGATGAATGGCCATCACCAGTACATAATCAGAATAAAAGCAATGTCAAAAGCCTAAATGTTGCACCCAGCAACAGTACAATTAATTTGCCTGACTAAATGCTTCTGAGTTTTACGAAATTTGCACAGGTATACTACTTACACTAACTAGAATGAGACTGGTCAATCAAAACAAGCAAATGATTACACTTACCAATCCCAGTTCCTCCAAGGTTCAACCCTCAAAAACCGGAAAAGGCTGTATATATCCTCCAAGTTGTTCTGCCATCAAAAAGTGAAATTGAATGTATAAGAACCTAAGAGGTTAATATATATGCAGGAATACTAGAAGTTCACATTCTTAGATTTGGCCACTCCAACACCCTGCATTAGTAGGGATAATTAATTCAATTATATGGACAGTCAGATACACACTTATGCTCACCTGAATTGGCGTGCCAGTAAGACACCAACGCCGATCAGCAGTAAGCGCAGCAGCAGCTAGGGATATTAAACTTTTAGAAGACTTTATCATGTGTGCTTCATCAAGCACTACTCTAAACCAGCGAACAGAGTAGAGACCCCCATTTCCTGTGGGATTCTATAAGCAGATATGCAAAGTTCAGTCAGGAATAGATTTCATAATCTAACAGATTATATGGAAATAGTGGCAGTAACATTTTTCCATGACCAAATTTTTTATCCTCCCCTCATGCATAGATCAATTTTTAAGAAAACTACATTTCCAGCACCAACAAGACTGCATAGGCTTATAGGCATAATATGATCTAATAAATCTGACCTAAACAAAAAAGACAACAATGTGGACTCATGGTAGTAAGTGTTTATACAGAGAGCCATAAGAAAAGCAAAAGAGGACAAGTAATAGATGCTAAATACTAACAAGGGATCATGATGGAGCTGGATCTAGCACGCAAATAACCAGTCAAACTAATGGGGCTGGTGTTATCTCTCAACTAATAAATGGATCGACAGATGCTCCAGCATACCATGATAATACAATGAAAGGAGGGTGCATGCTATAAGATCACAGATATTAGTATTTACCTCGGTTGAAAATTCTGATGCCATAACACCATATGTGGTCAGGACAATATCACTCTGAGCAATGAAGTTCGCTTCCTTTGGTCTATTTTGTCCATAATGAACATATATATTCACAGCTCCTGGCTTAGTATGAGCTTCAATCTCCGCCTTTTAGGCAAATAACAATTTGTGTTAAAACCATCATCTCTAGCATCACATTTAAAAATTAATTTAATAAACCAAGTTCAAATTATGTTTCCAGTTTTCCTTAAATATTAAATGCGAGCACACATAGCATAGTGTAGATAATGATCAGATGGTGCCGCTGTTAGAACTAAGAACTAACCTTCCACTGACCAAGTAGTGTCATTGGACAGACAATTAGATTGCCACCCCCAATAAGTGGGGTCTTAGATTTCCTGAGCTTGCTAAAAGAGAATGGGCTAGCTAGCTTCTTCACAGCATCATGCGACTGAATGGGCAATTCACCCAACCCACTAGCTTCTTCACAGATCTCAGTAGTGTGATGTGTGGCAATGCATCCTTTGCTAGAATCAGAAAGAAGAAGGGCTATTGTCATAATAGTCTTCCCCAGTCCCATAGCATCTGCCAGAATCTTATAATTGACTCAATCAGTTAATAAAACAGCAGTTGATAATTTAAACCAAAAAACTGAATTAGCAAGACAGTGCAGATATAAATATGTGAAGCATTTTGAATATCCTTACCCCGCCTCTTGCAAGTTGTAATGTACTAGGAAAGTCAGTGCTGGCATCGCCTGAAAATACATTTAAGTACAAAACGAGCTCTCTCCTGAAACAAATGTAGTAAGTTGAGAAATGTTGATATTAAATTTATAAAAAAAATAATATTAAGAAATGGTTCATACAATATAACTATGTAAGACAGACATACTTATCCAGAAGTTTATATGCCTCCCAACAAGGGTGAAGAGTTGTAGCTGCATCCTGGGAAGAACTGCCTCTCTCAAGCTGCAGCATCCAATGAAGGGCCTGCTTCTGGTAAGGGCGTAGATCACACAGCAGAGCATCAGGGGGGTCCCTTTCCTACAAGATATAAATTAAGAGCATTTCTGAAGTCAAGAAACTTCTGAAACTTTCAGCAAACACAGAACTGTTGAATTACCTCCAGCGTGGAACTGTCTGAGATTCCAATTATATCATCCAAATCTGAATCAGAAACAGTTTCTTCTCCATGATCGTTTTCGTTTCCACCAGAAGATAATCTCAACTTATCAGCAGTCAACTTTGTGGGAGGCGCACTGCCCTGCTGAGGCAAATGTAAGGACAACATTTATTGCAGTAATAGAGTGAATGAACTACTAATATGTACCTTTGTTTCAATCGGTCGCTTTCTGGAACAAAGATCCTCTGGAGTAAATGCTGCCTGGTTTGAATTTAGATAGAACCAAACAAAAGAAGAAAATATTAACAACAAGAACATGCAGATTGTGGCAAAAGAGAACATGTTTTTAACAGAAGACAGTCCCATGATTTATATGGAAATCTTTGGGGTTGGCTAGCTATTTGTGCCGCTATTCGCATTGTATTGTATATCTCTCAATTATGCTATTTACATGAACAAGACTGTAATCTTTAATTGTAGCTCTCCGCTCTTTGTTGTTTGAAGTTTATCAGCCAAGTTTTTTTTTTTTTTGAAGACAGTATCAGCCAAGATTTTATACATTCCAAGTGCTTCTAAACTATGAAGCTTTGCGATAAATGTTGCACTAGATGACAATTGTAATCAAATAAACAATTCTCACCTCCTTAAAAGGGGCAAGCCCAATTAACTTAAAAAGTGCTGGCAGTGGATGAAACGTGAAGTCCTCGGTAGCCACCCGAGATGTCTTGTGTGACAATTGCTTTTGTTCGTGAAACATTGAACTGTTGATGTATACACTGCAAAGTACACAGCCACACCTAAATTAACAAACGTGGAACAGCAATAATGCATTCAGAAAGGAGTTGTTACTTTTAGATGCAATCACCTTATGGACAAGACGACGATGTCCATGATGCTAAGTACCTCGGGAGCAGATTTGCACAGGCCCTCAACTTTTACCTTGCGCTCCTTGAGCAGGGGGAGCAGGCACCGCGCCCATTCATTGGGGATGCGACCCAGCTAAAACAACAAGAAGAAATTGTTACACTGCAAGTCTACAATATAACGGTGCGATGAGAATGCAATACAGCGCCAGAGAATTAGAAATGTACCTCCCCTTGCTGCGGGGTAGAGAAGCGCATAATCTCGGAGGAGCAGGAAGCAAGCGCGGAGCGGCCGGGACGGCTCTTGCCAGCGGAGGAGGCCGCCGCCGCGGAGTTGGGGAACGAGAAGGTGACGGGGTCCCCGGAGGCGATGCGCCTGCCCTTGCAGGTGGACAGCCCCGCCATCTCGGCGCTCCCCACCAGCCACCAGTCCTCGCCGCCGCCGCCGGTGCGCGCCGGCGCAACACTAGGCCTAGGTTTCTCTGTCGTGGGTTTGGGTTGGGCAGGGGTTTTGGGTGGTGGGATGGAGTCGGCGGGGGATTTGGTGGGTTCGGCCGGCGGAGGAGATGGCGACGGCGGCGTCGGCGTCGGCGTCGGGCTGTGGTGGAAGTCGAGGAGGATGTTGATGGCCTTGGTGGGGTCGCCGCCGGCCATGTGGAGCGACCGGATGATGTCCATCTCCGGCGTCCCGTCGCCGAGCACCGCGCGCACCGTCGCCACCTGATCCTCCCTCTCCTTCCCCATCTCCTGCTCTCCCCCGCTACCTGCGAGGCCGCTCGGGTGCTCGGTCGCAACTCGCAAATTCGCAATATTTTGTCCCAAAAATCCCGCTTCGGCGCTTCCCGCCGCCTATGCTGCTTTCGCGGGAAGCTTGCAGCCCTTTTAGTCTTTTACCGGTGTTGCCCCCCTTCGATTGTAGACCTTCTGAGTTCTGATTGGAGGATGACTTTTATTGGTTGATCGTCAAATTATTATATAATAAGAAAGGGCATAGCTGGCCGCTTCCTGCTGCGTCCACATCGACATCTCGCCCGCGCACCTGCCCTGCCGTCGCCACATCGCCGAGCAGTCTCTGACCATTCGATCGCTTCGTCCAGGAAGTTCCGACCGTTCATACCAAATTAATCTTTAAAAACCAAAAAATGGTGAGCCACATGCCAGCGTGGGTGCTTTGGCGGGTTGGCTAGCTAGCGCAGCCTTCACTCCATAGGCCGCGGTTCGATCCTTGCTCCAGCCGTGGCCTTACATTTTTTCCCACGCACAGGCATTTGGCGCACCGTTGGTGCGCTGCCTTCACTAGTTTACTTCATTTTACTTCGCCGACATGATCGTTGAAAGGTTAAGGATTTCTTACCAATGCATTGCTCGATTATTGAGACAAAAATATTACTCCCTCCGGTCATAAAAAGAAGCCGTCGATGACTTTTGTACACGCCTGATTTATTTTGTTATGATTTGGTTTATTATTAAATGTATTTTAAGTATTACTTATATTTTTACATATTTGAACTAAAAATTTGAATAAGACGAATGGTCAAATGCGTGTACAAAAGTCAACTGTGACTTCTTTTTTTTGACCGGAGGTAGTAATAAAAGGAAATCTGTCATTCAATGGTTGCCATCCAAAGATAACCTAAATTTGGTCGACTCTAGCAACAAATGGTAAGGTAAGCATGGGCATACATCAGCTATAAAAACCACATACATCTAGACCTGCTCAAATCTTGGGCTAAGCCGAGCTTTGGGCCGGGCTTAAAAAAGCCCGGTCCTACGGGACCAAGCCTGAGACTGGTGCGTCGAGCCTCGATTTCGTACCCGAGCCTAGCCTGAAACTCGACGCTCGATCTGGCCACGGCTTAAATCATAGTTTTCCTGGGCCCGGCTCGACCCGGCCCAGCGTTCGAGCTTCGAATTGAGGCCCTAGCTTGGCTCGATGCGCTGATTGGGCCAGGTCGGGCTTGCCAGGCGGGGCTTTCCATGATCAGGTCTACACACACCCATATGCACTTTCGTGGTATGTATTTTTCTTATTGTTTTGTATCATACTTTAAAGTTAGGTATCTAAATCCTTTTAAAATATTAATGTATATATATAAAATTATACATAGATTCATTTTGATTTATAATTATAGTTGTATTTTGTTTTGTAGATAAGTTATCATAAAAATGTCATCACATCTATATTCCTATATGAAAAATTGCACTATGACACTACCTCAGTTTTTTATTTAAGGTCTTTAACTTTTGGACGCGTTTTTGACCATTTGTCTTATTCAAAATTTTAGTGCAAACATGCAAAATACAAGTCATGCTTAAAGTAACTTTAATGATAAAACAAATCAGAACATAATAAATAATATTTACAAAAAAATTGAATAAGAAAACTGGTTAAAGGGGTGACCAAAAGTCAAAATAGTCAGATAAAAAATAACAGAGGGAGCAATATTTTTTAAAAAGTTGATTCTTTTTTGTTGAACTTTTTTTTAAAAAAATACATGTTTTTTTTCCAAAGGGAGAGAGGTGGTAGGTGACGTACGCATTAACGGAAAACTAAAAACCATCCTAACATAGCGGAACCTACTTAGTAGTACTATTCTATTAGCCGGTGATTCCGACTTTGTGATTTCTTTTCTTCCTTGATGAACTGTCATCATCGGTCCTACATTTTTCCTCTCTAAAACTAAGGAGAAACGGGGTTTAACAAGAGAAGGAATGTAACATGAGAGAAGCATAGAGGTCCATAAATGATCTTGCGATTTTGTGGAAACCGGTGTTTTTGGTAAATAGTCATCCAAGCCCGGTCACTACAACCCCCTCTTGCGAGGGACAATTTATGGGGCTATTTTGTTGAGTTTCTTACGGAGAGTTGTTTCGCGTCCCTAGGTGTTTTCTACCTATTGGTTTTTCGAGCTTTTTTCATGAGTATGGCATCAACATCTTCATTAGATATACATAATATTATTTTTGAACAAAATATACATAATATTATTTATTTTATTGTTCTGTATCAAGCAAAATTGTAAAATAGAACCACGGATCTGTTCCATTTAATTTGGAGAAAAAGAAAAGGAGCAATTTTTGTTCATAGAACATGGATATAGAAAAAAACTGACTATTAGATTTGAGTCGATCTTAGGTTTTGTTTCGCTAAAATGGTTCTTAGTTTTCCGTTAATGTGTGTAGTTTTATTTTATTAATAGGATGACATCCACGTCAGCTGCTCTCTCTTCCTCACTCGGAATTTTTTGAAAAGTTGAACTCAAAAAAAGAAAAGATCAACTTATAAAAATATCACTTTTCAGAAATTATTTTAAAAAAAATCACTTTTGAAATTTCAAGTTTTAGATTTTTTATTTTTGAAACACGTGAAAATCCAAGAATCCCTAAATTTGGGATTTAGGATGTTGCGGCTAGTGCTGTTGGAGATGGCAGTGTTTATTTGTAACAGCAGATGAACTATACAAGCAACAACCAGAGTTAATTTGCAACTTTCATCTGAAGAAATCGCAACGCTGATCAAGAAACATTAAACTACGATGCTTCATCACTACTACCAGATTTGAGCGTCCATTCACCATTTCAGTCACAACCTTTTGAGTTCATTTACAAAATAGGTTTTACACCGAAATTTCGAGGTAAATACTTCTGCCACTCACAAAATTTCCCCCCAAAACGCATTGTGTAGAGCAAGCAGTGCAGACTGAAGAGAGTTTTAGCGGAAAAGTATTCCGTTAAAACATGACACATACATCCAGAAATCCACATGATATATGATCATCATGATGGTCTACCATAGCTGATGTTTGCATTAAGTCGACTGATCCTTCCTGAGCGGTCAACTAAAGTTCCTACTTGATCTCCACAGAGTGCCCTAGAGATGTTACCAGGCTCTAGCATATTGAAGAGGGCAACTGCAAGTATTGTACACACAATAATTATATATTGTCTAAAGTAGCGAAATGTTAGCAACCTCAAAGTCGGTAGAAGACATAGATAGACTAACCAGGAACACTGTTCTCCTCGCAGAAGGTAATTGCTGTGGCATCCATTGCACTGAATCCTCTTGCGACCAATTCCCTATATGAAATGTGCTCAAACGCTGCATTGCTATTGCTTCCAGGATGACAACCATATACACTATCTCCAGAAGTACCTTTAAGCACCGCATCTGCATTGACTGGTTTACAAGGCACCTGGTCAGACTTCTACACCACAATAGGTGCTTAAGCTTTCACCAAAAGCAAACAGTTAATAACAAATGACTATTAATACACACACATGGAAATGCTAGGAAAAAGCAGGGCGTGTTTCAGATGAGGAGTTTCAAAGATGGACATACTTTCAGAAGCTTTCAAGGCAGATGCTGTATCTGTTGTAAAGAGCGAATTTCCCATGGAAGCACCAAACCCTCCAAAAATAACGACCCTTCCCTTTTCAAGATGACGCATAGCTCGCTGTCTTATGTATGGTTCTACAACATCTTGCATCCTCAATGAAGTCTGGACTCGTGTCTCAACACCTATCTTTTCAAGCGATGCTCGTAGCAACACTGCATTCATCACCGATGCCATCATTCTGAAACATTTTAAATGGGTCGTGTTATAAGACAGCTATGTCACAGACCTGTGATTGCCTCATTATACTTTGTTAAGTAGGAAAAATATGAGAGCTTAAACATGTGACTAAACATAAGAGAAGCTGAATCATTAACATGAACCCATAGATCCATGTAATCCTACATAGTTATTAGATAGTGTGGTGTACGGAACAGGACTTCATAGTCATCTCATAATAAAGGAGTATCATTGTAACTATTTCAGTGAACATTTAATTTCTATGGATCTCCACCGCTGTCCAGTTTTGGAATATCTAGCAATTCCACGCACACTATCAATGATAGTTTAAATTGTAGGAAAATTTGTTTAACACCATAGATAGATCACAACTTTCAAAATATACCATCAAAAGAATTCGGTTCTTTACCGCTCTGTTAATTTTAGCCACCGCTGGTAGCCAAGATACCCCCAGCATCCTACCACAACCATCAAGCGAAATGTTATGTGTAAAGCCAACAAAGCCCAAGCAGCCACAAACAGCGCATGTGGTACTATGGTGGGTATTATAGCACGCGTATTTGGTGGTTCCTATTAGTCCCGGATTAGATTAGATAGGATCTAAAGTTAAGATTAGATAAGGTTTGTTTCCTAAAGTGATAAGATTAGTTTAGATTACTTTCTTCATGTCCAAGTTAATCCTCCCTATAAAATATAGGGATGTGTCATGCTGTCATGTATCTTTCTAATTCATTCAAATAATGAAGTAAAATTGAGATCAAATATCATAGGTGGTGGGTCCGATTAACAACTTAGGTGCTAGCTTCGACAACGCTCCGATTAATAGACAAGGCGCTACCTTCAACAGCTGCTCCTCTCGCCTGTGTTAAGGGCCTTATTTCCCTTGTTGCGTGCTTGGCCGCAAAAATTGGTATCAAAGTTAAGTGATCCTCTCACCATGGCTTATGAAGACCGGCGCTCGTGGTTGTACTACTCCCACGAGCGGTTCCGTGAGGATCAGCGTCTGTCCAAGCAACCAAGGTCGTACGACTACGGGCAGAGCGTACGTGAAGAATGATGTCCATTCGAGCCACTATGGTATCAAGGCTACCATCCTCATGAAGATCGGTGCTCCTTCAAGCCTCCACAATCGCGCTAACCCGATGATTTTTCCACCGGGAAGAGTAGCAAAGGGTCTTGATCTCGTCCTTTCACAATCCATCATCAACGACCTAGAGCACATGAAGACAATAGAAGGCGTGATGACGAGCTCCACAACACCAGCGACACTTCCGACCACATCGGCGTCCGACGATACTGACGAGCTATGCAAAGAGAACCCTATCATCACCAAGCTCAGCGAGGCAGTTGTCGGTGCGAAGATCAAAGAGTCTACAATGAACATCGGGCTGCATAACGGCCACAACACCTACACTAATGCCATAAACGAAAACCATCAGCCCTAATAGATTGGAGATGATTCGGTTGGCGAAGCCATGCCGGTGTCCTACCTGATGGCTCACGAGACGACAAGGGTCCAACATCTTGGAATCCGGCCTTGTGTCACTCCACATCTTCCTCCATGCCAAGCACACACTCGGCAACCGCGACGTCGACATCTCTATCATTATCAACGAATGGGTTGCCTACATGCTAGGCTACCGCAACTACGTCGCGCTCATGGTGACGCGCTTAGTCTTTAGCATCAGTGTCAGATTCTTGGGCATCATCGCATTGATCTACGCCGTTGAGATCTTTTGTACTTTAACTTTAAGGACAAGGTTGGTTCGCAGGGGCAAGTTTTGTTATGCGTAAGGCCAACAATGCCCAAACGACCATAAACAGCGCGCGCGAGGTACTGTGGCGGGTACTGTAGCAAGTGTATTTGGTGGTTCCTATTGGTTAGGGATTGGATTAGATAGGATCTAAGGTTGAGATTAGATAAGATTTGTTTCCTAAAATGATAATATTAGTTTAGATTAGTTTTTTAAGGTGCAAGTTAATCCTCCCTATAAAATATAGGGACATGTCATGTATCTTTCTAATTCATCCAAGTAATGGAGTATAATTGAGATCAAATCTCATAGGCGGTGGATCCGATTAACAGCCTACACGCTGGCTCCAACAGCAACTTGTCCCGCCCGCATTAAAGCAGCATTTCCCCTCGTTGTGTGCTTGGCCACAACACGAAACAATCAAACCAGATGGAATTGCCTGTCTTGTTCTCACTTGCAAAGGAAAAACACACAACAAACTGCTCACTGCAGTAGCATTCTTGACCTTGCCGAGTGCCGATACTGCAGCTGCTCACTGCAGAGGAGGATGATTAACTCATCCACTGCACATGCTTCCTTACCTATGTCGTCGTTTGGCCACGGTACCGAAAGACCTCACTTCGACCGGATGAGCTCTTGCCACTGCTGGCGTAAGACAATCTCGTGGCCACCCCCATGGTGGATGAGCTCATGGCGAACAGATACAAATTTTTCGATGTTGTGAATGATGCATTGCTCCACAGCGCACTCGATGATGGGATGGGCAACGATGGAGGATAGTGGAGGGGCGGTGCTATGAAAGGATGGGGAGGATCTCTGAATGGATTGGGCTTGCAGTGAGAGGAAATACAACATGAAGGAAAGATGGACATTTCACAAGTGCGTTCTCAGCCAAAAGATAAGGAAAATACCCTTCAAGCCAATGTAATGTCATAGAATGGTAAAGAATGAAAAGTGTGATCTTTCACTGGTATTTTGTGAAACAATTTTTTTTATGGTATATTCCGAAGGTTGTAATCTTTGACTCAGTGTTTTAAAAATCGGCCCAAGGTGGCACCTAGGCGCTAGGTACCATGTGCCCGCCTTAGCCACCTAGGCATTTTTCCCAGCCTAGGCGGGATTAGGTACTAGGCGCCAGTCAACCACCCAACAAGCACCTTCGAGAACACTACTCCGAATGGTAAGAAACGAATTTTCCTAAATTATATTACCAAGATATCAGGTGGTTCAAGCTTCAAACACAAATTTTTCGGACTAGACTAATGGTCACTAAAAGTAAAGTCAATTAACTGATACAACAAATGCCTTTAGCACATGTGTAATGAGAAACAAGTGGAGTTGCAGGAAATGAAGCCACAAAACACCAAGAAGAGAGTTGAACTCGCAGTCATAAAAAACCAATCTACTCCAATCAAATGGTCTATTGCACCCAAGAGAAACCATGTCTCATAGCAGGTACAATCCATCTAATATCGATTCCCTGATGCTTCTTGGAGAAAACTGGCTACCTCTACATCTCCTCACTAATTCATAGTGAAACGATAGCACACTTGGCACTTTTTACATGTAGTACGACAACAAAGCATTATTCAGAAATCAGGAGTGTCAGGGAGTCAGGTACTGCATGAAATGAAAGAACAGAACAACAGGGAGATTAAAAAATATGTAATCACCAGCAAATTACCCAACTGGACATGTTGCAGCCCTATCAATGCCAGTCACAGCAGTCCAAGTGTCACCACGGTATATATTTTGACTCCCCACAAGAATTGCTACCTGATTGGTGCCATTTCAATAGTCAGGTGACTAACAAAAGAATTTAATATCAAAGACAAACATGTGCCATTTCAATAGTCAGATGGCAAATAAAAGAATAATATCATAGACTCCATCACTAATTACTTCCTTTACCAACCTGAACACCATGGCGGCTTGCCACCTGAACTTCTCTAGCGATTAGCATGATCACCTAAGAAAGCACATCATTTTTTGTTTTTGCCAAACTCAGCATGGTGGATGTAACATGGAATTGTTGGAGCAGGGATTCATGATCGACAGGCACCTTTGGATTAACATTTTCAGATTGCGCTCCCGCTAACACACTGCCCCCAATCTTCAGAAGCACCCTCTTCCATCTTGGATTTGAGAAAGGTATCAATTTGGAGCCAACACCGATACTAAGCAGGCCAGCACTTGAAGGGATGCAACTGCAATGCAAATCAATTGCTCATTTACCCAAAATGAACTAATTAATAGCGACGGTGTTTCTTGTACCTTTTGTTATTCTGTAACTTCTGTTGCCGTTGGTGCAACGACTTGTTAACATCAGTGGGGGCAGGCTTGCCGGAAAATATAGAGGTTGCATGGCCGACCACGGCCTCCAGCTTCCTGAACCAGGGCCATTGGCTGGTGGTGCCGCCGGCAATGCGCTGGCACTCAACCTTGTACCGCTTCTTGAGATTGTCGATCTTGTTCTTGCACTGCTCCAGGCTCTTGCCACAGCAGCCACCGCCGCCGCCGCGGCCGGTCTTGCGCCGCTGCTGTTTGGTCACAGCGGCGGCGACGTCATCCCAGTCCCGCCAACTCAAGTTGGCCCGCTTCAACTGCTCGAACCGCAACATGTACGCGTCCAGGAGGCAGCCGATGGCCTCGTCGCTCCACTCCTCCCTATCCTTCCGGTGGTCCACATCCGCGGCCGAGGAGGCGCTGCCGCTGCCGCCGCCGCCCCTCCCCTTCTTGCTGCTCTGGGCGCCGCCGCCGCTGAGGTGGGAGCGGTGCTCAGAGCCATCGCCCGACTCCTCCTCTGCGCCGGCCCTGCGCTTGGCCGCCTGGCGGCGATTCCCGCGGTCCGGGGCCCGGCCCTCGCCCCGGGTGGTGGCACCTTCTCCGGCGAAGAAAGAGGAGGAGAGGGCCGGGTTCAGCGGGAAGCAGAAGCCCGGCGGCGGCGGTGGCGGCGGTGCGGGGGAGGGGTCTAGCCGGGTTTCGGGGGTAGGGAGCGAGTGGTCGTCGTCACCAAGGAGGGCGAAGTCGTCGTCGTCGCAGGTGGTCGTGGCCGTGGGTAGCATTGGGATCGACGGCTGGCCGCGGCTGTGGGACGACGTCACCGCCTGGCGCAGTCGCATCAGTGGCCACTGTGGCGAGCTTACCGGAGAAGGAAACCGGCGCCGTTGCCGTTGCCCTCGGAGGCTCGGACGAGTCGGCGACGTCGATGGAATGGACCATCACGGCATCACCGCTTTTGGGCCAGCCATGCTGAGCAGGCCTGGATGCCTGGTTACACGGGCCGTGTCTCGGCCCATTAAGGCACAGGCCAGTCTAGTCACTTGCTCGGTGAAAAGGCCCATACAGGCAAGCAAATCGGATTTTTTCTGTTTTTTGTTTTTTGTTTTTTGTTTTTATATGAATCTCATGCTCTTTTCGCAGATGTGCCCGTCGCACAAGCCACAGGCGACAGACGCCTCGTCAGTCAACATGGTGGGGCCAGGACGATTTGCCCTCCGCACTATAGGACAACAGGTGTATGCGTAAGTATCATATCATGTTTAACAACAAGCTGCAGCAGCGATGACGGACGAGGTGTCTGCCGCTCGTGAGACCTGGACGACAAACATCTAGATTTGCAGAAGGGTGGAAGAGCCGTACATTTTTAATAAAAAAATGTAAAATAAAAAATCCAGCAAGTCGCGTAATTGTGTGAAAAGATCAGGGTGTACCATATCTATATGGGATGATTAGCTCAGGAGGCTACCATGGTCTGTTAGCTTGTATTGTGTAGCCTGAAAAATCATAAATTAGTATTTGATTTGATACAGTAGTAGTTGTCCTTTTCTAGTGACAAAGATGATGGCACCATTTGACCGTGGAGGATATGTCGATGGATAAATCGGCCATTAAAGTTATGTCCTCGTTTGAAATCGGAACACAACCAGGCGAAACACAACATTGGATTATCAAATTACTATGTGTACTCCCTCCATTTTTTTACGTATTTGACCATTCGTATTATTCAAAAATCTAGTGCAAACATGAAAAAAAAATAAAGTCATGTTTAAAGTATCTTTAATGATAAAACAAATCACAACAGAATAAATGATATTTTTTTTAATAAGAGAAATGATCAAATACGTGTCCAAAAGGTAAAAACGTAAAAAAATGGAGGGATTCAAAAAGAAACACACGTAAACAACCATAGGTTTTGTTGATACAATTCAGCCGTAATAACTCCGTACAAGGGAAAACTGCAATCCGCAATCACAAGCCCATGGTAATTTTAAGATGTGATACATGCTCAACACTCAATAGTCAACGCCACATGATTCCTAAAGCACCCACATTTAGTTCTTGTGATATTTGTTTGTGTTCAAAGCTTTCCTTTTGTTGTCGGGACATCGTATGACGGTATGAGTAAAATCTAACCATTACTCCATTAGACTATCAGGAAGGTCTATAAAAAGATGACAAGACCATGGCCATGTTCTTTTCAGCTTAAAGTTGTTGTAAGCTTTAGGACCTGTTCTTTTGAGCTAATCTGAACGGTCGAACAACAGAACAATTGAAATGACCGAATTTTGAGAGTTTCTCGAGATATTCTTGAGATTCGGATCCATTTCGTTTGACTTGCTTTTTAAATCGTTAGGACCCACCTTCAAAATAGCTAAAAAACGAACTCAATAAACTCAAATCATTTGTCTTTTCAAAACTTAGATAAGTCATTAAGGTGTTAAGGTGTTAAGCTGTTAAGCTGAAAAAACAAATCCTTAGTATGAGAAGATTGTGACTCTAAGAAAAGTTCAAAAAATTATAACAAAAATTATTTTAGTAATTCTAAGAAGAGTTATTTAAACTCCCACAAAAAAAACGATTACAAAGTACTACATCGTTTAGATCGTACACAAATAATAAATTTTCTTTTGATTTATTTTCATTTAATTTAAGCTTAAAAACAAAGCTGCTATCACCTTGTGTGACAAGAAAGCATTCCGTCCGTCTTGCCATATATAACATAAATAAACATATAGGGCAACATATCCAGTGCAAATGTTTATTGGATGCTAATATGCTAATAGCAGATCTGGGCCGTCAGATCCACGAGGAGTGGCCCAGATATGAAAAGGTGGAAACCTCTTTCCATTTAGAAAGTTATGGGGGCTTTTGTGTATTTAAGTGAGAAAAGTGGCTTCTACTAATTTAGATCTAAGTCGCTCCTGATTGATCTGATGGCCCAGATCTGTTGTTAGCATGTTAGCACTCAATGGGCATTTGCATTGGATACGTTGCCAACATATAGAGAGCATCCGTAGCAGTCACTGGAAAATACTATAGCTTTGGATAGTGTCTGGTGGATAGAATTAATCTTTTAGAGTGCAATGTAAAATGTGAAGGAAATTTGGAGAGAAGGATAAAAGTAGTTAATAGTGAAATAGGGTGTGGGAATAGAGGATCAGACGTGAAATAGGCTCTGTTGTTCTCTTGCTTGGGGAATTTGGACAACACTTTTAATCTTAACATATCATTTTTGTGATATATTCTTCTTCTCTTGAATGACCGTGTCTACTCCCTTTTTAACATTTTTTTACATCTACGAGACAACATATTCTGTGTACAAAGGGACTTCCGTGTAAATTTATGTGCACCAACTAACAAAAGTCATAAAAAAATCTAAAAAAATTGTAAGTATTCTTCAGTTGTTGCTCTATCTATGTATAAAGTTTGAAGATCAAATTTTTTCTATATTAGGAGTTACAAAAAAGAGAACAATATATCAATTTAAAATTACTCAAATGTGTCATTATTTTATCTTTTTTATAACTCTTAATATAGAATGAATTTAATCTTCAAACTATATACATAGGTAGAACAAGCTGACAATTTAGCTCATAGCTCACAAGCAACTCGGTTTTAGTTTAGCTTAAGCTCGGCTCATAGGAAAACAAACCTAAGCTCGAGCTTTTAATCTAGCTTGGTCGTTAAATGATCCAAACTGATCTAGGACCTTGCTTGCTCGTGGGCTCCTTCACCTATCACTTTTGGATAATATTTGGGTTGACCCATTTGAAACCATGTCTACCCAACTTCATCAATCTCGTATAGCTACCACGCCACTTCTCTTCTCTTCCAATCTTCCTGACACCTCACTTAGCTCCTGTCTAGATGTTGCCGTTTACCACTTTCCTCCTTTGAGCTCCAAGCTGGTCGCAATCATCGCTTCTCTCCCCTCCTAAGCTTTGTTGGACGCCATCGCCCTGCATCCCTCCCTCTCTTCTTCCTTTAGCAGGTGTGCTCTCTCTGGCTTGTGAGCCCACACGAGCAAGCTGGAGCTTTCAACCACCAAGCAAAGCTTTTCTATAGCTCGTTCAACCATCGAGCCGAAGCCGAGACGAACTAGCATAACGGTCGAGCTGAGACAAGCCAGCACCTAACTCACTCAAGCTCGACTTATTGCCACATCTATCTCTGTAATCTCTTAAAAATAATATAAACTAAACAAACCAGTTTTGAGAAGCAGTTTTTAAAATCTTTTAAAGCTCAACTTAACCTCCACTGACTTTGACTCAGCTGGATATTTATTTGCCAAAAGCCCATAATCACTCCGAACATTATCTATTTTAGCCCTCTTCGGCAGCTCGTTGCGTTGCGGTTTGGTTCGGTTTTTGTTGACCACGATGTGACTGCTCTGCCTACCAGACCAACGCACGTTTGTGCCTACCGAACCAATGCGTTTTTGTCAACAAAAACTGAATAGAACGATGAGAAACGAGCTACCGAACAGGGCCTTTGTCGCAGGCACTACAGGAATCAGGGTCAGTGTGGTCGGCAAAAGCCGACCACATAGGCCATAAAGCCGTCGACATAGATATATCTCGGCGGCTAGCCGCCGACACTGCGCCGACGAGACCCCGTGGTCGACATAGCTACCCTACGTCGACAAGTCCGCCGACAGTAGTGCATCCAGGGCAAGCAGCCCAGCGGTCACCTATGTGGGCGGCATACCAAGGCCGTTGACATAGCTCATGACGGCCCACGCCGTCTAACGGCATCCTGACTGGTGGGGTCCACACCAGCATTGACGAGAGGGCACGTGGCAGGTGTATGCCGGCGGCGTATTTGAGGCCGCCGACGTTTATCAAGCCCTATTTCGGCGGTGTAGGTACTACCGCGGACGTTGATGACGGTATATGTCGGCAGCAAATTTAATACCGCCGACATAGGTGGCGTCGCACGGCACGCTCCCAGCTGCCCTGGAGGGAACCTATGTCGGCGGCCTTATAGATGCCGCCGACATAGGTGGCATTGCACGGCACGCTCCCAGCTGCCCTAGAGGGAACCTATGTCGGCGGCTTTATAGATGCCGCCGACATAGGTATTAGAGCAGCAAAAAAAATTTTGCTGTAATTTATTATAAAATTCAGTTTTAACCTGCAAAAAAAGACATTTCCCAGCAGAATTTCATTCTCAAATTTGACACACATCAACAACACATACTTCCGTGCTCGAATTCACATCTTTTCGAGCACACCACAAGCATAACCATACCAAACAAAAATTAACCCGATATATGAACCAAATGGCATAATACCTCGACATAGATGAGCAAATGGCGTCTAATCTCCATATACATAACGAAACGGCATATAGCCTCCACATTTATACAAAATGAAACGACAACACATATATAAGTTCATATCGATGTCATATAGTTCCCAAAAGGCAAACAACATGTCATATGAACATAACATAGATCATCTACAAGTGCAGAAAAGAAAAAGACTAATGGTTCTGCGAACCGCCATAGAGGTTGTGATCCGCGCCAAGAGTGTGTCCACGAACCGATCGGCCGGGAGGCCGTGTCGCCGTGGTCGCCTCCTGCTGCACATTCGTGCATGAGCGGCGCAGAGCCGGACACCGCAAAACGGAGAAACCATGTATGTCACAATCTTTATCCATTTGTGTGCTCTTAAGACAATGTTAGGCGTAAATACATACCGGGAAGGAAAACCGACGTCAAGGGAAGCTGGAACATCCATGGAGGAGGCGCTGGCGGGAAAGCGCCAGGCTGTGTCGGTGGCGACCCCTGCGACGGCGTGTAGGCGAACTGTGAAGGAGGAGGTACTAGGCCTTGACTGGACGACCTCGCGCCCGGGAATGCCTGCGAATATATAAATATGTCTATGTTAGCATGTAAAGGAAGGATAACGACAAAGATATAGATATGGATATGATATTTCAATTACTCTTTGCAAGTATTGCATCATGTACATGTTCTGACTCTCGAGGAAGTCCATCCTCTTTTTGTTCGCCGCCTCCCTTTCCTGCGCTGCCCGATCCGCCTCCTACCGTCGTTGCTCGTCAGCCGCAGTTTTTTGTGTCAATTCCTCGATTAGCTTGGCCTGGGCTTCCAACTGGGCAGCGGCGGCAGCTCCCCCCTGCTGTCGACGTGCCCTGACCTCGGGACGGTACGCGGTGGGATCAACGACGGAGTCCATCATGCCATACTTGCCGTGAGCTCTCCCACCAAACTCGTCGTAGAGAAGCACAGGGTCTGCTGGCGTGTTGACGGGGTCACACTCCTCACCGTGCTTCGCTCGCATGGCCGCAACATATGCGTCCTGCGAACAAATGAGATGATGCGGAATAGTTAAAAACTGTCGAGTAGGTCTAAATAAGCGAAAAGAGCCGGTTACTTACATCCTTCTCCTGGGCAGCTGGCGGCATCGGTGGTTGTCTCCCGTCCGGTAGCACACGTGGCGTGTGTGCAACCCTCCACACGGCGAATCCTGAGGGCTCAACCCCAGAAGCAGCCTCCTGTGTGAAATCAAATAGTGGCATATTAAATCTTTTCAAAAATAGTAAATTATAGATATAAAAGATGAATGTGCTCACCAAGTCTCGTGCGACGTGACCCATGCCGAGGCCACCCATGTAGGTGGTGCACATTTCAGTCCCAACTTCCCTGTTTTCCCTGTTTCTCTTGGACATGGCGATCCACTCGGGCGTCTCCCAAGTAAAGCAAAGGTACCTCCAACCCCTTGGCTCCATGTCCAACCAGTCTGGACGCCAGGGAAGATACTGCTCCGCGTCCAGGTACTCCTGGCCAGCCTGGTCCCTCGTGATCCTCGTACCCTCTGATCGGTAGTGCTTGATCACCGCATCCAAGCGAGCTAGCCTGAGGGAGTCTCTAACCTTTTTGGATGCCATCTTGTCGATCACACGACGAGCAGCCTCGTAGTGCTCGGCGGAGTCGTCGGGAGGGTTCAACCGGTAGCGCGCCTGCATGAAGGAAGAAACAAATCGTTAAAATAATATGTATAAAAAGACACAAATGGTTAAAGCAGTGAACATGTTACCCAGAACTCGTCGACGACGGCATCGGCGATCGCTCTCCTCCTCGTCGTACCACGAGGTCGTAATCGCTCAAGTCATCGTCGGACGCTTATCCTCGCCAATGCCCACCACCGGGGTAGTAGTGTCTGCAGAGCACCCTATCCGCTTTCCGGCCGCCCCCGCCTTGTTGACGCAAACCGGCGTCTTGCATGTACAATTCAGAACAAGTGTTTAATTAGCGATATTGTGTTAATGACTAAAAGACATCGAAAATGAGTTGTTCAAGTGATCGAGACACATACCTCTTCCCAGTGGAAACACGCACCCGTATCCCGTCATTTGGATTTTAACTGTTTTATCGGTTTGTTCCGCCGGTGTCTCTTGGAGCTCGAACCCTCGTCGACCTCGAAGAGCACGTAGTCCTAAATCCTCATCCTCGTCTGCATCCTCATCCCCCATCTCCCCCAACCAAGCCTGAGCGTCTGTCTCATCCTCCACCTCATCCTCATCCTCATCATCATCATCATCATCATCATCATCATCATCATCATCATCATCACTCTCATCATCATCCTCCCCTGCACTTTCCTCGCCACTCCCGTCTAGCACCCACTTCTCCTTATAGCCCTGTTGCACACCCCCTGTCGGGTCCGCTGCCTCCCAATCCCTCTCATCCTCCTCCCCGCTCCCTTCCCCCTCCCCCTCCTCTCCTCTCCCGACACGACTGCAAGGTGGTCTTTGCTCCTCGGCCGTCTCCCCCTCCTGCCCACTCCCGCTCCCTTCTCCCGCTCCCTCCCCCATGTGTTGCCCTCTCTTCTTGTACTTAATCCCAAATAGCTTTCCCGTCGCTCCAGCTAACCTGCGCCGAAACCCAGTCATCCTACAAAAAATAAAGTAAATGATACAATTAGATCTATATGAGATAAATGGAAATAAAAATAAATAAATATGAATACGTAAAAAATCTTCTGCTTCTCCTTCCTCTTCCTCCTCCTGTTCGTCTTCTTCATCTTCCCCTTCTTCTTCGCTTTCTCCCACTTCCTCTTCGTCTTCGTCTTCGTCTTCATCTTCCTCTTCCTCTTCCCCCTCCGTCTGCGGTTGCATATCACCAATATCGACGTGCAGCTGTCCTGACAAGTCGTGTTCTTGAAATGGCTCTACATATGGCTCGTAGTCTTCTTCCGTGAGGTTGGGCAATCCACCAACGGGATGACATTTATGGACAATCCACCAATTTTTGTAATCCGGGTGGGCATATGGCAGATAGAACACTAGCTCGACTTGTTCAGGGAGAATGAACACGTTGGGCCTTTGATATAGCTTCGTTTCATTGATTTCAACCAGGCCCAATTCGGGAGTACGCCGCACCCCAGTCTCAATATCGAACCATTTACACCGAAACAGTACTAGCGAGAGATCGTTGTTGCCTTCATAGCATATTTCCACAATCTCCTCAATAATCCCATAGTACTCTTGGTCTGGACCACCAAGCGGGTCTGTGACATAACTGACGACCCCACTATTCACCGTGGTAGCATTTGGGCGAGCAGACTCCGCTGCTTCAGATCGATATCGATATCCATGGCAATCATAGCATCCATGGATCTTAATCGTACGATTGCATCCACGTGACATTTGTGTCGAATCGTTAGGCACGCTGAACGCAGCGTGATCGCATAAGCATATGCACGACAAGTTCAATAGAAGTTACGTATAGAAATTGAAATGTGCGGTTTAAGAGGATAAGCTTGCGTGGTAATGAAACCATATAAGAAAGTTTGGATAGTTTTGCCCACGGCCTTGTCGTTTCAACTTTTCAGTTTGAGCGACCGAGGGTTCACCTGGTCTTTTCCACTCTTCTTGAATAAATTGACTACAAGAATAGATTTCCATTCAATTATATTGACTACATAGAATAAGATGTTTCATTCAAAAGTAAATTAAATATTGACTTACTCGATGTATACCTTCATTTCATCCATGTTGTCGTACACGTAGAGCTGGATGTTAATTTTTTCTGTTTCATCCAAGTCACGTGTTGTGCTTTTACCAACGCTGCGTCCGGCTTGGTCATGGAACACTTCAAGGTTGGAAGTACTTCTGCGTCGTGCCTTCTTATACCTCGGTTGTGGCACATGTACCTTGTTCCTTGTCACAAAGTATTTGTCCGTGAAATGAGCGATCTCCTGAGTGAGCCAAGTTTCGGCAATACTACCTTCGACTCGTGCTTTGTTCTTCACCTTCAATCTAAGGTTTTTCATCATCCGTTCAACAGGATACATCCACCTGAACTGTCTTGGGACCCCCAACTTTTGCTTCAGACGCAAGTGCACCAATAGATGTTGCATGCAATTGAAAAAACCAGGGACATACAATTTCTCGAGCTTTGTAACAACCACAACAATCTCCTTCTCCAATTCCTCCATCCTCGACGTGGATATCTCTTTTGCGCACAACTCTCGATAGAAGAAGCTCAACTCTGATAGTGTTCTCCAAACAGCGTCGTCGACATATCCACGCCATACGGCAGGAAACAGACGCTCTATAAATACTTTGTAATCGTGAGCCTTTATTCCATTTAATTTGCATTGCTTTCTGCATTTAACGGCATGTCAAGACTCGTCGATAACCATCAGAAATTTCACCTTTTCCTTAATCCGGACTAGGATATGCCTTATTTGTGCACGTGTGAGGCAATACTTCGCCCGCGGTTTCATCCCGTTTTCATCAAGATTCAACTCCGAACGATCACATATCAAAGCACAGTCCAACCGAACTTTTGTGTTATCTCTAGTCTTATATTGGATGTCCCAGTTTGTGTTGACGATTGCCTCACACATATTCTTCTCCTGGTGCATCAGGTCGAGGTTGTGAGGCTGCTTTAGGTCCTTGCGTAAAGAAGATTATAGATGCTGCATTTATGAGTCCAATGGTGGTCTTTCCTATATACGTCTTTATTGCCCTTCTTTGCCAAATGTTCATGCCATTTAATGATATCATCCACTTCAAACCGTTCTGGTGGCTGTTCCTTCCTCACTGTCTTACCCTTACGAAACATATTTCTTTCCTTCCTAAATGGGTGATTTGGCGGCAGGAAACGACGGTGACAGTCGAACCAACAGGCCTTGCCTCCTTTTTTTAGTTTGAATGCATCTGTGTCTCTCAAGCATTTAGGGCACGATAATATTCCATGGGTGCTCCACCCCGAAAACATGCCATACGCCGAAAAATCGTGTATGGACCACAGGTAGGCAGCCCTCATCTTGAAGTTCTGACCCTTATAGCTATCATGTGTCAATACCCCGTTGGTCCAGAGGTTGCTCAGCTCTTCTACAAGTGGTTGCATGAATAGGTCCAAGTTTTTTCCAGGAGACTTAGGCCCGGGTATGATAACAGAAAGGAACATGTACTCTTCCTTCAGGCAAAATTGAGGCGGGAGGTTGTATGGGATGTCAAATACAGGCCAGCACGAGTACAGGTGCGAGGTCATATTGAATGGGGTGAATCCGTCGTGGATAGTCCGATACGCACATTTCTGGGCTCAGCTGCAAATTCGGGGTGCTTCTGGTCAAAATGCCTCCAAGCTTCTGCGTCTGATGGATGAGTCATCACGCCCTCCTTCCTACGTATGCCCTCTTTATGCCATCTCATATGTCTGGCCGTGGTTTTAGACATGTACAGACGTTGCAGCCGTTGAGTGATCGGAAAGAAACGGAAGGTTTTCTGAGCAACCGTCGTCTGTCTCTCAACGCCGTCTCGTCCAATAACTAGCACGTACCGACTCTCACCGCAATGCTTGCAATGAGTCAGCCCAGAATCGGTCTTCCGGTAAAGCATGCATAACTTTGGACAGTAGTCTATCCTCTCGTATGGCATGCCTAACACGCTCAAAAGCTTCTTCGACTCATACATATTTCGAGTCATCTTGTGCCCAGCTGGAAGTAGGCTATCCAGAAGCTTGCACACGTCATTGAAGCAATTGGCAGAAAGATTGTATTTGGTCTTCACCGCCACCAGACGTGAAACCACCGAGAGGACGGTCACATCGGTATGCTCATGGAGTGGCTCCTTGGCAGAATCAAGGAGCTTCTCGAATTTCTGGGCAAGTGGCTCGGCCTCTTCCTCGGGAGATAGATCAAAAGCCCTACCCACATCATCCGTTAGCTCGTCAAATCTGTCGGGCTCGACTTCGTCGTAGCCCTCCCCAAAATCCACAGGGCTAGACACGGGCGCCGGACGCTTTCTCTCGCCATGAAAGACCCATATAAAATAGTTTGGTTTGAAGCCATGTCTACAGAGATGCTCGGTCATATCCCTCTTTAACCTCTTCTCCGTGTTCGAGCAGGTAGCGCAGGGACAAGTCACTTTTGCGACGGTAGGGTTGCGGAATCCTCGAAAAGCATCTTCGACAAATTTTTCAGCTTTATCGAACCACTCGTTAGTGTTTGCCTTGCACTTCTTCCAACCATCGTACATCCACCGTCGATCTTCCATCGCTTAACTACCACATATGTACATTCAATAATGGATTTACATTTTAGTATTAGACATTCACTAATGCATTCACATTCCTGCATTATAAGTCTATTCTATAAGTAAGATCTACCGCACGATATTTACGATCTATGTCTAGCTAAATAGGAGGGCTTACCCACCACGGATGTTTGTTTGGGTATGGGGTTATGGCCACAGGATGTGCCTTGGTCGAATTCGGCAAGATAACCCCAGATTCCCCAAAGTGCATCGGCAGTGCGGCGCATCGCTTATGTTATGCACAAGGAGAACAACGAGGTTATGCGATCGAAATTCCGACCCGCACACCTCCGTGGCCCGGCCCCATACCCAAACAAACATCCGTGGGCTATCCAAAATGTGGACAGTTCGGGAGCACGACACCTCTCGTAACGGAACACACCGAATCACCGTCCGTGTTCCTTATGAAAATGTGTCGCGCCCCCGAACGGGTTAGATTCGGGCTTCGTTCACGTATTTGCAACACACTAGTTAAGGAACAGCTAACTAAGCATGCACATCTAACTAACTATATTATACTAATTAATCACAAATACTAATGTCGTCGGTAATCAAAATACCGACGACATAGCAACCACATTACGAAAAAAAAAATCGAAATAGTACCTGCAGGACGTGAGGAGACGTCGGACAGTGGGGAGAGGAGATGGTGGCGCTGGAACAGTGGGAGAGGCGGCCCCAGGGAGTGGAGGTGGCGGCGTGGGGAAAGCATGAGTGGCGGCGCCGGGAGAGGAGGCGGCGCAGCGGGCGACGGGCGGCTCTGGCGAGGCGGCAGCAGCGGCGACGCGGCGGCGCCGGCGGGAGAAAGCGGCGGCGGCGGCGGCACAGGAGGCGGCGCTGGCGGCAGCGGCGCAAGGCGGCGCGGGCGACGACAGCAGGCGGCGGTCTCGACGACGGCGGCGCGAGGGCTCGACGGCGGCGGCGGCGCGGACAGCGATGGCGCGTGGCGATGGAGGGCGTGGCGGTAGGACGAGCAATGGTCTTGACTTAAGCAGTTTTCAGATCTAAACCTATGTCGACGGCACAATGCTGCCGATATCAATCAATTAGCCGCCGAGACAGCCTATCCGACGGCCGCCTTTAGGTAAGGGGCCACAGGCCAGTGAGTCCACTCTATGTCGGCAGTATTAGGGTGGCCGCCGAAAATAATACACCTATGTCGGCGGTATTAGGGAGACCGCCGACAATGATTACCATCTCCACATAATGTCGGCGGCCGATCCATCTAACGCCGAGATAGACCCTCCACCGCCCACTTTTCAAGATGATATCGCTCACCGAGTGTTTCAATTGCCCAAAACATGGTTGTAGACCATGAACTACACCAAATAACACATCCACGTGATCATATCCCCTACTTGTAATTTTATGCACGTTGTTTTTAGGATCGCCCACTACTTCAACTTGTATCGATCACCTTTGCCTCCACGAAGAATTAGAGAAACTGGAAAACATTACAATAGGCCTTCTCGAAAACAAGTTATTTCGATACAACCACCGCCTTAGACCCTAAACATCCACAACACCTTTTGCTGGTTTGCTAATCATTTCTCGTATAAAGGCGGCACCGGTATGAATCGAAACATTCATTTCAACCGAAAATTGCTTTTCAAAGCAACGTGCCAATATGATCACAAAAAAAAAAATTTATGTCAATATGATCAAGTGAACTTGCTATGAGGGTGTAGATCGTTGCTCAAGAACTTGCTACGCTAATCGAAGTTCTTGGCGGAGGCGAGGTGGCTTCAAAGTACTCTATGTGGGCGGCACATAAAATACCGCCGACATTGGTCCCTCTATGTCGGGCGTGACAAAGGTAGACCGCCGACACGTATAATGTCCGCATAAGAAAAAGCTTGCCTCGTTTGGCGAGAACAAACAAGTCTCCCACATGGTCAACAATGGCGGCGGCGATGCGGGCACCCGCGACGTCGCTGGTTTGAGCCACGCCAGCGCCCTGTTTTTTAATTACTTATGTCGGCGGTGTTTTCTCCGCCACGACATAGGCTTCTCCATGAGCCCTCCGTGCGGTGGCGCCGTTATAAGCGTCGCTTCGGCCGTGACCGGCCGAATGTGTTTGTCGGCGGTTCGACAATGCCGCCGATACTGACGAAGTGGCGGCCGGGAATTTTTAAATTTTCGTGGTGGCGCGATAAGTTTGTCGGCAGCTTTATTTTATGCCGCCGAGATAAAATATGTGAAAACCCTAGTTTTCGAGCGGGGGAGGGGATGCAGTGTCTATGTCGTCGGTAAGTCTTATGCCGCCGACATTGAGTTAGGCAATCTCGTCGCGGTTTGTTGCCGCCGACATTGCATTTTTTGCCGTCCACAGTAAATACGATTCCTGTAGTGAGGATTAGACATATGTGTCATGGCATTGGCGTGCATGACGCATCACGCATGGCAAAGTGTACACATGCACGTGAACTCTAGCGGGAACCGGGGGCGCCGTGCGACGGTGCAAATGCTAGGACTTATAGGAAGCTACGGCGCGCGGCGTACGTGGTACTGCACTACTGCTACCGCCTACCGCGGATCATGCACGGGCAGAATAAAATTGACGGGTTCGGTTGAGCTAGCCGCGTGTCCGGCGAAAAAAGTATGGGATTAACCGGAGAGTTTAACTACACGTACGTACGCGTCCGGATTAACAACGAACGGGTTGGCACTTGGCACATGCATGCAGCCGGGATATCCTCATATCCATCAGAGCCACAGGCCACAGGAACATGTGATGGGGAAGCATAGAGCCTGCGGCAGCGGCTCTGCTCCCCTAGCTAGGCCCTATCTATGCGACCGCGATGGCCTGTACGCAGCAGCCACGTATCCGTTTCCCTTGTGCCATCGTAGTACACACATGACGGTACTAGGGGATGGATGCATATCTTATTGATCCTTTCCTAGGTATTGTATTTTAGGTGCTAGTCAAAGCTTGATTCTTTCTTTGTGCAGGAGTACACTTGAACCGTTGGATGTAGATCTCATTAACCTTAGTTATCCTCTTTTTTTTTTTTTTTTTTGAGAAATGGACAAAGATTCATTTATATATCAAAGGAAATATACATCCAGTGATGACGGAAGACTCCACGGTTTGATTCCTACCATTGAAACATGCCGGTACACTTATGCAACAACAAAAGAAGTTTTCGTTACATTATTTGTCATTCCGTCCACTTTCGGCATATTACTTCCCGTGTACTTTTTTCTTCATAACAAATCATATGAAAAGACCAATTTATCCCCGTTAATTGTTGCCTCCTAACCCACGCACGTGTTGTCCTCTTCTTCTCCATTGGAATGTCTCCTCCCTACGCAAGTGTCTCGGTTGTGCCACCCACTCCTCGCGCGTGCAAGTCATGCCCTCTCCATCATCACCTCCTCCTCCCCACTCAAGCGATGCCCTCTCTGTCACACAACTCTCTCCATCTCCATCGCGTCGTCTCCACCCTACGTGCCACCCTTGATGCCCCCTCGATTGTCGGTGCAGCGATGCCCTTGCTTCTCATTCCAGGCACTCGTCGACGTTATTGGGGAAGCATAGATGGATTTGGAGCGGCAAAAAATTAGGGGGCAGCGAGGAAGATTGGGGGTGCATGGTGGATGTGGTGGTGAGGAAGACTGGGGCCGCACAAATGGATTTAGGGTGTTGAGGAGATTAGGGCAACGAGGGATTTGGGCAACGGCGAGGAATTTAGAGGCATCGGTACTCATCCTCGTCGCGAGGCGATACTCGTCCTCGTCGCAAGGCAATGCTGTTCACAGGGAAAGAGGAAAAACTGAGGGCAAATGGTAAAGAAAACGGTAAGATGGACGGAATGGTGAAAAAAGGGGACGATTACATATTTCGATGCATTAAAAGTGCATTAGCTCGCTTCGACGGTAGAAATGAAAGTGCGCCATCTTTCAGTGTCGTCCAATTAATTTTCCATATGAAACATACTTTTACAGAAAGGCCCCCATCCAAAGATAGAACAAACAACTCCCAGAAGGTCTAACCGATAAGAAACCGGCGTGGCTTGTTTTGCTTGGAATGGCGCCACCGAGAATGAATATCACCACAATCAACATCACCACTAACGGCGTGTTCTCCGCTCAACCACCACGGATCACACCCTTGGTCAGATTTTTAGTCTGCTAGCCAACTCGATCAAGCTCGGTTCGATTTGAGCGTCGGGCACAACAAGGAGCGACTTCAGATTTACCTGAGTTCGGACCTCGCGGGTAATAGTCCTACTCTGTTGAGCCTTAGCTCTTTCTCGATTGTGGTTGAATGGGAATGTGTTTCTGTGGTGCTTGTGAATCTGCGTGTGTTCAAACCTATGCTTGTGCAACGTTTTGCCTAACGTGCCTCCTTCCTCTCTCTCTCCCCTTTTATACAAGCTTTGGGTGGCGGAGAGAGCGAAGGGGTAGGCAAGACAAGATTTCAAGACATCGACACGACACGATGAAGAGACGAAAACTTGTCACGCCACACCGCCATGGCGCCGCCTCTCAAGGTTTCGCCAAGTGGCCTCTCGATCCGCGACAACACACCGGTGAGTTTGCGGGTGGGGCCTCGCTTTCCCGACGCGGGCGGCCTCCTCAAGCAAACCTTCTCTCTGCCGGTCAATTCTTCTGCGCCATACAGTGGCGGCCGCTCGAGACTGCAAGGGTCATCAGAAGGTAATCATTTCTTGTTGTCTATCCGCGTGATGTCTCATTAAATGCGCCGTCCTTCGCAGCAGGGGAGCCTTCGCCCGAAGACTCCTTCGCAACGCTCGCAGCTGCTGGCCCCACTGACGCGTGGGACCTCGCCTGGTCTTGAGAGGGCTCGCCACACACCACTGGCGCGTGGGGCCCTCGCCGCGTCTTCAGAGGGGCTCGCCACGCACGCCCGCCGGGCGCGGCCAGACTCTTTGTACCCCGGTATTTATTACACCGACAGTAGCCCCCGGGTCCACCATGATACGCGAACCGTCGCATTGATACTTTTTCCGTTTCTCGTGTGGCGGAGACTAATCGTGGGGACCCACCCACCAAGGGCGCAGACGCTCGATTTTCCATCCGCACACGATCTTCCTTGGGGAACTACGCCGTTTTGCGGAAACCAAAAGCGCTGGGCAATGATGGCACGCGCGCAGCGTGGGCGGAATCAAACCGTCGTGTTTCGCGCGCCCACGCCTATAAATACTTCTCTCGGTGCTGCGGTTAATCCTTCCGCACGCTAAGTCTTCACAAACCGCCAATTGCCTCTTCGCGCCACCACGTAGCCTTCTTTCTCTCCGCCAACTTCTCCACCGCTTCCAATGGCGCCCAAACGCAGCAAGGATCGCCGTGAAGCGCCGTCTACCGGGCCAGTTTTCCTACCTCCGCCACCGACGAAGACTCGCGTGGCGGCTTCAAGTGTTCGTGCCGCTAAGCGCAGCCCGGTTCCGCCCTGGCACTATAGCGCCGAGCCCTCGCGACGGGGAGATTATCACCTTCGTCTGGGCGGCGCTGGAGGGGCTGATCCCGTTGTACTCTGAATTTTTCTTGGGGTGCTCGCCTTTCACGAGATCCAGCGGTGCACCTTCCCCAATTCCATCATTGCGCTGGCCATCTTCGCCCACCTCGCGAGATGTTCGTGGGGACGATGCTGCCTCCCACTGGGCGCCGCTCTTCGTCTTGACGCGAGGCCGCTACCGCGGGCCTTCGAGTCGCTACTTCACGCCCGTGAAACCGCCGCCTTCATCTCTGCTGGCCCAAGTCCAACTGGAAGGATCGTGGTCGGGATTAAATCACGCCCATTGCCATGGCCCATTCTCGACGGCCCAATCGGTCGACCTACCAGGCCCGGCTCCTTGAAGGTTCTATCTCGCCCATATGCATCCCCGCCAACAGCCTTCCGGGTGGCGTGGTGCGAACGACCTAGGATTCGTGTTTGAGTCCTACTCGAACAAGAGTTTCTGACGGCTACGTGAAGACCCGGACGTTGGTTTCCGGATTGGAATAGAGTCGTGATCCCCAAGACTTGGAGTATGCCTTATCTACCTCGGGATATATTTGGCATGTATGAGTTCACACGTACTCGTAGTTAGCCCGGCCCGATATTCCTTCAGAGGTCGGTTTGCTCAAGACTATATAAACAAGGCCCTACGGCGTGTAGAGGGGCTCCTCGCATCGGATCTTCGCCAGGTACACCATAATCTCGCCGAGACTTGTTCGCCTCGCCGAGCCACCTCTTGTATTCATCTCGATATATAAGAAAGGCCGGACGAGGGCTATTATCTCCCGAGAGGCCTCGAACCGTGATAAAAACTCGCTCTCCTGTTTCACGTTGTTCGTGGTTGTTCGGGCGTGTCTCCTATCTCAATCTTAAAGAACCTTAGCGACTTGAGATCGATATTCAACCGCCGACATTGGCGCCGTCCGTGGGGATACGCAGTCGAACATGTCGAACTCTATCGGCATCAGAGGTTCTTCCCGAGGACTACGACTCGGAAAGGCGGGATGTCTCTTCCCCGTCCGATCGGATCGATCCTTCGATCTTGATCGCCACGGGCAGCTCTACGCCGGCGCGTCTCGTCCCCGCGACGAGCTCCGTGCTCGGGCCGATGTTCGCCGGGCAGCTCTTCGTCCGGGCCAGCGTCTCGTCCCCGCGACGAGCTCCGTGCTCGGGTGGATGTCTTCGCCGGCAGCTCTACGCCCGGGCGCGTCTCGATCAACTTCACGGGCGGCTCTTCGTCGGCGTAGCGTCTCGTCCCGCGACGAGCTCCGTGCTCGGGTGGATGTCTTCGCCGGGCTTCTTCGCCAGAAGCGTCTCGTCCTCGCGACGAGCTCCGTGCTCGGGATGGATCAACTTCGCGCGGGCGCTCTTCGTCCGGTAGCGTCTCGTCCCGAGATGAGCTCCGTGCTCGGGATCGGATCAAAATTCTTCCGGATCCGGGGCCGTCCGCCTGGGTGTGGATGACGGAGAGAGTCGACCAGCGCTTGGAACATCGACCAGCCAGTAAGTTCCTCGTAGGTCTTTCGCTTCCTAGCTTCGCGTTTTTCTCAAACCGTGCCTTAGTTCGTCCAAGTCTCTTGCCGCCATGTAAAGTTCAACCAATTGAACGGTGAATGTTTGCGGCCCCCTGCGGCCCTTCTCACCACTCGTCTTCTCAGACTCTCTTTCTCGTCTTCTCAGACTCTCTTTCTCTCTGGTAACACTTGATGGCTGTCCGGTCTTGCGAACTCTTGGCTCCGCAATCTTAAGGGTTTTCCCTGCCCGTATCTAGCTTCAACAAGTTCCTAAACTCGAGTTGCGTAACACGGCATCCGGCCTCGCGGCTAAGCTCGCTCTCGTAAGCCCTCCGCGGCAGAGGCACTTACCGCCACGGACAACCACTTGGCAAAGCTCGCTCGTAAGCCCTCCGGCAGAGGCACTTTCCTTGTTCGGTTACCTTCGAATCGCCTAACTTACGTTAACGAAAGCAGCTCAAAGCGAGTCGATCAAGATACGGTGTCGCTTAACTCTCTACGCACGTGCTTGAAGTCGCAAGTTCAGGTCTTCATGCATCGTCTGCATCGGGGCTAGGCGTCGCTCTTTCTCTTGTGCACTGTTCGAGTTCGCAAACTCAGTCCTCGAGCAACCGCACAACGGGCCGGAGTTAAATGAGCGTTCTACCGGTTTTTCTTAAAACTTTTCGCGCTATTCGCTTTGCTCTTGGTTCCTGTTCGTCCTTGTCTTTTTTGCTGCTTTTTTGCAGAAAAGCCGCTCGTCGAGACTCGCTCGATTCAAGCGTTGTTTCGGAGGTCTTAAGTCGCTCGGCCGGCTCCTGAGGAGGCCTCTCCTCGATCGATTGGGACTTGAGCTGAATTTCGCAACCCTGTGACGTTTTCGTTTTCAGTTCCTTTCCTTAGCGCTGGTTTTCCAAAACCTCGTTGGTCTTTTCGCTCCGTGAGCGCTCCCGCGTCTGAGCATGTCTTTTATCCGGCGACGACCTATATGGCTCCGGTTAACGGCGGTGCACCACCGATGGAGTTCTCGCCCACCGTAGTCGATTCTCATCGCAACGGCATGCCCACCGTAGTCGATTCTCATCGCGAACGGCACTCTGGCGCTGGTTCCGATCCGCCGAGGCGACACTAACGCCGCACGGGTCCATGCCCGGATAAGATTTCGCCAGACGTTTTTGCTCGGCGAAGGTCTCGCTCGCCTTCCCGGTTAGCGGTCTTAGCCACGCTGGGCTGCACTTGCCGCACATCGCCTTCTTTATCCATGCTACGCCCTTCCCGGCACGGTAATCCGGAGCAATGCACCACCGATGAAGTTCTCGCCCCACCGTAGTCGATTCTCATCGCAACGGGCATGCTCACCGTAAGCCGATTCTCATCGCAACGGGCACTCCTTGCGTCGGTTCCGCGATTCGCCGAGGTGATACTAACGCTTATCGGGACGTGCCGGAAAAATTATGTCTTGCGCTGGTAGGTCGCCTTTTGTGTGTTTTTCAAAACTCGCTTTGCTCTTCTTAGAGCCTTTTCTTGCTCTCTTTTTCCCTTGTCTGGCTCGTTTTTTGTTTGTCTTCGCAGAAATACAGAGCGGGAACATCGACCGTGACGGCCGTGGCGAGGTTCCGTGCTTCCCACCAAAACCGATGTCCGTGACGCTTCTTTCCGGTTTGTTCGCGCATGCCTGTGGACCGATTCACTCTACCAAGATATGATTTCTTGCCTTTGCCTAAGATCGACCTTCACAGTTCGGCTAAGTCAAGGTAGTGCGCCACCAACGGAGTCAAGCCCATCGAAGTCGATTCTCATCGCCAACGGGCAAGCCCATCGTAGTCGATTCTCATCGCAGCGGGCACTCCAAGCGCCGGTTCGCGACTCGCCAAGACAACGCTAACACCGCCGCAAGGAATACGCCATGGGTAAAGCGTTGATTTCACACGCCTTCTTGCGGCTCGATTGCGATCGGATGTGATTCACCTCGACCGCGCTTCGCCGCGAGCGCCAGATTCGTCTCGCGACGAGCTCGCGTTTCGGGTTGGATCACTCAGACCGACAGCTCTTCGTCCGAGCGCTGGCTCCTACCGGCACGTCTTCGCCTGGTCGCACTTCCGGTTCCTTCGACGAGCCCTATGCTCGGGACTGGTCACCTTTCCCATTCGTATGCATTGTTCGCCTCCGCACACGATCTACGCCTGGGGCACATCACCTCGCTCCTGAAGCGCGACATTCGCCGAGAGCGCAATCCCTATTTCTGCAAGCTCTAGCCCGAGAGGTGGTTCCCTATCTTTCCTAGGCATCCGAATGTTCGATGCGGCAAAGACGAGTCCATCTCGCGACTTGCTATGTTCATTCTCCCGGAGGATCCGATCTTACCGGATGCGGTGGTACGCTTTTCACTACCAAGAAGTCAATCCTCCTTGGTGACGCTCACCACAAGGAGATGATTCACCTCGACCGGCGCTCTTCGCCGGAACGCTGTCTCGTCCCCGTGATGGCTCGCGCTTGAGGACTGGATTTCGATTTCGCATCGAAGGCCGAGTGCTCGCTTCGGACAGATGTTGTACGCCGACGAACGGAGTTGCTCAAAGATCGATCGTTTGTCCGGTCCCGAACAAGTCTTGTTCGGTTGAACCATGACCTGCTCGGCCACTTGTTGCATGTCTTTATAGCAAGATAGTTTCCTCTTCGTGACTTGGAGTCTCAAGAGGATGACCCCACTCTAGTGAGTCCTTCCACTTGAGTCTCGGGGCTAGCTGTCGGGATTAAATCACGCCCATTGCCATGGCCCACTCCCCGACGGCCCAATCGAACAACCTACCAGGCCCGGCTCCTTGGAAGGTTCTATCTCGCCCATATGCATCCCGCCAATGCCTTTCGGTCGTGGCAGCGAACGGCCTAGGATTCGTGTTTGAGTCCTACTCGAACAAGAGTTCTCAGACGGCCACGTGAAGACCCGGACGTTGGTTTCCCGGATTGGAATAGGAGTCGTAATCCCCAAGACTTGGAGTATGCCTTATCTACCTCGGGATATATTTGGCATGTATGAGTTCGTTACGTACTCGTAGTTAGCCCGGCCCGATATTCCTTCGGTAGGTCGGTTTGCTCAGCACTATATAAACAAGGCCCCTACGGCGTGTAGAGGGGCTCCTGGCACTGGATCTTCGCTTGTACACCATAATCTCGCCGAGACTTATTCGTCTCGCCGAGCCACCTCTTGTATTCATCTCTGATATATAAGAAAGGTCGGACGATGGCTATTATCTCCCGAGAGGCCCGAACCAGATAAAACTCGCTCCTCGTTTCACGTTGTTCGTGGTTGTTCGGCGTGTCTCCTATCTCAATCTTAAAGAACCTTAGCGACTTGAGATCGATATCTCAACCGTCGACGATCGGCACCGATAATGGCAGACGTGGAGGACTCCAGCCGTCGCGACGATCTTTTTCTTCCCGAGGGTCTCATGAGCCCACCGCTAACCTGGGGCTTCGCCCGACGATTCAGCGGAGCTGGGTTGATGCGGGCGCGATCGCCGATCTTCGCCGCTGGCTCACCGGAACCCTCGCTTGCGGCACCGGCTCGCTTCGCTCGCGATGAGGACTCGCTTCACTGGATGTACTACGGCGACAACGATGGAGTCCGCGTCGCCCTCGGCGGTGAGTGCTCTTTCATTTTTGGGTCTCTGTCTTTCTTGGAATCTTTTGCTTGCCGACCTTACGGCTTCCTTTCTTCTTTCGCCACCGCAGGAACGTCTTGGACGACGTGTTCGGATCGGTCGGGGTTATCGCCCCACCGATCGCCGACACTTCACGCTCAGAGGCATCCTCCCTCTGCGCGGGATCCACGGGGCGCAACCAACACTGCGCGGCGCCGCCCCATGGAGGTCTCTCGTCTGCGGTCCAAGTGGCACGGGGCCACTACAGATCCGCGATCCGCCTCGGCGACCGCCTAAGCTTCATGCCGCCGCTACCTCCGCCGTGGCGGCTAACTCCGACCTTGCTTCCGGAAGCGCCGCTTATCTCGCCAGGACGACGACGAAGAGGAGGGCGACGAGTCCAAAGAGGGCTCGCCTCCGATCCTAAGCTTCGCCGCCATCGCCGGCCCCCTGGGTTCCGCCGTTATCGCCGCCGCTCGCCACCGGGCGAGCGCGGCGATTTTCAGAACTGGCGCCGCTGCGCTTCTTCCGCCCTTCTACGCCGACGCTTCTGCTTGGCACCACTTCGCGCAAGCCGGCTGACGACGGTGATCGCGATCGCGCCACCACCGCCGAAAGAATCAGCGACACGAGCTCCCCTTCGGCTTTCGCCGGCGCGCCACTTCAGTTGGCTTTCCCGCGCTTACGCACATTTCAGACAGGTTAGTATGCTACACGCTTTTGCATATCTCAACCCCGCTTGTCCTTCTTGGAACAGGCGGACGCTTAGGGCATCGAGCTCGCCCGCGCGACTCGCCAAATTTCACCGCCCCGCCGCTTCCTTCGACGGAGGTCGCTCACGGCGGCGGAGAGTTCGCCGCGCGCCGGCCGGAGAACCCTCGCCGCGCCGCGTCACGGCGCGCCGCTTATCTCGGCCGGACCGCCGACGTAGGCGCCTTCGAGGCGCCGCACCTCTCCCGCACCTAGGCAACGGGAGGAAGCCTTTGCTTTGGCGGAGCGATCCGCTGGCGAAGCCGCGGCGGGCCTTTGCCAAGAGACCGCCGCGGAGGCGATGACTCGCGAGGTGCGGCAGCCTCTGCCGCCACGCCGGCCGCCAAGCGATCAAGACCTCCGCTGAGCACTTCGAGCGCCCAACCTCGCCGACATGCCGCGCACCGCTTACCACGGCTTCGTGACGCCTCGCATCCACTGGTGTTACCTTGTATTCTCCGCTGAGGAGACGGTTGCAAAGACTGTTGGCGCTGTGGACGAGCCGCCAAGCCTCGCGGTCTTCCGGTGGCGCTGCGGACGCGGGCGATCAAGACGGTCGCCAAGGCGCTTGAAGCAGCGCGGTTCATCTTGGGCAATCGTTTTGCTCGAGACGCGCGCTTGATCTCAACGCCGCCATCGGGAGCCTTCGCGCCGGTGGACCGGATCGAAAGTAGCGCTGGTTGACATCGCCGCCGCCACGTGTCCATGATGGCGGCGCCGCTTCGGCTGAAGATTTAAGACGAGGAGGAGTAGCGAAACTCCCCGTTTATTTTGTTTTGTAACGCGGTTTATTAATGCAAACAAACTTTTGCTCTTTTGTTGTGAGTCTCACTTGAACTTCGCACAATTTTAACTTGCGGAATTGAACTGGGCACTGACCGCCAAAGGCTTTAGACTGAACGTTCTACCGCAAGTGAGCGCTGTTTTTTTAGGCATCCGTTACTTCAACCCTTATGGCCTCTCGCAACCCGACTTAAACATTACGTGGCGAGCTCTTAGCTTCAGGAAGTGGTCTAGTCGCCGGTGCATTGCATGATTGCCTAGACCGAGCCGACACACGGGTTAGAACCGCCTTCCGTCCGCTTCGCCTCACCAACAGAAGTTATAAGCGCTTGTTTTGCAACTAAGGGCCATTAGCCATAAGTACTTTCGCTACAAATTTTCGTGAGTATCGTTTTCTAATGAGACCTTTTAAGGCTAAGCCACCGATCGCCAAAAAGTTTTAGATGAGCTTCGTTGAAAGTGAGCGCTTTTTCCTCGTGCATCTGGTTACTTCAACCCTTATGGCCTCTTTGCGAACCGACCTAGACATCGCGTGGCGAGAACTTAGCTTCGGGTGGTCTAGTCGCCGGTGTCATTGTTAGCGCATTGCCTCAGACCGAGCCGACACACCAGTTAGAACCCGCCTTCCGTCCGCCGCCTCGCCCAACCAAGAAGTCGAGGCGTCAATCCTTGAACTAAGGGCCATTCGCTTTAAGTACTTTTTCGCTACCGACTTTCAATGTAATGCTTTCTAATGACTTGAGGCGAAAAGAAACAGATGCCCACAAGGAGACAGAACTTATCTCTTATTGAAAATGGCTTTGTACAATGCAGCCCCGAGGCGAAGTGAAGGAAGAAGACTCGCCGCTCGGCTCCAAAGGAAGGCCAAAAAGCTTCGAACTGCTACCTCTGGGTAGAACTTTCTCACCGCCGACGCTCCAAGTGTTCGCCAATTCGCGACCATCCTCGAATGCGAGCCCGACCGAGCTCTGGGGAGATCGAGGCCACCTTGAAGGGCCCTCCCATTGTGGGAGATAGTTTGTTGCGCCCGCTGCGCTTGGATTTTATGCAGAACCAGGTCGCCCATCGCCATGTTCTCACACACACCCGCTTTGCTTGATAACGGCGCGGCACCGCTTTCTTGGTACTTCAGGCCCGGATCGCCGCCCTGTCTCGGATCTCCTCCAGAAGATTCACTTCGGCCTGACGCCGGTCAGGGTCTTTGTCTTCGCTGAACGCCGCCACCCTTGGGGACCCAAAGGCGAGCTCTGATGGGAGCACCGCCTCAGAGCCATACACCAGGAAGAAGGGGGTCTCGCCGGTGGCTCTGTTAGGAGTTGTCCGCAATACCACAACACGATGGGGACTTCTTCACCCGCTAACACACGCTTCTCCAGGCGATCGAACGCCCTTGTCTTGAGCCCTTTGAGTACTTCCGCGTTCGCCCGCTCCACTTGCCCATTGCTCTTCGGATACGCAACGGAGGCGAAGCATAGCTTGGTACCCAACTCTTTGTACCAGTCTTGGAAATCAGCGCTTTTGAACTAAGCCGTTGTCGATGATGATTCATTGGCGACACCGAACCGGACGAAGATGCTCTTCATAAACTTGATAGTCTGCGGATGTGATCGCGGGACGGCGAGGCTTCAACCCACTTAGTGAACTTGTCGATGGCGAGCGGATGATGTGTACCCTCCGGCCGCTCGCTGAACGGGCCCGAATGTTCAAATTTCTAGACCGCGAACGCCAGAGAGCGGAATGGTTTGCGGCGCTGGGCGGTCGGTGGATCGCTTAGCATGAAATTGGCACGCTTCGCATCTCCTCACCACCAAGGCATCCGGAGGGCGAGGCCAATAGAAGGCGGCGAAAGCTTTCCCAACCAACGCCCCGGCCTCAATGGCTCCGCGACATGCCTCCATGGATCTCGAGAGAATTGCACTCCCGCTTCCCGAGTGACGACTTCAGAGAACTCCGCTTGCGCCACAGCGATACAGTCCCCACCTACTGTATGTAGCGCTTGGCCTTGCGCGCTATCTTCTCACCGACGCCATCGCTCGGGATCACTCCATCCCGCAGTAGGCTAGGATCGATCCATCCATCGACCTTCCGGGACGAGTGTGACGACGCTCGACATTGTCGCCGACGACTCGCTCGGCTCGACATTTCCGCCTCAACCGCCTCGGCCAGCTTCTTCCGCCTCCTCCTCCAACCGGGGCTGCAGCAGATCGGTGACGTCTCCTCCAGAGGTGGAGCTGCTGTGGAAAGCGTCGCCCCGCCAAGATTGGGGTCGCGACGGACGGCCGCTTGAGTTTTTCTTCAAAGACCCCACCGAACAGTGCCCTCGACGAGGCAATGGGACGATTCATCCGCCATGTAATTGTCGGGCGAGGGACGTGCACGGCCCAAGCCCTCAAGTGCCGCTCCAACCGCGCGACCTCCGCCTGTAGGCCGCCATGACGGATCCGGCAGAGAAATCCTTCCTCGCTGGTTGATGACCGGAGAGAGTCGCTTTACTTGCAACCACGGATGCCAAGGGTCGGCCACCATGAGCCCGGCGAAAGGTCGCCTTCAGATTCGCGACGTTGTTGGTGGGCGGAAGTCCAAGACCACCAGTGCGGACGACATCGCCGGTGGAGACACCAGACGACGCCACTTGATTTCTCCAACCGGAATGAGCCGTCAAGAAGAGAGTCCATGGCGAGGGTGCTGGGTGTCTTCGGCTTGTGGTCCGCCGAGTCCATTCGCCGACGAACTCCACCGAGCTTGCCCTTTTATGGCCGCTCGGGAGCGAACTTGAGGTCGAATTCGCCGGCTCCATGGCCCACTTAGCGTCGACCCGTCGCCTCGCGGTTGAAGAGGATCTCCGCAAGGGATACTTGGTCAAGACCGTGACTTCGCCCCGAAGTAGTGACGCAGCTTTCGGACGCCACAAGACGGGTGAGAGCATCTTCGTGCTGTGAATACCTTGTTTGGCGCCGTGGAGGATCTTGCCGACGTAGTAAATGGGGCCTGAACGCCTTCTCTTTCCGCCACCAAGACTGCTACTGACCGCTGGGGTTCGCCACCACGTAGAGGATCAGTGGCTCGCCCGGGTCTGGGGCGACCAGTACGGGCGGGGAGGTGAGATACTTTTTCAGCCGTCGAATGCCTCCTGCGCCTCCGCCCGTCCACTGAATCTGGTTGGTCTTCTTTAGGAGCTTGAGCGGTGGGAGACTTTTATCCCCAGGCGAGCTATGAAGCGGCCCGGGGAGGTCAAGCGACCCACCAAGCATCGCATCCGCCAAGTCGCGTCGGGGCTTCATGTTCTCGATCACGCGATCTTGTCGTGGTTCGCCTCAATCCCCTGGAGACGAGGAATCCCAGCAGCTTGTCTGACGGAACGGCGAACACGCATTTCTCTGGATTGCTTGGTGCGAGATTTCCTCGGGTTGGCGAAGGTTTCTTCCAGTCGCCGATCAACTCCTCCGCCTTCTTGGACTTCACCACCAGATCATCGACATACACCTCCGTGTTTCGCCCTATTTGGGGCGGTGAGCGATATGCATGGCCCGCCGATAGGTTGGGCCTGCATTCTTCAATCCAACGCCATCCTTGTGTAGCGATGAGACGCCCATGGGCGCCACAAAGGCGATCTTGTCTTCATCTTCTTCGACCATGCTAACTGGTGGTACCCGAGTACGATACTGTAGCTTCTGTTGCTCGCACCCGCAGCTTGAGTCGACGATGAGATCGTCGCGGGCAATGGTACGGATCCTTCGCACGCCTTGTTGAGGTCGGTGAAGTCCACGCACATCCTCCAACGCCCGTTGATTTCTTGACGAGGACGGGTTCGCGAGCCACAGGATGGGCGACATCGCGACGACCCCCCTTAAGAGCTTGTCCACCTCTGGCGGATAACTTCGGCGCTCCACCGATCGCTTCCGGACCTTCGCAGATGACGGGTCGCGCCGGGAACGCCGCCAATTTGTGCTCAATCACCTCACGGGGACCCCACCATGTTTGACGGTTGCCACGCAAACACGCTCTGCGTTAGATCGAGGAAGGAGACGAAGCGCACCTTCCTATTTGGCGCCGAGAGACGCCCACCGAACGGTCTTCGCGGGTCGACTTCGCCAGGAGACCGCCTTAACCTCCCTGACGAACCGGAGGAGGCACGGGTTCGCCGGAAGAGCTCCCTGAGTCAAGCCTCGGCCTTCGGGCACCGTCGCCTCCAAAGCGAGAGCGCCCTTGTCGCAATGAGTGCCTCCCGGCGGTCCACTTTCAAGACGATGGGGCGGTGGCCCCGGATCTTCACCACCATGTACGATAGTGGCAAACCGCCATGAACTTGGTCAGCGCCGGCCGACCTAGTATGGCGTTGTAGGGGAGGTCGAAGTCCGCCACCTCGAACTCGAGCATCTCGCTGCGGAAGTTGTCGGAGCCTCCAAACGTCACCGGGAGATCGATGCGCCTCGGCCGAGACGGACTCGGCCCCAGCGATGTCAAGAACGGAGTGTTGGACGAAGCTCCCGCTGCTGGATCTAGAGCGCCGTGGCGACCCGGGAGGACAGGAGGTTGAGGGAACTCCTCCGTCTACCAAAGACCACCCTAGCTTTACATTCCGGACCGGGCGCAACCACGATCGGAGATGTCCAGGTCGGCAGATCGGGTGGGTGATCGGCTTCGATCAACGCGATCGGTCGCTCCGACCACGCCACCGCCGTGTTGACCTAAAGCGCACGGCGGCGCACACTTCCCTCATCGCACGCTTAAAGCTAGCGTGGGACGGATAGGTGGCCGAACCGCCGTGGATGACGGCAACTTCACCTCCGCCGCTGAAAACCAAGCGAAGCCGCCTTTGCCCTTGCCATCGCCGGACGCTGCTGCTGCTGCTGCCGCCGTGGACCCGCTTGTCCACTATCTTGTCGACGACATGGCACCGCCAAGTCGTGGGAGTTGTTGCGGTGAATGGGACGAGAAGGCCTTCCGTCCCACTCACGGGCGACGGTCTCGCCCTCGTCGCGGCCCATTGGGGCCGTCGCGCCACGACGATCGCCATAGCCGCCGCCTCGGCCGCTTTACGGGCCGTATTCGGCGGCCGCGACCTCCTCCTTTTTTCGCCGCGCCCCATTGCTTGGCGTCATGTCGTCGTCGTCGTTGTCGTCGCTTCGGCGGCCATGACTGTCCGGTCTCGGCCGCCTTGCGCTTCTTCTTGTCCTTGCCGCGGGGTTCTCGAGGTCCAGCCTCGCCGCCGCGGTGTCCCCGCCCGCCAGACAAATGGGCGGATGCGGCTCTCACTGAAGGGCGACTCCCAGCGCCAAGGTGAAGAGCTCTCTCTGCTTTGATCTTGCGGGTGGCCATCTTCTCCTTGACCTTGGGGTCTCGGGCGCCTCTCCGAATGCCGTGACCATGGCGTCGATGGAGATGTCGGGGATGGTGTTGCGGACTGACCAAGCGCCAATATAGTCACGCGGCGACTCTCCTTTCTTCCGCTTCCACGTTGTGGAGGTCGCCTTCTACTCCGGCTGCTCAAGGTGCCACGAAGTTGGTGACAAAGAGCTCCGAGAGCTCCTTCCATGACCCCACAGACTCGGCGGGTTCATGAGCCACGAGCGGGCTCACGGTGAGGACCCGGGAAGTAGTTCGCCGTAACCTTTTCCGACCCTCCCGCCATTGCATCACCGTCGTGTAGATCTGCAAAAACTCATCGGGTTGGTGGAGCCGTCATATTTTTTCGATGGGGGCGGACGAAACTGCTCCGGCCATTGGACGCGGTGACTCCTTAGAAAGGCGCGGCACCGACGCCGGAGCCTCCGCTCTGGACGCGTCCTCGCCCGCCGCCCGCCGCCTAGGGCGGTCAAGAAGCGCCACCCTCACTGGCGGGCAGCTCTGGAGCCCTCTTGTTGGTCCTCAGCAGGCGGTAGCGACAATGCTTGATTCTTGGCTTCGGTCGCGGCCCTGCGGAGCTTGTCACGCAGTCTTCTCCATGCGATAAGTGGCGGTCCTCCGGATGGGACCGGAGATCACGGCCACTGCAGACGCCGCCGGCCGAGCCCCGAGGGTCGCGCTCTTGTCGTCTTGGCCCCGCCTCACCAGAGATCTGCGAGAGGAGTGCGAGGGCAACAAAGAACGGAGGAAGCGAAACACGGTTCCCACGCCCGAGACTTGCACCACCGCCATGCGGCGACATCGACGAGCGGGCTGAGTTAACCACACGGTGCCGGGAGTCCCGAGTCACCGGAACCGTGGGTTCTCAAAGAAGGCCACGCCGCATGGAGGTTCTCGTGTCGAGTGCACTCCTCCAAGGCGGCGCCGCTTAGTTTGGCCGGGCGGTTGCTTCCGCTAGGTTCCGACCTTAGGCGGCGGCTACCGCCGGGTGATTCATCGCCATCGCCGCGGCCGACTCGTGGCCGCGGCTCTAGCGGCCGCTTCTCGCTCCATCGCGGATCGCCGCTCCGCCATCGCCGCCAAGAAGGGTCAAGAGTTTGAACCGATGCTAGCGCTCCCCTACCTGGCGCGCCACTGACGGCGTGTTCTCCGCTCAACCACCACGGATCACACCCCTGGTCAGATTTTTAGTCTGCTAGCCAACTCGATCAAGCTCGGTTCGATTTGAGCGTCGGGCACAACGAGGAGCGACTCGCAGATTTACCCAGGTTCGGACCCCCTCGCGGGTAATAGTCCTACTCCTGCTGAGCCTTAGCTTTTTTCTGATTGTGGTTGAATGGGAATGTGTTTACAGGGTGCTTGTGAACTGCGTGTGTTCGAAACCTATGCTTGTGCAACGTTTTGCCTAACGTGCCTCCTTCCCTCTCTCTCCTCCCCTTTTATACAAGCTTTGGGCTGGCAGAGAGAGCCGAGGGGTAGGCGATAAGATACTCAAGATACATCGACACGACACTTGTGAAGAGACGAAAGCGTGCCGCTGCACCGCGCGCGGCGCCGCTTCGCGTGCTTTGCAGTGGCCTCGACCCACGATCACACCGGTGAGTCTGCGGGTGGGGCCTCCTCGCTTCTCCGACGCGGCGGCCTCCTCAAGCAAACCTTCTCTCACGGTCAATTCTTCTCGCGCCATAATGATGTACCGCCAGACACGCAAGGGTCATCAGAGCGGTAATCATTTCTTCAGTGTCTATCCGCGTGATGTCTCATTAAATGCGCTTCGTCCTTCGCAGCAGGGGGAGCCTTCGTCCTGAAGACTCCTTCTGCAACGCTCTCTGCCGCGCGGGCCCCACCTGGCGCGGGGCCTTCTCAGGACTCTTTGTACCCCGGTATTTATTACACCGACAACCACCAACCTCAACTCATGTGGCTATTGTCAACCTTGAAAGACAAAAGGTGACAAAAACTAAGATCAACACTAGTAGTAGTCATGGAAGCTTTCAAGTCCGCATAATCGCCAATAAGCTGCATAAGGCCGTAGTCATTGTCTTTGAACCCACCATTGTCGAAACCTGCCCATAAACAATCCATAACTCTTCCCTTCTCTCAATCCACACCCCTCAACCACAACATGGAGAGTCTTCCTTGCCTCGTCATAGCTATCCTGAAGCTAGCAAAGATGTTGGAGAAGATGGATCCATCACTAAGGTTCTCGCAAATGTCCATCTCCAGCAAGTAGGAAAGGACGCCATGCTCCTCACCATTAGAACCCTGTTGATGAATGTCGCAACACCCAAGACAAACCCGTTGACGCTGAAGTACCCTTATTAGGTAACCCTAGTTTTTAATTCACTAAAACTATAAAACATCATCCACAGATGCGACGCCCCTCCTCTCGTAGCCTAAAGGCCATGGACAGCGAGGATAATGGCAAGATTAAGAAGGTCGTACTATTCAAACCCAAAAACAACCACTATTGCAGTGTGGACGGAGATAACATATAGCGTGAACAAACCTAGAGTGGCCATCACTAAAGTCGACACCATCAACCTCACCTCGTGCATCGCCTTTAAAGAGACAAAATATGTCCTCAAATCCAACCAGCAGAAACAAATGAACCCTAAACTCAAACCTAGACTATTACATACAATATCGGTATAGATTCACCACCCTCCACCCATCCGACGACCTAGAGGCTAGTAACGGCGAAGTAATCAAATGGAACTACCTTGCAGTCTCGGCTTGTTGCTAGTCTCTCGAGTTTAGGCATGTTTTTTTATTTAGTATTGTTATCACATCCACATTAAGTATCCTAAACTGTTGCCAACACCATTCCTTTGTTGTTACCACACAGGCCAACTTACCTGAGGTGGTGGTTGAGAAAAGGGGTGAATAAAGTTGAAAAAAGTGGGAGATTGATAGTGATAGGGTAGGGAGTGGTGATTGTTGTAGGTGGCTAAGGTCTCGTTTGATTTAAGTTAAATGTGTGTTTATAAGCCAAAAATTCTTTGTAGCTTTTTTTAGGAATTAATTTTTTAAGCTCTTAAAACTTAATTGTAGAAGGAGATCACATATGGGTCTCATTGTCAGTAAGAAAAGCGAGGGAGGAAAGGGCTCAGTTCAACTAGGCTTTAGCAGATTGGCCATATGGTTTAATACTGGCGGGTGATTTCGTTTTATACCATAAAAATTTATAAGTTTCGTAATATACCACCATGTCTCATTGATAGATGGGACCTCTGTGTCTATGACTATAGGGTCAGGTGATATATTCTAAAACTTATGATCTTTCGATTGTATAAAAATTATTTTATCAATTTTGGCTGGCTAGTATGGTTGGGCCAACCCAATGAGGAGGGAGATAGGGAAAAGGAAAGGAAAAGAAAATAAACATGGTTATAGATTGGTCTTGCCAAATAATATATGTAATTTAAACTTTAATGTAAAAAATCTTTAGTATAAAATATATAACATTTGATTTAATGTAAATAATTTCATCTTAATATAAAATTTGAATTTGTTTGTACTATTAATATTTTTTTATTTTATATGCGCTTTACTTGATTTTGTGAAAATAACTTAAATTTTTAAATTGTCCAAAATAGAGGATTTTGAGAAAAATTCAAATATAAATAAATAATATTCATTATATATTTTTATTCATCTAGAAATCATTTTTTCTTTTAAAAATATTGTTCATACACTTTATCATTACTTAATTTATTTCATATTTATTTTCTATTTCTTGTTTTATAGAATTTTATTTAAATGTGTTTAATTTTCTCATTTTAAGAATTATTTGACATCACCAATTTTATTTTTTGGGATGTTACAAATAAGTGATGAGAAAAAAGATATATTGAAATTAAGGAACAAACCCAAAGGCTTGTTTGATTCAACTTAAATTAAAAATTACTTTATGATCAAAATGTTTCGTTATAAGTTAAACATGCTTTGTATTTTTTTTAGGATTTCTGAACCATATACTCGCTCTGTTTTTTTGTTTGATGCCTTTAACTTTTGTATGCACCTTTGATCATTCGTTTCATTCAAAAATTTAGTGCAACACATGAAAAAAATATAAGTAATGCTTAAAGCATCTTTAATAATAAAACAAATCATAGCAAAATAAATATTTTTTTGTAATTTTTTTAATAAAACGAATGGTTAAAAACGTGTTCAAAAGTTAAAAGCGTAAAAAAAAATCGGAGAGAGTAATATTTTTTGTTTTTTCAATCGTCCAAACGCAATCTTTTACCTGTATCAATCAAGGTCCAATTTATTCATGTTTGATAGTCCAGTGGCGTTAAGTTTACGGGCGTTTTTCACCCTATGTAAATTTTATAGGCTAGATGTTTTTTTGCTATACGGAAAAAAACCCCGTACGGGGTGCATAGAAACTGTCGGGAGCTGTGCGGCTGTGCCTGTGTGTGCTGCATGAAAAGAAGTCGCCCCCACGTGGCCTCCTGCTCGGGCACTGCACTCCCCACTCCACTGCCACCGCCACCCCGGGCCTCGTATTCCAGGCCACACAGCCCATTCATCGCACTCGAGCAGACACAAATCCAAATTTTTTTTTTCGCAGGAATGGCGCTAAATTAGTCCCAGACACGGACAAACACGAGCTAACCCCACCGGCCAGTCGGCCCTCCTCCTCTGCCCTGCAATCCCTTGGGCTTCTAGTACTACGGCTAGCCTACTGCTCCTACTCTCTCTTCTCATCTTCCCCTCTCTCTACTGCTCAGCTCATCTGTGGTACTGCAAGTCTGCAAGAATCGAGATTACGAAGAGAGCTCGGTGCAGTGGTGGAGGCAAATCAATCACGTCCAGCAACAGCGCCAAGGCAAATCTGCCGGTGCAAGCAGGAGATCATCGCCGCGGCCTAGGAGCTAAGCTAGATCCTGAGCCGCGCGCGTACTTGCATTAACTGGGAAGAAACAGGGGGAGAGGTGGAGGGGAGAGAGAGGGGGGGAGGAGGATGGGGGAGAAGGCGACTGACGCGGCAGCGGCGGGCGACCAGGACGACGGCCAGGCGGCGGCGGGGCTGGACGGCATCCAGTACTGCAGCGAGCACCCGTACAGGCCCGGCGCTGCCGCGGCGGCCGTCGCCGGCGGTGGGATATGCGCGTTCTGCCTGCAGGAGAAGCTGGGGAGGCTGGTATCCTCCTCCAAATCCAGCCCCTTCTTCCCGCTCGGCGGCCACCCGCCGCCGTCCGCCTCACCGTCGTCGCCGCCGTCCTTCCGCCGTGCCGCCGAGCCCACGCCACCGCTTCACACCGCCGCCGTCTCGCGGAAGCTGATCTCTTTCCACAGGAAGAAGACTTCGTCGTCGTCGTCGTCGTCCTCCGCGGCTCTGGCGGGAGGCGGGCTGAAGCGGAGCAAGTCGGTGGCGCCGAGGCCTGAGGAGCAGTTCCCGTCGTCGGCGTCGTCGGTGACGGCGGAGAGCCCGCGCAAGAAGAGCTTCTGGTCGTTCCTCTACCTCTCGTCCTCGGCCGCGTATGCTCACCAGGCGGCCTCCTCCGCGTCCTACTCCAACGGCGGCGCCGCCGCGAGGAGGAAGTCGGTGTCGGTGGCGTCGGCGGCGTGGGCGTCCAGGGGCGCCGCCGCCGCGCAGGAGCAGCAGCTGCGCCCGGGGACGACGACGTCGGCGGCGGCGTCTGCGGGGAGGCTGGAGGCCATTGGCGAGCCGGAGAGCCCGAGCCAGAGCCAGGCGTCGTCGACATCGTCCTTCGGGCGGAAGGTGGCGCGGTCGCGTTCCGTGGGGTGCGGCAGCCGCAGCTTCTCCGGCGACTTCCTGGAGCGCATCTCCAACGGCTTCGGCGACTGCACGCTCCGGCGCGTCGAGTCCCACCGCGAGCCCAAGCCCAGCAAGATGCGCGCGCTCGGCCACCTCGCTGGCGCCGGCGACGAGGACGAGGACGACGAGGACGACGTGTACGATCACCAGCACCGGATCAAGTGCGCCGGGTTCTTCGGCGGGATGGGCCCCGCCGCGTCGTCGTCCTACTGGCTCTCCACCGCAGAGGGCGGCGGCGGCGCGAGGAAATCCGGCGGCCGAAGCCACCGGAGCTGGGCGTGGGCATTGGCCAGCCCCATGAGAGCGCTGAGGCCGGCGAGTTCCACCTCCACGAAGACCATCACCGTGATGCGCCCTAGCCACGTGACCGTCCACACGCCGGCGGCGGCGGCGCTGTCCATATCTTCCCCGATGACGTCATCATCGGAGTCAACGGCGGCGGCGCCGGCGACGAATTGAAGCTGCACGGCCGTCCGGTTAATCGGTGTCCCCAGGCCCCAGGCCCCACACCCCAGTACCCGCTCATCCTCGTTTCGAACCCGTATACATTTGCTCATTTTCCGCCTCTTGTTTCTTCTTTTCTTTGTGTTGTTCTCTTTGTGCCTGTAATTTCACGAACAAAACCGCTCAGAAGTTGAAATGCGCTGTGGATTTTGGGTTGATTTTGCTGCCACCCGCCGCGTCTTTTCGAACATTTTCGTCGAGCAATCGCCATGCATTTTCATCGTACAAACAATTGCCTTGCTCATCTTTTCCTTGTAAAAAATTTGTCTTGTTCATCAGATCTCATTGATGCATCCAAGCATAACCATCCATGGGCGAGAAACGAGAAAGCTACGCCAGAACAGTAATACGTTGGCCATTAAAATGGCTTGGTTTGGGGGTGGTTGGGACTTTGGGGTGACGCGGTAAAATGGAAATCGATCCAACAAGTCAAGATTCAAGAACAATGAGGCATGAGCCAAGAAGAGAATTGTTTGCTGCCGGACAGCGAGCCGGCCAGGCCATAAGTGACAGCGAGGCCATTCTGTCAGCTCAGTCTCAGTAGGTGGCCGGCCACTCCCCTACCTCTACCTGCAAGTACAAGCACGGTTTGACCGCGACGGCAACGAAGCCAACATGGCCCGTGACGATTCCGTGACCACCCTACGGCGCCGCGTCGCCGTCGCGCGAGCAGCTTTCCAGGCGGCGCCGCCGCCGCCTCCGGCGAGCGAGCCTGAGTGGTCACTGCTGCAGTGCTTGCTCGCTACTGTACATGCCGTACCGCGAGCATGGAAGCGATGGAAAGGTGGTTAGCCTTTTGTGCAAGAGGCCCGAAAGCTACGTTTGAAAGCCTCTTGGTCCAAACCCGGTCAGGCTAGAGAGAGAGAGGGGTAGCAGTGACCCAGCGAGCACTGTGCATGCATGCAGGGCACACGATGCAGCCAGGACAGGGACGCCTTTTACTCTGTACAGCGAATTGGAGCCGAGCCGGGTCGAACCTGAATGGGCTCCGGCCAGGTCGGCATATATCTATCATCCGTGCGTGTGTGCCATGGCTACCATCATTCCGGATCCTTCATAATGCACACTCCTTTCGCGGATCTTGTCTTGGCTTAATTAGCCAGCTAATAGCAGTCGCCCCCCCCTCTCTCTCTCTCTCTCTCTCTACCCTTATACTCTCATCATGTCTCTGCATGCCTGACGATCGCGACGTGCCATGGTGAGGATTTGTTGGAGCCAGTGGTGTGCAGCAGTGCGTGAGGCTGAGAGTGAGACGAGCTCGACGGGCCGGTACGTAATAATGGCGCGGCCGAGCGGCGGGTCCTCGCCGACGAGCGGTGGCGCTGTGCGCGCAGGGGCCCCCCGCGCATATGCTCTGCCTTGTCTCGTTCCCGTTCTTTCTTTCTTCCTCCTCGCGTCCGGCTCGCCCCCACCCTGGCCCACCGGCCGGTGATTGCGAGGGCCTACTCGCCATTGACACTGCTAAGAGAGTTGACCCCATGCTTTGCTTCACTATTATAACTGTTCTTTTTATTGTTCTTTTTTAAATTTTTTTCATATTTTACACTACACTTTAAAATATATTTTCTCTTTTATAAAGTTTTTTTAACACGCACCTCAATTATTTTTAACCATTGATCTAATCTGATCTAATGATGTTTATGAGAGACCACGCTTGATTTGACTTTCTGATGATTTTTTCCGTTTCGCATTACTTATTCCCGATGTACAAAGACGTGAATACACGACCATACATTGTAGTTGTCTGTTTAGCGAAAAGAAAGCCGCCGTCTACGCTCGTCGCCTTCGTCAACACCCACCGCCGTTAGATGCCCAATCCCATTTTTTCGTCGGCAGTTAGACCGGTCAACAAGCGCACGGCCGCAGCCGTCATGGAACGCACATCGGCGGTGAGGACGCAAGGCGTCGCAGGGCGACGAGCGAGCGACCGCGGCTGCCAGAGGACGCGCAACGATGGTGGTGGCCAGGGACGTGTTGCAGGGCGACGAGTGCACTGCCGTGACCGCCAGGGTGACGCGCGGTGGCCGGAGACGCACAACAGCGCCGGTCGACGAGCGCAGTGGCGGCGGCCGAGGACGCGCAAGCGTCGGCGAGCGCACGTCATATTATCTTACGGTCCTACATTAGACATACGACGGACGATACACGGTTAATAATCCTCTCACCTCTTTTTTTATCGGCTACTCCATTTAAAGTTATAGTGTTTTAAAGTGACTAATATATAGGCTCTTGGAATTGATCACGAGATAATGGTAACACATGATCATCTTTTGTGAGGACGCCAGCGGCAATCGTGTACGGCAGAGGGTCAATGAGGGAGGGATATGGATCATGGTAGTATGCTACGCGCGCAGACAGTGGAGTTATGGTTTGCAGGGGCGCCATGAATGATCAATGCAAGCGATCTCATCTCGCCTTGCTCCGACCTCTGAGTAGGTGGCTGGCTTGGCCAGGGCATGAATGTAGTATGTGTAGACTAGACTGATTGAAGCTGCAGCTCATCAATCAGATACACTGCTAGAGCTAGAGGGAGAGCCAGGTGGCCAGGTCCGAGTAAAGCATGATTTGGTTTGGGAGCCGATGGCACCGAGCCGGACCGACACTCTGGTTTAGCAGAAGCCCCAAATCCTGATTAGATTCTCCCTGGTGGAAAGGTCGACAGCAGCAGGACAAATTGGCGCTGTTTCCCAAGCAATTGGAAAGGGTAAAAAGCTGAGCCGGATACGCAGGAGAGCTCAATAAAACGCTCGCCCATCGGCTGTAGCGGCGGCGAGTACAGATGCTCGCTCGCCAAGAAGGAGAAGAGCAAACGGGAGGGGTGGCCACTTGTCACGTAGTACTCCACCACGCGGGCCGCAAAACCACCAGCTTTGACCGGCCAACCGCACGGCCCCATCCACCGTCATGGATCAAACACAAGCGAGACTCGTCGCCCTCCCGTCACTATGCACGCCATGCATCAGGTAGGTTAGGTCTCCAGAGTCCAGCTCAGTCATGCTCATGCCTGCCTGCCACTGCCACTGCCAATGCCAATATGCCATGGCCATCTCGCTTTCTTGCGGGTATCATCGTCTTCGGGCAGGGGCAAGCAGAGCTGTACCAAACCAATTATTCGCGCCGTTGCCGAAGGCGCCACCCCCCCAATCCAATCATTTGCTGATTCGCCCGTGCCGTGTGCTTGACTGCTTGCTCGGCCGTTCGCTCTCAGTACACCGTGCCGTGCCCCGCGCCCACACCCAAATTCGCCAACCCCCATCGTTTCGAAGCGCCTGGCGCCGTGGTGCGTGCATGCATGCATCCATGCATCGTGTCCTGCTGGTCATGGGCACGGCAAATGGTCGCCCATCAATTGACGCGCCACGTACCGGGTGTCCCCATGTCCTTGGCCGCACAGGTAGAGCCAAATGAGCCATGGCATGTGTCAATGTGTCTCTGTGTGTGTGTGTACCGTGTGTGCGCGAGCTTTGCCACAGCCTGCGCTGCTCACACTATTTTCTGCAGCAGGAGGAGGTACAGGGCTAAAGTGCATGGCTGGTTTCATCCTCGAGTAAAAAACAGAAGAGGCGGCTGGGCGCGCACGGTGTACGCACCTGGACTTTGGTTCCCGTTTTGTCGCATGTGCGAGAGCATTCGTCGCTGTACGTCAGTCCACGGCCGGAATATGACACGTACCTGGAGTGGAGGGGAGGCAGGGAACGGCTTGCTTCCTGTCTCTGAGAGGTGGCCTGATCAAGCATTCAAGCTAACCTGTGATTCAATAGGGAAAAGACAGATCAGTTAACCCAATCCTTCGAGGTCAGGTCACTGAATTCGGCATCGTTTGGGGAGAACAGAACATGGACTGTAGCAGCGCACATAAGCATGCATAATGCTACAGCTGTCTGTAGGTTTTACCACATACTCCTAGGATAAGGTAGACATGCCATCTAGTTGACTACAGAATGGAGTAATAGTAAATAATTTGTTTGTAGAGAAGATGTTTATATCTATTCCCCAGTTGTCTATGGTAACCTGCTATAGACAGCCGTTCGCAGCACTATACCGGTCCTTTATGGACGGCCTTTCCCCTTTTTATCTCCATCTTTACCGTGGCAGGAGTGGGCTAGCAACTGTGATTAAATATGCTTTCGGATTCTCCGGCCAGTGGGCTCTGATGCAGTTTCACATGCAGCGACCGTATTTATTTAAGTGTGTATTGACTAAGGAATGGTCCCCTCTCGATTCTATGGGCACCGTTTTATTACAATGTACTCCACTAATATAGTAGATCAAGATGAATAGATGATGCAGCCGTAGCTGTGGTTGTAGCCTTGCATACATGAGTACCTGTTGGCATTGACGCCCCTTGCTATAGCAACGCCTCAGCAGCAGTACAGGCACGATAGACCCATCATCCATGTGCCCTTCTTGCCCAAAAAGTATGAACAGGAATTAATATCATAGGGAGCCAACCTGCGTATTACCGCCTTACCATCATCGGAGAATGATGATAGGCAAGGTAAATAACTAGTATTCCGTTTTCATCAAAATCTTGGTAGTAATTACACCGTAGTTACATGAAATTATCCTCACGTTCTCGTTTTAGGTCCAAATATTTCAAAACAGTGTATTTAGATATATTGATGTTTCACTTAGGTCTAAAATGGTTTGCACATGATGGTTTCCGCCCACGTGTCACACCTCTTCTATGTATTCCCATCCACTCTTTCTTTTCGTTCTCTTCTCTCTTCCTCCCATCCTCCTTAGCACCGTTGCTGTTGGACACTGCCAACCGAGAAAATCACTTCCGCATGTACATACGGCTCCATATATGCCCGCGACAATCAGATGCGTTTCAAGATTCACGCTCAGACCACATAACCCCAAATGTGTTTTTTTTTACAAAAATGTTCTTAAAAGTTAAAAAAAAAATGACTGGGTCTTTCTTCCTCCTTGCTCTCTCTCTCCACTCTCTCCACCAAGCAATAAAAATGCCCAAAATCAGAATTTTATCCCAAAATTTATTAATTGATCAGCTATATACTCCTATGCTACAATCTCACTAGAACCTAGTAGCCCTTAAATTGAGCCATCACATCTCATTAACAGTATATAAGCCTAAGCAAAAGACAAACAACTACAATTGTTCTTGCTTACATTAATTTTACTTCAACCTCCAAAGAATAATTGACGCAACGGCAAGATAGTTCATGGGGCTTACTAGTTTATCAGAGCTAATTAAACAATGCCTAGCCTTATCCTATGACTAAGTTTACAATTTGTACAATACAACTTAGAACATGTTACCCACACTAGACCAAATATACTACTGAGCTGTCTTCTCGACTTCATGCTGCTGCACACCTGCAGTCAACATTTGTCTCCTTCAACAGACATTGCCTTTTCTTGCGTTGTTTCTGAATGTTTAAGAGATATGATTCGCAAATGTACAATGTGGCTTGTGCAGACTGCGTAAATGGAAGCAGCACATGTGGTCACTGGCATTAGAAGCATGATATATACCAGGGAATGATTTCGACCACTCGTAAATGTAGCAGAGGATTTCATATCATCTTCACAAAACTGTAAAAGAGGCCTTAAAGGCTTGAAAATACACATTACCCTTTGTCCTCTCCAGAAGTCCAAACTAACTTTTCCTAGAGAGATCATACCTTCTACAGCCCTGTCTCGCCCAGTAGTCCTGCCCCTCCTCCAAGGCTACACAGTACCTCACGGCTCACTGTGATCAGACAGCATAGATTCCTGCATTTAGGCAAGCCACAATACCCTAACTTCTACATCTCCTGGTCGTGTTGGACAATCAGTCTAGTCCCTCACCATGTTCCCTACTTTTTACATTAGGAAGATATGCTGCATCTGAACCAACCCCAATGTACATTGATGGTGGGGTACCCCTAAATATAGCTTTTACTGGGTGACCACCATATCATTTTCCATATGATCATCGCAAATAACATCTTACTACTAATTTCCTACAGCCACACCTTAATAGCATCACAAATTCACAAGTATGAGTGCGCAATAAATGATATACACATCTCATGCATCCCTTATTCTAAAATGGCAAGTGGCCAAAAGAAGTCAAAATTCAATCTGCACAATCTAGATCAGGAAAAGAAAAGGCAAGTGTTTGGCACATGATATTTCAGCTTCTTAATGTTTGGTATTTTCAAATAAATTTTTTCTATCAATTTTTAAGGGAAAAGGAAAACTTTCTATATCAGCACTCCAGAGTCACAGCCAGAACTACTGCTACCTTTCAGAGTTCAGCTTAAAATGGACTATTATTATATTGGTGTTTTGGTTCTCATAGAGTCATATGTCCACCAGTTGAGAAATTACATTACTCAATGGATTTACTAAATAGGGTCGTAGCATGAAGGTCATATTATGGCCATCTAACTGCAATGCAAGCAACTACAGGATATAATTAATGTACTCCCTGTTGTTTCTATAAGACACGGTTTGACTTGGCATAGTCTTCTAAACCACGACCCTTAATTTCTCTTATTCTACATCATTCATAATAACAAGATTATATTCATTAAAAAATATTTTCAAGTACGAATTCAACTATGACGCCTCGTGGGCTTTTAGCCTAGCCCGGCCCACTTAAGGGGCACCGGAGGGACTAGGGAGGAACTCCCTGCCCTAGCCGCCGCTCCATACCTGCACGAGCTCTGCGTGCCGTCGTCGTCATCATGCAAGCCACTGCCGCTGCTTGTGCCTAGTGGTGCCACCGCCCTTGCTAGCCTAGCGACGTCGTCACCCCACCGCCGCCGGCGCCGTGCCCGTGCCAGATGCCACCGTCGCCATGCCCGCGTCGCCACCGTCAAGTGGCCACCATCGCCATGCTGTGGTGCCACGCTCTACACACTGCCCGACGTTACCGTGTGGCCGCCGGCCAGGAGAGTAAGAAAGAAGGGGACTGCGGGAAGAGAGAAGGAAGAAGGTAATGGAAACCTAGGGTTTGCCTTTGTTTTTAATTTCTCCCTCAATTTTGCTTTGAATACACAAATTAGATGTGTTCCCATGGAATTTCCCCTAAACACTTGATAAATTGTGTAGATTAGTGACATATGGTTGTAGGAGGTGAAGTTTTAGTAGATCGGGTTTATATGCATCGGGTTCAGGTGAGGTTTTGGTCTATTTAGGATCTGGTTCAGCATTTGGTCCTATGAAAGAAATTGTGCGTCTACGTCTTAGCTCTATTACGAGTACAAGAATGCGATAATCGGATAAGCATATTGGGAGATATGGCAATTTTAGCGCTTTCTGTCCAGAATATTAAATTCCTGATTTTTAGGGTCGACGTGGTCTTAGAAGAGTTAGTTTAGAGACAAGTGATTATCGGTATGGGGTAGATTGACTATATTGTTCTTATAGATAACGATGTATTGAGATGCTCTCTTTATGTAGGTGTTGGATAGAAGTTGATGTCGACCATGCTTATCCTAACATCCTTGGTTGAAAGGCAAGTATATGTTAAACCATTGCCTGTTTGGATGATTATGGTTGTTTTATTTTTACCATATGATTGGATGGCTGTGACTTGGATGTGTGTGGATGTACCTTAGCTAGTTGGTTATTATGTTGTTTATCTCTAAGTGATGAAGGTAGATGGTAACTGTATGACAGAAAAGAGTCATTGTTGCATCATATGCATATGAGATAGGTTGGTGAGAGTCGTATAACTAATTCGATGAGGTCGGTAAGAAAGTTATACGACTAGTTCGGAGTGCTCTGGAGTCCTACTCGGTATGTACTCCACAGGAGTGGAGTAATTGGTCCCCGCCTAAAACAGGACGGGCAAGGTATGGCATCGACGGGTGCGTACTAGCTATACCAGTATGAGCTCACGGTACAAACGCATGTGCATTACATTGCATTTATTGCTTAGAAAGTGAGTTTGATGGAGTGGTTGGTATAATGGTTGTTTTTTTTAAATGCAATTGTTGAAGAGATCTTGTTGCCCTTTATGTTTATACATATACTTGCTGAGTATTCTTAAATACTTAGTCCTGCTTTTATTTGGTTTTGAGGTAATGAATGGCATCAACATACATGGGAATTTTGGGAAGTAGCACATCGTTGTGATCACTCATTATCTCTCATATTAAAATGGCTAGCTGATTTGCTAGTGTATAAATTAGACATTTATTGCTTATACCCTTTTAGGAGCAATTTATAATGAAAGGTTATGTTCGAATGATATTAAGTCCTTGTGGGTTGTTTGTTGATTGTTATATTGAACACCGTCATTGCCAAAGATGAGAAAGGTAATTGTAAGTTATGTTGGGTTCCCATTGAGCTGGAACCGATAATTGGTTTACGTAGACACGGTGGTGGTTAAAACTGGATATATTGTGCATTTTATGGACATTTACGTTATCTCTGTGGTGTGGATATAGAGATAAACATAGGAGATGCTATCGAAATTTCATAGTTTTTGGGGAGATAGTAGCATTTTGGGTTTTCGAGGAACCGAGGTGTTACACCAATTGTACCATTTTTATCACAAAATTCATATATTATTAGATAAATCATTGGTAAAAGATTATAAAGTTTGAATCTTGAAATGTGTGTGCGAGTATATGAGTTACTATAAGCAGGTCAAATTGAAAACTCACATCATGCTTGATGCAGATTGAAGAGGAATAGTGGGCCTTGGGTATGGATTTTTTCCCATTCGGTAAAAACCGAAATTTACAGTGAGGAAGCAATTGCGATTGTAGCTCTCAGATTGTCAGCTGGGACCCTTTGATGCCAGTATCACCTCAGTTTCTGATGGCCTATCATACTGCAAGCTGTAAAAAGAAGTACGGACCAAAAATGCCATCTTCCAATGGATCTTTTAGCAGATAAATTAAAGTGCCCGAGACTCAGAGATGTTGATGTTAAAAACCTATAGTATGCAAATGTATCAAGCAAAACCCCACTACACGGTCAGAAAAAAAGGGGTGGAAAGACATGACTCTAGTTTCATATTTTATTAATGTAATGAGATGATGATGGCTTATGTTTTACTGGACATGGTTTGGTCTGATCTGAATATCTGCATAGTGCAATGCCGTAACATCAAAGTTGATCCGTCAGCAACACTTCTAATTGTAGTTATATAAACACATTATCTGTCTCATGTCCTTTGTATAAAACTCAGTATCCTCATCTCACATAGGGCGATATAATTCACAGCATTTATAAGGGAAAAATGAAGACAGAAAACGAGATAATGAAAAAAAACACGAGTTCATAAGTATTAATTCAGTATTGGAAGGTGAATCGTCAATCCACAAGTTTTATGCATAACCACAATAGTGTTAAGTTACATGGAAAATCCTCTGAAGAAATAATCATAGTCATTATTTGCATAATCATAGGCCCCAATAGATGCCTTGAAATATGTTAAAAAGAAACAACCAGGCATGTCTTAATACCAGGAATATGTTGAAAAGAAGACAATGGTAGATGGCGGTTGCTGATCTGAACTGTGTACGCTGCTCCCATAACATAGAAGAAACCACTGGGCATCTATATTTCACTTGTTCTTTCATTTCTTTCAGCTCAAGTTTTCCTGGCAAATTATTGGAATAAAATAAAAAACTTCTTCAAATATCAGGGACATCCTCTTAGAACCGCGGTTCCAAATCCCATGGGAAAGCGTTACGGCATCGAAATCCTGGTCCAAAAAATTAAAACCAAAATTTAAATTTGAAAATTTGGAAGAAACAAAAAAAATCCCAAATGATTTCATGTTAAACAGGACGCTTCCCGCAAACCTAGCGATTTCCCAGAAAAAAAATAGCTTCAAACTATGAAACCGAATGATTTGTTGAGAACCCTAGCAATTTCTCTTTTTCCACCCACAATGTTTGATTTAAATTTTAAGAAAGAAAAGAAAATTGGTTTAATTTTAAAAAGAAACCAAGGAAAAATAAAAGGTGAAGGATGTTTGCTCATGAGGATCTTATTATGATGCCAACTAACTTCAGGTGTAGTCATGAGGATATCCAGTCATACCAGTGAATGGCCATGAGTATTTAGAACAGCATCTTTCATATTAGAGGCACCCAATGCTATTAATATTCGCAATAAGAGGTTCTCTCCATATAGTGCTTGCGTAGATGCTGACAAAGGCCTTATAGCTCTCAATTAGAGGTTTTCCATACTGATGACAGACTGGTGATTATCCATAAGATGGGCCAAATACAGCCAACATTGAACATGATATAAAAGATTGATAGTCACCAACTGGTATTCAAAACTAATGATAAGAAAATCATGGCACAATAACTGAGCATAGAGAGAGTTCTTCACTGCCTGGTCCTTTTACTAGAGTGAGTGAGTGACACATGTGATCCTGGGACCATCCGTTTAATTCATGCAAGTAAGGAGTGATTTGTTTTGAATCCAGCCATCTTTACAGTGAACTATCCTACTTACTCCTTTCCAATCTCCCCAGTAATAAGTCCCTACTTCTTTGTTTGATCATGAGCCCAAATAATTAATTCAATTGTGTTGGTGCAATTAACCACAACCAGGGCTGAACATCCTGAACGGAATATTCTCTCCCATCAAAGGAGACGTGCATCCTGTGCCGTTACAGCAGAGGTGCTGTTCTCTGTGTTTGAGGAAAGGAGAGAGAAGGGAGGAGAGAGGAAGCAGATGCAGGGCGTTGGATGGACGATGGAGAATACTAACGGCAGAGGATCCTGATCCCAACAAAGGACAAGAAAAGGTTACTGTCCAATTCCAAACCTAAATTCGTTTACCCTATTTTTCTTTGAAATTTATAGAATTTTCAACTCCAAACAACATATAACTGAGACGGATTTAAAAGAGAGAAAGACAGCACCAAGTAACATATACATGTTGTTCCCAAGTTGGCTGGCATGCCATTTTCCATCAAACATGAAGTTAGTTAGTTGGCATCATAATAAGACCTACAAGGATGTTTGCTTGCATTTTTGGCATATCACCAAACCCATGAAATAAAAGTATATGTGTTTAATAATACACACATATAAAAATGTGCACGTTCTAAAAGTAATACCATGCTAAATTTATGAAATGCTACTAATACCACACATAGTTTACAAAAAATTTAGGGCAGGACTGTCTGCAGCCCATCTTGTCGCTGGTGAGAAAGGGGGCCTATCCTGGCCATGGTTTTCAATTGTTTCTGCATGCCAGAATCCTAGTGGCAGTGTATGACTGTATGACTGTATGTAGCCGGTGGAGCTATGTTAGACAAAGAGGCTACTCACCTCAAGCACAGGGGTCCTAGTTTCCCAGAACCAGGTTGGGAAAGGCCCAGTGATCATATGGTCCATGCAGCAAGTGTGCATGTTTCATAAGTCATAACGTTGCATAACCAATGTGCACACACAACCTCCTCCAAAATGTTGCATGAAATCCTCTCTCCACCAAAACACTGTATGCAAGTAGCAAAAAGCATCAAGTGTAAGTGCTTCTTTCTATCTACATGGAGTGTGCACAAACATGCTTATGACTTGGTGCAAGCAAGATCCTTTAAAAGATAAGCAAAGATAAATTGTGAAAGGGAAAAGGAGAAATTTCTAACCAACTCGTGTCAGTTGAAATGTTTTCCTAATTTAAGTTCAGAACTTATGCCTACATAAAAAAATCAGAGCAAGATAACATAGGAAACAGCTGAACAAGTTAAAATGAAAATAAGTAATACATGTTATATCAGCATGCGAAGTAGGCGTAGGTGTGCAGCCAATTGAACTACTTATGTTAAGTCCAGTCAAGCCGAAATATAATTTTCTTAGTTTTCAGATGCCAAATAAGAATATAATTGTGGGCATAGACTTTACTAGCAAATATAAGAACACAACAGTAAACCTGAGATGATGCAACCAGTGCACATACCTGCTGAATCAATGAAGTTGCAGGGCATTCATTGCATGGTGTTTGCCAATTGTCCTCTGGAATTGAGGGTTAATCATCCAATGTATACAAATAACTGGTTTTGCTTCATCTCAGTGCACTCAAAGTCATAACCGATCGAATGTGCAACACATTCATTCATTCAACGAGTTCAATTCTTTCCCTTCTTCACTTTCCTCGTCCACCTCACTACAAGAGTCATGATTTCCTCTATTCCTCCTCCTCGGTGGCAATGCAGCTCTCATCATGGTAGCATACTCCTCCCTAATAGCAACAAGTGGATGTGCATGCTTCTCGAGCAGCTGACTTCCACCACCATAAGCTTCCCTGAGCACAACTGTCTGCGTACCGAGCACCCTGGAGAGGTAAAAAATGCCAGGGTGGCGCTCAAACACCTTGGTAAACTTCTGTGGCATGCCTAGCAGCTTCCTCATGTTGCTTACGTTGCGGCGCTCAGTCCTCTTAGCCACAGTGAGGTGCAGCAGTTCATGGAACACCCCCACATTCCGTTTCTCTGATACATCAGTACGTCGGTCGAGGCCTGAGGCGTCGGCGTACGGGCTGGTGTACGGCAGCGCCTGCCATTCTCTCAACCAGGCCATGCACTTGCTTCTGAGGCCAAATCCCCTAGTGAAGCTCACCGGAAATGGGAGGCAGGTGATGTCACCGCTGGCGCTCTTCTCGAGCTCAGAGATGGCGAGGCGGTCGTCCCAGGAGAGGAGGCGGAGCCAGACGCGCTCGTCGCCCTCGGGCTGCTCGACAGCGAAGTGGTCTGGGTAGCGACGGAGAATGGATGCGCGGTAGTCACGGGGCAGGCCGAGGTCCCAGCGTAGGAGGTCGATGGTGTGGAGCGGAAGAGAGCGCGGCAGGGTGAGCATGAGGAGGCGGCGGAGGCGGGCGACGAGGTCGGGCTCGGCGGAGTCCAGGCAGTCCACCTCCCGCTGCCGGAGGGTGAGCGCCGCATCCGTGAGGGACACGCCGCCGCCGCGCAGCAGCGCGAACAGCGTGCGGTACCTGCCGATGAACGCGAACGCCGCATCCGCGGAGCCGAACAGCCTGTGGACGGACCTGTCATCGAGGAGCAGGCGGCGCGAGATGCGACGCCCGGGCTGGGAGGACACGAGGTCGAGCAGGTGGTGGGCGGCGCCGAGGTGGCGCTCACGCGACACCGCGCCGTCGAGCGCCCGGTCCTTCACCCACTTCAGCTTCACGTTCACCAGCGTCGCGCGCTGCCCCGCCGCAAGCAGCGGCGCCTCGCACCATACCCTCCTCCTCCCCGTCGCCGCCCGCCGCGCGCGCCATGCCATGGAAATGGAATGGAAACCTCGCCAAATCCTGCCGCTGCCTAGACGCCAACTCGCCGAGGAATACCATTGTACTAAACTTATTCACGTACTTTCTCATGGGCCTAATTAGATGAAATATTGGGCCTTGGCCTGCAAAAGAGGTCACATTAGCAGCGCCTAGGGCCTAGGGGTTAACCTGAAAGATTCCGAGGGGATAAAGCGTGAAGCAGAGGAGTTTGGTGGTGAACTGGTGATGGCTTCGTCGTCGTCGGCCGCCGGCGGCAACCTGTTGGAGGAGTGGAGCGGGCGCGTGAAGGCGCTGGAGGCGGGGTTCCGCGCGTGGATGGCCAAGCAGCCCACCCACATCGAGGCGGCGGTGACCACGGCCGTTGGGGCGGCGCAGGGCGCGGCTCTCGGGGGGCTCATGGGCACGCTCACCGCCGACGGAGGGTCGCCATTCCCCGCGCCGCAGCCGCCGCCCAACGCCAACCCGGAGGCCATGGCATCCTTCAAGCAGGCCCAGGTTGCCAACCCTGTCGCGTCTTCTGCTGAGTCTTTGTGGCACTCGATGAATTCTTCATGATAAATGATACAGTATGTATGAATGGTTGGACTAACTGTCAATCCTAATAAATCGCAATAGGATACATATTAATCTATTTATTTACAAAAATGAAGCAATCTGCTATATGTTCATCAGGAGGTTTGATGGTGATACTGGTATACGACCCGCAGAAGGTATCCTTAGTTCGCATGATACCAAGGAGACTACTAAGAATTGATGCGTAGGGATTTCCACCGAAATTAATTTGACAATGACCTCTACAAACTTTTACATAGTACTCGTATGCTGGGTAGAACATGTTGGGTACCAACTATACCACATCTAGGCCATCCTAGCGAAATGAGTTTACCAATAGGGTCAATATGAATGTGGCTTTCCTGTTTGTGTGGAGAGATGGTGTAGCCTTGACTTTGAGGAGGAGGGTGGGTCCTCACAACCAGTCAATCACTAGTTCACTACCCTACTGAATTTTTACACACTCAACTGTGCCACAGCTGCTTCCCAACATCAAGCTGGAGGCATAGCAACTTTCAAGCAGACCCAAGATGCCAACCCTATCACATCTTATGCTAAGTCGCTCGGTGAATTTTTTGTGTGCTTGTCCAGCATACCATGGACAGAGTGATCCTACCTCATATGCTGATATGCCTTCATGTTCCTCTAACAACGAGACATTCCTATTTAGATTCAAGAGGAAGCAGGTCCCTCTTTGTCTCAGATTCACGATGATAATCAATAGGGCACAAGGGCAGATCATCCTGGATGTTGATGCTACCTCCCTGCTCTTTTTTTTTCATGGTCAATTGTATATCGCACTATCTAGGGCCACTGCTACAATTAACACCAATATCCTTGCCATCACAGTTAATGATAAAGACAAGTGAATAAGTGGTGCAAATCAAGGAAAACTCACCTGACCTTCATGAAAAACATTGACTATAGAGAAGTATTCACATTATAGAAGAATGCATGCCCAACAACTACCTTGCTCATATACTAATTTCTAAATGTATTTTATTCGAATAAGGCTAAATTTCATATCATTTGTTGCTTCGATCTTCACCACAGAGAAGTAACCAATAACTTACATACCTATGTTTTGATTGATGCCAAATAAATTTTTGTATTTATTTATATGAAAAAATCATGTGAAAATTTTGATTGGCAGACCTTTTGTCTTGGTTTCATCTGGACTAAATCTATGTCGCATTGCAATGTGGCTGTTTATTTATGTATTGTACCAGCACACGGGCATCTTACTGGTAGGTCAATATATAGTTGCACTGTAAGAACATATATGATATGTGTTTGGGCACCAATTCAAAATTCGTAGAGTAAAAGAACACTTGGCTTCATTGTTCACTTGTGAAATTACTGATTTTTGCCTTATATTAGCCAACTTAGTTTCATGTTGCATTTTCTATTATTTCATAATGTGGCAAATGTTGGTCATATAGATGCCACACAGTTACCTTCCAAATTCCTATTTTTTTACACATCAAGGTAATGAAGCTACTTGACTTATAGGCTTTAGCTGGTGGACCATTGGTGCAAGCTCGGAATTTTGCAGTTATGACTGGTGCAAACGCAGGTATATCTTGTGTTATGAGAAGAATACGTGGACAAGAGGACATCCAGGGCAGGTTAGGCTTTGGAATTTCATTTTTGTTTGGCACATGTCACAATACTCAACTAATAACTTGTATCACAGTTTGGTGTTTCATGTATGCATCTTTTTTTTGGTTATTACACACAAAAATGGTGGTTACTGCACAACTTCAGACTTCTGGGTGGAAACTAGTAGTTCTAGTTAATAAATAGTTTTTTGCATTATGCTTGACAAATGTTTTTTTTCTTCTAAATTTGTTTAGTATGGCAGCTGCTTTTGGTTCTGGCGCTCTCTTCTCCATAGTGAGTGGAATGGGAACTCCTAATCCAGTTGCAAATGCAATTACAACTGGTGTTGCTTTTGCAGTATTCCAAGGTGGTTTTTTTATGGTAAGCAGCTCGACATGTTTGTTATTACAATTTCAAGTCATTTTACTGCTCATTCATCATATCACTAAATGGGTTAATTTTAGTATCTAATGTGTAAACTCAATATGGTAATGAATAGTGTTTTTCTTACCTTCCTGGATAATAAACTTGGTGGACATTAACCAAACTACTAAAGATTTTGCTTAATTCATTGCTTTATGGTTTAGCCTAGCTACATATTATTCTTTGCAGGAGCATTATCAATTCTAAAATAACTTTTATTATGCGAAATTTCATTTTCAATATTGTCTTGTTTATAAAGCTTATAGTTTTCACGGAAATGTTGGATACTTAATAAGGGGCATTGGCATTGGCACTGCCTTGTCTTTTTTTCATGTTGTTTTATGTTACAATTTCATTTTAAAACAGGGAAAAATTTAGGCTGAAATTTCAGCAGTCACTTGCAATTATTATTTCTATAGGTGGGACCTGGTGAAAAAACTACTGTAAATAAAAAACTGGTGCATTTGAATGTAGTTCCACATAAAAACATTTTCAGTCCATTTTGGATGGTAAAAAATTGCAAATTTAAATTTCAGTTGAAAAATTCATTTGGAAAAACCAGTGATCGCTGGTTGAATGGCTCTATTGCTTTTTTTAGATAATGGATTTAAAACCCAGCCTCTACATCTCACGATGTATATGGCCAGAATGGCTCTATTGCTACACTACAACAAAATTTTCATACCAATATTATTTTCATATTGTGAAATATTTTTCGAACGTTGCCAAGTGTGCAAACTATCTACACAAATACGAAGCCTAGTGGAGACCTAAGTGGGCTTTGGACATCCCGCCGATTGAATTGTTTTATTTGCTCCTTTCCTCCTTGGTATATATAAGCTCATATGTGGTATATGGCAAAATAGATTCACCACTTTTACATTGAATGATTGGACACTTTTTTTTACTGGTGTGACAATGACCGCCATTTTTAGGGCAGTTTTGCCCCCCAGCTTAAAGTTGCTCCTCTTCGTAGTGAACCTGGGATCCCAAACATTGAAGCATACTTTCTCACTCTTCACTTCTACGTCTAATAAACCTCGAGTTGTAGCCCCCAATTTGTGGTTTGCTGAGAGCTCGGAGCTTCCAGCTTGACTAAGGCTTGCCGAGTTGTGATTGGCCACGCAGTTGGATGTGATTTTTCTAATATTGGATGGATTATCCAGAGCAATTTACTGATATCATGATAAACCATTATGGTCAACTCAAAAAGAATTACTATTTGATTATATGTATCCAAATTACAGTCAGCTCTATATGATTGTCGATCTGGTATTGTTATTGTGTACTAATTCTCCTCATTGGTTTGTTATATGTAGATTGGGCAGAAGTTCTCAAAGCCACAGGGTGATGATATGTACTATTCCCGTACGAGGAGCATGTTGCAAAAACTTGGCCTCCAGAACTACGAGAAGAATTTCAAGAAGGGCCTCCTCACTGATCAAACCTTGCCCCTCCTTACTGACAGGTAAGTGTTAGGTTCATGTGTATTCTACACCAGCCCAAAATAAAATATGGGGAAGCTTTTCAGTTTTCCACGGTATAATGTGTTGATTTTCTACTTTTTGATGCCCAGTGCTCTGAGAGACGTGAAGATCCCCCCTGGGCCCAGACTTCTCATACTTGATCAAATTAAAAGGTTAGGAATCATTGCACAATAACTTTCTTGTTTCTACTCTTGTAATTTTCCTCTCTATGAACTCGTCTGCATATATTTTCTAGGGACCCTGGGCTGGCAAAAGCATAGTGAAGACCACCAGTCACCACTGTCTGCCGGTGGTTCTTTTTGAGTTGCACAGACGCTGTGTCTATCTCCTATTTTGATGATAAGCTCTCTAGGCTCCGTTATCGAATGCAATAATGTAGTTTTGTTTTAGTAGTTATTGCTATACCGTAATTAGTTTGCATCTTGTCCGATTTTGTACAATTATTCGCATGCTTGTATTGAAGTTTCAACCGAATCGATCTGTTATGTGTTTTAAGCCGAGCAATTGAATATGTGATTTGGTGGCACTTTGGAGCAGGATTAGCAGCTCTTATAAAATAGTCTCTGGTTTTCAAGAAAAAATATTGTTTTCTCGAGGTGTCATTTTATGTCTATCAGTCTGGTCTTTTAACTCTTAGCAGTTTTTAAATTACTACTGAAAGCCCGGATTTTCATTGTCGCTTGTAGGGACCCAGGGGTAGAGTAAGTTCTCACACTCCAGACTCTAGAACTCCAGATATACACACACATGAATGAGAGATAGGACCGGCTAGGGTTCTTTGTTTGCTGTTAGAGATTTGTGTTGGTTTAGACTTAGATGTTTAGTGTTGTGTACAACATGCACTATGGCCTTGTTGGATGGCGGTGCCCCCATCGAATATTATTCGTATTTTTTAATATCCATTTTTTTCCCAAATATTATCAAATGGATATTATTATCCATATTGTTTATATCCGTATCTACGAAAAATATCCGATCCAAACCACTATAACATCCCATGGCTGGCACAAATACCATAGATGACAAACTAGTTATCACCGAAACACAAAAGATTCAGTGAAAGGGTCAGAAGCAACAAGGAATTCGCTTGATCTTGATATAAAATATCGACTCCATGTACATTAAAAGTCATGGCAGTAATATCAGGCAGTCAAACAGTTACAATTGAAGAACAATATACAGTTGGATAATTTCTTTCTGAAACATCACCATATGCCGGGACAAATTCCCTGAATGTTATGTACATAATGAAATATTTCGATTCTATCTATGAAAGAATTAATAACCTCGTTGCTTGAAAGAACGAAAAATTAGACCTCTACTCTACTACATGTGATGCAGAGTTTCAGAATGTCCGTGTGGGGTCAGCCAATTGGACGACCTGTTCATTCAGACGGCTCAAGCAAGGTTTGCCCTCAGCATCGGTGTCCATCAGTATCGTGTCACCAGGCTTGTACTCACCAAAAAGAATTGCTTCGCTGATGACATCCTCAATCAGGTGGGTGACTGCTCTCCTGAGCGGTCGTGCACCATAGCTCTTGTCATATCCTTCTTGGCAGATCAAGTCCTTCATTGCATCAGACACCTCTAAGCCTATCCCAAGGGCAAAAATCCTACCCTTCACTTCTTGTAGGATGATATCAAGAATTGCTAGCATCTGCAAATATGCCAAGGAGGGCATTAAGGTCTAATGTAGTCCAAAGTTCAGGATAGTGGGTATGTTCATATAATCTGATAAGCATCAACAATCGTTTTACTCTTGTCGTTGATTTAGCAAATTGCATAGCAGGATAAGTTTTTCCAGATCTCATAGTAAACCTAGAGGCTAGATATGAATTCAAGTTTGCTGAATATCAGTCAAACCAATTCAGAGCAAATTGTAGCTGAGAAACAAACCTGAGTCTTCTCCAGAGGACGGAACACAACCATTTCATCAATTCTATTGAGCAATTCTGGTCGGAAAAAAGCCTTTAACTCTTCCATTACGAGGGATTTCATTGCCATATATGAGCTTGATGCAGAATCATCTTCCATCAAGAAACCTATGCTCCGTCTTCCCTTTGAAATTGATGTAGAACCAACATTTGATGTCATGACAATCAAAGTATTCTTGAAGGAAACTCTCCGGCCCTGTATTTTACACAAAGCTCTATTGTAAACGAAAACATTTTTTGAAAAGTGATAAATAAAAACATTCATAACATAGAAGGGCTAAGGAACTATTTTAAGTTCCATCTTAAGAATATGATAGAACAAGACTATCTTAGTATTTTGACTATGCAAGAACAAGACTATCTTAGTATTTCGATATCTAACTTCAGAAACCATGTCTCAAAATAAAAGGTTGAAGGACCCATACAAAAAATAAAATGTGATAGAACTGCTATGTGGTGCTTTGGTGAGTTGGTGTTCTGTGAGCATTGTTGGTGTCTGTGAGTCGTCGTTGGACCGAGCTTTGTGGTGCCTGCTCTTTTGAATTGGTGATTGTATTCTCTTCTTCTTGAATAAAATGACAAGAGCTCCTTAGTTTAAAAAAAACCTGCTATGTGCTGATTATTTTTTACCATGGCTTTCCAGGGACATGGCTTCATCGAAGTTGGTCCAACGATTTTACTGTTTGATTTATTCTATGGACAGGTAATGAAAGCAGCAGCATTTATATTATCAGGATCGATAGATCTTGTACCTGTGAGTCCGTCAGATGTCCATCTTCAAAAATTTGAAGAAGAATGTTGAAAATATCAGGGTGAGCTTTTTCTATCTCATCAAGCAGCACTACAGTAAATGGCTTTCTCCGGACAGCTTCTGTCAAAGTACCAGTTTCACCGTATCCGATGTACCCTGGAGGAGAGCCTATCAGCTTGCTTACAGTGTGCCTCTCCATATACTCACTCATGTCTAATCGAAGCATTGCATCTTCCTGTTCAAATAATAGTAAACATCTTGTCAAGCCACATTTCAAGAAACATATCCAAGCGTTGTTGTCAAACATGGTTGGGTGACTTACTGATCCAAAATAACTCGCTGCTAGAGCTTTAGTAAGCTCCGTTTTACCAACTCCTGTTGGACCACAAAAAAGTAGCGTAGCAATAGGTCTGTCAGGGTCATTGAGGCCAACACGTGATCTCTTCACCGCTCGAGATATCGCCACAACAGCATCATCTTGACCAATAACACGTTTTCTGAGCTCATCGTCTAGTCCTACTAAAAGCTTTCTGTCATCAGCAGTCAACTGCTGGACTGGGATACCCGACCATAATGAGGCAACTCTAGCAATTTCCTCTGTTCCAACTATGAATGGTCTGCAATTTTACAATAACTTACATGATGAGCAGATACGTATGAAAATAAAGACTGCCTGGTATGGCATGTTGACGAGAAAACTTACTCCTCAACAGAGACTGATGAAGCAGATACTGACCCAGCCTTGCCCTCATGCGGTGCTTCAGCGTTAGCACTACCAATCTCGTGCCCATTCTCGTTTGAAGAATATTTCATTTTGTTAGATATTACCTGAGTAAGGAAGGGCATCGGTATCTTAATTATCTATCACCAAGTGGAACAGAAAACAATTCACAGCATAAACAGCGCAAAATGTTGCATACCACATCATGCATGGCCTGAATAGATTTTATCTCTTGCCAATATTCATCTGGTGACTTCAAGAGAATAGATGACTGCTCTTCCTTCTTTCTTTTAAATGATTCCATTCGAGCTCTACTGCCAGCTTCGTCAATCAGATCAATAGCCTTATCAGGAAGCTGTCTGTCAGGGATATATCTTGCTGACAAATAAACCGCTGCATTGATGGCTTCCAAAGTGAATTTACATTTATGATAAGTTTCATATTTCTCGCGAAGCCCAAGTAAAATTTGCACAGCATCTTCCTGCCATAAATTTTCAGGATGGTTAAGAGAGATGTACCCATAAAACTACTGAAGTTTCATAGGAAAATATATGCATTACCTGACTAGGCTCATCTACTAAAACTGGTTGGAACCGGCGGGCCAAAGCCTTGTCCTTCTCAAAATGCATCCGGTGTTCATCTAGCGTTGTAGCTGCAATGCACTATAGATACAAACACATATTGCCCATAAGATAGGACATATCGTAGAAATAGATGCTCTTTTCTACATGACAGCACTAAATAAGAATCAGGATGAATCTGGTACCTGCAATTCACCTCTAGCAAGTGGGGGCTTCAGCAAGTTGCCAATGTCAAGGCCAGCACCCTTGCCCTTCCCAACAGTTCCAGATCCAATAAGGTTGTGAACCTCATCAATGAAAAGGATAACATCACCTGCATCAAAATAAGGTAATCTTGAATATTCATGATAAATAACAGAAGCTTTATATCGGATAAAAATTCTGATTGCATTACTAACTGACCTGCTTCCCGAACTTCACGGATTAAATTAGTAACCCTGGACTCCAATTCACCCCTCTCTTTTGCACCAGCAATAAGTAGACCAACGTCCAGTGACATTATACGCTTTGCCTGCACAATAATTTAAATGTTGGAACTCTTGATGTGTAAGATGAATTATATAAATGCACGGCTTTGCATCCATCACTGGAAATTCAAGCTTACCACAAGGTAAATGGGGACATCTCCATTTGCGATTCGAAGAGCCAGCCCTTCAGCGATTGCAGTTTTACCAACACCCGCCTCACCCAAAAGAATAGGGTTGTTCTTTGTCCGTCGGCATATTATCTGAACCACTCTTTCAATCTCTTCCTCACGACCAACAATCGGATCAATAAACCCTCCACTAGCTTGTGTTGTCAAATCTAAACAAAATTGATCCAGAGCACCCTTCTCTGAAATGGCAAACAAAACAAACTTGCATTGAATTTCTACAACCTTTATCATCAAAGAACATGAGTATAAGCTATAATGCAACAGTGGCTCCCCACCTTTCTTCTTATTCAAGGATTTGGAGAAGGCAGATCTGCCTGTTCCAGCAGGAGATTTCTCAGGCACTTTGAAATGAGACGCTCCTGTGGGATCTCTGCCATCTTTTGCAAGCTCCCCTTGGAGTCTATTGAGTGCAATGGTTGCGAGCTGACTTGGATCCGCTCCCAAGCTATGACAGAAAATGAAGCATTTCTGGATTATGGCACAGAAGGTAAAAGGAAAAAAAAAAAAAAGACAAGAAGATATCTTTCAAACATCCCATGATGATATCACCCATCTGTATGATCTGCCACTTCCTTATTTCCATAAGAACTTGTTTTCGGTCAAGTCGACTTTTGAGATCTGAGGGTTGTAAGTGGCTTACTATACTATATGGGTAATAGCAATGATCTTTTATAGGGAAGCTAACAGTTTGATCATATATTACAATGACAAATGATACGCTTTCCATGTAAGCTACAGGCAAACAACTGGAGCAGTTGACTTGTGCATATAAGTGACAAGCATTAACAAGATGAAACCAATATACGATTAAACGGCCGGTTATATAGGTGATTATGTGACCAACAGATGGCATCAGAATGGATGAAATGAGTATCTGATGTAAGAATTGAATAATTAGTTCCTGCACAGAATCGGAGTGTAACAGCTACCTACCTCCTGAGGAGGCTGTTGGTGGTTGGATCGTCAAGGGTGAAGAGCGCGAGGGCGAGGTGCTCCGGGGAGATGAAGCTGCAGCCCATGTTCCTGGAGAACTCGACGGCCACCTCGAACACCCGCTTGCAGGCACCGGAGAAGGGCACGTCGGTGCCCAGCTCCGAGTTGGGCGGAGACGGCGAGGCGGGCGCGGCCGCTTCCTGGTCGCCGATGCCGCGGCACTCCTCTCGCGCGCGCTCGACGTTGATCCCCGATGAGAGGAACCCCCCGGAGGAGCGGTCCTCCGCGACTAGGCCCAGCAGCAGGTGGCGCGGCGCCACGGCGCCCTCCCCGAGCCCACGCGCCTCCCGCTGCGACAGCACGACCGCCTTGACGGCCCGCTCCGTGAACCGCTCGAACACCGCCCTGACGACCCCGCCGCGCCGCCGCGCCCTCCGCAGGGCCTGCGCCTGCGCCGGCGCGGGCCTCGCGGCCGGGCGCAGCGGGTGCGCCAGCACCACCGCCCTCCCAGCCCCGCCACGCCCCACCACCGCGCCGCGGCCGCCGCCGCCGGCGGTGCGCCGAACCTCCGTCCGGAACGGACGGGCGACGAGGTGGAGCAGCAGCACACCTCCATTGTCAATCACACTCACCACAGCAGCAGCAGCAGCAATCTCTCAATTTCACAACTACCCTTCTACAATTCTAATCTCTCCTAAATATCAATGAATCTACCTGCCGAAATGCAGCAGCCTACCGCCTACGTATCGACCCCGAGCCACGGCGAGTGAAGCGAGGTAGAACTCGGAGGGGGGAGGGTATAAAAACCTCGCGCGGGGCGCGGGAGGAAGCACGCGAGGAAGGAGGCGGGCGCGGAGGGGAAACCGGAGTTGGAGAAGGCGGCGAGGCAGGAGGAAGGAAGGAATCAAGGAACAGCAACAGCAACGGCAACGTCGCGCGCGGCGGGGGCGGACGAAAGGGATGGGGTGGCTTTGGTGCATCTGCCTCCGCCCCCCCGCCGTCCCGAGATTTCTACCGCGCTATCTCCGCACGCCACCCGCGGCCGCGGCCGCGCGGGAGGGTGGGTCAAACAGCCGTGGCGCTCCGTCCGACCGCGGCCGCGGCGGCGATCCTGGCCGTCGGGCGCGGGATCACTCGGCGCGCGGCGGCGCCGCGCGGGGAGGGGTTTGGCCGCTGTTTCGGCCGCTTCCGCGCCGTGGCGCGCGCGGACTTTGGCGACGTGCGAGACTGGGCGCGCGCGGGTCCAGTGGTCAGCGGCCGCGCGGGGGGCTGACTATTCACATGGCCACATCCACATGTGTCCCGCTCCGTCCGTTCTCTCACCGCCTGCTCGTTCAGTGCACACCGGAAGCTTCTGCCAGCGCTGCACAGGCATGCGCGTAACACGTGTGTGCAAACCGCACGTTCCGGTCGGGCGTGGCACGGTGGCAAGCCAACTTTAGCCAAGTGGCAACACGGGCTCCATGCGCTGGAGCCTGAAGGGCACACTCGAGAGGCGAAACAGAGAGCACACTGCAGTACTGCACCGTGACGGACTGAATAGATAGATGAATAGATGATGCGTGTTTTCTACTGGGATTAGCGAGCTTGTTAAGCATGCATCCTGCGTGGTGATGGTGCTTGCGAGTGGCACAGGTAACCCATAACTTTTCCATTAATCCATTACCCTCGCTTCAACCGTAGAGAGCAAATGAGACCTTTAAACAACCAAGGGGACGTGTTGTCTCCTCACTCGGGAGTGTCAGTTTCCGACTTCAGTGGACACTATTTTGGATCTATCAATGGGTACCAGTTTCAGACTTCGGTGTGCACTATTTTGGGTCTATCAATGTATATATTCGGATTTTCGGATCTAGCGGTGTATTAGTTTGTATGCTGTATCTTCTTTTTTTTTCTCTTTAAATGGTAAGAGTGTTTGGTTTATGGTTGTCCAGAGTTTATATACATCCTTGGTCGGTGCAAATGCCATGGATTGTACTTCCATTATTTAAAGAATTGGATTAGTATCCGCTCTATCTGCTATCCTAAGATAAATTTTTAGTTTAGGCCCAGTTCTTTTCAGCTTAATAGCTTAACGTCTTAACGTCTTAACGATTTATCTATGTTTTGAAAACACATATGATTTGAGTTTTTTGAGTTCGTTTTTTCCACTGTTTTGAAGGTGAGTTCTAACGCTTTAAAAAGCAAGTCAAACGAAATGTATCCGAATCTCGAGACTATCTCGAGAAGGTTTCGAAGTTCAGTCATTTTAGCCGTTCATCCGTTTAGATCAACTCAAAAGAATAGGTAGCATGATAATAACGATGATGTTTATGTGTTGATTCTGATGACACGGAAAATTGTTGTGTGCCTTTGCAGGGTGTGGCTATCAATTTTGTGAACAAGGATGACATCAGCATATTGAGATATATTGAGCAGTACTACAGCACACAGATTGATGAAATGCCCATGAACGTCGCGGATCTAATCTGAGTTTGCATAGGTTGAAATGTTTGGCTTGGCTAGATTGATGCAACCCAAAACAAAGGACTGCGGTTATTTCGCCATATTTCTGTGGTGAGTGAAGTGGTTTCCTTGCTTGGCCGTGATATAAGTGTATATATATGTTAGCACCAACTTGCAAATCCTGAAAGCTAGCGCAGGGATGAAAATGAGAAAATCTCATCTTCTGGTCGATTTTTCTGGGATAACAAATATTGAAAAAATAGATTACCTGAAACAGTTGGAGTGGTTCCATACTGTTTTTTTTCTTTTACAAGCTCAACTGTTTAGAATATGATTGGTCAAATGACATCGCCTATTTATTAGTGGGTCGTTTTGCACTGTAATTTATTATTCGTATATATTTGCTTCAAAGAATATTTGTATATCGCTAAAATTCATGTGTCAGATTTCTCCATTGTAGTTTGCTTCTTGTGCCATGTAAATCGGTAATTAAGCTCTTATATAGATAGAGAACGAAATTGCTTATACTATTTATCTTTCGGTCTTCTAAAGAATGCTGCCAAATATGCCATGAAGATGTACGACTTTCATGGTTGCTGACATGCAATTGCTCTTACTTCTGTTATAATATTATGGCACGTATTTCTACGGTGTATGTAGAAAATTTACATCTAAAGCCACTGAAATAGTTGGGAAGTTCTAAAGCGTAATGGTAATTGAGAAAATGAATGGCCAATTGAAGCACTAATGATTTTCAAATTTGGTGTACTCAATCACGCACGGTGAAATAGGTTTTGTGCTCGTAGTATTCACTTTTGAGTTGTCCAATAACAGTTATTATATATTCTCATGTCAACTGTTCATGTGACGAGCAGTTAGTACATTTATTCATTTCCATGATATAGTTTAAAATTAGCAAGTAGGATACTGTTGGTTTATACAGAGGTTTTGTTGTGCAGTGTGTCTTTGGGGCTCCAACTGTGTTCCCCCTGTGTTGTTTTCTATGCATGCGGCCCCTTGCTTTCAGGCCATCTTATGTTGGTGCCCCGCTGATGACGAGTGTTGTTTATCATTTGTTTTACGCTACACACATTAATTTTTTTTAATCTACCTTGGGTTCTCTATTTGGCCCAAGCTTGTCTAACATGTGCGCCATGCATGGGCCTCATGGACGCGCTCACCTAATCAATAAATAGTACAAAGCCTGTGGGGAGGATCGTCAGGCCGACACGTGGCTGGCCTCCCCGCCCAGCGCCACCACGGCTGTCCGATCGCGCGCACCAATCAGATCTGGCCGTCCATTAGATTTTTACGTATAAAATAATTTTTTTCGCGCAGATATCAACAGCTCGGATGGTTTGCTGGGTTGGCTAGCTGAGCTAGATCTCACGTGGGAGGCCGCGGTTCTAATCCCGTAGGCGCCACTTTTTGCGCTTTTTCCCCAGCGTCCACCCACGCGCGCGTTACCTAGCCTTGCTTTTTCCCCCGGCGTCCGCCCACGCGCGCGTTACCCGACCTCGGCTACTTTGTGGCTGCGCCGCTCACAAGATCGTCTTCCCGACATTTGGGACGCCGCCCATGCCCCCACAGGCCGAGGCCCACGCGCCTCGACCTCGGCGCACCATGGGCGCGCGCGTCTAGTACTACTTATAATGTTCTGTTTCTTTTCAATGGAGGAGACAGCGAGCTTGTGAGAAACAATTCACCCAACATCCATTATCAGAGGCGACATAGTGAGTTTGTTATTTTTTTTCTTTGAACTTGAGTAGTGCATAAAGTTTACACATGTTTTCATAGTTTGCAAAAACAAAAACAACTGGCCACGGCTATGGCGCGCCCGTGGCGCGCACACCTGGCTAGTATGTTCTATTGTTCATGTAAGGATTACTACATTCTAGAATAGTAGAAATTACATCGTTAATTGAAAAGAACATATCCAATCAATTATAGTGTAACAAATTACACCGGTGTAAACTCAAAATTAATGATGGGTATACTAGAGCATACTTTTGTCAATATTAGAGACGTGACTCTCCATTTTACTCCTCATTTCAAGGCAGTGCTGCCCTAATACGCTACTGTTGAATAAAAAGTAAGACAGCTTCTAGAATATTCTACAAAAATCATGATACATGAAGATTTTTTATCATGATAAAATTTGAATAGTGTAGAAACTTTAGTATAGTAAAGTCAAGTATCACGAAGGTTCTAGGTTTAGATATTTCTAGGTAAGTATCATCCATCCAACTACTTTGTATATCTATATAAGGAGGATGCCACCCCATGCCATGCCATTCAATCCAAGAAGAGTATGGTGGTAGTAGTGCTAGGTGAGAGTGTGGAAAAGGTTGAGAGTGTGGAAGTAAGAAGGTCTAGCAATTACGATGCAGTAAGCAAATAGAAATAAAAAAGCAAGTAGAAATAAGAAAGACAATTAGGTGTTAGATCGTCAATTAGGTGTTAGGTATATCAGCTTCCAACAGGTACCATGTCTCCAACCATTACATGCATTCAGTTATTTTCTTTGACGGCTCGCACAAATTTTGATCTTAAAATCAAATTCAAACTCAAAATAACCATTACATTTAGTTATTTTCTTAGACGGCTCGCACAAATTCTGATCTTAAAATCAAATTCAAACTCAAAATAATAATCATTGTGAATTTTTAGTCAATTAGCCCTCGTGGGATGCTTGATATAACCTATGTCATCGATCACAATCCCTAAAACTATACGGTGTGCTAGCAGACGATCAACCAAAAATCACTCTAAAAGGCCATGGAGTATGTGCACCAGTTCTCGGCACAAAAAATGATCCATTGCCACCGACGAGATGGATCTATGTGAGAGTAACAGGTGATGATGAAGCCCAAGCGACCATTGTGTGCAGGGACGACAATGTTTATTGCCTAGCCTTTCAAAACAGTCAAGGGGATCTATTCGTACTGGCGGGATCCGAGTCGTTATTCCCGCGTGGCACTGGTCTTTCGTTCGGTGATAGCTACCCGGCACTTCTAGGTCCAGGAGGGTACAAGAATATTCCAGATTTGCCTTTTGGTTGGTTTGCCGTCTTATACGCGACGGACACTCTCTCCGATTATCAGCTCGGGGTGATCCCGGATGTGGCCGTACAAAAAGAGATGGCTACATTTGTCGTGATGATAGCGGAGTCCATAAGGTTTAATAATATCAGGGAGATTATTAATAGTGATTTAAACTTTGAGAGTCACCTGAATGAGCTACATGCCTTATACACTCAGCACTAGGTCAATCTGTCACTGGCTATCTATCAATGGAACAAGACCGGCAGTTTGAAGACCGGCAGGCGGGGGATGACATGTTTGCTGAAAGGGTGGAGGGTGATCTTGGCATCACTAATGGGGAGATAGCTCTTGAGATGGAAAATATCCTCTTTCAGCCCCAAATACTATAGTTACTCGTGTCTAACAAGTGTAGTTAATGCATGTAGATGCAGGTGGTAGAGGCCGATCCTATGGTACGCTTGTGTATGAACTTATGACATGCAGCTCTATGTGTGTGTGTGTGAGCGTGTGTGTGTGAGAGAGAGAGAGTTCTTTATGATCTTGTCAAGTTTGATGTGTCTCTTTTTAATATATAAATCTATGTAAACCCTATCTGACTATGGTGCATGGATATAATTAATCTTTAGTTGGATCTATTACTTTCCCATGCGCTTGTGCGAGTGAGAGAGGGAGAGGGAGAGGGAGAGGGATAGGCAAGCCATGCAATGGGCGCGAAGCATGCGATCGACATGCGATTCTTCAGTCTGAGAGCATGCAGTGATCCATCGTCGCTGCAGGTCTGCAGGAGCAGAGGTAGAGCTGGCGTACGAGACGGGAGAGGGAGAAGTGACCGCGGTAGTACGAGATGCATGCTGTTGCTGCTCAGAGTCATGTGAGTCGCGTCTTAGGCTGAGTGCAATGCTGCATGCATCCACGCCTTTGAGCCTGCAGGAGCAGCCAGCATAGGGAGGCAGACGGAGACGATTAGAGGCACAACAGCGATTGGCAGAGCTGGCGAGCCTACGCATGTGGCCTCGGAGACCTCGGACCTCAGTTTCTCACACGCGTCAAGTCCTCGTGAAGGTAATCTCTCTAACCACCCCTAATCTCCTCTGAAACCCTAAACCTCCCATAAAGTTTTGAAAGATAATCTTGATGTCATATTTATCCAATCCAAACAGACTTATAATCTCATGAACAACCCACTCTCCATTAGTGAGAAAATAACTCAAACAAATTGGCTTTGCCAATAAAATTGTCATGCGAAAGTTCATTGCCATAACAACAAGTATACAACAAGTATAATAAGCAATACTTGTACTATATGATGTGCAATATGATATGTACAATGCAACACAAAAATTCAAACTCTAAACAGTGATGCAATGAGATGTTTTAGGAATCCAAATTTGAAAAAACTCTTCATTGTTCTATATGGAATTTTTGGGAACCCAAGTATTAATAGGAAGAGATGAACTTATCAACGAACTCACCTTTTGTTGTCCATCATGTGAAGATGCAAACCTTACCTTTTGACTATGTTCTCGATCGGGGCCTTCCGTAATCAAAGTGAGTGTTTCTAGCCTGAAACCAATGATTAGGACGAACAAAACAATTTCTCGCATAGTGGCCATCTCTTCCACATCTAAAACATATCACATTTTGAAATTCCATAATGCGAACAATTTCATCACCCCTCTTCTTGGAACCGCAAATTCTAAGCGGAAGGATGAAGAAAGCCAAGGTCTGCACCCGCAAAAGCTGACGGCAACAAGAAGCAAAGGAGCTCGAGGACTCGCCTGCCAACATCGGACCGCCGCCGAGACGCCCGGCGCCCCGCTGCTCTTGTCCCCTAAACCTACCTCCAAAACTATAGCAGTACACTAGCTCCCGGTCCAAGATCCCAGTCTCCCCCGCCTCTACGCCAGCCCGAAGGCCACCGGGGGCGAGGGAGACGGGCGGATCTGGTCAGAGATGACGCTCGCGGCCTTTTCACCTACTCGATCGCTGGAGTTAAAGCGAAAGCATAATGACTCCTAGGCTCGGTTTTTATACGATGAAACGTGGTTTGCAACGGCAACCTTTTCAAGTTTTTGTTATCAAGTTTGCTCATGTCAAACTTTAGGTTGTACGTGCAGGACTTCACTTTATATGGGTGAAATTTGGATTTTTATATAATGAATTTTTGGTTTTTAAATTCATTGGTTATCTAACGGGTTTTGAACATGCATGTGGTGAGCTACCTCAGTGGTGGATGCATGACGCCATGCATGCAAGTGGTTCTCGTCTCGTACTGATTCCTGTGCGGGAACACGAAAAGCGTGAGGCGTGAGTCTTAGAAATTTAATTTGATAATGCGTATATTCATATCTACTCGCTGCTTTGTTTGTTGCCCCCCTTTCCTTTAAACCTGGTACTGGGTTGGGGGAAACCGGATATTATGGTGTGGATTTTTGATTGGGTTGAGGTGGATTGGGGGAAACGGGTCTGATTAGGTAACGGGTTGGGGCGGATTGGGTTTTACCCGAAAATGGTTTGGTTTGGGTTGGAAACCGGGGTCGTCTCTTTGGGTTGAATTTGGTTTCACACCGTGGTTTTGGACTCGGGTTGAAAGCCACGGCTAGCTGCCATCGACACCGAAGGAGTCGCCGCCCTGTCGGAGAATCCGCCGACGCCGGAGCAGGCTCGCTCAGGGGAGGAGTCGCTGTCGCCGGAGCAGGCTTCGCTCGACGGAGGAGCCGCCACCGCCGGTGCAAGATCCGCGTCGGGGGAGGAGCCGCCGCCGCCGAAGCAGGCTCTGCTCGGCGGAGGAGCCGCCGCCGCCGGATCTGCTTCTTGATATGCTCTTCTTCCTATATCTAAGGTATGACTCCTAGGTCCCGGCCATCTCACTAACCCAATGATTTGTAATTTGTTAGATTAATCATGATTCATCTGCCAAGAAAGAAAATTTGATGCTGCCAAACCGAAGTCGCTGGGTCTACATGGCTAAGTTCGAGATCTTGCTCTTCTTTGTTGACTTTCCTTGCTCTATGCATGGGAAATTGTAGGATTAACTGTAAGACTCACTAATGTGAGTCATATTTCTGGATGCATTTTTGGTTTATGGTTAAATCAATAAGCCAAAATCTTAACCTGACGTTGTTGAAGTGATTTGCGTCAAGTGTTAATTATAAGTATTTCAGAACAAGTGTATATGTACTTGAGGTTGTTGAATTATCAATAAGCTTTGTTCTATTAAGGCACTGAAGGCTAGATCTTTGTTTTTCTCTTGAAGCTGATGTGGTACTTTGGTTAGATTTATTTGGTGAGGGTTGGTGTAATTGTACTATTTCTTGACTAGTCTGCTATATATAGACCTCACCTTTTGTTTCTCCTAGGTGCATAATTATGTCTTCAAACAACTCGAGAGCTCACCAAGGGTAGTAGCATAGATGTTCACACGTCTCAACCACCACGCGGTAGGCGGTCACTAGCTTGGGACCACGTCGAGCAGAACTTGGTAGATGTCAATGGTGAACTAAAGGCTGTTTGCAAGTACTGTAAAATAAAATTGAAAGCTCAATCTGGTACTAGTGCTCTTAGAGGCCATATTGCTACAGCTTGTCCAACAATTGAGCATTCTGTTAGGAAGGCATTTATCGCAACCTTGCATAAGCAAACATCTGAAGGGCCCGTTGTATTTGATCCACTAGTTTGTCGTGAGCGAATGATTGAGTTCATCATCCATTCGGAGATCCCATTTCTGAAATTTGAAGACCCTTACCGCCAGCCTTGGATAGAGTCAATGCAACCAACTTTTAAAGTCAAGGGCCGCCAGACAATCCGGAATGACTGCTTCAAGAAATACGAGGAATTGAAGAAAGAGCTTCAAACCGAACTGCATAATTTGGATTCCCGTGTATGTCTCACGTCTGACATATGGACATGTTCCCAAAATCTAGGATACATGATGATAACATCTCATTTTATTGATAGGCAATTTAGGATGAATAAAAAGATTATAAACTTCAAAGAACTAAGATATCCACATACTGGTTTTGCTATCGAAGAAGCGATTGCAAGTTGCCTGACTGAGTGGGATATTAGGCATAACGCGAGCAACAACACCTCGGCATGTGGGGAGCTGATACTGAATCACAAGCACGACCTGCTGTTTGAAGGTCAACACTTGCACGTTAGGTGTTGTGCTCACATTCTTAACATTTTGGTGCAAGATGGAATGCAATTAATCCATGGAGCAATAAATAAGTTGCGTGAGCTATTGAAGCACATAGACTCTTCTCCTTCAAGAATCCAGGAGTTCAACTCACTTGCTCTAGGGATGGGATTGCCCTCAAAATCTGGTATTTACCTTGATGTTCCAACTCGATGAAACTCGACCTTTAAAATGCTTAGAGAAGCACTGAAGTATAATGCTGTCATCAACAGCTATGCTAGTAGATACATTGAGGTTTCTCCCAGTGAGGAAGAGTGGGGCAAGGCAGAAGCTATTTGTGAGTTTCTTAAAGCTTTTGAAGAGCTTACAATTGCAGCATCAGCCCCATAGGGAACCTACTTCGCACAAGTTTCTTCCTGTGGTGCTTTTCATCCGCCATGCTTTGAAAGGTCCTGTTGGTGATTAATAAGCGGCCCACTTCGAGATGGGTCTGGGCTGATTCCGTATCAGCCCACCGTGCGTGAAGTCCAAAGAGCCACCCTTGGCCAGGTGCTTAGCCCGTCAGGGTCCGTCCCGAGCTTGACCAGGTCAACCACGTTGTCCTGGGTCTCTATCAGGGGGTTTGGCGTACTTCCCGGGCTTCCTTTAGCCCGGAGGAAGGCTCTGCGAACGGCCAGCCTGTTCGTAGGCAGGCCTTTACAGCTATCGTGCCCCGCCATACTTTCTCCGGCCTTGACCGGAGAAAGAACTGTGTCTCCCCAGGAACCCACAGCCCGGGGAAGAACACGCGGGCAGCCCATCTTGTCGTTTGCCCTCTTTTGGCAGGCGGCGGATGGTTGTTACGCTATGCGACGCCCCCAACGGGTGGCGCGGGGCTGGATCGGCCCAGTCAAGGCTATATTGGGGATAAAGGGAAAGTGCTTTCTCCCTAAAGAAGTGTTCTCCCCTGAATCGGCATGTTAAGACAAGCACGTGTCCAGTACTAACCCGACCAGTTTTTCCCTGCAGGCTCGAGACCAGACAAAACCCTAGAACGAGACAAGAGCCCCGCCACTAAAGCAAAGACCGACGCGGGGCCCGCCGCATCAGCTTCGGGCGGCCCACCGCGCCTATAAAAGGAGGATTCCCAGACATTCGAGGAGAGCCCGATCCGATTCCATCTGACCCAAGCCCAAGCAACACCCGCATCCGAAGCTTCTTTAGCGAGTAGTTTTAGTCCTTAGTCACCACCACTGTAAGCTCGGGATCGGTGCCTCCAAGCCCGGTCTCGTCACCTCTGTACTGATTTCCACCATATAATCAACAAGACTGAAGTAGAGCTATTACCCAGCAGTGGGGGCTCGAATCAGGGTAAATCACTGGTGTCTTCACGGTTTGTATTGTTTTCTCTCTTCTTCCCACTGTACGAAGGATCTGTATCCGGATCATCAAGTCGCACCAGGTCCTTGCCCGGGAAGTCAGCGTGGCCTTAGCCCCCGTAGGCTTGGCCGCCGCCCCGAGCTGCTGAGAAGGGTGGTCGTTGGGCCTCACACCAACTACAAACTCGTCTGCCGGTCCGTGGACCCGCTGCTCTTCAGGAGCGCGATTTCCAGACATCGACAGCTGGCGCCCACCGTGGGGCCCATGGCTAGCCCTCAGCACTCCGTTCCCTCGGACATGCCTGAGGTTCCGAGCAGTGACGAGGTCCTGGACCTCGAGTTCGATGAGTGCGATGATCTGGACGATTTGGTCCCGTCGTACGACGGCTGGCGTGAGGAGTACCTCACCGAAGCCGGGGCCGACGAGATGGAGGTTGATACCTCCCTCGCCCCAAGGGTAGATTTTCGCCCTGAGAAGTCGCTCCCAGAGCTGGATCCCTCCGTCGCTCATGTCAGCGAGACTCCCATGGAGTTCGAGCTACTTGGTGACACCGCCGCTTCCGCCGGCGATGCCGGGACGTTTCCTCCGACCTCGCGCACGTCCCGCTGCGTCTTCGCGGCCTCTGCCGATGATGGCGTCGAGAATGAGGAGGCCCAGGAGCAGTTGCGCCGCCGCACTGCAGCCTCTAAATTTTTCAACGATGCCGTCCGTCGCGTCCAGGAAGGAATCTGGCAGGAGGACAGCCGCCAGCGCACCCCTCCGGGCCGCCAGCCGGTCGACTCCCTTATCGAAACCAGGCGCAACCCGCTCCTGCGCAGCCAGCAAAAGGCACGCGCCATCGCCACGGTCGTCCGCGACCTGGAGAGAGACCCCCGCGGTTTCACCATGGTGGACCTGGCTCCGGCTATCGCTGAGGGCCTCGGTGTCATCACCTGCGGCATCGCCATGCATCAGGATGAAAACGGCGGTGGTCACCCAGACATCTGCCGCGGGCACGAGTCCGACATCCGCGGCACTCAAAACCACTCCGGCCATGACGGTGCTTAGAACCGTCTAGGCCACGACGGTGCCCAGAGCCGTTCCCACCGCAGCCACAGCAGCAGCCGCAGCCGTGCGCGCCAGGCTCAGACGACCTCTTCTGCAGGGGGCTCGTCACGTGCCCCGGGCGGAGTGTTCTCCCGCCTGGGCCCGCTTCGGGACGCCTCTGCCCCGAAGGCCGTGCCAGGATGCCCCGCCTTCTCCAGCGCTCTCCGTGAAGCGCCGTGGCCGCCGAGGTTCAAACCCGGGCCAATCGAGAAGTTCGGTGGGAGTAAGAATCCTGAAGAGTTCCTCTCCATCTACACCACCGCCGTCCGAGCCATGCGAGGAGACGAGGCCGTCATGGTCAACTACTTCCCCACAGTGCTCGAGGGCATGGCCCGGACCTGGCTGTTCAACCAACGGCCTGGCTCTATCCGTAGCTGGTCCCAGCTGCAGGATGCCCTCCGCACCAGTTTCCAGGGGTGCTACACCCGCTCTGGACGCCCCTAGGACCTCAAGCTCGTGGTGCAGCGAGACGATGAGAGTCTCCAGGATTTTGTGTGCCAGTTCGTCAGAGCCCGCAACACAATCCCCTGCATCTCAGATGAAGCCATCATCGAGGCCTTCAAGGTTGGTGTGAGGGACCGGCGCTACACCGAGGATCTCGAGCTCCACCCGGTCAACACCGCGAGCGAGCTCTTCCGCACCGCTGCCCTCTACGTCAACGCCTCCGAGGCGGTGGAGCGCAAGAGAGGCCGTGCGAAGAAGAAGGCCAAGGTCGGCGACGGCCTGAGCAAGACCGAGGCGGACAAGAAGAAGAAGAAGCGGCAGGAGCAGCCCGCCAAGTTCATCGCCGCCGTCGAGCCTGACCAGCCCGAGCTCCCGCCACCACAGCGCCTCCCGCAGGCGCCGTCGCCCAGGCGCCCGCCACAAAGCGGCGTCGGCGCAGCGGCGACCTCCCCAGACTGGGGGCAGACCGCGTGGCTGCCAAGGGCCTCCTCAGGGCCGGCCACCCCATCCACAGCAGCAGAACAGAGGTGAGGACTCATTCCATGACCCTAGTCTTTTCTGCCGCCTCCACCAGCGCCCCGGCCACGACCTACGCAACTGCCGCACATGGGCCCTCCAATTAGAGGACTTCTACGCTGGTCGTGGTCCCATGCCCAGCCGCTGAAGGCACGTCCGGGCGCTTACACCCTGTGGTGGTCGGGTGGTTTCCCGAAGCCCGTGGCCACGTTGCCGTCATCTTCGGCGGCACGTCAGCCTACACCTCTCGACGCGAGCTCAAGGCCGCGTCTCGAGAGGTCCTCCACATCTCCCGTGGCAAGCCCGCGGCGGAATCCCTGTCCTGGTCCAGCCAGGCCATCACCTTTTCGGTGACGGACTGCCCGGCCGGGCTCTCTAAACCCCAGCGCCTCCCGCTGGTGCTTTGCCCCACCATTGGCAACACCAGGGTCGACCGCGTCCTCGTGGACAGCGGGAGCTCGCTGGACATCATCACGGCGCGTGTCCTAAGCCTCATGCAGGTCCTGCGCTCTAAGATCAAGGACATCACCGTCCCCTTCCACGAGATTGTCCCGGGATCGTCGCTTCGCCCCGTCGGGCAGGTCGTGCTGCCCGTCACGTTCGGCTCCTCCGTCAACTTCCGGACCGAGTACATCACCTTCGAGGTTGTGGAAACAGAGCTCCCCTACAACGTCATCTTGGGGCGCCCAGCGCTCTCCAAGTTCATGGCGGTCTCCCACCACGGCTACCATTGCCTGAAGATGCCGGCGCCCAAGGGAGTCATCACCGTCCGGGGCAACCACAAGACGGCCCTCGATTGCGACGAGACCGCGCTAGCCATGGTAGGACAGCCTCCTACCCGTGGTCCCAAAGAATAGGAGCGCCCACACAGCGCCAAGGGTGGCACCTGAGCCGACGAGCCCACCAAAACCGCTGCCTTCACGAGTCGACCCTCCAAGGTGGTCCGTGGAGACAACCTCGAGCCTCAATAGGAACTCGAGCTCATTACCTTCCTCCGGGCTAACAAGGATGCGTTTGCATGGGAACCGTCCGATATGCCCGGTGTCCCAAGGGAGGTGATCGAGCACAGGCTAGCTGTCCGGCCTGACAAGAAACCGGTAAGGCAGTGTCAGAGGCGTGTCCCCGACTGGAAGGCCAAGATCATTCAAGACCAGCTCGGCAAGCTGCTTCGAGCGGGCTTCATCCGCGAATGAAAAGAGCCGATTCACCCCCCCTCTCGGCCTACAAGTGGTAGTTACAAGTGGTAGGCTGAGGAGATGCTACAAGTGGTAGTTACAAGTGGTAGGCTGAGGAGATGCTTTGCTCCTAGGATGGAGATGCTTTGCTCCATGAGATGTGATGGTACTCTCAAGTGGTATGCATTGATTTAGGGGGAGCTCATGTCTATACGTACATTGCATCTTATTCATTGGGCGTTTGCATTGTGCTATGCTGGTATGCAATGTTTCTAAGCTAACCCATTGCACCAGAGATTGTATTTGTGCCTTGTCATGTTTGATTCACAGGTGTTGTCATCAATTACCAAAAAGGGGGAGATTGTAAGATCAAGCCTTCCATGCGCTGAATGATTTTGGTAATTGATGGCAACTAGACCGTATAGCTGGATCACGCCAAGATTAAGGACATTTGTTTCCTAGTTCTTTTGATTTCTTGCGTGTGTGTAGCCTAGGACAACATGCCTGCAGATCGTCGTCTCATTGGTTGCAGGGTCCCACTGAGCACAGGTCCAGAAACATCAGCCGTGGGTCCCATAGGGTTCCGAGAGTGCCAGGTGTTAGTACTGAGCGAACTATCTAGAGCGAGTACACCTGTCCCAGGGTCGAGAAGGTTCGGGGTCCAGCTGTCCAGGTTTTCGTAGCCGCTAAGTCACCGAAATACCTGAGAGCGTGAAACTTCCCGCCATAGTGATCTAAACCTCCCACCGGGTCCACAAGTCGATAAGGTAGGCCCAAAACCCTAGGTGTGTTGTCGGGCGAAGTCGGTAGAGCCAACATCCATGTGGGGGGGGGGCAAAATTTCAGCCCCATCGGACGGCGTTTGCATTGTGCGTAGAAGTTTACGTCGACGATATCGTAGTCAAGAGTAAGGACGCCCGTGACCACGTGTCCGACCTACGGGAAAACTTCGACAGCCTGAGACAGCACCGGGTCAAGTTAAATCCCGAGAAATGCGTCTTTGGCGTCAAGTCCGGCATGCTCCTAGGCTACGTAATCGGCGGGGCGAGCATCGGTGCGAACCCCGAAAAGATCGAGGCCGTCGAAAAGATGAGGTTGCCGACCTGTGTAAAGGACATCCAATCCCTCACGGGCAAAATGGCGGCCTTCATCTCCCGCCTTGGAGACCGAAGCGCGCCTTTCTGCAAGCTCCTGCGCAAGCACGATAGTTTCGAGTGGACTGAGGAGGCCGAAGCCGCGTTTCTGCAGCTCAAGCAGTATCTTGCCTCGCCACCCGTCCTCACTACTCCCAAGCTCGAGGAAGCCCTCCTGCTGTACCTCTCCGTAACACCAAACGTCACAAGCGCGGTGCTGGCAGTCGAACAAGAGGGAAAGCAACAGCCCGTCTACTATGTGAGCGAAGTATTCACCAGGCCAAAGGAGCGCTATCCCGACCTTCAGAAACTGTGCTATGCCTTGCTTATGGCCTCACGCAAGTTGCGTCACTATTTCCAAGCCCACCAAGTCATTGTCCCGACTACTTACCCAATCAAGGACATTCTCCGTAACCCGGAGGCCACTGGCCGGGTCGCGAAGTGGGGAGTCGAGCTGGGTGAATTCGACATCCAGTTTGTATCCCGAATCGCGATCAAGGCCCGTGCCCCGCTGATTTCAAGCAGAATTGACCAAGCCGGATGAGCAAGAGAGAGGCTCTCCAGGTCAAGACGGGCAGGAAGGGCGGTGGACTCTGTTCTTCGACGGTTCACACCAGTCCGGGCGATCAGGATGCGGTATCGTTCTCATGTCCCCGAATGGAGAGCGACTCCAGCACGTCATACAAATACACTTTGCGGCTACGAACAACGCCGCAGAGTATGAAGCCCTAATTGCGGGCCTAAGAGCATGCGCTGCGCTCGACATTAAACGGCTTGTTGCGAAAGGGATTCGCAGTTTGTCGTCCCGCCAGTCGAGGAGGAGTTCGAGCAACCGACGACTCGATGGCGCTGTACTGGCGGAAGTGAGGAAACTGGAGAAGCGTTTCACGAGTTTCGAAATCAGCTACATTCCCAGGGAAGAGAATGGCGAAGCCGATAAGCTCGCCAAGCTCGGATCCTCGTAAGAACCAGCCCCGCCGAGGGTGCTAGTGCAGCACCTTTTAAAGCCCTCCATTCCCTTCGGAGAGGAGGCCAAGGGGACGTCTGTTACCCCCCAAACCGAGACACCCGGTACTGTCTCATTTCTCGAGCAAAGCACCTCCTGGATGACGCCATTCATCCACTTCTTGGAGCAGAGGACATTGCCCGAGGATGCTGCTGAGCGTTCCCAGCTAAAAAAGCGAGCCCGAGCTTACCGTCTGCACGGGGGCTCGCTGTACCGAAAGGGTGCTAATGGCATGTTGTGTAAGTGTGTTACCTAAGAGGAAGGTAAGTACCTTTTAGCCGACATACACGAGGGCATTTGTGGCGCACACGCCTCACACAGAACCCTCGTCTATAAAGCATTCCGTATGGGCTACTACTGGCCCACTGCGATGAGCGACGCAGAAGCCTTAGTTAAGCGCTGCGAAGCTTGCCAGTATTATGCGCGGATGACGCACCAGCCCGTGTACGAGCTGTAAACAATTCCACTAGCGTGGCCGTTCGCGGTTTGGGGCATGGACCTCTTAGGACCGTTTCCCAAAGGTCTTGGTGGCAAAACATACTTGTTCGTAGCCATTGACACCTTCACCAAGTGGATCGAGGCCGAGCCGGTCTCCAACATCACTGCAAGTGCCGCAGTACGTTTTTTCCGGAGCATCGTTGCAAGATTTGGCGTGCCCAGCAGAATCATCGCTGACAATGGCACCCAATTCACGAGCCGGGAATTCAACGATTACTGCGAGGAAATCGGAATGAAGCTCGCCCTTGCTTCTGTGGCCCACCCACAAAGCAACGGAGCAGCTGAGCGAGCTAACGGACAGCTAGTCCAAGGCATTGAAAAGAGAGTCTACGACGCCCTCAAGGCAAAACAGCAAGGTTGGGTCGACGAGCTACCGTCAGTTCTCTGGGCAGTCCGGACAACAGCCAGCCGGGCAACAGGAGAAACTCCTTTCCGACTCGTTTATGGCTCAGAAGCAGTCCTTCCAACGGAAATGAGACTAGGATCCGATCGCGTTGACTTCGCTAGCTTCGTGGTCAACGACGAGGAGCGGCAGCTTGACCTCGATCTACTTGAGGCACGCCGCGAGCAATCCCTACTCCGTGCTGCGGCCTACCAACAGACCCTACGCCGTTACGCGGCAAGAAATGTACATACAAGGACCCTGCAAGTAGGAGACCTGGTTCTACGACGAATTCAGAACCTCGCGGGCTCTACCAAGCTTAGCCCCAAGTGGGAGGGACCGTACAAAGTAGTTAGCGCGAATACAAGACGGCTCAAGACGCCGACAAGGACGGGAATGAGCTTCCTAGCTCATGGAACATCTCCCTTCTGCGACGCTTCTACGCTTAATCAGGTCGTAAGTTTCCTTCATTTCAATTCGTTTCAACTTAAAAAAAAACCCTCCCCCAATCACGTGTCACGCCGGGCTAAGTCTTGACCATTTCAAAAAATTTCGGGCAAAACCCGAGGGCTAAGGATAAAGCATTCCGAGCATTTCCACGACGGATAAGCCGATCTCTCGCACCCTAGTGAATCTCCGCGCAATGTCGAATTCCTCATGCCCAAAGGTACAAGAAGCCCACGACAGTTTGTTTGATGGTTATTTTAGGCCTCGCAGCCTGGGGTGATGGATTTTTGCGCCAGATCACTTTTCTCCTAGGCCTTCCACTCGTCAAGCCCGATAATAGCGCTGCCCAAACGCAAGCTTCGAAATTGGAAGTTCGAGTTTAATTTTTTCTAAGTCACTCTAATCTCTAGACAGCGCCCAACTTCAAGATTGCACTTGGACTTGGCCGCGGCCCGGGGGCTGGATGATTAGGCGCACCAAAAACAATCTTCCTAAAGCAGTCTGTTTGCTCAAATTTCTAGAGTTCTCTTCAGAGCTTCATTACTGTTCATCTAGTCCCTTTGTTTTTGCATTTCAGATTCGTGAAGGAAAAAAGATCGAACAAAGGAGACAGATTTATCATAGAAGCTGCATTTCACATGGAAGATTTCGCAAGGACAAAAGGGGTTGTACAAGCAAAAGGAGGTCTCGTCGTCCCCGATCTACCGCAAAAGGGGCGCCGCGCAACTCCAGCCACGACGGTGCCCAAAATCCGCAACTATCTCGCCACGCCTACCAACGGCGTTGGCGACGGATCGGCGGAGTCACGGACTCCCACGACGACGACGACGTCGGTGGGCCCAGCACGGCGCCGACGGTCCCGGCTTCGGGTGGCGCTCCACCGGCCATGGACGGGTCGCTTATGAGCGCCAAGGCGCCGCCAGAGCTCTCCGCCGACGCTTCAGCCACCTCCACCAGAGGCACTGACGGTCCCGACGCGCTCGAGTGCTGCCCCCTCTACCGATGGCAGCTAACGGAATCCATGAGCAGCGGAGGCGGCGCTGCTATGATGGCCGCCGCAATCGCCCCAATCTCCTGTTCCGTCGCGACCTGCGGCGGAACCTCCTCCTGCTCTGCTGCCAAAGCGGCGGCATACGCTGCGTCGGTGGCAATCTGCGCCGCCACCGCGTCCTCCTCCTCTTCCTCCGCCGCGAGCGTGACCGCAAGCGCCTCGGCTGCCTCTCCGTCGGCTTGTACCTGGGCGTGCGCCGCTAGCTCGGCCGCCTGCGCCGCGACAACGGGGCCCGGCCAGTCCACCTCCGCTTCACCGGGCTGAATCTGCGGCAGAGGAGGGAGCGGTGGTAGGTCCTCCGTTGCCGCCACCAACCAGGCGTACAAAGAGTCGGCGCCGGAATCGGAAGACATGCTCTTCTTTTCCTTCCGTCTTCTCTCACTACTCTCCTTCTGATCCGCTCTCGTGTTGAGGACTCTGTTCCGTTGATTCGAGAGTGGAAGAAGCCCGAGTGGGAAAGCTTAAAGACGGCGCGGCGCCGCTTATATAGGCCAGCGATCGCGTAACGCCCCATAAGGCCGCTGGCTACCAAGCGTGCTGCGCCAAGAGATGGGCAATTAAAACCCACTGCCCGAGCTGAAGAGACGTGAGCGCACGCGCCGTCTCGCGGAATACCAACCGCGCCAATCGTCGCGCGATGCGTGTTCCGGCCCCACCGTCAGTGGCCAAAGAAAAAATCACCGCGTGGCCAAACCTACCGCACCGGCGTGGCCCACTGGTACTAACAAAGACTCAGCGGCCTCCCGCTGGTCTCGACGCGTGGCCTAGGCCGGCACGCGAACCGGGCGCGGTTTGTTTCGGCCCAGATCCGCGTTTAGCAAGCGCCCTCGCCGCCGCCAGAACATCGTGCTGCGCCGCAGAGCCCACTGTGCGCGCGACTTGACACAATAAACTAAGGTGAAAAACGGCTAAGCCCTTCGGCCACCACACATTACGCAATGTTTATCCGATTAAATGGGCGTTCGAAAGAAAATAGACAGAAGTGTGTGGCGCAGAGCCCGGGAACGGTTGGACCTGGCCAAACTACGGTCCGTGCTGCAGCTTGAGCCTCTCTAGCTCGATTTCTAAATTCCGGATTCGCGTCTGCGCCTGAAGTAACTCTATGGCTCGCGCGGCCATATCATTTTGTTCCTGGCGCAGTTTGACCCGGGCTTCGACGAGCTCCTCTTCGCTTTCTTCAGTTTTCGACTCGCCACGATTTCGCTTCTGGCCACAGAACGCTGCATTTTCCGCCATGAGCTTATTGCAAGCTTCCTCAAGCCCGCAAACGACGGAATTATGCTCAGACTTGGTAGCCGCTTAGCTCGCTGATCGGCCGCTTTCACGCTTGCGCCTCATCAAAGAACCCGAGCCCCTGCTCGCCTCTTCACGAGCGCTTTGGGCTTGGGTCTTTATAGCTTCCTCCACCTCCCGAGCTCGAGCAAGCCTCGACGTGACCTCCTCGCTCCTTCTCCTCAAGGCCGACTTTAGCGCGGCTTTAGCTCGGTGACACGCGCCAGTAGCACGGCCTCGACCTCAGAAGCTAGCCCGTCTCAGGCGCTTTTACCCGAGCCCGGCTTGTGCTAGCTGGCGGAGAGACGCCAATCTTCGCCAAGATCATCATCGATCGTCGCCCATCGCTTCCATCAGCCAGGACGAACCGGCGATAAGCGTGTAAAGCTAAAACAGGGAAAACCAGATCAAAGCACGAAAAAATTCGGTACTTAAGTGTAACGCACGGGGTCAAGGGCGTCACCTTCTTGGTGTGAGCAAGCATGCTCTCCGCCCTTGCTCCAACAGCTTCGCGCATATTTCTGTCAAGCCCGTGGTCAGAAGCCTCCAGTAGCGGCAGGGGCGGGCAACCAACTGATTCCTCGCTATCCTCCTCCAGCGGCGCGGAGCATGGCGGCGCTGGCGGCGCGACTGAGAGTGAGGCCGTTGTCCCTGCTGCGACCGCCCGCCTCTCAGCGTCCTCCAGTTTAGCCGCCAACTCTGCTTTCGCCGCGGTGGCTCGCTCCGCGGCCAATACAGCCTCACCGAGCTGAGCCCGGGCCCTTATCAACGCGTCCTTTAGCTCCTCCACCGTCCACTTAGCCGCCGCAAACTCGGTTGGGTCATCCAGCCCAGGGATGGGGTAGAACTTCGGGCGTGGCAGGCCCGTTCGGCCAGCCTCTTGCGACCTGGCAGCATCCTGTTCCTCCACCCATTTTAGAGTAGCGGAAATCCAGCCCGCAGACGCTAGCGGAGCCACGTTAGGCATCACCACACTTGTCCATCCGTCCGGCGTGAGCACGCGAACCGGCCAGATCCAGTTAACCAGCAGCATCCACCGGTCAGGCGTCGGAAGCGCCTTCCCGACTGGGGTTTTGAAGTGGTCGGCAATCCCCCTGCGGTCGATTGGCCACCATCTGTGCGCCGTGCGCCCTTCAACGCGCAAGGGTGTGATCCACATGGGATAATTGCTCACGACGACCTGCACCGTTTCCGCAACCCCCTCAGAAGCGTCCAGTACCGCCACCGGTAGGCAGTATCTTGATCCTCCGCGGACCGGTTGGTTCTTGCCCTTCAACTCCGCCAACCCGGCGGCCTCTAGTCGCGCCAATCGAGCGCATCTCTCCGGCTAGGCTGCTTATCCTTCGCCCACCGGCGGCCTCCAACTGCTGCAGTAAGGACACCCCTCCCCTGGGTTCGACCAGCTCATCTTCAACTGCCATGGCCTCAGCTGAGGGAGGCAACACCTCGGCCACCACTTTGGCGCTACGCACTGCGGCAAAAAGCATGGCGATCAGACACAAAAAACAGAGTAGTAGCACATAACACGGGAAACTTACGCGCCGGCTCGAGCTCGGTGTCCTCGTACACCCCTGGCGTAGGACGCAGGAAGAGCTCTGTCTCCAGCCCGCCGACACGGCTTGTGGTGGGCAAAGCCGCTCTCTTTCGCCCTGCGGGAACCTTCCTCGTGGGTCCTCGCCGCGGCGCCGTTGCTGGTGGCGGACCCGACACCAGCACAACCTCCTCATCATCACCGTTCGACGGCTCAGACGCTCTCCTTTTTCAGAGGGCGCCGCTACCAACTCGAAAGCAAGACAGAGCTTAAGGGCTGCTGGTACGTAGCACCCGAACCATGTAAGAGAATGGAGGCTCACTTGTGCAAAGCGCCACAGATTTTCTTGCGCGGCGCCTCAAGACTTGCGTAGCCGAGCTCGCTGGCGATCGATCGACAAGGCGCCGCTTTCTTTGCTCGACGTCGGCGACAGGCGCGCTTCACGGATGCCGCCGACGTTCCCGCCGGTGAGCGCCCCTCGTTTGAGCCCGAGGCCTGAATGGTCTTTTCAGCTGTCCTCCACGTCCGCTGCAAAAACGGTCAGCACGACCCGTCAAAGTCTCTTGGGCACGCGCACGGCTGAGAATTCAATCAAACACCTTGCGGGCACTAACCTCGGACAGCCTATCCTTCACAAATCGTATGGGGCGAGGAGTTTTATCCACAGGTAGTAGCATCCCTGCGATCCGCGCAACCTCGCGGTTTGGAAGACCTGCGTGGCGTCACCAATGGTCACAACGTACCTCGACTCGACATCAAACGTTAGGGGAGCAGCTCGCGCCTACCTTCATGAAAATCCCTGTCTGGATCTTCCCAACCATCCATGTCGCTGACGCATCGCTCGCGGCGCCCCAGCGGGCTGATCCGGTGCCGGGTAAAGCCGACGACAACCTCATAGCCCGTCAGACCCTTCCTAACGAGCCCCTTGATCTCGTCCTCCGTGACTTGATCCTTCGGTTGGGGCTCGCTGCGCTGAAAAATTGGGTATCCGCATTGCCGTCATGAGTATTCTAGGTCGAGCCTCGCGTTCGTAGAACCACCGCCGGGCCCAACCGTCAACCTTCGTCCTCACCTCGTACTCAGGGTACGATTGGCTGCCCCGGGCTCGGCGCGCGGTCAGGTATAAAACCCCACCGTTGCCCACTCGGTGGCCGACGGGCTTCAATTCGAAAAAGTGCTGGAGAAGGCTCATCGTTGGCCGCACTCCGCAGTGCGCCTCACACAGGAACGTGAAGATTGACAGATGGACGTAGGATTGCGGAGACAGGTTCTCCGGCCTCATCTCCGTGAAGGCAAAGAAGTCAGTGATGAACTGCGACTCCGACATGCGAAATCCTTAGATGGCCGAGCCCTCGAAGCAGACCAGCTCGTCGGGATTGGGCCTTGGCTTCGGGTCTGCGCCGGGGAGTCTCCACGAGCCCGGCCTGACGAAGTCGTCCCTCTCCAGCTCCACCATTCTTTCCTTCGTCAGCGCACTCTCTCCGATGACAACCATGGCGGCAGGGAATAGGAAGCAAGAAGGCGAGGAGCGAGGGGAGAAGATGAAAACAGAGGCAAAGGGTATGATGTCGCAAAGACGAAGTTCTCTCTGCGGCGGCGCCGCTTTTAAAGAAGACAACAGTCGAAGCGGAGATCGTGGGAGTCGTGCCCAAGAAGGCGTAACTGCCCCACCTTTACATCAAATCGGGTTCAACGCTCAGACTTTGGTTCCCGAGCCAAATCTTCCCGCGCGGTGCATGGTGGGGATCTCCTCTAAACCTCGGGATCGCTCATCATCACGACCCGCCGAGGCTCGGGGCCGGGTCACAGGATTAATAAGCGGCCCACTTCGAGATGGGCCTGGGCTGATTTCGTATCAGCCCACCGTGCGTGAAGTCCAAAGAGCCACCCTTGGGCAGGTGCCTAGCCCGTCAGGGTCCGTCCCGAGCTTGACCAGGTCAACCACGTTGTCCTGGGTCTCTGTCAGGGGGTTTGGCGTACTTCCCGGCCTTCCTTTAGCCCGGAGGAAGGCTAGGCGAACGGCCAACCTGTTCGTAGGCAGGCCTTTATAGCTATTGTGCCCCGCCATACTTTCTCCGGCCTTGACCGAAGAAAGAACTGTGTCTCCCCAGGAACCCACAGCCCGGGGAAGAACATGCGGGCCGCCCATCTTGTCATTTGCCCTCTTTTGGCAGGCAGCAGATGGTTGTTACGCTACGCGACGCCCCCAGTGGGTGGCGCGGGGCTGGCTCGGTCCAGTCAAGGCTATATTGGGGATAAAGGGAAAGTGCTTTCTCCCTAAAGAAGTGTTCTCCCCTGAATCGACATGTTAAGACAAGCACGTGTCCAGTACTAACCCGACCAGTTTCTCCCTGCAAGCTCGAGACCAGACAAAACCTTAGAACGAGACAAGAGCCCCGCCACTAAAGCAAAGACCGGCGCGGGGCCTGCCGCATCAGCTTCGGGCGGCCCACCGCGCTTATAAAAGGAGGATTCCCGGACATTCGAGGGGAGCCCGATCCGATTCCATCTGACCCAAGGCCAAGCAACACCCGCATCCGAAGCTTCCTTAGCGAGTAGTTTTAGTCCTTAGTCACCACCACTGTAAGCTCGGGATCGGTGCCTCCAAGCCCGGTCTCGGCACCTCTGTACTGATTTCCACCATATAATCAACAAGACTGGAGTAGAGCTATTACCCGGCAGTGGGGGCTCGAACCAGGGTAAATCACTGGTGTCTTCACGGTTTGTATTGTTTTCTCTCTTCTTCCCACTTTCGGATCATCAAGTCGCACCAGATCCTTGCCCGGGAAGTCAACGTGGCCTTAGCCCCCGTAGGCTTGGCCGCCGCCCCGAGCTGCTGAGAAGGGTGGTCGTTGGGCCTCACACCAACTACAAACTCGTCTGCCGGTCCGTGGACCCGCTGCTCTTCAGGAGCGCGATTCCTAGACACCGACAGATCCTATTTGGCAGACCACAACATTGTTGAAGGTAATAGCTACATTGATGAACTCAAAGTTCAACAAATACTGGGACCCTGATGAAAATTACAACCTCAACCCTTGAAGGAAGAATAAGGAAATTGCATTCAACCTTGTGCTTGTCATTGCCACAGTGTTAGATCCAAGAAGAAAAGTGGATTATCTTGATTTCTTTTTTGAGAAGGTCTATGACACCACTGAACAGGTTGATGCTCGTGTTAGCTTTTCTCTGGAGTGGATGAGGAAGTATTTCACAGAGTACGAGCAGCACCACGTAAGGGCAAGCAATGTGGAGACTATGACACATGCAAATGAAAGCCTCCAATGTGGGCTCACCGTTCTTGGGAAAAGGAAACTTGAAGCAGAATTCGCTCAGCATAAGTCACGCCGAAGGGTTGCACGGGCACCAAAATCAGAAATTGATGCATATTTGGAAGAGGAGACCGAGGAGGACAATGAAGGCTTTGATGTTTTAGCCTGGTGGAAGGGTAAAGCTGAAAAATTCCATGTACTAACATCAATGGCCTGTGACTCCCTCGCAATTCCTCTTAGCACCGTGTCATCAGAATCTGCCTTCAGTTGCAGAGGTAGAATAATTTGGGATACAAGAAGCTTGCTAGCACCGAAGATGCTCGAGGTTCTTGTTTGTGCAAAAGAGTGGCTTTATAAGGGCAAAGATATCGATAGTGAAGGTACAACAAATTTCCAATTTCTTGGTTAATAAGGTCTCTCAATTTCCTGGTTAATAAGGTCTCTCAATTTCTTGGAGAGGTCTTTGTACTCGCCTTGGGACCCCTGACAAACATAGCACTGGTATGGTTACAGTTACATAATATACCTATTTATCATGCTAGCCCTGCTGTTACATAAATTGTGATCTCATTATTGTAGATACAAGTGGAAGGCACAAACAAGAAGCTGCACTCTTTGAAGAAATGCGCCAAGTTTCAGAAGCAACGGTAATCACATTCAGAATTCTCACACACTTTTAGCAGTAACCTGAATGTAGTTAAAATATCACATGCATACTTGTGCTACTCTGCAGAAACCAGACCTGGTAATATTTGTGATGGACAGTAGTATCGGCCAGGCTGCTTTTGATCAGGCCCAAGCATTTCCTCTTTCGTGGTTTATGAGTAATGTTGCCTTGAAAGAATCTTAGGTAGATGCTCTATTGGGACTTTTCTTACCTTCACTACAACCTGGTTTCATAAATCAACAAATAATTCTTTCTAGAGCTGTGTTTCATTCAAGAGAAAACTATATAATGAGGATTCAACCAGAACATCAGTTTAGTGAAAGCAACAGTCATTCTAAATAAAGAGCACCAAATCTGGATGGAATGATAATACAACGACATTTAGATGATGGTATCCTAAAAAAAAGTTGCAGTGCATTGTATGTCCTTCAGGATAGCATATGTTAGGTTTGCTAGGTTATCTGTGTGTTCTTTTTGGTTAATCTTAGATGTGTACATTGGCAGGCATGGGAGACTGGTCAGGCTTTATGGACGAGATTCATGAAGTGGTACCTTCAGATCAACAACCTGAGCTTCTACAGAAACTGTCTGAAGGAAGCTTTACTCTGAGACTTACGTATGAGCAATTCCAAAACATTCTGAAATTGGGTCCTATCGGCTAGGTCAGCTCCTTTGTCTTTCAAAATTCTTGAACGCCTCAAGAAATTATTGATGTTTTAGTCTTGTGAAATAGTTGTTGTTTTATTCTAGTGAACATCATATCAACTTTGGATCATTCTCTTTGTAGGTCTTCTCAATGTTGCCTGGATTTAGTGCAGAATTAATGCCAAATTGGATCAAAGGGAATGAGTGGAATGTTTGGAGGCATGGGCGGTGACCGATCAGCTATAATTGATTGTTAATGATCATCAGTCTTATGGTGAATGGTATATTCCTGTCAGAATTGTAATTTGTAAGGGTGAATTCAGATTTGGGTAGGAGATTTGTGAGACGGTACTTGTCAATCATTCATTGGTGTGTATTTTTCTAATTGAAAATTTGGAGATGGTCTTACTATTCTGTCAATGGGTAGAGCCATAGGCCATATTGATCTTTTCTCTTGAGTCTTGACGGATTATTTTGTCAATGGAATTTGGAGTTGCCAGCATCATTCTATTAATTTTTAAATATATTAAATCGAGCGAGTGAGCGTGCAGCAAGCGTACAGCAAGATTCCAGTCTTCCTGGGAGGCAGACCGAAACCAAATGGATTGAAACCGGATGCTTTAATGGGTTGGAACCAGAAGTACGGAACTGTTTGGACTGGTTTGGGGGGCAAAGCACATGTGGTTTGGATTGGTTTGGCTTTTCCTAGTAAGACTCGTGGGTTGGTTTGGTGGAGAAAGCTGTTTATATTTTGATGGATCGGTCTAGATACAGTTTGGATTGTGAACCATTAGCAGATCTAGGTTTCCTTGGTTTGGCCTTTTTCTTGTTAATTTTGTTTTTCTTTATGTTATCAATTGCATTCGCCACATCCTTGATTTAATTAACATATGACAAGGAAAGCATTTTGAAGTCGAAACCTAACACGAGCACCAGGAAATTGATGAAAAGATTAAACGGTGTATCCACTTGACAGAGGAGAGTATCCATACTAATCTAACTGTGTATTGTTTTGTTGTATATAGGTTGTTTTGATCTCTGCAACTCTGCCCCATGAGATATTGGACATGACTAGCAAATTCATGACTGATCCAGTTAGAATCCTCGTGAAACGTGATGAGTTGACCTTAGAGGTAAATACCACCGCTACCACCGCTTGTTTTCCTTTACGACATCACATTTGATCTTGTTTAAAAATTACATATTTCATGCCATGTTTGCAGGGTATCAAACAATTCTTTGTTGCTATTGAGGAGGAGGAATGGAAGTTTGATACGCTGTGTGATCTTTATGATACACTGACCATCACCCAAGTTGTCATCTTCTGCAACACTAAGATAAAGGTAAATGTCTTACTCAAAAAAAAAAGGTAAAGGATTATTGCGTATTTCTTAGATTTTTTTTGCTTTATCTCAATATACTTGTCAATGTCAATCAGTGCAAAAATTTACTTATTTGTCCAAGCATAATTCTAGTAACAAGTTTGAAAAATGTAGTTATTTGACCAATTCATACAATCTTTTTCTTCCTTTTTTTCTTTCAAAATATGCCCAACTGACGTCATTGATGATTTTTTATGCTAAAATGACAATTTTTTTGGCCAGGTGGATTGGCTTGCTCAAACAATGCGGAGAAATAACTTCATGGTTTCAGCTAAGCATGGTGTTATAATCACAACTGATGCTTGGGCTCGAGGGCTGGATGTTCAGCAGGCAAGTCTCTTTGCCTATTGCTTTATATTGGCTGCTGTAATTTTCCTGGCGTGGTGATCTGACCCTTCATATCCGTGCATCCAGCAGCTGTAGCTCCATTTGTTGGGCCATGCCTTGTGTCTGGTTGTATAATACTTGCCTTGACAGTGAGTTATTTTCATTTTCAGGTTTCTCTTGTCATATACTATGACCTCCCAAATAATCGTGAGCTTTACATCTATCGCATTGGTCGCTCTGGACGATTTGGCCGCAAGGTGATGTTTTAGATTTCTTCTGTGATACTCAGGCACCTCTCTTTATTCCACTGTGAAGTTTCATGCTAGAGAATTTTGATTCTTAGGGGTTTGCTCTGTTCAACTTAATTTCTGTAACTTTCTAGTGGGCCCCACAAATAATCAAGCCATATGTTAAGGAACTCAAGTCGTATGTTATTTGCATATTATTAACCTTTTGCTTATTATTTTTATTATCTGCATGACAAACCTATATGACTATGAAGTTGCCTCGCTTCATGCCTTGAGCGTTTAAAGGGTGAAAAGAACTGAGCACGTCATAGGACGCCTTACCGCCATGGGAACCATGTGGTCTAGTCAATTTATGTGTGAAAAATGGATTTGTGGATCTCGATGTGTAACCTATTCTAGAGTTCATACATTGCAGATTCCAATCTTGTTACACGTCCAAATGGTTGCCCCTTCAATGACACTAAACCTATGCAAACTCATATTAGATCCGCGACGTTCATGGGCATTTCGTCAATCTGTGTGCTGTAGTACTGTTCAATATCTCTCAATATGCTGATATCATCCTTGTTCACAAAATTGATAGCCACACCCTGCAAAGGCACACAACAATTTTCCATGTCATCAGAATCAACACATAAACATCATCGTTATTATCATGCTAGTAAATTTTAATATTTGGCTACTCATATCTAAAGTGTACAGCATTAAGTAAGATTTTGTTGTGTCAAGGAAAAAGAGATTTGTCTTAGCAGAATGGAAAGAGACAACTGGTAACGAATATCCACTGGACCACCCCAACTCCGTAGGTGCCGAGTGCACCCAATTATCCGAAAACAACTTCTGAAATCTGAACTGCTGATAATTGCAACAGCTATATGTATACCGAGGAAGGCTAGCGTACTCTCGGGAGTACGGATCTCTCCGTACTCCCGACGAGTTTTCGAAATCCGATATGTTTAACAACCGATCCGAACCTTTGATCTTATTCATCTCACTGAAACATAGCAAATGACAAAGTTTCCTATTTTCTTGAATTTGTTTACTATTTGTTTCTTATTTTTAAAAATCAGCTTTTTTGAACGCACCACGACTAATTGGAAGGTCGATTTTTAAAAATAGAAAATAAATAGTAAACAAACTTGGTCACTAGCCACGTTTCAGTGAGACGAACAAGATCAACGGTTTGGATTGATTGTTAGGCGCCTCGGATTTCAAAAACTCGCTTAAGTACTGATGAGATCCATACTCGAGAGTATAATACCCATATATATATATATATATATATATATATATATATATATATATATATATATATATATATATATATATATATATATATATATATATATATATATATATATATATATATATATATATATATATAGAGATTTGCTAGTGTACACTGAGTGTCACAGACCTCTGTGAACTTGACGGGTTTTGAAATTTGAGAACTTTTTGATCGATTCAAACCATTGATCTTATTCGTCATGTCAAAAGGTAGTCACCAACCAAGTTTCGTATTTTTTTGAATTTTTTTGCTATTTGTTTTCTAATTTTGAAAATCAGCCTTCTAAATAGTCGTGGAGCGTCCAAAAAAGCTGATTTTCAAAATTAGAAAACAAATAGCAAAACAATTTGAAAAAATACGAAACTTGGTTGGTGGCTACGTTTTGACATGACGAACAAGATCAATGGTTTGGATCGATCACTAAAGTTTTTGAATTTCAAAAACCCGTCGACGTTCACGGAGGGATCCGTACTCAAGTTCACGCTAGCAAATCTCTATATATACATATATATATAGAGAATATATATCGAGAATTATATCAGTGGTTCGAAATTCGAGATGTCTCGAACCGTTGATCTTGTTCGTCTCATGAAAGCGTTATTGTTTCATATTTTTTAAATTTATTTACTATTTGTTTCTTATGTTCAAAATCAGCTTTTTGAACGCACTACGACTAATTGGATGGTTGATTTTCAAAAATATGAAACAAATAGTAAACAAATTCAAAAAATATGAAACTTGGTCACCGATAATGTTTCAAAGGAGATTTAACAAGATCAACGGTTCGGTCGGTTGTTAGACATCTCGAATTTCGAAAACCACTGGAAAGACGGAGAGATCTCAGATTTCGAGAAAGACGCTACTATTCTCTCTCTATATATATATATATGGTACGTTTGGTTATCTATAAAATAATAATCCCGACTGATTGAAAGGTTCCTCAGTAAATAGGACGGCGATCGAGGCCCACCACTCGATTCCTAAAACTTTTCTGGAGCTAAAAGTTCGGTTTGCCGAACGTTTCGATACAACCATACGATGTAATCTGAAAAGACACAAAAGGTAAAATCCAAATTCAAACCAAGCCCAATCACCGTATTTTTTTTTTCAAATACTCATTACAAATATGGAGTGGCCTCCACCCAGCCTCTCAACTAGAGATGGCAATGGGGTCTCGATCCCCCGCGGGGAATTCCCCTATTAGGTGACGGGGACGGGGAGATTTCTTCCCCCACGGGGATGTAAACGGGGAAAATTCCTTCCCCGTCGGGTAAACGGTAACGGGGACATGGAAGCATCCCTCGTCCCCGTTCCTCGCGGGGCCGTTAATCTTGCATGTGATGATGTTTTCATTTAATGGTTACACTACAGGAATCTGTATCAGTATCGGTGGCTAAAGCCCCCGACACAGGTCCAAATACAGCCGACATTGATCTATGTCGGCGGCTAGCCGCCGACAAAACCTCGTCGACGCTGCCTGGCCGACACAGGTAAACTTTATCGACAGCCCCGCCGACAAAACGGAAACCTGGGGAAGGCCTTTCGTGCGGAAGGTCTATATAGCCTTTGGCAAACGGCCCGATCCTTTTCAGGCGCTCTGACTTCTGGGGTCCACGTCACGATCGAGATGGCGACACGTGTCAGAATCTATATCGGCGGCCGTATTATCTGCCGCTGACATTGCTCCTTGCTGCTGAGCTTCTAGGCCCCTCTGGCCCTAAGTTATATCGGCGGGATAGATTTCAGCCGCCTACAGAGAGTGAGCTATGTCGGTGGCCAAACGTTTAGCCGCCTACATCGATGTAGTTAATGTCGGCGGCTTGTATAGCGAATGTCGTGACGATCGGATCGCCGACGACAGATCAAGATCAATGTCGACGGCATATATAGCGTCGCCGACATTGATCTTGATCTGTGTCGGCGGTTCAGATACCGCCGCCGACACTGTTATATTAATTGGCAGCAGCAAATATTGCTGCCAATTTTTAAAAATTCTCTTCAACCTACAAAATAACCCAAATCCCAGCATATATGTAATTTCCAGTCCACACATTAACAACCACACATATTTAGAAGCTCGCCACCACGATTTCGAGCCCAAATACAACCACATCATCCATAAACACTAAATAATCGATAAATGCAACCACATCATCGCAAACACTAAATCATCGATCCACACATACTTACAATTCATATATTGTCAGTAGAGCACAAATAAAGGTCACATACAAGACATATAGTTCGAATAGATAGAAAGTATGCAAAGTTAGAATACCCTAACTACATCTCATGCGGACCGCCGCCACTCAAGTCGTAGTCCGGATTGAGGATGTTGGTGACAAACTGCTCGAGCGGAGACCCCGTGCCACTATCAACACCCCTCGAAGCAATCATCACAAAGACAAGTGCATTCGAGCCGGACGCTCAAAAGAAGATGAAATGTCATATTTCTATAATTAGAGGCACTGCATTATTTGGATGATATGACATGGTTGCAAAATTAGAGGCAATTCATTACAAGTGGATACAGAATTAGACAAAATGACATGGATCAAACGACATGGTCGAAAACTTACACCCGGTGAAGGCCTCGGTGCAGGTGGAAAGTACTCCACCGAGAAATGTGGTGATGGCACGAAAGCAAGAGCAAAAGAAGACGCAAACTGTGTGGTGGGGCCCCCTGATTTGCGGCTATCACCGCAGCATCTGCGGGGTTGGTTGGAGGTGCCGGTCCCCTCACCGGAACCCATACTGATCAATAGGAGAGGTTAGCAAATGAACTTAGCTGAAATGACAAATTTGCGAGCAATGCATGTGTAATTACCTGTTGGTGTGTACGTAGGAGGAGCAGGTTACATTCTTGGATGGCCTTGACATTTTTCATGGACGATGCCGCCTCCTTCGCTCCTCCTCTCGCCTCCCATCGCCTCCCGCCTCGCTCCGCATCTCGGCCGCGCCTTCTCCTCTCGGTCAGCCGGTTTTGTTTCTTCCAATTATGCCATGTGCTTGTTCTGAGTCATGCGGAGGCATGTCGCCGACGCCTCTCGACCTCTGGCTTGTACGCGTCGGGCGGCACGACGGCGTTCATACCGCCGTACCTGCCGTGAGCCCGCCCACCAAACTAGTCGTACAGGAGCACAGGGTCAACGGGCATCTCCTCGGGGTCAACTTCTTCCCCGTGCTTCGCCCTCAAGACCCCAGTGTATGTATCCTGCCAACAATTGAGATGTGTGATATTTATTCGAGAACGACGGTTGTCTAAAGAATTGAAATAACAAGTTTTAAGCACTTACAATCAGCTCTTGAGCAGGCGTCGGCATCGGTGGCTGGGTCCCGTCTGGCCGCACACGGGGTGTGTGTGCAACCCTCCAAACCGCGAATCCCGAGGGTTCAACCCCCCGTCTGATACTCCTGCGTGGAATTAAATAATGACCTAATTAGATATAGTTATGAAATGTAATTACTTCTAGGGGATAAAAGATAAATGTGCTTGCTAGGTCTCGTGCCACGTGACCCATGCCGAGACCTCCCATGTAGGTGTTGCACAAACCTGCGCCGGCGTCCCTGTTTTCCCTGTTTCTCCTAAACATGTCGATCCACTCCTGGGACGCCCAGATGGTACACAGGTCCCTCCATGCACGTGTACACATATCCATCCAGTCTAAACGCCATGGGAGGTACTAGTCTGCGGTGAGGTACTCCCGACCTGCTGCTTTCCTAGTCATTTTTCAGCCCCTCTTGCGGTAGTGCTTCATCATCGCATCTACACGGGTAAGCCTGAGGGCCTCCTTCACGAGCTTCGTAGCCATCCTGTCGATGACTACCCGAGCCCGAGCGTATTCCTCGCCAGGGGGAAGCTGGTACCTCGTCTAAAACAAAAGATCCACATGATTAAATAAATGCATGCATTCGTAAAGGTGTAAACACGGAACATCGATAGTAATAAATGAAATTTGATATTTTACCCAGAACTCGTCGATGACTGCCTCGGTGACAGTTCCTCCATCCTTGTACCCCATGAGCTCGTAGTCGGCCCAACTTAGCGTGGAGCGTTTATTCCCGCTCTCACCAACTCGTCCGGAGTAGAGCGACCTGATAAGCACACCAAGCTGTTTTTCCCGGCTCAGGCGCAGCCCCCTTGTTTTCGCAAACAAGCCTACTGCATATAGAATACATTGAAATGAAATGCATCGAAATGAAATACATTGAAATGAAAAGATTTATGGTTAACACACATACCTATCTCCCATCGTAATGTGTACGATGGCCCTCTCATCTAGTGAATTGGGGGCTTTCGACAATTTGTTCCGCCCCCGAAATTTCTTTGAGCTAGAGGACTCCACTCCAGAGTCGAGAGCTTCCCACTCATCCTCAGCCACCTCCTCGTCGCCCCCCCTCCTCCTCCAGCAACGCCCGCTAGTCCAGCTCCTTGTCGGTCTCCGAACCCGACTCCTCCAGCCCACTCCCCTCCAAGCTTGTCTCATCCTCGTAGTCCTCTGGCAAACCCGCATTGTCGTCATCGGGTACCAGAACGAGGGCCTCCTCCGGCTAGTACAAGCTGTGGGCACCTCCGCACCCTCCTGCTGTGAGGCGGTGGCCGATAGCTCGTCAAGCTGCAGCTGTGGGTCGGTGGGCGCCAACTCGGCAGGCTCCTCCTGCTGTGGGTCGGCGGCCGCCAACTCGGCAGGCTCCTCCTGCTGTCGACTCCTCGTGCCACTCATCCCGAAGATTTTCTTCCGCCCCGCCAGCACCTTCGCCAAAGCTTTCGCCATAGGACCTGTCATCCTGCAAATATCAAACATATAAATGTATTAGACTCTTAGTTAAATATATAAATGTACAAAACCAGGAATTGAAGTAAATGAAAGATATAAATTGATGGGGGACGGGGTCCCGATCTTCCGACAGGTAAGGGTAAACTCGATTGGTGGAGAACTCGACGTTGACGATCCGACCTTGACAAGAACCGATCTAAGCCTGCAATCGCTACACCACTGTCTCCGTTCGTTATCAACCACGCCAAGACGCGATTGACCTCACCACGAAGGTTAATTCCTGCAAGCGAATCGAGAGCACGAGCAAGAGCACGGTAGATGCAATCTCAATATTACAGATTACCGATTAAGCACACGAGTTGGGGTTCCGCAAACTGATACACGGCGAAACTGCAACGTCAGAATAATCTAAGCAAACCCAAGTCTAAACGATGACGGCTACTGAATATATAGCGACGTCTAGGGTTTGGGGCGCAGCCCCTAAGGGTACACAGGCCATGGGCCGAAAGCGGAGCGTCGCAGCGCACGGCAGAATGCGGCAGATTCTGGTCGCAATCTTGTTTCGATGATTTCCGTTGATCTGTAAAGAATTTGGGCCTCAAACTGGATCCATTAGAATGCTCTCATCGTGGGATTATCCGTGCATACCAAGAATGTCCAAAGCGGAGTCCGTATGTGCCCGGGGCATCCGTTTTAAGTTGACTGCGCGGAGATGGCCGAACCTGACTCGTGAACAAATTGGGCTCTCTCTTGTGCCGACCTTGCAATGACATGGCTTGTGAGACCAGAGGGCGTTGAAGTGGTGGGGATGCGCCCTTCTTGAATACGTCTTGAGCTTGGGGAGGTGGCCACGGTGGAGGCCGAAGCCGCGGCGGCGATAAAGGCAATATCAACATGATAAGCTTGCTGGCTGTGCACGCGACCTGGCCATGGTGCGGGTCGATGATGCCATGTGGTTGATGATGCCACCATAGCTGATATAGATGATGCAGAGGATGCCGTGAAGTGTCGCCAACTTGTCATAGATAAAGAGGTTGAAGATGAAGTAGTCGATCGAAAGCTCATCGATGTCCATGCTGGCGAAGAATTGAATGAAACTCTTGATGACCACCATGTTGACGTAGTGTTGGTCCTCTCTATGATGTGCATGGTCACATCATCCTTCCCTTCTTGATTGTGAGTCGTCCTCGACTCATGCTCGTTCATTTGCAAAAGGTTAGCTCCAACGGAAGGCAAAGCAACAAGCATATCATTTGTAATCAACTTTTTAGAACCAAATTGATTTGGATCCACATCCTTCCTTTCTTGAAATTTTTCATGTATTTTCAAAACAAAGCTAGAGGCACTTGATGTCTCCTGATTATTGATAATGTAGCTCTTTAGTTGATCACATGGTTGTACATCATAAAAAAAATTTATATTTGAGTAAATATACACTCGATTCACCATATAGTTTCCTTCATCATTATATTTGCCTATAGCATAAAAAGTATTTCTCGATGACCGTGGAAAATCAGTAAGTCTCTCTTCTAAATTATTTAGATCACATAGAACATCAAGTTCAATGTAACCCAAAGTATTTAAAGAAGACAACAAATTCATCTCATCATTTTCACTCGCATTGTAAATAACATGTTTATTCTCAGCACAAGTGTTTAGTTTTGAAGCAAATGAAACATGTTTATTCACTAGTTGTGGCACAGATATAAGTGAAGCATTATCACACAACTCTTCTTTATCACAAGAAACATCATGCAAATCAATTTGTGACAAAGGTAAATCAGCAATGGGTTCCACAATTTGTTGTTCTAACATATCATGAGTTGTGGAAAGTTTCAGCACAGCAACATCGTTCTTCTTTTGAGTGAGTGTTGTACCTTTTTCATTACCTTTATTTTCCTTCTCAGCTGATGTAGGTACATCTTCAGTTGTATGTGTTGAAAGCAGAGGTGCTGCAACAAGCATCTCTTCATTCACAATTTCAACATTTGCGCTTGCCTGCAGAACGTTAGTCGTGCAAAGATACATACCATTCTTGTAAACAGATATGTTTATTTTTCGTACAACTTTTTTATGTTTTATTTTATTTTCAGCTGCAGAATCGGTCTTCCGATAAAGCATGCAGAATTTTGGACAGTAGTCTATCCTTTCGCACGACATGCCTAACACACTTAGAAGCTTTTTTGACTCATAATAATTTGGAGTCATCTTTTGTCCAACCGGAAGTAGGCTGTCCAACAGTTTGCACAGGTCGTTGAAGCAATTGGCTGAGAAGTTATATTTCGTCTTAATAGCCATTAGACGCGACACCGCAGACAGCACGGTCACATCGGTTCGCTCATGGAGCGACTCTTTGGCAGACTCAAGCAGTTACTCGAATTTCTATGCAAGTGGCTCGGACTCTTCCTCAGGAGAGAGATCGAAAGCCCTACCCACATCATCCGTTAGCTCGTCCAATCTGTCGACCTCAACTTCGTCATAGCCCTTCCCAAAATCCACAGGGCTAGGCACCGGCGCCGGACGCTTCCTCTCTCCATGATATACCTATACAAAGTAATTTGCCTTAAAGCTATGCCTACAGATGTGCTCGCTAATTTCCCTCTTCGACCTCTTCTCCGTGTTCGAGCAAACCGCGTAAGGACAAGGCACTTTTGCTATGATAGGGTTGGGGAATCTTCAAAAAGTATCTTAGACGAATTCTTCTGCTTTGTCGAACCACTCGTCTGTGTGCTGTCCAGACCTAATCCATCCATCGTACATCCACCTTCGATCTTCCATCACTTAATCACTATATGTACAGTCATACATGTTTTAAATTCTAGATCTATACATTTATTGAACAATTACAGCAAGTCAACAGATTACACTAAGAAGATGAACATATATAGTATGTTACTACCTATAGGTCCACCGCACGATAAAAGGTCCATGTCTAACTAAATAGGAGGGCTTACCCACCCACGGATGTTGGTATGAGTATGGTGGTCGTGGCCAAGGGAGGTGCATGTGTCGAAATTCCGCAAAGATATTTCATAGCCCCCAAAGGTAACGCATTTGGTCTGCATCGCTTATGTTATGCACTAGGAGGACGACAGGTTACGCCCAAATCCCGCCTGCACCTCCCATGGCCACGACCACCATACTCATACCAACATCCGTGGGCTGTCCAAAACATGGACAGCTCGGGAGCACAACATATTTCGTAAATGGAATACAACGAATCACCGTCCGCGTTCCTTACGAAAATTGTTTGCGCCCCCGAACATGTTTGAATGTGGTTCCGTACATGCTACGACGTCAAAATTAATTAACAATGACTAATCAACAAAAATCACGCTTAACTGCCATATTCCTTAATTAATTACAAGCACTAATGCCGTCGACACACAAAATACCGACGACATAGCTACCACATATAAAAAAAAGTCGGGATTACCTCGGGTTGAGGTCCCGACGGGTGGCAGCGGCGGAAGGATGGGTTCAGGGATGGCGGCGCTGGCGAGAACGGGCGGCCGATGGGGAGATAGGAGGAGAAAAGGCGGTTTCGGGAGAGGGCGGCTCGGGAGGAGGGGGAGGTGGCTCGGGGAGAGAGAGAGCGGCGCTGGTGGGGGCGGAGGCGCAGGAGAGGCGGCGGCGCGCGCGCCTGGGTAGGAAGGAGGAGGCGCGGTGGGGCAATGGGCAATGGGCGGCGGCGTGGTGAGGCTGGACAGTAGTGGCGCTGCTCGTCATGGCGGCGGCGGGCGCAGGCGTTGGCTCGTACTTCTTTTTGTATCTGGAAGGAAATGTCGGTGGTCGGCGCCATCGACATTGATTACAAAACCGCCGACACTGCTTAACATAACAGTTTTATAATTTGCGGGACCCACACGTCAGTGACAAAGGTCAAGATGTTGTGACGTAATCAACCACCAACATGGATGAACCAGTGTCGGCGGCATAGAATAGACCTCCGATATAGACCAACCAGTGTCGGCGGCAAAAATAGATGCCACCGACACAGCCCCTCCCCCACCTCGACCCGCTTTTCTCTCGGCCTCCGGCCCACGGGGTGTACGCTAGGTGCCAAGTGGCTTCCTAGGTCATGCTACTGGCATGAGGCCTCATTGACCGGGAGTGCCGTCTCGGGCCGAGCTATACTGGCGATTTCCTTTGTAACCTTAACGTCAGACGGCCGGATCAATCGCTTATGGTTCCAAAGGAAGTCGCCAGAGAGGTCGACCGAGACGGGACTCCACGGTCCAATGAGGCCTCATGCCAAAAGCATGACGTAGGAAGCCACTTGGCACCTAGCCTACACCCCGTGGGCCCGGAGTGCGTGAGGAAGGCGGGCTTGAGGAGGATCAGACGGCGCCACCTCTTTGGCCGCCGTTATAGATGAATCAATGTCGGCGGCCTTGTCTCTAGCCGCCTACATTGTCTTAGTCAATGTCGGTGGTTAAACCATTGTCGCCGACGACATCCTCCTCAAGCCCATACTTCCATGCCCTCCCCTGGCCTCACGGCGTCTTTGCTAGCTGCAAAATGCCTTCTTAAGTCAAGGAATTTGCATGAGGCCTCGTTGTCCTGGGGAGTGTCGTCTTGGCTCGAGCTCTACGGCGCATTCCTTTGAAACCCTCACGGCGTATCGGCTTCCGGGCTCGATCGGCTTACGGTCCCAAAGGAACTCGCTATAGAGGTCGACCCATGCCAAGACGGCACTCCCCGGGCCAAGGAGGCCTCATGCCAACAGCATGACCTAGGAAGCCACTTGGCACCTAGCATAGACCCGTGGGCCCGGGGGAGTACCGGAGAGAAGGTGGGCTTGAGGGGGGAGAGTCTGTATCGGTGGCCACCTCTTTGGCCGCCGTGATAGATGAATCAATGTCGGCGGTCTTGTCTCTAGCCGCCTACATTGTCTTAGTCAATGTTGGCGGTTAAACCATTGGCCGCCGACACAGACCCTCCCCCCTCAAGCCCATACTCTCCATGCCCCTCCCCCGGGCCCACGGCGGTCTTTGCTAGCTGCAAAATGGCTTCCTAAGTCATGGAATTGGCATGAGGCCTCGTTGCCCTAGGGAGTGTCGTCTCGGCTCGAGCTCTACGCCAGATTCCTTTGAAACCTCACTACAGACGGCACGGGCTCGATCGGCTTACGGTCCCAAAGGAACTAGCCATGAGGTCGACTCCAAGACTAAGACTCCCGGCAAGGAGGCCTTATGCCAACAAAGATGACCTAGAAGCCACTTGACACCAAGCATAGACCAGGTGGGTGGGAGGCTGAGAGAAGGCGGGCTTGAGGGAGGAATCAGACGGCGGCCATATCAAATACCGCCGACATTGATGGACAAATTTCGGCGGCATAACAGGAGGCCGCCGACACAGATTCTATCGGAAACATATACAAAAGACTGTGGAGCCATCAAATGTTGAATAAACAAATTTGCTCACTTGGTTATCAGCGCGCGGTGCGATGTGGGCTGGGTTCGAGCCCCGCCACGCCCCCTGATTTTTTTATTTTATATGTGTCGGCGGCCTGGGGTATGCCGTCGACACAGATGGTATCCAGGCTCCGCCGCTGGCCCCGCATGTCAGCGACCTCGTCTGACTGACGCGTGGGACCGCTTAAACGTCCTCCTGTTCAACCGGTTATTATTCCGTCTGGGGGAGTGTTCAATGTCGGCGGTTCTAGTGTAGCCGCCGACATATCTTAATTGGTGGCCTCCAAATTTGAATTTTCATTTGGCGACCTGGAGGGGACTAAGCTATGTCGGCGGTGAAGTTTTTGCCACCGAGACTGTCTTCCTCTGTGTCGGCGGCTGGCTTTGGGCCGGCGACATTAGTCTGTCGGCGGCTTCTGGCCACCGATACTAACTTTTCTGGCCGCCCACATAGAATTTGTTTCCTGTAGTGTTAATGATAAAAATGAATAATGACCTTGTCAAATGATCATCCAATGTATATGTGTGATCATTTTGATGCATATATGATGATTTATTAACTATGAGAATACATGTATATGACAATTTTTATACTAATAGCAAAATATATACATATTAGGTACAATTTAAACGGGGACGGGGATCCCCATTGGGGCTTTACTCCCCGCGGGGATGGGGATGGGGACAAAATGCCCCCCGTGAGCGTTAGCGGGGATGGGGATGGGGAATTTTTCCCGACGCGGGGACGGGGATGGGGAGCCATTCCCCGACGGGGAATTCCCTTGCCATCCCTACTCTCAACGTGAACGCGAAGTGAGACATAGCTAGTTTTTGTCTGAACCGGATCATGGTCAGAGATGCTGCATGCACAGAAGCAGTCACTTAAAAAAATATAAATCCTGCTTACTTTACCATGATCACTTTAATTAATTACTTAATTAGTTGGTCATGGTGTTCAGCTCAGCGCATGCAGCGCAGATTTAACGAAGTGGCATGCCTATATTAATCCAAATGTAGGAGCCCGATAGGATCGACGCGACGAGGTTGCTTAATTCGTTGGCCACTCGACGAGAGATCGCGATGGCAAAGGGCGCGCGGTTGCAGTCACACACGTAACGCAACAAGTGAGAAAGAATGAGTAAGCAAGCAAGCTAGCACATGCATGCAATGACGTGCGTGTCAGCGTACGGAGGAGGGCGATAGGCGAAGAGCAGCTGCCGTCTCCCTACACGACTTCTTGTATCGCGCTTCATTCTCCGTATGTACTCACTGTTCTATCTCCTGTAACATAAATATATAGCCTCTAAAGTATATAAATTATCTATATATTTTATAAATTTAACAAAATTATAATATTATAAAAGTTCATGTACTCAATCAAAATAGTTCAATAATATTTTTAGTTAAAGTTTTTAAAATCTTGAATTGCGGTGCTACTTCAAACAATCGATATCCATCTATGTATCTAAACGTAGAGAGGTACGGCATTTGCATCCACAGCCTGCCACGTGCACAGCAGTACTGTTCCATGAACAGTAAACAAATCCTTGCTGTCCACATCCTCTCATCCGGTCATCCCGTGCCTCCAGCCTCCGTTCATCCCATGCCTCTAACTATCCCTAATTTCTAAACCCTCACTCCCGTCCTCCTCCCATCGTCACGCAGGCGGCCGCCGCCGCTCTGCCCCGCCGTCACGCCGATGGCTGCCGCCGCCACGCCCCTGTCACCGCCGGCCGCTCCCGCCGTGAGCTCCTGTCTCCCTCCCCCTCTCTCTCGGTCTCTCCCCTCTCTCGGTTCTCCGCCTCTCCGTCCCTCAAGCCGACGCGAGCCGGTCCCCGCGCCGCCGCCGCACCGGGCGGGCCGCCGCCGACCCACCCCATGCCGCCGCCCATGGGTTTTCCAGTTGCTGCGCCGCGCTTCCTCTGTGCTGACCCTGCCGGCGCATGGGCCCTGCCGCGCCGACCCGTCGCCGCTGCCGCCGCGCCTATGTGTTGACCCGCCGCCGCATCAGCCCGCCGCCGCCGAGCTGTTGCCCCCCTCTGTCTCCGCGCCGGTCACCACCGAGCTGCCCCCCGGCCCCTGCCGTGCTCCTCCTCTCTCCCCTCCCTCTCCCTCTCCTGTTGGGAGGTAGCCCGAGCCACCCCCCTCTCTCTCTCCGCGCCTGTCCAAGTCTGCTCCTCCCGATCCCCAATTCTGTAATACCTAGAATCTGCTCTCCTGATCCCTAATTTCGTAATCCCTAATTCTATACTCCAGATCAGCAAATCCACACCGAGCTCACCACCCCTTTCCCTCTTCCCGTCTGCCCCAACGCTCGCCTCCTCCCACATTTGCTTCGCCGCCCGCTGCCACCACCGGAAGGCTTCACCAGCCGTTGCCTGTGCGGTCTCCTCTGTCGGCCATGTCCATGTTTCTGCTGCCCGCTACGATCCAGTCGATCCTCCACGTAGGTGCCGCCATCGACCCAATCATCCGACGCTGGGCCGTCTCCTTCCGCTCACGTCCGAGCTGTTTCGGTTGTCACGGCCACGCCCACACAATCGTCGCAACTGCGGCCTCAAGAGATTTCAATAGCCCAGCTGCAGCAGCGGGGCAGCCGCCACGCGTGCAGGTCTCTCCTCCCGAAGGCAACTACCACATGTCTCACTTCTACCTGTTACCGTACATTCGCTTCAATGCTGTAAACATCAAATTTCTGAACATTTGTGTGCTTTCGAGTGATCAAGATAGCCACCTGTTTCATTCAAAGTGATGTTAGTGATCTTCAGTGTTCCTCTCATTTTGCTTGCTGTTCACTAAGAGATGTATTCTATCCGTTGGTTATCTCATAATTGAGATAACATTCGCCATCAGCCAATGAGGACAAAAGGGTTGTCTTAAAATATTCAATTACATTGAGTTTACTTGCTTAAATGGATGTACTGATGTCTTCCTTCTTGATCTTAGGCTGACACAAAATATGAGCACACCATGAAGAATAAATATCTGCAATTTGATGCTTCCATCTACCTACCATTTCTTCTATTAGTCCAACATCCATTTTGTTCTACAAGGTACATTTAGATCTTTCCAATATGTCTATTGCTCCATACAATTTACTATATGCTACATTGCAATGTGGGTTAGTAAGAACCTAAAATTAGCGACGCATATAAATGGTAAGCCACTTTAGCCGATGTTTCATTTGTTCTCAAACAAAAGAATGTTTCCTCATTGAACTGTATCAACATCACTTGAATTTATCTCCTTCGTAGACACACATTGATCATCTTACTTACAAAAGATTAATGTTCGAACAATGACTAAAATACTCTATACTCTTCTCATCTTTTTTCCCTTGGCAAGAAATTATCTACAAATTTCCAGCAAAACATGTCTTCCATTTGAACTATTCAATTAAAACTACCAGAAATAACTTTGACAATGTGTCTACTGAAAATTGGTAAGGCAACAGCTAATATAAGTGTAAATATGAAACTCATTTCCTTTTTCTAAAAAATGAAATTGCAGGCCTGCAAATGTGATCCAATCATGCATGGTGTAACCCTTTTGGAGAACGAAAAGATGGATGACAGAGTACCTATTTTAATAAGAAAGAAACCTCAGAGAACACAACAACCAGCAATTTCAGAAGATGGCACCAAACATGAGAAGTATTATGACCTACTATATACATAGAGCTTTCAATTGGTTCTCAGTTTGACAGTCCATATTAACTGGGACAATGAATTAAACAGTTATATGTTTGTGAATTCAGACAAAAACGCATCAATCGAATCAGAGAAATTCCTTTCGATGCAACCGCGCTGCTTTCCCAAATTCCCAAACCAAGAGTTCATCGGACTTCAGTAATAAGAGCACTGAGTACTTTCAGTTTCAGCAAACAAACCAAACTAAGAACAGGGTACTTTCAGTTTTAGAAAAGAAACATTGTAAAATCTGCCATGTACATGGGATGCTTTCTCGCAATTAGCATCCAGTTTGTGTGTGAACTATTATAGCGTACAGATACTTTTTTGTTTCATTACTTTCCCATTGTATATATAGACAGTGTATATCTCAAAAAATGATAAGCACGGAAGCCTCAAACTATCTCACTGCCATGGAGATCAGCTATCTCTACTGGTGGCAAACGCCATGATTTCTCAAAGAAAAATTTGGTAAGTTACTCAGCTATTATCTACCTGCCATGCTTTCATTAGTGTATTAACAGAATATGCTATACCATAAATAATTTGGTTATTTCTAACAAAATACTCAGTAATATGACCATGTATAATATAGATTTAATATTACCATTCATATGTTATTGGACCCGCGCAAAGCGCGGGGGTCTCACCTAGTTTATTTATAATAGTTGAAGATGTACTAATGAAGTGAACAACGTAGTACGAGACAATATGGTAGGGATGGGCACCATTCATAAGCAATGTATGTCTATATATTATGGTAAATTGTTATAATACTAGCGATGTTTACGCGCCCGTGGCACGTTGTTCGGACGGCGTCCTGACATCATCTGACTTGGTCCGGTGGTCATTGCGCCGCGGTGGGTTTAGTCTCCACTAGCCGTTGTTTGGGGCACCGGAATCTGTCCGGCGGAGGATTTTTTTTTGTTTGTTCTTCTAATGTTGTCCGAAGGCTTGGACTAACTTGTTGATGCTTCAGCGGACGTTGTCCGATGGCCGTCGGATAGTGTTTGGTGGAGGCGGTTGATGGTGTCGTTGTCCAGGTTATGCTACGTGTCGCAACGAGGGGAAGCACAATGGTCGCTTGTTGTCCGGATGGTGTTTGGTCATCACCGGACTTGATCTGGTGGTCATTGCGCTAGCTGTTGTTAGTGAGTGTATCTCACGCACAGTAGGTTAGTGCTTCCCACGGGGTTAGGAAAGACACTAGGAATTTTGAAATCTAGATCTGGGAAAGCATATGGTTGTTTGAACAGTAGTTCCGCTCCGAAATGGGGTGACCTCCTTTATTTATAGATGGGGGCAGGGGCCAGGGTTTGTTATAATGATGTGAAAGTTCCCTTTTGCCCCTGCCTTCGGATCGCCGGATCTACATCAACGGTGGTTACAAATCCTCTTCTTACAAGTGCACGAGGGGTGTTACCTATACAATAGTTGTGGTCTTTCCACGAAAGGTGTTCCTCCGGACGGGGTCCGGTCGGTTCCGGTCCTAGGGTTTGCTTTTCACCGGACGTTGTCCATTGGGCACCGGACTCTGTTCGGTGGAGTTTATTTTTTCAGGGTTTGTTCTTTGGTTACTGCCCGAATGCTCCGGACTGTTGTTTTGTTGCTTCAGCAGTCGAACCCTGGGCTACGGGGTGAGAATTAGCTCCTTTAGCCAACATGCCAAGCCACCCGCTTTGTGCTGCAGCAGACATATTTTTTTAAAGATTAATTTCGTATAGACGGTCGGATTGTATTTGACGAGACAATCGAATGGCCTAAAGAGTTCCCGACGACGTGGCAACACAGGGCAAAACCGCTCAGAGGTCAAGCTACGTGGGACGCGAGACTACTGCAAGGCTCTATATTATTCTGCTACTATATAGCGATTATTGCGCGTCAGATATATACCGCTGTATTGCTTTGGCCCAGGGCTCGCCACGTCGGATTTCCCGGCTCCTCGTGAGCCCATGTCGCCCCCCCCTGCTCCCTGCCGTCCGATCCTGCCTCGCTGGCCGCCTCCCGATCGTCCGATCCAGGCCCTACAGGCGTGGACGAGTTTGCAGAAAACCCCCCTGGTTAGTGCTTTTCCTCCTCCGAACATTTTCGCCCGCGCCCCTCAAGTTTTCCGCGTCTCGCATATGAGCCCTTTTTGTCTTTGTAGATACACCTGGAGTTCGAGGCTAATTACCCGCAAATGCCACTAGGTATAAATCCCAGGTTCCCAGTCCCAAACCCTGCCTCCCCGATGCCTCCGGCCCGCCTCTCCCCTCCTGCCGCCGCTCCTTACCTTGCGCCGCCGCCGCTTCCTTTCTCCCGGCTCAGTGAAGGGCAGATCCGGAGACTATTGCCATCGGGGTGTCCGGATCTGGCGACGGCCGGCCTTCCGCGCCGTCGGCGCCTCCTCTGCCACCGCAGCTCCTCCTTGGCCCCCACCTTCACCGACTCCTCGCCTACCGCCGCCGCTCCTTACCTTGCGCCGGCGCCGCTTCCTTTCTCCCGGCTCAGTGAAGGGCAGATCCGGAGACTATTGCCATCGGGGTGTCCGGATCTGGCGACGGCCGGCCTTGGGGCTTGGGGAGACAATATTGGCCGGCAATGGCGGGCCTAGCACCTCGGCATCGGGGAGTCCGAGCCGGCCTTGGGGCTTGGGGAGACAATATTGGCCGGCAATGGCGGGCCTAGCACCTCGGCATCGGGGAGTCCGAGCCAGGCGACGTCCAGCCTCGGCGAGTCCGTGTCCGGCAGCGGCGGGCCTGTGCCCGGTCGATACCAACCGCTGCTGCACCTGCTACTTCCGCTGCAGCTCCCTTCCACGCCGGAGATTCGTCGCCTTGCTTCTCCCGTCACCGTCTCTGGGTGGTTGGCTGCAAGCTATCATGGTAAATGTCATACATTTTTATTCTGTTCATGTCTTCATTACGATGTTCGAACCACGGATACGGGGGTATTTAATCCCTGATACGAGCTTGCGATAGTTGCTTTGCCCTCTGGATGCTTCGTTGCCGATTATGAAGAAATGCAATGAACCCATAATAGATGCTATAGCATTAATTAATAGTACTATAACACTAATGCACACCGCCAAACGTAGCCGTTCTTTTTTCAGGTTCTTACGTTGCAAATCCTGTCCATTCTTTTTTAAGGCTCTTACGTTGCAGACCCTGTACAATGTCACAATGGTTTTGCTTACGTGCTCACCACCAGACGTTCGGCACAAGAATTCTCTAAGTACAACTTATATTTGAATGCCTTGATTCATTATACTTGTTGTTCTATCCATACCTTCGGATTTTTTTGGAATTTTTTAAATTTTAGTTTGTGGTTTTTCCCTATATATGCATGCAGATAGAAGGGGGCCAAACATGAACCGAGGCCACTGAATTGATTGCTGCATCTCATCTAAATGGCACTAAATAATTGGCCCTCTTTGGCTATGCATGCACATAGAACAGACCAAAGATGAACTGATATCATTATTCATGGTACAATTAATGTGTACGAAGCTTCTTTTGTATTGACATTAACGTGGCTTGCATTTGAAACATCGAATTGTTCGATTTCTTATTCAAAATGAGATATTGATGCTCAAGTGTCATGTTTCCTTCTCCCAAATACAAATATTCCTACTTATGTTCAAAATTGAAAATGCATGTCACAGGCAGCATTTAGGTAATTGCTATTACCTATTTTTTAAGTCTGTGGAATACAGCAAAATTGTTGCACAGTTGAAGCCTACCGCCGCCTCCGGTAACGCTAGCTCATATCTGCGGCTAGGGTTCACTCCTTCTCCACCGCCATGCTCTCCCTTCCCGGCATCCTCCTGTTCATTTTTTCTCTCATCCGCAAATCTCAGATCTTAATTCGTTTTCTTTCATCCGCTATAGACTTCTAACACTTTATTTTAGGCTACTTCCAGTTTTCGACGAAGCATCGTGAGATAATTTCGCACGATTTGAGACCTGTGAGCTATCATCCATGGTAGGTTACAAAAATACGCTTAAATTTATGTTAAAGCTTCGTTGGTTCTATTCAATTCCTGACCTACATTACATTAGCTTCGATAGTGCCTGTGCACATGGCAATTTGGGCCTTTCTTATTGATTTATTTACAGGTTTGGGAAAGATGTCAGCTTACTGATTGCTTTGGGCAGGATTCACCTTGGTCAGCTCTAAAATAGGCAGGTTTTAGCCTTTTTCTCTTAAATTATTTATGGTATTGTCCGGTTTAGTCAAATGCAACCCATCAGATCTATGCCTATGTTGTTCGGTTCCTGTTCATAGTCCAATGGCATTGACACTGTTTTTTGCTTATTGAATGTATATCTATTCACTTGTATGTAGGTACTTTTAGTGCATACAAATGATTAGTTCGTGTCCATGCATAATTGCTACCATGTCTTACTAGTCTTTTGGTTGATTTTCTCTTTTTTATTGGTAGTCAAAGTCAAATTTAGATTATTTGGATTATGTCCATTACGTACACACGTCCAGCTAATTGGGCTCCATGTAGGTTTCCACCGGCGCATAATCAGTTATAGGTGCTTTTAGGGGGAGTGGTCATCATAAATTTTCCTTTTAAGAAGATGGCTCAGTCTGTAAAAAATTATATGGTCTTTGCTTCTTCTAAAATGTTCAGCTATTTGATATTGAATTGTACTCATGCTACTGACAGAGCCCAATTTGTAGTCTGAATGGCACTTGGATTAAAATTAGTCATCGTATTGCTACCAACCACCCTTCATCAGCCGAAGGCCATTCAAACTCAATTCTTTCGGATAATTAAATGTATGACCCGGTTCTCCATGTTTGTATAGTTAAAATTATTCAAAAGTAGTGGAGCACACTCAAATGTTTTGGAAGTGATGATTTCATAGTTCAACCTGATCCATGATAAAGTACAGACTGGATGCAGTGATTTCATATTCATGCAAGCTTCATGCTGCTTACTGTTTTGTTGCTGATATTGACTACTTCGAAGTTTTGTACACATATTGTTGCCTGTAGGTTAGTGCTAACCTTCTGAATAAACTATTACATTTTAGTACTTCAAAGTCATACATGGTACATTGGCTTGATCTTTTAACTTTGTCTCTGGTCTATCTATTTTTCAGGATTTTTAGCATTTCATTTGATTTAGCAATGTGCAGCTAACATATCTTGCTTCTCTCATTATCTTTCTTGTCAAGAAGATCCCTAGCGGCAAGGTTGGTGTATTGTAGTTAATTCTGTCTTCTCCCTCTTGTTAGTGTCTTATAGCAATTTGCCACGAATACTTTTATTGGGTGTACTGATGATGCACAATTCTATTATTGAGAAACATTATCTCTGTTATTATTTTGTGTTATGCATTGCCACACCTACAAACACTTTGTTGCTATCTTGGCATTGTTCCTGCTGCATACTTATGTATCCTCTGTTATTACATGTAAGATAGGTGGAACTATTCTTATGTATCCTCAATGAACAACTGCAGAAGCTTCTCCAAGAAGGCTAGAGGCAAATACATAAATATAACTAAGTATTGTAACACAGAAATGCTTCATCCATATTAGGCCATTCAAAGAGCCACATAATTTAGTAAATAGAAGGTTTCATCTACGACCAGTGGCGGTCTTGACAGATGAGAAGAAAGACGCAAGCAGGAAGGCAAACACAATCTGTAGGTTGATATAGATGAAATAGAATAGGAACTGTATGCAGTAGCTATTTAATCTGAATATATTAAGTCCTGCAGAACCAATGAAAGTCCTTTGCAAAATTTAGAAGCTTATTTGCATGTACTGAACTTAATTTTGTACATTCAGAGTCAATTGGTACCTATACATATGACCCCTGACCACTTCGATTGTTTTACAATCTTTGTAAAATTAATATTTTACCTAACGAGGTCAACGCTATGAAAAAAACATAATTACGTATATTAAGCATTGTCAAATAGTGGTATTGTATATTGTTCTATGCACATCATATATATTAACTTAACTGCACATCATATATATTAACTTAACTGACGTATAGACGGGTTAGCTCACGCGCGGATGCGCGTGTATTCCGCTAGTAACATAGGTAGGTTACTGCATGAACTCTGTATGATCAAATATTTATTTTACCATTTTATTTGGTCGTATATTTTTGACAAAACGCTTTATTAGATCAAGTTGCAACTACATCACTCATTTAATTTGACGATGGTCAACACATACATCCTAATTTCGTTTTCTAATTAAACTTCCAATAATTTTATTTAAATCATCCAATTTTCTCCAATAATTATAAATTACTTCATCTACCATCAAACTCCATTGCTCAAAATGTTTACGTATTTTTTTTATTTTTTTATTTTTGTAGTACTGTAGTATTAAGTATCGTGGATGTCATATATATCATTAAATCTGAGATATTATCTAGTATCGGTAATTGTCGAGTAATAGGTATCGTCAAATATCAAATATCAAGATATATCCATTTAGTATCAAGTACTATCCATATAGTATCAAGTACCCTCCGTTCTTTTTTATTTGGTATTTTTTCACTTTTGGGCACATGTCTTACCATTTGTGTTATTAAAAAAACTATGTAAATATTATTTATTTTGTTGTGATTTTGCCTTCTTTTACGCAACATATCATGTGTACACGGGAGTTCCCATGTAAACCCGTATACACCTACTAACAAAAGATATAAAAAAATCTGAAAAATTATAGATCTTCTTCATTGGTTTCTCTACCTATGCATAAAGTTTGAAGTTCAAAATTATTCTATATTAAGAGTTATAAAAAATAGAAGATAATGACAAATTTGAATAGTTTAAAATTGATATAGTTTTCTCTTTTTTATAACTCTTAATTTAGAATAAATTTGAACTTCAAACTTTATACATGTGTAGAGCAAATTCACTAGAACATCTACAAATTTATTTCGATTTTTTTATGACTTTTGTTAGTTGGTGTACATGGGTTTACAGAGAAACCCCTGTGTATACAGGATATGTTGCTTTTATTTTATTATTAAAGGTACTTTGAGCATGACTTATATTTTTGCATGTTGCACTAAATTTTTTAATAACACGATCAAAGGTGTGTTAAGAAGTGAAAGACGTCAAATAAAAAAAACAGAGGGAGTATTATCGAATATGCCGGAACTATAACAAGCTTTTGCCCGTTGGTAAGCTTCAGCTTGGGCATTTGCAACATGGACCAACAGCCCTCTGGACCAAAACTCCCACCTCCAGACATGAAACAATTAACGGGCCTTATCACATAAAAGGCCTATTTTAATCGAATGCAAAGCATAGGATAAGGCCATCCTTCGGCCCGAGCAAGGCCCAATTATACCGTCCGGCGAATCCGATTTGCCATTTGCACAGCTCTGATTTGAACGTGCATCACATATTCGCATGCACGGCGTATCACACAATGGATCATGCGATCCATGCCTTGCAGGTGGAGATGGTCATGTGGCTTCAATTTGCGAGGCCTCCTTCACGTTCATCAGATCACACGACGCGAGGAAGCAATGAGCGAGCAATAGGAACTAGCAGGGAACACCACGTCTTCTTGGCTTTTATGCCTCACGCCTCTATTGTGCTAGCCAGCTTTTTTTTTTTTTTGAGAAAAGGGCAGGAGAACTGCCTACTTTGTATTATAAGGAGGAAAAATTACAAAAATCGGGGGGAAAAAACTCTCCCCCGGGGAGAGAAAGGAGTTGACTAACTAATTACAAAATTGGCCTCCGCAGCCATCCAAAGCCGAAGGTCGTCGATGAGGTTTTGAAGGAAGGTGGCGTGAGGGCATTCAACTGAACAGAAAATTCTGTTGTTCCGCTCCAGCCAAAGGAACCAGATGATCCCTGAGGCCACCGACAGGGTGCCACTTGGGGGTGAGTTTTGAAGGATGTCCGCATCCCACCACGTAGGGAGGTTGGTGGCCCGATTCCATGATGCTGGGTCAAGTATGGAGAAACCCGTCAGCTGAGCTAGGCGCATCCAGATGAAGGTGCTGAATTCGCATTGCAAGAAAAGGTGTTCTGGGGTCTCGAGGTTACGGTCGCAGAGTTGGCAGAAGTAGGCGTTGGGGCATTGTAAATGCGTTGGAGCGCGTCGGTAGTGGAACCGAACAAAGCAAGAGCGGAGGAAGAATCGCATTTAGAAGGTGCCCAAATTCTCCAGACGTTGTGAGACGGCGCAAGCGGCGACGGTCGCGAATTGAAGACGGTGGCGGTCGACCGAGAAGGACCCGTCTGGGGTGAAACGCCAGTTCCATTGGTCTGGCTCGCCAACTGAGAGGGTGGTGTGAGCCAGTAGATGAAGTAGCGAGATGAGCTCAGGGGCGAGTTGGGTGGAGAGCCCCCAATACAGATCCTTCAGCCAGTTGTTGTTTGTAAGGGCATCTTTTACTGATCTGTTGCGCCTAGAAGAGACAAGGAAGAGTCGTGGCGCCAAGACTTTAGGGGTTTGGCCATCCAGCCAGGGATCCTCCCAGAAAGAGATCGAAGATCCGTCTTTTAAGTGAATGGACGCACCCACTCGCAGTAGGTCAGCGTCGGCGATGGGGGGTAGCGCTAGTTCCCAGGATGAGGGGGGTATGGCCGTCTTGCTGTTCCAGAGCCAGCGTAGACGGAGGGCTCTGGCAAACCGGTTGAGGTCAAGAACTCCGAGGCCTCCGAGAATAGAAGGGGAGCAGACGGTGTCCCAGTTTACCCGGCATTTTCCTGCCACCACCGAGGTGGCACCATTCCAAAGCCAGGCTCGTCTGATCATGTCAATTTTCTTGATCACCGACTTCGGAGGTCTGATGACGGATAGGATGTAGGCTAGGAGGGCCGAAAGAACAGCTTTGAGAAGGGTTAGCCTGCCCCCTTTGGACATCAGGGGAGCTCGCCAGCCTGCCAGTCTGTTGGCGATTTTGTCGATGAGTGGTTGGAAGTGGGCATGCCGAAGGCGCTTCACGGAGAGCGGGAGGCCCAAATACTTGATGGGAAAGGAAGAGCGTGTTGCTGGTAGGTTCTGGAGGATGCTATCCAGGTCGATGGCACTGCATCTGATGGGAATTATCTGGCTTTTGGATAAATTGGTGCGAAGCCCGGTGATGTCCCCAAAGAGGTTTAAGATGCTGGCTAGGGTATTGACGTCGCTGAGAGTTGGATTTAAGAAAATGGCCACGTCATCTGCGAAGAGAGAGAATGTACGGTTTGGGTGGATGCCCCGAACCGGGGAAAGGGCCCCTTCATCAGTGGCCATTGCTAGGAGAGTGACAAGGGGTTCAATAGCGAGGTTGAAAAGTAGTGGTGAAAGCGAGTCTCCTTGGCGGAGGCCCTTGCGGTGGAAGATCTGTTCAGTGGGGTAGCCGTTGAGGAGGACTTTGGAGGAGGAGGAGGCGAGTGATAGGGATATCCAATTACGCCAGCGTTCCCCGAAGCCACGAGCGCGAAGGTTATCGAGGAGGTAGGGCCATGACACCGAGTCGAAAGCTTTGGCTAGGTCAAGCTTGAGGAGGAGTGCTGGTGAGCGGGAACGGTGAAGGTGTTTTGCCTTTCCTTGGACAAAAAGGAAGTTACTCTGGATGTGGCGCTTCTTGATGAAGGCACTTTGGCAGGGAGAAATAAGGGCATCCATGAATGGAGCTAGGCGGGAGGAGAGGATTTTGGTGAAAAGCTTCCCAATGCTATGAATGAGGCTGATTGGACGGAAATCGGAGGCTGTGGATGGGTTGCCTTTCTTGGGAAGGAGGATGATATGGGCGCAGTTTAGCGCCTCGAAGCCAGGCCCGTTAAGGTTGAAGAGGCATTGAATGGCCGCTAGCAAGTCGTCCGAGATGAATTCCCAGCAAGATTTGTAAAAGTCCCAGGTGAAGCCGTCTGGGTCGGGAGCTTTGTCGCTTGGTAGGCTTTGGATTGCCTTCGTGAGCTCATCCATGGAGAGTGGTTCTTCAAGTGATGAGAGGTCAGGTGATGGGAGACCTAGGAATTCCCAGTTAAAGGAGCGTCTCGGGGAAGACGGTAGGGTGGGGGCGCCATCGCCGAGGATTGAGTTGTAGTGTTGATGGAGTATATGGGCTTTTTCTTCAAATTCAGAGTGCGGTCCACTATCAGTCTGCAGGGTATGGATGAAAATTTTCCTTCGGCGACCGTTGGCCCTCAGGTGGAAGTACTTGGTGTTTGCGTCCCCCAGTTTGAGCCAGTTGAGACGGGCTCGTTGCTTGCATTTATTTTTTTGGACCACGCTGAGACCTAGACTTTTAAGCTTGAGTTGGCGGCGCAGGTCGAGTTCCTGGGCCGAGAGGGGGAGTGACTCCAGAGCGCAGTCAAGCAGGCGAAGAACCTCAGAGATGAAGGCGAGTTGCAGGGTGATGTTCCCGATATGGGCTCGGTTCCAAGCCTTGAGAGCCTTTGCCGTGTGGATGAGCTTTGCTTTGAAGCGGTCGAGGGGGTGCAGGGGGGAGATCCGCATGAGGTTCACACCAAGCCTGTTTGACCACGTCTAAGAAGCCCGGCATCTTGGTCCAGAAGTTTTCAAAACTGAACCGCTTGGGAGGAGGCGGAATGCTTTCGGCAGTGAGGAGCAACGGGCAGTGATCCGAGGCCAAGGAGGAGAGCGGGATCAAAGAGCAGGAGGAGAAGAGGATTTCCCAAGCTGAGTTGGAGAAGGCGCGGTCCAGCTTGACCAAAGTTGGATTAGCTTGCTCGTTGCTCCAGGTGAAACGACGCCCTGACAGGTGTAGCTCTTTGAGGAGGCAGGTGTCCAGGGTTGAACGGAACTTATTCATGAGGCGGTGGTTGAGGTTCAGGTTGTTTTTATCTGAGGCTTGGTAGATGATGTTGAAATCGCCCATAATCAGCCAGGGGGAGTTGAGAGAGCTGGCGATGAAGGAGAGTTCCCGAAGGAAAGCTTCTTTCTCTGAATTTGCGGAAGGCCCATAGACAATTGTAAGGGCCCAGCTCGGCTAGCCGTCGAGGGGTGAGATTTGGATGGTGATGGAGTGCTGCAGGATCTGGGGATCGGAGAACTGAAGAATAGTGTCATCCCAGAAAAGGAGGATACCCCCTCTGGTCCCAGTGGCCGGCAGTTGGAGAATTCCTTTAAGCAGATGCCCGCAGGTTTCGAGAAGCAGTCGGTCCGGCGGGTTGGAGAGCTTGGTCTCTTGGAGGACGAGGATGGAGGGGTGGCAGGAACGCACAAGGGAGGCAACCACGTCCCTCTTGGCAGCCGAGTTGAGGCCTCTAATATTCCAGGAAATAATCTTCATAAGGTTGATGGGAAGAGCATCGAGAGACTAGTCCCACAAAGGGGAAGGGGACACTCCGCACGCAGGCGGGACGCACTGTACACAGGCGGTACAACTAGCAGAGGGGAGGGGGAACCACACGCAGGTGGTAGGGGGCCCCAAGGGTAACCAACACACACGCAGGAGGTTGGCGACCCGAGAGTAAAACCACTCGCAGGAGAAAAAAACAAGAAAGACCCACGCGCAGGTGGGGGGAGGGGATAGCAATAGACGACATAAAAGACGACAAACTCTAGGCAGGCGGAGAAACAAGGGCCTAGGAGGAACACTCCTCAACTGCCGCGGGTCCCACTGCAGGAAGGTCAACTAAGGCCTTGGAGAGGCCGCAGAGGTTGGCGACGACGGAATGTGTGGCACTGTCCATAGGGGAGTCAGAGAATAAGGCACGGAGCTGGTCCGCTAGGTCATCGACGACTGGGGAGGGGGAAGGCATAACTTCAAAGCAAGGATACCCTGGGCCTTCCTGATGGCTAGAATGGAGGAGGAACCGGTGGGAGCAGGAGTCGGCCTCGAGGAAGCCAGGCAAGAGCTGCGGCGAGTAGGAAGCGAGATTAGACGCCGAGGACGTCTAACCCGGGGGGGGGGTGAGGGGATGATAGGGGCGGCGGGAAAAACGGACGCCCTAGCAAGGAAGGAGCGGGTGGGCAAGGGTGGTGGGGGGTGTCGAGCTCGGCCTCCAGAGACATTGGGTCGAGGTCGTGGAAGTGTCTAGTAGGAGAGTGGAACAAAGAGGCGGCGGCGACGGCGTCTATACAAGCAAGCTCAAGAGATGGCGCAAAGGCTTGAGCCCTGGGCGATGGGGCGACCAAAGGTGAGCAAGCAGACGCTGATCCCGGGCAAGTCAAGGACGGGCTGGCGTGGCCCAGAGAAACTGCAACAGGAGCAATGGGATATGTGGTGGAGTTGCCGGCTGGTAGAGCTAGAGAGGCTGGTGGGCCGGCCCAAAAGGAGGCAATGCCGTTGCCTACCGGTGGATGGTGGCACGTGCTGCCACTGGCGAGTAGGCCCCAAGACAAGAAAGATGGGGTTTGAAACCCCTTTGCCCGAGGGAGCGTTGGCGCGTGACAGAAAGTCAGAAAAGCATGTCGACCACGGCGCAAAAACGAGGTCGGTTGGGCGGTGCCGGTGCCTGGGAGGGAGTTCGGCGAAAAGCAATGGCGGCGACCAGCAGGCGGCGAGGCGAATCCATGGGCGGCGTGGCGAAACCGCAGGCACCAGCCGGGGCAGGCCACCACCGCCGATGCGCGCCGAGACGGAGGTGAAATCTTCAACGGAGTCGACGTGGAGGAGGAGGCGGTGCACCGAGGCCTGAGGAGGCCTGGGGAGCGGAGCGCCCGCAAGCCTAGCGGGGCCGAGGTCTCCAGCGCGGTGCGCCTCCAAGTAAGGGGAGGGCTCGGAGAGCTCGAGCTCCACCTCGAGCGGGATGGACGCCGGCTCGCGCGTCCAGACCCAGACGCGGAAGGCGGAGGCGTCCAAGCGGAGTCTCGTGGAGTCTTCGACTACATCAAGGCGGCCAACGCCGGTGAAGATGCGCTCGACGACGGCGGCTGACCAGGCGTGCAGGGGGAGCCCTTCGACGAAGATGCGGACTCGATAACGGACGGCGCCAGGCTCGCCGTTGGCGTGGGGGTCGCTGGGGATGGCCGCTAAGCCGAAGTGCCGACCGCGCGAGCGGAAGGAGCTTCTGGCAGCGAGCCGCGCCTGCTTCGGCAGGGTGAAGATGGCGAGGAAGCGCATGTGCCCCAGGTGAGTTACTCGGATGTCGAAAACTGGGATGTCCGAGTGGTTGCTGATCTCTTGCGCGACGAAGTCCGGGTTGGGGTGGGGGCCGCCGGAGATGGTGACGGTGATGCCGCGGCGGTGAAGGTCGGCAGCGTCGGAGCGCATGGCCGTAGTCACCTCGATGCTGACATGGGCGAGGGGAGGGCGGTGCACGGCCAGGGGGAAGCGGCTGGCAGGGGCCATGGCGGCAACGGGTGGAAGGGGGAGCTGGGCAGGTAGGCGCAAGTGTGGCGGGGGGCGGGGTGGAATGGCACGGCGGCGACTGAGCTTGGCGGCGGGAGGATGGCGGTGTGGAAAGGGGTGACGGCGGCAAAACTTGGCGGTGTGACCGTGACGCCTGCACAGGAGACACCGAATGGGGTCTCGGCAAGAGGCGGCGCGGTGGTCCGAGGCAAAACAGCGGAAGCAATGCCCTTTAAGGGCTAGGGCACAGCCGGCTAGCCAAGGGCCGGGTTTGGCGGCCATAACTCTGGCCGCCGCAAGAGGAAGGCGCGGGCGGCGCCGCCGGTTCCTCGGGGTGACGCGCTGCCAAGGAGGGAAAGGCGCAACCACGATTGAGCTGGGAGCGGGTCAGGGGTGGGCAGGTGGCTGGTGGCCATCAATGTGGGGCTGAGTAAAGGCGGGCGGAGGTGGGGGAGGTGGAGTAAAGGCGGGCGGAGGAGGCGGTTGGCGCAAGGCCGAAGGAGAAAGGGGCGGGGAGGAGCGGGCAACCTGCGCGTAGGTCCGGCGGGGGAGTAAAAGCCCTGAGGCGGAGGCGGCGTCGGACATTGGAGCTGGGGACCAGCGTTGCCAGGAGTCGGAGGGTGAGGCAGATGCGGCGGATTTGGTGTCCGCGCTCACCGGAGTGGCGGAGCGCAGGGCGGTGGACCTCGCCGTGGAGGGGCCAAGCGACGAGGCAGGGCGGCGAGCAGGGGAGCGTGAGGCCATCTTTTTCCATCCGTGCTAGCCAGCTTCACGAATACACGTTTAGTAGGCCGGTGAGTTTGGCCAGCAGGCATGCTCTTTCTTTTCTTTCCCTATGACACCTTTGAACTCGGTCCCCAAAGTTTAGTAAAACTTCTTTGAACTACAAAACCAGCAACCGAGAGCCCCTCTGATCTTTCAACTAAGATATCACCCCCGCCCCGCGCCAAATCCAATATGTTGTGCTGGCATGGCACACGTGGATCTATGGCTGATTTGGAGCCTCTTAGTTCGGAGCCAGTTTTATCACTTTTTTCTAAGGAAAAAGGGTCAAGTTGGTGTCTTAAATATCGTTCCAAATTGACTTGTATGACGCAAACTTGGGTGAAATTAGTCCCTGAGCTTTCTAAAGGCCACCTAATTGGTCCTTTGACCTGTTCAACACGACAATTTTTTTGCAAGGATGAGTGGTTTTAGATGATGTTAGGTTCTAAAAATTAGGATTAATCACCTATTAATCGGTGGTGGACCGATGAGATTTTGGTTACATCTATGAATTAATTGGCCTAGATGATTAATTAGTGAAAAATCAGGTTTGAATGAATAATCCCCGATTAAGTAGCTGTCTCATCACCTCTTTTACGTGAAAAATCTACAATAACACACACTCGCTTCCCTACTCGTGGCTTTGGGAGAGACGCTTTCTAGGGTTTGAAAGGGGACATAACCCTTCCTCGACAATTCCGACGGCTCCCCATCGCCGCCGCCGTCCATCGAAGGTAACAACCATGGGGAGAAGAGAGAGAGGAGCAATGCTGCTTGATGAGGGTGAAGATGGCCGCAACACTAGAGATTCATGTGTCAGTAGATGCCACTTCTCTAAAGCTAAACGACACACACGAGGAGGAGAGGAACGACCAACGCTACGCTTTGAAGAGGAGGAAATAGATGGATCCATCAGAGCTTCACATGTGACACTACACTGGTGTGGTAGCTAAGGTTATTTTGGGTGAGAATTGATGAGATTTAAGGGAGGGTAGTACGCGTAGTGACTGTAGGGGAGATGTGGTTGGGGTATTGGGCCAACCATCAAGGGTTTATTGGGCAACAAAAGGTTAGCTGATGAGAGAATGACTGTGTTAGTAGTGGATGGTTATCGAGAGCTTTCTGCCTCTCACAATCTAACAATTAATGTACATCAAATAGCTCTGATTAATCCCTATTCCTCAACTCACTGACCAACTAACGATTAGCATTTTTTAAACCGTGGACGTATATGTATGCAATTTATGGTAACATAGTGGACATGTAGGTTGTACACGTGGCATTTCATTCTTTTTGAAATTTTTTGCAAAAGGGCCACTTGTCATCCTCTTCTTTCATCCTCTTTCTCTCCCTCCCATCTTTTTCACTCTCCCTATTTATCTCGTCTATCTTTCCTCCACTTTGATCTCGATACATCCATGCTATCCTAGCCTCTACTGCAAGCACTGAAGCATTGTCCTCCCTCAAAGCCAAATGGACCAAGATGCAGTTGCAACCGCCTCCTCTACTCAAATCGAGCCACTGTCCTCGGTCGTGACCAAGACGAGCTAGACAAATGCATCGACCAATGGCAAAGGAAGAGTAGGGAGGCCTTGGCACACCACAATGATGCTAGGATGGAGGAGGAGGTTAGGAGAGGGTGAAGGGAGAGGAAGTGGCGGGCGTAACAAAGCTTCTAGGGTAGAGGAGGTCAAAGCCGAGCAGTAGTGGCATGGAGTAATGACACTTGGATGATGAAGGATAATGAGAGAGGATGAAGGAGGTGGTAGCGTCGGGAATGGCAACACTTCAAAGGTGGAGAGGGTCAGAGTCGGGTGGAGATGGTGTGATGCAACGACTCTAGCATGCCGGAGGATGTTGCGGGAGGGTAGAGAGGCAGTAGTGGCGGTGACTAGAGCACTACATCCTTGGCTTTGAGGTGGAGAGATTAGAGAGAGAGAGTGTGTGTGTTGGGTCTATGAGTTGAGGTGGCCTCCACATATGCAAAACTTGCTCGCTAGTGTCCTTATCACCCAAAACTACCCCTAAATCTAAGTTTGGCTAGTCAAGGGACCAAATCATCATGGTTTTGATAGCTAAAGTATTAGCCTCACCCAGTTTTGTACCACCACAATTGGAATTTTGATGGCAAGCTTATGTAGCAACCAAATGAACCCGTAATGTGCTGAGAGACCGATGTGATTTAGTCTAGCTTCTGGCCCAGGGCAATCTAACTCCCTCTGAGACCAACACATAGCCCAACTTGATCCAACTATAGTCACAACCAAGATATTAGGCCCATTCAACCCAAAAAACTAGCCTCATTGGTGATGATGCCCCACTTTAAAGTTTGCTCCTCCACAACCAATAATTTCCCCCAAATGTTTCCATTTTTGACATAAAAAATTTTCACAAAAAATCATAATTTAAGTCCCTAATACCATCCTATATTTTTCTAACATTTTCCAAATATTTTTCTTAATTTATCCCATACAAGAAATACCTTCTAATTTTTTAAAGAATTTCATCCCATAAAATATCAAATAACATTAGATATTTGAGTTCTCCTCATTTTTCTGAATTTTTAGAATCCTATCTCACATTTTTCAGAGCAATCTACAATTTTCTATGAATTTTTAAAGCCCTTAATAATTTTCTGAAAATTCTTTTCTCTAATATTAAAACCCTGCCAATTTTGGAATTTCTTCAGGAGTGCGGTTTCCTCTTCTAGAACCCACCTTTGATGTCACCAGTCCCGGAGCACTTAAGTGATAACCAACGGTCCAAATTGATCCCCTCCAATCCAACTCCTAGATTTGGCCACGTCGCCGCCCCCGTATCGGTTCATTAAGCCAGATCCAACAGAGCCCGTTTTTTGCTCCATCCAACGGCGCCCATAACTTCCCCCTCATCTGACTGCACGGCCACCCAAAAAACCTCTGGTGCCACTGTCTTCGCTTCGTCGCCTGCCAGAATCGCACATTGACATCGCCCAAGAGCCTCCCCGACCAAGATTTCATCATCAATCGATTACTCTCTATGTCACCGACCATATCTACTAACTTGTTACCCTTGTTTCGTCGCCGCTAATCGTGGATCACTCACCATCGCAATTGCCATCAAGCCGGTCATGGATTTGGTCACCGCGTCACGCTCGGCCTATAAATAGGGCCTTTGCAACCCCGCCATATCGCAAGCTCCCCTCCCCGGCTCCTTTTTTATCTCCTCCGCCGTTCGGAATATTGTTGTCGGTGGTTCCATGGACAGCTCGAAATGGGCCTTGGGGCAACCTAGATAACAGCCCAGTCGTATCTCATTTTTATCCTGTTTTTTCAGTTATGTGCGAACATAATTCACACGAAATAATGATAAAAAATGAATTTCGATATTATGATTTATCCAACCATTCTCAAATAATTCACTCCATTTTAGGAATTTTATCACATTTTTACCTGAATTTTTAAATTTGGTCAAAATTTGAAATGTGTCTCTGTTCAAAACCGCAGCTTTTAAAAGCCGAACCCCAGCAGTTTGTCGAAAAAACATGGTTCTCGACTTGTTTTTTGTCGGTTTTGTAAACCATATTGACGAGGAGGGGAAAGACACGTCGCGAATTTCAATCAACCATTCAACCGCGGTATAAAAATATTGGTATATAGAAGAATAGAAAGCAAATTTGTGCTCACAACAGCGCTTTACAAATCGAGAACATCTGCAAGGGCCTTTATAACATCTGCAAGAAGAGAGAGAGAGGGAGAGTTGCCAGTGTGAGTATAAAGCATCAGATTCATCGGCACGTTTCTTTCACGTGCGGATGAAAAGTCCCAGGCGCCCGACTCCAAAGCTGTGGTTCAGATTTTAGGTGCAAAGTCTGCCACCATCCGACCTCTCGCGTTAGGGACAGGGGAAGAGGAAGAGGAAATCGGTGGTGATTAACCGGCACTAGCAGCAAGCAACAACCAACCGAGCCAGCACGCACGATTCCGACGGCACTGCCACTAAGTAAGCAGGGCATCATTGAAAGGCCGAGGCTAACATTACATATGTAGGAGTAACATGCAGCAGCCATGACACAGGCAGCAAACTGATGTGGAGAGCAAGCCGAAAGGCCAAAGCCCGAGCCATGCCGCTATAAGTATAGCTCGATCGATCGACAACGACGACAAGGCGAGAGAGGAGAAACCCATCACTCCATCAGGCATTCAGGCACCATCTCCTAGCTCCATCTCTCTCGATCAAGAGCAAGTCCAGGAGAGGTAGGGATAGCGAGAGAGATCAGGAGTTTGTTGCGTTCGAACGCCGGATCAGAGCGCGGGACAAGAAGATAAGCGCGCGCCGCGAGGTGAGGGGCGATCAGGTGAGGGGAGGGGGTAGAGGATAAGCCTCTCATCCTCTCCTGTTTCTTCGCGTCTTCTTGCGAGGTGTTCGGAGATATTGACATGCCTATCTGCGCGGCGGTGGATGCGGATAATGCAGGGGCATTGCGCGGCGGCGGGTCGTCGGTGTGCAGCTGCCGGCAGAGGAGGGCGGCGGCGGCCATGGGCGTGTACGAGCTCGTCAGGAGCGACGACGCGGCCGCCCAGCCCGCCGACCTCGAGCTCGGCGGGACGCGCGGCTCCATCTCCAAGGAGGCGGCGCCGCCCCTGCCGCCGCCGGCCGCCGCCGCGCGGCAGCGGCTTGTCTCCCTAGACGTCTTCCGCGGGATCACCGTACTGGTACGCACTTACTGGCATCCACGACTCCACGAGTGTTTCTTGATTAAATTTCTCGCCATTTTTTTCCGTTTCTTTTCATTCATCTGCTTGCCGCGATGATGGCATTGGCGTCTGCTGCGCTCTCCCTGTCCATCTCGTTGCTTTCATCCATGCAATCGATCCACCGACTAACCAAGCCCCGTTCATGATTGGTGATGCGTGAAGTGAACTGTCCACCGTCGTGTTCCTCAATCCTTATGATGATCCCGGCCTCTGCCGCCCTGGCGCTGGCATGTTCTTGGCTCTCTCCTCGTCTTGTTTGCTTCTCCTCATCTCTTGCAGGATCCCAGATTAATTAGCCTAGAACCATGATCAATCTAGCCATTTAGGTAGAGACGAGGAGCCATAAAGAAAGGAGGAGAGGAGTCCGAGTCAGGGTCGATCAATCTGGCGATCGAAGGAGGCGTAACGGAAAGGAAGCGCAGGGGTTGCTTAAACTAATCAAACCGTATTACTTGCCAGCCTTTGTCCCGTACGGACGGCTGTTTCTGGCGCCATCGCCATTGCCGAGACTGCAGGTCACCGTGCAATTGTGCAAATAAGCAATTGCATCTATCCGGAAGTCCGGCACACAGCCAGCCAATGCAGCCATTTTACAAGCACTAGAGATAATAGGTCATATTCTTTTTCAACTTAAATTAAAATTAAAAGCTATGGTCAGAAATTTGTTTTTTTTATACAAACCAAACGCTAGCCTTATCACTTTATAACAATTTTTTAAAGCTTTGAATGGGTTTTCTCAAAACTTTAAAACATTTTTTCTATTTTTTGACTCTTCGAACCTCCTATCGAAGGTGCACAACTTAATTCAGATTATATTTTACCGCTGCTTTTAGCTAAAAAACTAAACTTTGAAACATAACACCAACCTTTAAGTTGATACTTACCAGAGAGAAGAGACAAATGTTGTCTACTTTTTTCTTATTAGCTTATGATTTTTAAAGTAATTGTTCAAATATGCAATCCAACGTGGTATCAGACCTGATCGTCTAAATCGTGAGATGTAGAGGCATGGACTATATCTATATGCGGCTCTATGCATGTTAGCAACTACTTGACATGCACCAAAATTTATGCTCAACCCCTGTCTCTTCTCATGTTTTTTTTAGCAAAATTCCCTTTGAAATTTTGGATTTCAAGCGATTGGGTCTTTGGCAGTCGACCATCATCCGAGGGTGTGGTTGCTGAGAACGGGTGACAGTGCCTTTGGTAGAAACTGGTGGCCACACCTCGGAGGAGAAGAGTAGATAAAAAAAAAATATCACTTGAAATCCGAAAAGTCAAAAGATTTTTTTTTTTTTTTCAAAAAGAGGATGTAAGGGGGATTGCTTCAAATCCTAAAATCAAACATGTTTTCTTTCCAAAAAAAGGATATATATGAGGGGAAAGTGGGGCAGATCATGAATCTTGGAGTATGTTATAATGGCCATGAACGTCTATAGAGCTTAGTTGTGAAAGAAGAGTTGAACTAATCACAAAGGTGGTGTGCTTTCCGTGTGGAAACATGCAATTCAATAATTACTAAATATCCCAAAAAAAAAACTCCACAGTAACCGACTAGTATAAACTAGGCAATATATCCGGTGCAAATATTTATTGGGTGCTAATATGCTAATAGCAGATCTGAACTATAAACTATAGGGGTCGATGTAAACCTAGCAAGATCCATGGATCCGCACCAACGTTTCCCTGGACCATCATGCATGCATGGACTGCTACGGTCAGCCGTACATAACAATTAATCAATCAATTAATTAATCAGGCTATACACTAAAAATAGCAAATCCGCACGTCAACGATTTCTGGGGCGATCGCTTCTTTAATCATACTTTAGGCACACCATTAATATTAATTAATAACGGGCTAATTAGGCGCCTCCCTCCGTTCCTCGATCCCCGGCATCCTCTGGTCAGGGTGTTGCTTCCCAGGGCCCTACCGTGCAAGCGTGCACGCCCGTGTGAGCCGTGACCCGTGAGGTGAGCAGGGGTGGCAAATTGCGGCTCTTGCTCCTTTGCCTCCACGATTTGTTTTGGTTCCTGCATTTGCAAAAAATCCGAATTATCCAAAAAAACGAACCCCACCCATAGTCCAGTGTACTATTTTTTTTTTTAAGGTAACAGGCAGGAGTACTGCCATTTCATTAAAGCGGAAGAACGAACTGTACAGCATATACAAAGAGAAAAGGGAGGGGGGAGAAAAAGGGGGGACTCAACCTAGGGAAATTAAGGAGAGGAGGCTACCGCCCAAGCGGCGAGACCATCCCCAATTAGGGCTACAACTTGGAAAGCGGACAGAGCCTGATTATGAAAGATACGCCTATTACGCTCCTTCCAGATTTCTCAGATCACATGGATGATGCCGTTGAGAGATCTCGCAATAGTCATATGGATGATGCCGTTGAGAGATCTCACAATAGTCTTAGGGATGCCACGCTGACTGAAGGTCCACCAATCACAGAAACCAACCGATCCGGTAGAAGGTGGTTGTCGAGGCAGAAAAGATTGCCAAATCGCGAAGGCAAAGGAGCAAGAGCTGCAAAGGTGGTCGACCTTTTCTAGTGGGCCGAGGCAGAAGCAACAGGCCGTCTGGTGCGGCCACCCCTTCCTAGCAAGGAGATCGGCGGTGTTGATGCGGTGGTGGCTCAGAGTCCAAGCGAAGAACTTGCATTTGTTTGGGGCATGCGCCGACCAAATGGCGCTTGCCAACAGGTGGTCAACACCGCCCACTGATTGGAGGTTGTAAGCCGACTTAGCAGAGTAGCAGCCATCTGAGGAGTAGCGCCAATGAACAGTGTCCAGAGAGTCGGAGAGAGTAATTTGCCTAATTTTACACCAAAGGAGAAGGCACTCTCTAAAAAGGGTGTCGGAGGAAAAGGGGCCGCAGTGCCGGATCTACTGGTTGTGGGGGAGGAGGAGAGCGACAGAGCTCTTACGGCGCTTGGCCTGCTTGTAGAGGTTTGGGGCGAGGTCGGCCGGGGCAGAGTCAAGAAGCCAGCGGTCACACCAGAAAGACATATCTCAACCGTAGCCGACAGTAGCCGTGGCGGCCATACGGAAGAGTGCTAGCTCGATGTCAGTCATCTGAAGATCAAGGCCTACCCAAGGCTTGGAAGGATCATGGCGCGCAAACTAGAGCCAGCGCAGGCAAAGGGCGGTTAACGAGATTGAGGTCCAGGATGCCAAGGCCTCATTGGGATTTTGGACGACAGACAGTCTGCTAGTTAACCAAGGCGTGTCCCGAGGCGGAACCATCCTGACCCTTCCACAGGAAGGAGCGGCGGATTTTGTCAATCTCCTTGATGACCCACTTGGGGAGATGGAAGATCGTGGAGAAGTATGTTGGCATGGCTAAGAGGACCGCCTTGACGAGCGTGAGGCGGCCTACTTTGGAGAGCAAGTGACCTTTTCAGGATGGAAGGCGGGCCCGCACCTTTTGAATGATGGGAAGGAAGTGGTTCTTCCCTAGACGTCTGAAGTGAAGGGGAAGACCCAAGTAGGTGCAAGGAAAGGAAAGCCCTGATACCTGGGAAGGGGCCGAGAGCGAGGTCCAAGTCCCCCTCATCACAGTGGAGGGGCATGACGGAGTATTTGTGGAGGTTTATCTAGAGGCCGGAGACATCGCCGAAGGAGTTGAGGAGGTTAATAGTGGCAAGGATCTCCTCGTGGATGGGACGAAGGAAGATAGCTGCGTCGTCGGCATAGAGAGATGTTCGTAGCTTCAAGGGCGAGTTAGTGTACTATTTATTGCAAAACCCAAATTACCCAAAAAAACCGGACCTGAATTACTAGTGGCTTTGTCAAATTCTAATTGAAACAATTTGGTTCGGAAACGAGAATTGAATAGATCGAAACGAATTATTTCATGTAAAAAGGTTCGGTTTTATAAATTTTGTTGATATTTTTCAGTTCTTATTTGTTAGGAACCAGATAGACCGAACCAAAAAAAAAGAATAAACCGGATGTCCGGCCCTAGAGGCCGGTGAGGTAGTACCTTTTCTCTAATTTTTTTTCTGCCTGAAAATTTGGAATCGATCGAGTCGCACGTACGCCACGAGAGACACACAGTACTGTTTCCCGGCCTGCGTCGACCCTGGGGACGGTCGGTTCTAGGTCACCATTGCATAAGCTAGGTTTAAGTGTTAACAATGCAATGATGGACGCACTTGCGTGTCATTGGGGCAATGGAGCGTGCATGATGTGGTAACCAATGCTGTTTTCCCTAGCTAACCAAATGGGCGGTAGGTTATAGAAATCGAGGGGAAGAAACATATCTGTACGTGCATTTTTTTTTTTTATGAGTGTTGAGTACCGTACTTGGCTTCTAGACAGGAATCAAATTGGGCTTTAAGACTCATCAAGGATACCATGTGTGTCTAGTGGGTTGAAACTGAGAGTATCCCAAGTGATCATTCCTTTGCTGAAGATTTTAAAGGACCTGATGAACTGAGGGACGCTGACGATACAATGGAGAGAATGAAGCAATTTTAAACGCCTTGCTAAGATGATCTAACTTATGGTTGGTAACTCATGCCTGTTTGAGACGGCTAGCTGTGTTTTTTTTGGCTTTTCTAACAAAACATTTAAGTGGGTGGCAAGTTGGTGATTGACTTGAAAATGGATTTTATGTAGTTTGTGTTCACTTTTAAATTTTAAAAATGGAATAACCAAAAAAAAGTGAATAGAAAATCAAAATTTGGAATACATACAGAAAAAGTAAGAAAAAGGAAAACAATACTTAGGTATGGCAAATGAGGCCATGGGAGTGGGAGACGAGCAACTGCATGCCACACGATAGCAAGGGCTACATTAGCCTTTTTTTTGACAGATTACTTACCTAGATATAAGTTGATTATATTTTTTAATGCTTAAATATTTTGTACCGTTTCCCGTAAATCTTAAAGTTTTTTCGACTCTCAAGTCTACTTTCAGCTTTTAGAAGCCACTGTTCGACGGATTTTGACCTTCTTCATGCTAAAATCGATAAAAAAAAGGGTACATCTTCGAGAAGTTTTGTCATTGGTATAGCTTTTTCGTTTTTCACCGAAACAACTTATCACATTAAGCCACCTGCATGCCAGCAGGAGCCAGCGCCTCTTTGGTCCATCAACTTTGAAGCAGCAGGCCAAAACCAAACACGTTCGTCTTTCAAAAAGCTTCGAATCTGAAACGAAACTTATACGCTCAATGAGTATAAAGTAAATAAAAAAAATGATCGCCAGGTAGGTGCATGGTGGTGGCCTCTTCACGGGACGACAAACCCATGAGAGATGAGACGAGACGCGTCTTTTGCAGATGCCTCTCCTGACGGCGCATGCATATCAGCATATATATATATATATATATATATATATATATATATATATATATATATATATATATATATATATATATTCGTCGGGACAATTGACTCAGTGACACTTTTTAAAATTCGTTTTTCTGCCGATGTCATGGTCCACTATTATAGACTCAGATGATCCCAAATGTCATAGACACATATCATAAGACGTGTGAATTGAGTGTCATGTACCAAATTTTTCTTATATACGTCCCTCTCCAATACTGGCCGTTCTTTTCATAAAAAAATTACTCTCTGTTCTGTTTTACTTGTCGCTGTTGACTTTTGAATATACCTTTGATCATTCATCTTATTTTAGAAAAAACTATTTAAATATAATCTATTTTGTTATGCTTTGTTTTATTATTAAAGGTGTTTTAAAAACGACTTATATTTTTACACATTTGCACTAATTTTTTGAATAAGATAAATGGTTAAAGTCATGTTCAAAAGTTAGCGGCCATAAATAAAAAAGAACGGAGGTAGTAAAAAATAAACTCCTGCCGGTTGCATGCACCGTTCTGATCGAATAACCCAAGCAATTGGGACGGCGAACGGATGCCGAACACACCGAATAATAGCAAAAGCTTATGTAGAAAAAGCAGGAAAAGTTCGCCGCTTTGCTACCGGCTGAGGATCGATATATCGACACCGAGGTGTCCTTGTTGTTGATACATGTGTAGACACCATAGCATAGCAGAGTGTACATGTATTGACTCCGTCAGAAAAGAAGAATAAAAAGAAGAAAGAAGGTTTGAAAAGCAAAGCAAAGAGGTGCATGGCTCTCTAGCTAGCCAGCTATCTAATTAAGTAATTAATTAACCTTGTTGCGATTAGCTTTGTAGTGTTGAGCATTTCGTTAACACATGTCGCACCGCCGTGTGGTCGCTAGCCAGCCCAGCTGCTGATAAGCTGATGAGCTCCACTCCTGATGCGGCTCTGTGCTTGTTTGGCACGATCTTTCGCTGCTTTTGCCTTGCTTTGCTAGTTTGCTTGGCCTGCAAGCGCGGCATAGCCGGTACCGTGGAGTCCGGTTGCAAACATTGCGTCCATGTCTTCTCACAAGAACGGATCGAGGTACGTTAATTCATGCGTACCTAGGAGTGTGTAGTATGTTATCAGAGTATCTTAAAACGTTTTTTTTTCGTAATCATAAAGCGACTGATTTCTAAAGAAATCTTAGTTAATTTTTTCACATATTTAGATGCTTTCGTTTGATCTTTTATGTCCTATGAAGATATTTGATCTATAATCTAAAAAATTGATTGAGAGTTAAATAACTCTCAGTCGTCTGATGCCAAGCCGGTCCCATGATTTTGAAAGGTACGTAAGTCTGATACAACCGACATCGCCAATAATCAATTGATTTTTTTAAAAAGATACATGTTTATTATGCAACAAACATTCAAATTTCTATTGAAAAATAAGTATATTTATATTTTGACAAAATTCATTTAAACCGATGTTTTTTATGCAAATCTATCAATGTTATTGATAAGGCCAATAATTGCGTATAAGAAAAATTAATCTCTTGCTGGGAGGTTCTCCCGATTAATTAGGTCCGTTTGACGAATTCTATAAAAAAAAGTCAATTGAATTTTGATCTCGATTAATTAAGAGTAGCCTCTTTCCATACATGCATGTACGTAAGTACGTTAGATCAAATGGTGAATCACCTTCTCAAAAAAATGGTGAATCACAGCGAGTATTTCTAGCCTTTGTAGCAACTAGCAAGATCATGCCCTCCGTGCGTCATGACTCATGAGACACGTACGTGCCCACTACATCAGTCCATTGAGAGAGGGATCGATTGAAGGTAAGAATATTATCATTAGCGGATCTACTTTAATTTACTTAGCTGGCCCTGTCCGATGGTGGATACTTAAACTTGTTAAACGTTTCTGATCAAATCTTGTGGCTACGAGACAAAGGGCGTCCCTGCTAACGTCGCGCACCAGAAGCGATCGATCCAGTCCACGTCGACGTGTGATCGATATACTATCATATATGCATGTGTCCATCGATCCCACAATGAACACGGCTTTAGCAAAAGAACAAAAGGCGTGGCTTAATTATTTCTTGATACGGCCATTGCCGATAGGCCATTTCGACGCCGCCTTTTTGGCTTTGGCTGTATTGATTGCATCTTTTAATCCCTGCTACATCGTGTCAAAGCACCCAGCGTTATGTCGTGCCTTAACCGCTAACCGTATACGTAGCCTTGCACGAACTAAAGCCATGTAGATATCTTTTTTTTTTTAATCTTTTTGATCGGTAAAAGGCAATTCTCTCGCAGTTGATTGCATGGCTAGTACATACAGTCACCCACCGTCGGAAAAATTAGCCCCATGGCACTAAATTTGTATGTTAATTTTTATGTGAATATGACGTGTGGCCATGTGAGCCACTGAAAGTGGGTCCGAGTATCATGGAAGTAAATACGAATTTTAAAGAGTGTCCTGAGGATAAACACCCCCCAGTCAAGATCCTCCAACCTTTAGTTATGTTAAAAGCCAAAAATACCAACATATAAAAACACCAAAAATAGATCAAAGTATAATGTATTATCTGATCGAGAGTTGGTATGCAGACACCATGTGAATTGAAGAACTTTTTTTAAAAAAAGTTTGAAAAATATAAATAGTGAGACTAAATTATAATGACTTGTCCACATCAACCACGACAATAGAAGAAATATAAATCCAAAATAACAATAAAAAGGGTTTGTATCAACTATAAGAATAGTAAATGAGTTCATATAAGCTACCATAAAAAAGTAAATACAATAATTTTTGGAGTAAAAAATTAGAAAATAAGTCTTTACCAACTATTAGTAGAAAGAGTACATATACAAATTTGTATATACAACGATGAATCTAGTATGAATCTTTATATATACAAATTTGTTTTAGAGTTTGACACTAATCTAGTAATGCAAATCCGCGGGACACCTTTTTTAGAGGATTCTTCGTTGATTTTTGTATAGTTTAACGAAAAAACAAATGGATGTAGCGACTGTACGTCTGGTGACTGGTGGAGATTAGTCCAAAACGGTTGTTGATGGATAGCACCACTAGGTCACAATCTCATACAATTGATTTACTTTAATTACCCTTTGATTTGGTTATCAAAGTTTCGTTAGGCAAGGATGAGGCTCACATTCTACGTGGAAAAATGTTCATCCAGTAGCGGTTAAATGGAGCATTGTAGAACCACCCTAATACGCATGAGAACAACTTAAGATCTTAAATTAAGAGTAAGAGCATCCACAACGTTGGCCCTATTATAGCTTTTTTTTTTCAAGTAATCCCTATACAATTATTATATTTTTTTCTCTTTTATATTTTACATCAACCCTATTGCTATAGCATTAAGGTCAGAATTTGAGACTAGGATAGAATCACCATAACATATTCCCTAAGAGGTTCAGTCCTGGCAACTAGCAATAGCAGCCAATATCTTTTACTAAAAAGTTCTCTCTGTGGAACAAAGAACATCAGAAAATCTAGGAACTGTGCTCTGTGATACGAGCATGCGTCCAGAGCTGTTCCAGGTGTAATCCAATGAGGAGAGACGTTAACGCCCCAACTAGACGAGCACTGCACGAATCAATTGTGTCCTAGATGAGGCAACTGCAATAAATTGTGAATTGACATCCATCGATGCCTCGATGGACAAGTGAAGCATGTTTAGTACGCACACCTATGTCCTAATGTCCATGTGCCGGAGCAGCAGTACTAGCAGTAACATGTTGTCGCGTGTCCTGCACCAGCATAATCCCAAATGGACGCGCAAACTTGGTCGAGCAAAAAAAAAAAAAAAGCTCAAAAACAGTGGAGAGAGACTGAGAGAGACAAGTTTTTAGAAGCGTGCGAGGAAGGAGACCTCACAACGGCGATCTGTCCTGGCAAAGGAAGATCGAGTTTGATATATGGAGGCATCAGGCACTCTTTGATTCGTGGTTATAGATTAGCTTTAGCTGTGGTTCAAAAAGTTGACTATCTCTAAAAAATGACATGGAAAGGCTAAAAAATTATAAAAAATATTTTTATGATCTTTGATAACCCGACAAAGTTTTATTAAAAATATTTTAAAATGATACTCTGAATAATCTGTTAAAAAATAACAATTTTTCAAATTCATTACGTTCTAGAGGATTTTCTTTATTCTTAGAATAATTCCTTCCCTCCGATCTTCCAAAAGATTCGTTTCTCGTTCTTTTTAGCCGGAAATGCTCATAGCTTTTATGTTATCCATTGCTAGGTTTTGTGTCGAATATGTGTACAAATAGGTTACGTGAACTCTAAATTGTAATAGGCAATGTTGGTTTAAAGTTAAAGTTTGACTCTAGCCAGGCCTCCACTATATAAAGAGAGGCAGCCCTGGTGTAAAGACTCCGTAATAGTAGTATAGGCAAGAGGAGGTCAGCGGTCGGTATGTAGTCATGACTAGGTCATACCTATGGTATTATGGTTTGGAGAGGTGCGCTCATAATCAGAGCCTCACAAATATAGGCGAAAGCTGAACTGTGTTAACAAATATCGTGTCTCCTGGTGTCGTTCGTGATCTTATATCGACGCATATCCTAACATCCATATCTATGATCTTTTCTTTCTTTGCAAGAGATTAGAAATCAGCACGAGCTGGTAGAGACTTCTTGAAATACCTTTGACATTTCTGCGATGTATGCCTAGGTTCGAATTTGGTTCGAATTTGAATCATATCAGTAGGAACTGGGAAGAAGGGGACATTATGGTACTGCTAGGCTGCTAGCTCAGGTCCTTCTCTCTGGCCTCTGGGGGCGGCAAAACGTCTCCATGCCCGTACCGGGAATCCAATCAATCCATCCAGTAACGTCTCTTGCTCTCTGCTGCATTGACATTCTGAAAAACTGTGTGTCGAGACAACAGCAGAAATTGGGGCCTGCTGATCGAATCCGATGCAAGTCCTACGTACCGCATGTTTGGCTTATAACACCATTGAAATGATGGCCAGTTGTGCATTACCCAAAGATTAAAACGATATAATTAATAACGTGATACACCATTGAAACATAGCATCGGATCTGCTGGTAATTGGGCTCTTTCCGGGATTTGCTGTTAGAGCATCTCCACCCTAAGTTCTAAATGCTCTAAATGCACACTTTATAATACTATTTTTTATTGTATATTCTATCCATCTTTCTAAAATTTCTTCACTCTTTACATTACACTTTAAAAAATTATTTCCCTTCATCGGACACTCTATTCTAAACGCTTTATTTTACCACTTTCCTTGTAGATGCTCTAATTTCTCGTGGATCTGCAGCCTAGCTATGATGTACGCTGGCGATTGGCAGTTACTTATTCTGATAATGCTTGCGTGGTGTTTAAGGACTATATTCTTGTATGAACTTGGGATCATTAGCTCAAAATGGCCTTAGATGCTTCTCTAGATGATTCGATGCAGTCACACCTATACATTTTCTCTTATAATAACATAAAAAGGAATGCACCCTATGAAATAAATATATTTGGCTAGCTGAAACAGGTCATGCATACTTTCCTTGTTGCAGCTTATGATCATTGTTGACGATGCTGGGTCATTTCTCCCAGCAATGAATCACTCTCCTTGGGACGGTGTAACTGTTGCTGATTTCGTCATGCCATTCTTCCTTTTCATAGTTGGGGTCTCTCTGACACTAGCATACAAGGTATATACTACTGAGATCACCAAGATCATCCTTGCCAGCTAAACATTCACTCGCAAAACATATTCAAGATAACTATGTCCCTTTGTGCAGAGGGTGCCGGACAAACTGGAGGCCACCAAGAAGGCAGTCCTTCGTGCCCTCAAGTTGTTCTGCCTTGGTCTTGTCCTCCAAGGTATTAAACAATTAAGGAATTGTGACTTATAATTGGTTACCCTTATTTCCAGTATGAAATCAATTGAGCCAATCATACTGCATTGCCATCTTTTGCGCTTCTTCTTTGTGCAGGTGGTTTTTTTCATGGCGTCCGCAGTCTAACTTTTGGTGTTGATCTTACAAACATACGGTTGATGGGTATACTTCAGGTAAAATGTTCTCAAACAAAGGGGAAAACTTAAGACCATATAGAATTATAGATTTTGCATCAATAGAACTTCTGTACCTGCTTAGTTTGAAAATAAAAGGAGTCATTTCAGATTTATCATATGAAGTGTGTTCTTTGTTGCAGAGAATTGCGATAGCCTACCTTTTGGCTGCAATCTGTGAAATTTGGCTCAAAGGTGATGATGATGTCGATTCTGGGCTTGACTTGCTACGTAGATACCGCTACCAATTGTGAGCTCATACTTCATACCACAATTATGCCCATTCTTTGTTGATCTTCTAAGTTTTAAGGCTCATAAATGTTCACCATTCACTATTTGAATGGAAATCGAAGTACTCATATTTAGATCAAAAATGCCAATTGACGAAGGGATAGATCATTGAGCGCATCGTGCTCTAATGAGATACTCCCTTCGTTCTTTTTTATTTATCGCTGTTGGCCTTTAAACATGCCTTTCTACCATTCTTCTTATTCAAAAAAACTATTTAATTATCATATATTTTGTTATACTTGTTAGGGTTTTGTGGGCTATGAGGTCTACCTTCCATTCCTCTGCCTATTCTGTGGTGCTGCTCACAATTGCTTTTGAGGCTAGATGGTAGGGACCTATTTATAAACTCCACTTTCTGGTGTCACATATGGCCTATCTGTTTCCAGAAAAACTGTAAGACTCCTTAACCATGCCACCAACCACGATCAGACAGGTCAGTATATGAGTCCAAAATAAATATTAGCCCCAAGCACACATGTGTGAGTCATGTGTCATGATTAGATTGTATATACGAGATCAATTCCAATCTAATCATATATGCTAACAGCCAGCAGAGCCGATCCTGCAAGACAAACCTAGCTATTCCGCCATGTGTTGTACCCGAGTGGATCATGTGCGTACAAGTTAATTCCAGTAGAGCAGATCTCATCTTATTCCTCCACTGTATTCCAGCACAGCCGTCCTTGGCACCTCGAATACCAATTCCTCGAGTGAATTCTCATGTCAAATATATGCCATAATAATTCCACATTGAGTCAATAAAGAACACCATAATATATATAATGTTGAAAGCCACATAAAAGTCCAACAATACTTTGTTTTATCATTAAAGATACTATAAGCATAACTTATATTTTTTTCCATATTTGCACTAAACTTTTTAATAAGACGAATGATAAAAAAGCATGTCCAAAAGTAACGGCCACAAATAAAAAAGAATGGCAAGAGTATTTACTAGTCATTCCATCTCCTCTTCTACTTGCAGTACTAGTTCAGTTATTCCATAAACTATGAGCATCATAAATAATTTACATTGGTTTTCAAACCTTATATCTATTATGTTATTCTGCTAGGTATGTGGGATTGCTCCTCTCGACCATCTATACTGTTCTTCTATATGGTATCTACGTCCCAGACTGGGAGTACCAGATAACAGGTCCTGGTTCCACAGAGAAATCATCCTTTGTAAGTATCACTGCATTCTTTTTCTATCAAAATGTTCAGTGTACGGCACAAAACGAAGTGATGAGTTTCATATTCGGTGAACATGTTAGGTGAAATGTGGTGTAAGAGGGGACACTGGGCCAGCTTGCAATGCAGTTGGCATGGTTGACCGCGCAATCTTAGGGATCGATCATCTCTATAGACGACCGGTTTATGCACGCACGAAGGTACTTTATAAAGTGCAAGAGTTCTCAAAACTTTTTATTTTTTTGCATTCCTTATGTTTTCACATTCTTTTTTGTATCATTCTTCTATCAGAATTTCCAATCATCGTTTGTTTTCTTGCTGCAGGATTGCAGTATAAATTATCCGCAAAACGGGCCCCTTCCACCTGATGCTCCATCATGGTGTCAAGCTCCATTTGATCCTGAAGGTATCCTCAGGTCAGTAAGTCACCAACTCTTCATGATACGGGTGTAAGTTTAGCTTTGAATGCAAGTTCATCCAACTGACTCAGTGCTAATCGTCTGTGTGTCACTTATCAGCTCCGTTATGGCGATTGTCACATGCTTGATTGGGCTGCAATTTGGACACATACTTATACATTTTGTAAAATACTAATCTTTATTAGTATATCCGACCATTTCTTCTTGTTAAGTAGTGAATGAATTCTGATTTTTTTTTTCGTGTGTAACTTGACCAGAAACACAAGGGAAGACTCATCAATTGGCTAATCCCTTCCTTCAGCATGTTAGCGCTAGCGCTCTCAATGGATTTCATTGGTGAGGGTTTACTGAACATTGATAGGGTTTACTGAAAAAATTAGCTGTCTCCTGTACCTTGTGCCTAAATCTTACGAACATGAGATTGATCAGAAGTTTTTTCATAATTTGTATCAGGTTTGCGTATGAACAAGCCGCTATACACGATAAGTTACACTTTGTGTACTTCTGGCGCTGCCGGGTTCCTTTTCGCTGGAGTTTACACCCTGGTCAGTCCTCTTAAGAACCCAATAGAACATATGCTTTGAACTCGGAATCAGTAATAACTTGGAAGGGGAAAAAAAAATTCTTCAGGTGGACGTGTATGGATTCAGAAGGCCTACCACCCTCATGGAGTGGATGGGGAAGCACGCGCTGATGATATATGTGCTAGTGGCATGCAACATCCTGCCCATCTTCATCCATGGCTTCTACTGGAGGGAGCCCAAGAACAACCTTGTAAGCTGGAATCACATCATACTTAGCTGCGTAGTGTCTGAATTCAGTAGACTTTTTTTTTGGAGGGAATGAATTCAGTAGACTTTGAAAGTGAAGTTGTGTACTGATGCACCTTGTTTGCTTGTTGCAAACAGCTGAAGTTCATTGGAGTTGGGGCATGAAGCCATGATCTTTTATAAGTCGGCGACACGGCGATTAGGGTCACTTACCTTGATGTACAGATTTTAGGCCGAATTTTTTTTCTTTGTGGCCAGGGCATGACGATGTTCAGCTTATGAGCTGCCTATTCGATAAGCATCGCTGATTGCCACTTGCCAGAGAGTGCTAGCCTTGTACATGATAAGGATGCTTATGTATATGATGATTCAGACAATCAAATATAGTACAGATTACTATAGGAAGACTGTACAAGGGCAACAATTTTGCTAGTTTTATTACTAGCTCGGGTTAATAGGATTTAGGCACAAGGAACTAGTCACTGTACACTGATGTGTAGTATAATCAGACTAGTAGATGGTATGTCCTGATGCGGGGACTAGCATATAATTGCAGGATAGGATGAATCGCCCAGGCCAAGTTTCAGAAAGATCACTTAGAACTCAGCACACAAATTGGTTCAACAGAAAAACATAAACATGAGATTGTCAGTACACGAATTGGTTCAACAGAAAACATAAAGATGAGATTGTTAACTTTGGGACTTGGATGTTAAAGAACAAGTTTGCTGGAATTGCTGGAATACCTTGAAGTGACAAACTGACAATCACATCGTTGTCAGTGCATAAAGCTTCACAAGTCACAACAGAAACATAAGGCTCGTTTGTTTCGGCGTTGCGTTCGGCTGCGTTGCGTTCCTGGCTGCGCGCGGCAACGGTGTTTGAACGCTCGCCTGCGCGGCAAAACACAACGCAACACAACGCAGAGCCAAAACAAACAACGCCATAGATAAGTAATCCATTTGCACAAGCTAGAAATCTCTCCCTCTCTCTCTCTCTCTCTCTCTCCACACTTTCTACAAGCAAACTGTGAAAATGTCTCTAATAATCTCAGCCTCAGAGCATTAAAAGGTCTAAAGCCAGCCAACTCGTCTCCAGGAGACCAAGTATTAGGTATATCATTAATAGGTCTTGAATCTTCACATTGCAGGCAAACTTGGCTGGCTTCCATCTATTATAAGCAGTGATTCTCCAAGTAGTTTTTGTGCCTCTTCTCTCCTCCTGAAAATGACAAAACAAAATACTTAGGGACGCCAAAACACTTATCTAGTGTTAGCAATTACAACAGCAACAGGTGACTTTGAAAACCAGTTTCATCATGATGCCAAATGTCAGCAAACATATAGAAGGATATCCACAAGGTAGCAAACCATTTTTTGTAGAACAGCATGTGTGATCTAAAAAACCATTGAAATTATCAAATCATCGTCAATATGTGAACTAATAGTCTTTCAAATTAAAGTAGCAAGTTACAGTTGAGTGATCCTTCTGATCTTCCAAACTGTAGCACCTATGAATAGTTTGCATCTTCTTTATGTCAAAGTTTTAATGTAGTAGTGGTACAAATAAAAAACAAAATGACTAATAGTATATAAAGACATGATGTTGCTGGTTAAGATTGTTTTAATAGCCATGAAGAATAAGAATAGCCTGATGAAGTAATGAAAATAATCCATTCCCCCCACTCAACATAATTAAGAATGTGCAAAGATGTGGATGGCAAAGTGGAGCCTTTCGAAAGACATGCAGATCTGATTAAACCCCTTAAGCTTTGAAAGAGGCACCGACACAAGAGCTAAGAGCACAAAAAGTCTATCCTAGGAATTTCTATAAACCAACTTCGATGAAAGTTCAATGATATGCTGATTTAACAGCCAGCTGAAGCTGAAGAAAGGTCAGTTACTCACTGCTTTATATCTTCAATTGCTTGCTTGCGGCGCTCTATTTGGCTCTCAAGCATGTGAATCAATGTGGCTCTTGCCTAAGAGATATTTTAAAAAGGTAAAAAGTTATATTTACTGAACTATATTAATGTGGAATACAAAAAAAAACATGAGGCTCGTACCTGGTGAGGTCGAAGGGAATTAAGAAGATGGTGCAAGTTCTTGAAAATGAGTGAAATATCTTCTACTCTGCGAGCATACTGAGATGGTCTCTCCACTAAAATATCTGCTAGTTCCAAAATATGGAGTTGAAGCTCTCTGTTGAGGGTCCTTAGCTCCTTCTTGAAGTCTGAAATTTAAAGAGTTTTTCAAGGAGTCAGATCATTAATCAATGAAGATAAAGGTTGTTCAGTCCCAAGAGTTCAATAAGAGCATCTCCAATGGTGCTTAGTCAGCTACTTGCTAGTTATAAGGATGCCAACTCATCATTTTGCTTATATGGAAGAGAGAAAAGGAGGAAAGAGATACAGACTAAGTACACTTGACTTACAACCAGTTTATACCTGATTCCAAGGTGCATGTACAATATACATGTGGGTCCATATTAATTTTACAAGACTATGCCATAGTTAGTCCATTGGGGAGGTTATTTATATGCTATCCATAGATACATGTCCATTTCTTATGGCTAGTGGTTGGCTATACAAATTGGAGATGCTCCAAGATCTCCAAAAAAATGCAGCTCATCAAGTCAATAAAGATAAAGGCTGTTTGGTTCTCAAAGTAATAGTAAAAATAATTTCTTTGAATCAAGGCTATCATAGCAACCCTGATAATCTAATAATAGACTAAGGTGTAGCCATCTGGCTACATATACATATACATCTGTCTTCAAATAGACTTGTATTATCTCGAATCACGCTCACCGATATTTGTGCCCTTTTGATAGAGCTGGCGAACACCTTGATCCTCCAAGCTTGGCAGAACCACATCTGTCTAGAGAGCAGACAAGAAAAGCCACAGTCAGTTTAATACAAGTAGAAACCCACCATAGAGAGCAGTATGGTAACCGTACAGTGTAGGTAGCACCAAAGAGTTGGTATGATCCATCAATTGGTGGTGGAGGATCTGGTGCAGATGACGGATCCTGCTCATAATCCTTGTATAGTCGGTAATATGGAGGAGGTGGAGGGTATGCTGATGATGTGGCCATTGCCACCTTAGCTTATGCTGCACAAATCAGATAGAGAATCAATTAAAACTCAAAGTTATCACATTATAGAATTTGCAATGTTGTTTCTAGTTTTCTTAAGCTCTACAGATAAAAATAATATTTCAAATATGGTTTACATGTAAAATGGTAGAATAGCCTAATCATTTTCGCAGTAGTGCCACAGCATTTACTCCATTTAGATCTATACTTTGATTTGGAAGGCTAAGTATAAATATGCAGGCTAGTCAATTTTCCAATTGCATTTGCAGGCTATGCATTATTATAGACATTCTAATTTGACTCATCAAAATTCGAAGCAGCAAAACTAAAATTAACCACTTACTACTGTGGGCACCAATCTACACAAGCAAACCAACACATTTACATGGGCAACTCGCACTGATATGAAATATCAAAGACATTACTACAACAATCAATAGCAGATACTCCCTCCGTTCCAAAATATAAGGCGTATTTTGACTCCACAAAAGTATTTAAAGGTAGAGTTTGACTGTTAGATTCCTCTATTATATATTATGAATTGTTACAATATAATATTGTATCAAAAAGTGCTTTGAAATATGAACAATTGGTACAACTTTGGTATACTAACGATGCATATTATTTGATTTATTTATGGTCAAAATTTACTAAGTTTGACTTTTCTCAGATCAAAATATGCCTTATATTTTGGAACGGAGGGAGTACATCAAAAGTATCACAGCCTTAAAGATGCCAATTTTGATTAGTATAATCACACCTGTTTAGCATACCACAGAATCAATTCACAGCTCCATGCCTATCGCCGCACAGAAATCCAACAAACAAAGCAAGAGTCATAGCCACAAACTTTCCCGGCATTGCAGCGCAAATGATGGCATGGCCAGCCCTGATCACACCCAAGTGACCCGACTATCACACCTGTTACCTCGAAGAAGATGGCCAGGGAGAAGTATGCAGAGGAAGTGAAGCTGAGAGAAGCAGCAAGCCAGGATGCCACTGCAACTAAAATCCACCCCATGAGCAACCGACGAACGGCATAGCCAAGAAAGTACTTGGCAATTGAAATCGTCTAGCTCTAATTCCAGGTGATCGTGTTCCTGTGGTTGTAACAAGACTTCCCAAAGCATGAATACCAAGATCCGGCGAGGGGAGGTGTGGGACGAGGGAGAGGATAAGGAATTGGAGGAAGATGAACAGTGGTAGGGGAAGTATAGGTAGACACAGGTGCGTGGGGACCAAGGGTGGGCATTCCGTTTATTCAGTAGAATTCGTTCGACTGTTCGGTTTTAAGAAAACTAGAATTATAATATGGCTATCTATGTGGTTTTCAAGCACCCAATCTAAATTGTTTTAAAAAATGCATAGATGAAATTTAAACTTCATCTGATATCTTTTATATAATATGGACCATGGAGAGAGTATATCACTAATTTTCTGTTGTCTGGTCAGGCCATTTGTTCCTGATACCATGACTAGGATTCAACAAGGATCCAGGAGTTGTGGCAACGTGACATGACATCAGATGATGAACCCACCTATTAATGAAGAAAGATTCAGTTTTTGCAAACAGTTAACTGATCTTGTTTCTAAAAATTTGAAAACAGTTGACCAAAATTTTGGTACCATTATTCAGGTTTTCGGTGAAAAACCAAAATATGAGTTGGTCCGTTGCAAAAAAAAAAAGTTGTTTTCACAAAAAAGTAGAAATACAAATGAGTTCCACGTTTGCCTTGCCGTAGATGAATGTACAGGTAAAATTTGATCAAAGACAACACAGCCTGGACCAAGAAATCAAACAGTGGATCGAATGTCATAAATATACTCAAGATCTAGAGAAGAAAACAGAGGATATGAGGAATTGAGAACTGTACTAGCGCTGGAGGCCTGGAGCTAAATTGGCGGCTCAGACCCTAGGCCATGTCCTATAGGAAGTCAGGGAATAGTCAATGCCCTTATGACATCCCCAAATAGCCACCATCGCCCATTGAAGCCGTGAGTGGTGGCGCAAGATTGTGAGGCGAAGAAGAGATAGAGGCCCTTTTCATTCGCGGTTTTAGACCCAGTTCACTACATATTATTTGACTTATCTGCTTATTTACTTATCTTGGTTTAAATATAAATAATTTAGTTTTTTCAATCCTTTTTATTTCTATCTTGAAGGCGTGTCTAAAAACTCTCTAAAAACAAGTCACAATAGGGGGCCGGCTCTCGAGTCCTCGAAAAGCTCTCGAAGTTAGAAAATAAGTCAGATAAGTAAAATAAGATAAGATGTAGAGAACTGGGCCTTAGTTTAGTTTTAGTTGTATTTGAAAAAAATAAGAATCTTGAAAAAGAGGCATGAAAAAGCTAAAAAAAGTTAATAGAAAATATTTAAGACCTTTGAGAAAAACTCTACAAAGTTTCAAATAATCATTCCAAGATGTTACACTCGATGTTTTGTACAAAAATAACAAAATTTTCAAACCAAACCAAACCAAACCAAAACTAAACTAAAACCGTGGATCAAAAAGGGTCAAAGAGTATGGTAGAATTAGAAGGGGAAATGACAATGGGATAGGGTTTTGTTTTGCTGGGTTGTGGAGACGACGGGGTTTGTGACTTGAGGAAATTGGGTCGAGGAGGTCATGAACTATGCACATGCAGACACACTAACATGTTATATGAATAGCATTGGTTCCACTGAACCGAAAACAAAAAACCATATAGTACAAAACAAAAACTGAATTAACAAACAAAAACCGAATAACCAACTATTTCTTTGGTTTTTTCGGCTCAGTTTGGTTTGGTTCAGGCACTTTTCACTTTAACAAAACAATATAATACCTCATTAGATGAAGCCACACACATAAACATCATGATAATCAAAATAGTAAGAAATACCAGTCAACACAAACACTTTGGATAAATACACACTTGCCTTAAGAACCTGGAAGACCGGTAGGTGACGACACCTAAAACCATAAATAGGTCATAAACACATTTCGAACTATCCTAACACGCTAGCCTAGCCTAACCGTTAAACCCCCAATTAGATCATTAGTTGCCGGTTTAGTGAGCTTGCGAAGACCATAACTCCCAAACTGCTTGGCTGATTTTCATGTTCTAGGACTCGCCGGAAAGCTAAGGGCACGAACTACATTTCGCTCCACATGATCGTCAACTGAAATCTCAATAGTGCCATCCCGAAAAAAGGCCGCAACCTACTGCATTACTAGCGTTAGCAATAGGATGTGATGTTTGACCTTCCGACGCCCAAACCCCCTTCTAATCATTATCTAATCAAAACGGGAATGAGCTAAGTGCTGAGAAACAGATCAATCAGTTAAAAATTATACCTCAGTGCGATTGCCCCAAAAACCCTAGCTTTTCCCCTTTTCTTCCATTCCCCTTCCTCTTCCTTCTTCCCTTCTCTTCTTCCTTCCTCTCCTCCTTCTCTGGCCGTCCCTCCCCACTTCCCTTGCTGCCCAGGCCGGCTCTGCCCTGCAGCAGCAAGGCCGAAGGCGACGGAGAAGGCTGGGCGCCGCAGCGGCTGGGGTGACGGCGCCGGCGCCGGCTGGTAGGAGGCGGCAGCGGCGGTTGGGGGCGACGGCGGTGGCCAGGGACCGGCGACGGCGGCTGCTGGGGCGCGGCTAGCACTAGAAGGAGGCGGCGACGACTCTAGTGGCTGGGAGAGGAGGAGCAGGTCCTCGCAGGAGGGTGCGGCGGCTAGTTGTCTTGGAGAGGGACACCAGTGAGAGAGTTTTTTTTTGAGGGAAGTGAGAGAGAGTTGAGTCGAGGAGGGAAGCGTTGGATAAAAGAAAGGAACTGAGGCGGCGGCTAGCCATTTTTGGTTTTCCAGTTTGTCGATGCCATTTTTGAACTCCAATTGGCACTGATGTTATTTGTACGTCAAATTTCTATCGTGGCTGCTATTATAGCCACTCATAAGCGGATAAAGATGTATTTTATTTGTTCGTGAGATTTCTCTTATGGCTGCCATTATAGCCACTTATGCGCAGATAGAGATGTGAATACAGAATGAAATATATAACTACGGTCTGACAGGTGGGTCAATCACCTTGATCAGTCGAGAGGAGGAAGACCGATGTGCACAGTTTGTATCAGGGGGAGATTCGGTGGGCACCGTTGGATTAGATTGAGCGAAACGGTATGGTGTTGCGATGAAATGGCGGAATGTTGGGCGTTTGATCTGGAAAGGATCGATCTCAATCTTTTGTGACCACTTAAACTCCTGGTGGGACGGACTAGGCCAAGATGGGATGGATCGGGGCTATGCCAGCATGGGAAAGGAAGAGGGGTGACATCGATGGCGTAAACCAAAAAAAGGAAAGCATATTTTGGGAAAAACCAAAAATGGAAGGGATTTTGATTAAAGGGAAAAATCCAAAAAAATGATAAAGGCTTTAGAAAAATATGAGATATGATTCTACAAAATCATAAATATGAGGAAAACTCAAATATGGAATAAAATTAAATATTTTATGAGATTAATATCTCTAGAAAATTAGAAAAAGGTATTTCCTTGATAGGATAAATTAGGAAATGAATATAGAAAATGTTGAGAAAATATGGAATGGCTTTTGAACTTAAATTATGATTTTAGAGAAAAAGTTTATGCCAAAACTAGAAAATTGGGGTATGTTACAGGAGGCTCTCTCGACGGCCAGTACCAGGTGGCCGTGGAGAGTGGGACAAAGCATAAAAAGTTTTTAAAATTTGTTTAAAAATCAAGAAAGTTACAGTTGTTATTTCTCCCGGCAACAACTACACCTGCATACCCAAAATTCCCATAATTTACATATTCCCCTCTCGGCCTCGTCATTTAGACTTAATACAATCACAAGCTACAGTATTACACTTCAGCCTCCTCCTACTGCTGGACAACTGCTTTCTAGGACAGTGTGGTGCAGGCACGCCAGGTTTCAAATCTCGTCTTGGAACTTCCAAATTCACCTGGGTTTTATTTTTGATTTTCCACAATTTTCCTTTTGAATTTTAATGGGGTTATGTTTTTTAACATTTAGATTGAACGGAGTGGGTAAGATAATGAAAATCAGCAGGGTTTTCTTGGAAATCATTCAATTTTACCAAGAGCATTTGGTTTCATTATGAAATCCCTCCCTCTTCTCAACGTCCCCCTTCCCTCTCTAACAACGCCGCCACCTATATGTGTCCTCCTCCAGAGCAGCGCCGCCGTCGCCTCCTTGCATCCTCCCGTAACAAGCTAGCATCACTCATCCCTACTTGTTCCTCCTACCACTCAGCACCGCCGCCCTTCCATCTCACAACGTCACATTCTGCATCTCTCCCTCCTGGCCATTGCATGTCCCAAATCCGATACTCCTTGCTTCTCTTGGGCAACTACTACTTCCCTTACTCTTGGCGGCTCCCTTCTCACACATGGCAACAATGATAACCTAAAATCCAAGAGGGATGATGCTCTCTGCCCCATGTTCGTTGGTTGCTCGATTCTTCCCCTCCTTTTGGGCTCACGAGCCCTTGCAAGCTAGCTCGAGGTTTGTCGAACCTGAGTCAAGCCTCTCTTCTAGCTTGTGCAATCAAATGAGCTAAGGTAGCCTAACAGCATAAATGAGCCTAAGTTATCTCTAATGAGAACTGAGAACTCATGCATTTCCCCAAATTAAGTCGAGATCCTCATAAAAATAGAGGATTCCGACCATCCCTTGTCCTTGCAAATAAGCCCACATGTGTTGTTAGATGTGACTAGGGTGTAAATGGAACAGTTAGTTTCCAACTAACGACCGATGTAATAATCCGAAGAGTGATTTGAATAATTTTATGAATATCTGATCATTATCCACAATATACCAATACGAACATCCGATGGATAATGTATGAAATAAATATGGATAGCATTCAACCTGACTTACTCTGCACCGAGCAACACCCAATTAAGAGTATTTCATTGATAATCTTTCAAGCGTCCATTTTCACATACTGTCCAGTAATATCTACTCTGAATTATATTCAGCAATATAAATCGATCTTTTATGATTTGTATCCGTATTTGGCACTATTTATGTCCGTACCCAACAATATCTATGTCGGTATCCAACACTTTTCGCATCTGTGTCCACGTTTGTTAAAAAATATTGATCCGCTCACACATCCGTTTACAACCCCTAGGTGTGGTGCATGCATGGACGAGGAACGGTAAAAAGATTGTTCCAGGAATCAAAATGATACTATGTGAATTTTTTCTCAAAAAAAATGATACTATGCGAATTCCAAAAAATGTAGCATAAACAATCAATCGAATTTAACATAACCAAAAGGGTCATAATGCAATGTTACAAACAAGGCCAAGATTCAAGGCATTGATTCTCAAATCAAAATCCAACACACTATCTTTTCTATACAGAAAAAAACATGACAGTTGATTTTTTTATTGAGATATTTTTTTATTAAGGCAATCAATACATTCACGGAGCTATCTCGATATGTGATACAAAAGTTTACAAGAATGTACCACCAAACTTGCAGATCATTAACATCTCATTTGCACCGAAGAAAAGGAGACTAGGCGGTCACTAAAATGAACATCCTATCCATCATATAGAGAATTGTATCGTGCAAACAACGATGAAAGTGCATCCACCATATAATTCCTTTTACATACTAGCAATCTTTGAGCGCAATTAACTGGTCAACGACACCAGGATCAGCGAGTGTGCTTATGTCACCAAGTTCGTCCAGCTGCTTCGAGGCAATTTTACGCAAAATTCTGCGCATAATCTTACCACTACGGGTTTTAGGAAGTCCTGGTGCCCAGTGGATCTTGTCTGGAGCTGCAAACGCCCCAATCTGCCACACAAGGCATGGTAAATCATATTAAGATGCATGTTTTCTGATTAATTTTTGGTTGACTTTGAATCATAGAAAAACATATAAATGACCAGAAATGATCAGAACGGAAGGAGCCAAGACGAGGAACAGTTTTTCCAACAGGTTTAAGATTAACTTGTTTTGCCTACATTTTTGGTAGCCCATGTTTGTTTTCTTGTGTCTTTTGTTATGACAACATTAACTATCATGACTATCTGTATCTGAAATCATATCTCTAAAATCTTTCAGCTCTAGCATAAACTAGCATGACTATGCGTGTAGTTCAGTCAAAGAAGTTAAACACAGCTTTTTCTAAAACAATGAAGACACTGAACAGATAAGAGTTCAAGCATTGCATAAAGGTAAACAATCCAACTGTGCTATAGGATGAAAGCATATATAAAATCTAAAAACACTATAGAGGTCAGGCACCATAGGAAGTAAATGAACATTTGAGAGTACAAGAAAATACCTGGTTGCGGACTGTCATTATGAGGCTTTTACGTAGTTCTTCACTGTAAGGAACACCATCCACCAAAGTCACAAAAGCATATATTCCCTGACCTTTGACCTGAAGAAGATAAATTATTGATTCACTGAATTGTATACCACGGGATACCAAAGACAATAAAGGAGGAGAGGAAAAATAGCACTGGACCATACCTCATGCTCAACGCCAACAACAGCAGCCTCTGCACATTGTGGATGTGAAACCAACGCAGACTCAACCTCTGCTGTTCCAATTCGGTGTCCACTGAATATTAGGAAGAAGCACAAGATAGTTATAACTTGATAATTTTGCAACTGCCCACATACTGAACTTAAAGCAAGGAACCGAAAAGGTAGTTTACCTGACATTGATGACATCATCTACTCTTCCAGTCAACCAGTGGTAACCGTCTTTGTCCCTGACATGCCAAAACCATTTAACTAAATTGCTTGGAAAAAAACATGTCAAAATACACCTGTATCTCATGTCATACTGGAGGAAGATTTCAATAGGTCAAGCACGCAACGCGCGAACTGGTACGACCCCTAATGCGGGTGAGACGAGCTGTTTTTGAAGCTAATGCTTAGGGAATTATTGGAGCCACCGCCTATGAGACTGAATCTCAAACTATTTCATTGCTTGGATGATCGATAAAGGATATAGGACATGCTTTTTATAGTGATAACCAACATGGACCATATGAAAAGTAATTCCTAACTTGGACCCTAAAAAACTAATCCCTAACTAATAGCTACTAATCTCTAATAGATGGAACTAATAATAAAATATCTTAACTTCCTAACCATAGCCTGAGGCCACATGGTACTGTTCATGGGCCTTGTTGAGCCTACCCTTAGCATTACTCCCTGTTGAAGATGAAGCACGTCTCTATGAACATGACGTAGTTGCAACGTCCTTGCATGGTTGCAACGCATATACTGATGAGGATGGAGATGTCGACGTCGTGGTTGCCGGGTGTGCACTCGACGTCGTGGAAGACATGGAGCAACGTAGGCCAGGATGCCATGATGTCGTGGCGCTCAAACCCTCGTTGTCTTGGAAATCATCACGTAGGACACCAGCATGGTGTTGCCAGCCAAATCATCTCCAATCTGTTGGAGCTGATGGCAATCATCGATGGCTTCAGTGTTGGTGTCGTGATCGCCATGCAGCTCGATGTTGGTGACGGTGGCGGAAACGGTGTTGGCACTGGGGGCGTGCTTGTTTCCACACCATTCGCCTTCATGAAATTCGCCATTCATCTTTTGGAGGTTGCTATGGATGCCTTCATATATGTGTTTTGACACCTTGAGCTCGTCAATCATGGCCTCCAGCTTGTTAAGACGCTCCTCCTCAGTCGCTATCTTTCGAGGACTTGATCCACCATTGCAGTATGGCTATCGTTCTTCATGGATCCGCTACTGGGGCAGTTCTACGAGACATCGATCTTCATAGATCCACGATCAAGGCGACTCAAAAGGGCGCCAATCTTCATGGGGATGGTAGTCTTGATACCGCAATGGCTCGAATGGTCGTTGTTCTTCTCGGAACCTCTGATTGTAGTCGCATGACCTTGGTTGCTCCAACAGACCCGATCTTTGGGGAATCGCATGTGGAAGTAGTACAACAACGAGCGCGGGTCTTCATAAGCCATGGCGAGAGGATCGCCTAACTCTGATACCAATAGTTGCATGCTTGATCTCAAGCACGCAACGCACGAACGCGTACGGCCCCTGATGCGGACGAGAAAAGCTATTTTCAAAGTTAACGCCTAGGCTGCTACTGGAGTCACCACCTATGAGATTGAACCTCAAACTACGATTCAATCTACTTCATTGCTTGGATGATCGATAATGCTTTTTATAGGGATGACTAACTTGGACCCTAAACAAAGTGATTCCTAACTTGGACCCTACGTGATGCGGCCGTGACTAGACCGGTCCCAGACCGCGTCTATGTCAGGCGCAATAAGTTACCGTAGGTAGGGATTTACTTCATTCATTTGTTGAGATCCACCTTTGTAGGGTCTTTGTTAGCTTGTTTGTTAAGGTTCAGTTGAACCAATGAATAAAGAGGAAGAGGGAGGAACATAAAAGGCAGCTTATCTGCCACCAATTCAGGCTTAGGCGCTGCCGTTGATTCTGGCCGGTGGCTCCATCATAGCCAACTTACCTCACTGGTGCTGCCGGTAGGAGTCGTAGGCTCCGACGGCATCTTCGTCCACTTCCTCGGGTCTCCGACCAGGGACTCAGGCGTTCCAGCGGGACCACCCCGACGGAGCGTATCAACTGTTATCAGAGCCGGCCGACCCTTGGCCATGAAGGAGAGGGCGAGGCGAATCAGTCTCCATGGCGCAAGGAGGAGCGGAAGGGGAGACACGTCTCCAGGCGGTGGAAAAGGCGGTAGAGGACATGCGGCACGAGCTGTGCTCGTCCATCTCGGCGCTGCAGAAGACCATTGAAGGCCTCGCTCATGTCCAGGAGAAGCGACCCGCCGAAGATGTTCGTGATTCCCAGGAGGTGGAGGGGTCCCGCGCCGGAGGACTTGTACCCAAGCATGGCGGCTCCAGGACGCACCGGAGGAAGGCCGCGCAAGGGACGCGCGAGCGCGATGACCCAGAGCAGCGGATAGTCAGGACCGGTGGACAACGCGTGGACACGGTATGATCTAGACCTCTACGAAGGCACAAAGACCCCCTCTTGTGGCTCCGCCAATGCGAACGATACGCCCGCGCGCATGCAATTCCAGCCGCGGGGTATGTTCAGAAGGCCGGCTTACATATGAGAGGGGGGCTCAAGAGGTCATGGACAATTGGGAACAGGAAGAGGAAGTCATTTCCTGGGAGGCGTTCTTCAACACATTCGTCCGACGGTTTACTCGCCAATCGTCGGCAGGACCCCTTGGTGACCTCGTGAATTTGAAGCAAGAAGACCGACAGGTGGATGGCTATGCACGCGAATTCCAGCACTTGCTAGCCCAAACTCCCACGATGAGAAAGGAAGACCATATTGAAACCTTCACGGCGGGATTATCCGGCACCCTCGCCGCCGATGTTCGTCAGGATCGTCCGCGAGACCTGGCGGAAGCCATCGGCTTGGTTCGAGAGGCCGAAATTCGTGAAGATGCGTGGGTGACCAAGGCCGCCCAGGCGCTGTCCATGCTTGGGCGTCATCGACCGGCGTTCAGCCGAGGGGTAGCGACGCTTCCGTGGAGCTCCTAGCTGCTCGGCCAAGCGTGCCGTCTCCTTCAGCTACCACGACGACGAAGAGCCCAGTGCAGGCGACCGGAAGCCGCGTGGGAGCCTCCGCGGGGAACCAGACTGGAGGAGCTCTACCGAATCGAACCACGGCAACAACACAGGCACCGCAGGGGTCGATAACGGCCTCCTCTCCGTACCAACGCCGGCTCAGCGCCGACGAGATGGCTGAAAGGAGGGCAAAGGGCCTCTGCTACAACTGCGATGAGGTCTACAACAAGGGACATTGCTGTCAACGTCTCTTCTACCTGGAAGCCATGAGTGATGAAGATGAGGAGCCCGAAGAAGATAAATTGGAGGAGCAACCTTCCTTCTCGGCCATTGCGGTGCGCAGTCCAACCAGGAGCTAATCAATGCAAGTCTGCTTGATGATCGAAGGGCACACGCTGCTGGCGCTGGTCGACACAGGTAGTACCCACAATTTCATCAGCAGTTTTGTCGCTCACCGCCTCAACCTCAAGCAACATTCCAGTGCTGGCCGGAGAGTGCGGGTGGCGGATGGAGCGCAACTACCTTGCCTGGGTCGGGTGGAACAAGAATTCACAGTGGACGGCCATACGTTCACGGACTCCTCCTTGGTTATTCCACTGGACGGGTTCGATACGGTGCTTGGGATCCAGTGGCTGCGTCCTCTGGGAGATGTACATTGGAACTTTGAAGCCCTGCGTATGACGTTCACTCGGGGCAACGGGGCGATTACTCTCCAGGGAGCTGGCTGCTAGTCGCCAAGAGCCCAGGTTCATCGATTGGGGGTGGAATCCAGTGCACTGACTTCCCTCATCGACTCTTACGAAGATCTCTTCCAGTAACCGCAGGGATTGCCGCCCTCCAGACCCTGTGACCACCGTATCTTCCTACAAGAGGGTACCGACCCCGTGGTCGTCCGGCCCTACCGGTACCCTTATCGCCAAAAGGACGAAATTGAGCGCCAATGTGCGACCATGCTGGCGCAGGGGATTATCCGCCCCAGTGACTCTCCGTTCTCATCTCCAGTCCTCTTGGCGCCAAAGGAAGATGGCTCTTGGAGATTCTGCATCGACTACCGGGCACTCAACGCCAAGACTATCAAAGACAAGTTCCCGATCCCCGGAGTCGAAGAACTCCTCGACGAACTACATGGTGCCAAGGTCTTCTCCAAGCTGGACCTCCGTTCCAAGTACCATCAAATCCGGATGCGTGAGGACATCGAGAAGACGGCCTTTCGCACCCACCATGGGCACTGAGTCCCTGGTCATGGCGTTCGGGCTCTGCAACGCTCCCGCCACCTTCCAGGCCTTGATGAATGAGGTGCTCTCGGATTTCCTCCGTCGATTTGTACTCGTTTTCTTCGACGACATCTTGTTATACTGTTGACGGTCCTTATTTGTAATATTTTGTATGCTTTTGACTATCAACATATCAACAAAATAAAAGAATTTAAACTACATTGAGGCTAACATTAATGAGTTCCATGAGTTTTGGTGTAGTCTCATGTTTTGTAGGCATACACAAGAAAAGACGATTTATCGGCCGTATGCAAATCGAACGAAAGATGGAGTTTAAATTAAACATATTTTGAAAAGTCATCAAATGACAAGATGGACTGCACCATGATGAAGAGCTCGTCGAGACGATCGAAACGTATATATTATTTGCTATATTTGGAGCTCGGATGAGGAAGAAATGAGCTCCGGAAGAACGCGAGCCAGGCCGGCCTAAACTGGGTCGGCCGGCCCAAGCCAGGTCGGCCGACCCACTTTTTTGGCGCCTTGGATTCTCCTTTGGCCCAGAGGTAGAGTAAGGCTCAAGCAACACATGGAAGTCGGTCATGGTGTGCCACATGGCAAGAGAGAAGATGAAGGAGAATATTCTTTGGACTCTACTTGAGAGTTACTCCACCTTCACACTATAAATAGAGGTCCTCTCCCTCATTTGTAATCATGGGGAAGAGAAGGGTTTAGTTCCACATTGGAATTAGAGTCGGAAGAGAGGTGAGGTGAGAGTGTTGGAGATGAGCTAGAGGCCCTGGCTCTCTCCTACTTGTACCTCGGGAATGAAGCTCGGCTTCGAATAAAGTTCTTCTCTTCAGTCTGGTAACACTGTGGCCATGCTCTTTATTTATAAAGTACTTCCAGTTCAATGCTAGTTTATTTACTGAGAACCCCGTTTGCAACTGGTGAGATATACTTTGCCTTTTGTGAATACTTTACTCGGTGCACTAGTAAAGTAGTAATTGTTAGTGTAGACGCGGTGTCTAGACTAGTAATTACCTTGGTTGGCCTGCATCTACGAATTCGTCGTGGATGGTAGCAGTGGTGATGATACTGTCTATCCTTAGTAACGTTCCACCACGTTAGGGTTGGCTCTGTAGGGCCTTCGGGGTGACCGTAACTCTCCGTGCTTCTTAAGTGAAGATGGGAGGGTGCGGGCCTGCCGTGTTCGACGTAAATAAAGCCAAAGATAGAACCGAGTGCTCACTCTTAGGCCGGTGTGACCTAAACCGTAAGACCTCTCGACCTTCCTAATTGTTCTCTCTCCCATCTAGATAAGATTAATTCAAGACTGGTAGCTTCTTGTTCCCTGTGGATTCGATACCCCGGAATACTCTAGGGTGAAAGGCTTCAACGATATCCGTGCGCTTTTGAGCGTAACTATCGCCAACATATACAGCGCTACTCCGGAGGACCACATGCAACATCTTCACCTTGTGTTGGAGCGGTTGCGACGTCACCAGCTCTTCCTCAAGCGTTCCGGGTCAACCTCAACCGGCCTATCTCATGGCTCAACGCTTCCTCAAAGGGCACCGACAGTTTTTGGTCCAGTGGGAGGGGGAGTCTCCGGAGGAAGCTACTTGGGTGGACGCCATTGTCCTGCGTCGCTCCTATCCCTACTTCAAGCTTGAGGACAAGCTTGTTCTCCGAGGGGGGAGTATTGATGCGGCCGTGACTAGACCGGTCCCAAACCGCATCTATGTCAGGAGCAATAAGTTACAGTAGATAGGGATTTACTTCATTCATTTGTTGAGATCCACCTTTGTAGGATCTTTGTTAGCTTGTTTGTTAAGGTTCAATTGAACCGATGAATAAAGAGGAAGAGGGAGGAACAGAAAAGGCAGCTTATCTACCACCAATTCAGGCTCAGGCGCTGCCGTCGATTCCGGCCGGTGGCTCCGTCATAGCCAACTTACCTCACTGCTGCCGGTAGGAGTCGTAGGCTCCGACGGCATCTTCGTCCACTTCCTCGGGTCTCCGACCAGGGACTCGGGCATTCCAGCGGGACCACCCCGACGGACCGTATCACTACGAAAATAATCCCTAACTAATAGCAACTAACCTCTAACAGATTGAACTGATCATAAAATATCTTAACTTCCTAACCACAGCCCGAGGCTGTGCTACAGACCACGGTACTGTTCAAACGCGATAGTATCCACAATACTGTTCACGAGCCTTGTTGGGCCTGCCCATAGCATTTACCTGCTACAACCATCACCGGTAAAATAGTAGCCAGCAAATGGCTTGAAGTATGTGGTCTCATATCTTTCATGATCTCCATAGAGAGTCCGGAAAGCTCCAGGCCATGATTTTTTAATGCAAAGATATCCACTGCATTTTCCTTCAATCTCCTGACCTTTCTCATCAACAATAACCGGCTGTAAACCATGGAAAGCAATGAAACAATTAGTGAGATGTGGAGTCATATATCTTTTAAATTTCACAGACGAATTGTGTTTACCTGAACACCAAAGAAAGGAAAGGTTGCCGAACCTGGTTTCTGTGGCCAGGCACCAGGTAAAGGAGTCATCTACATAAAACAAGTATGGCGGTTTAAACAAAAGCACAGAAAATCAAATTCACATTATAGTCTAATTAAAAAAAGGAAATTTCAATAGAAGTGTAAAATGTAAAGAAGCATTTACCATGAAGCCACCAGTTTCAGTCTGCCACCAAGTGTCTGATATGGGGCACCGTGAGTCCCCAACAACATTGTAGAACCATCTGAAATGAAGTAAAATATGCACAAAAACAATCTCTTATAAATGTGTGTGCATATTCAACACCTGATAAATGATCAACATACCTCCATGCACTAGGATTAATTGGCTCACCAACACTTCCTAGGACTCGAAGAGATTTTCGTGAGTATCGTGTAACATACTGCAAAGGGGTATCAGAAAATCAGTAAGGAGAAATATTCACATCAGATATGCATATGGAAAATGTTAAAATAATTATATTTTAAAGTGTTATCCAAAACGCAATACAGCCAGCTAATGTATTGCTATTAGTTTGTAAAGTAGGAACAACCAGGGATGATCCCAATTGATAAGTCATAGGAGGTTCCTAGCAAGTTATTACATATCAAATAGGAAATCCATGAACCAATGGTAAGTTATATTAGGTACACTAAGCTGTGGAATGCAGATCTATCAATAATTATGCAAACAAACTCCACAGCACACTAGCTGAGGTTGATTGGCAATCATTTAGGTTGGTGAGTTGGCTTGGGAACACTTTTTCCCTCTATTAAAGATTTAGAGACAACCAGATTGGTACAGGCTTGAACATGGTGGGGGTAAATAATGCCATCCAGAATCTGTAATGTTGTGAAATCTTATATGGGTAAAAAGAGCTGGCATAGAGAGTAGTAATGTATACCTCAGTACCATCACGCATGAGTGAACGAACAAGTGTTGGTGCAGTATAGAATATTGTCACTTTGTACTTGTCCACAATGTCCCAGCACCGACCAGAATCAGGGTAGTTTGGAGTCTGCATGCATGATTCAAAGGAATACTTTAGGAATAGGACAATTGAAAACAAGCACCTAATAGAGAAACTTACTGAAGACAACAAAGTAGTGTTTCAATGAATAAATAAATAAAGCACAAGAGACAAGCACTTGTTCCAAAAAAAGGTTGATTTTATGTATGTGAACTGCTAAGATTTGTCAAACAAGAAGAAGAATATATGAAACAAAAGGAATCAAAGGACACACATAAAAACTACTCCCTCCGTTTTTTTTTATTTGTTGCCACTTTTAGACATGCCCTTTGACCATTCGTCTTATTCAAAAAAACTATTTAAGTATCATTTATTTTGTTATGTTTTGTTTTATCATTAAAGATATTTTCACACCTGACTCGACGGGTGCGAGGGGTAAGGAAGCTAGTCGAGCCAACTAGGATCCGTCTAGGTAGCTGGAATGTAGGGTCCCTCACGGGTAAGTTAAGAGAGTTAATGGACTCAGCGATTAGGAGACGTGTAAATATCCTATGCGTCCAGGAGACGAAATGGAAGGGTCAGAAAGCGAAGGAGGTGGAGAATACTGGCTTCAAGCTTTGGTACACAGGAACAGTTGCAAACAAAAATGGAGTGGGCATCTTGATTGACAAGAGTCTGAAAAATGGAGTGGTGGACGTCAAGAGGCAAGGGGATAGGATCATCCTAGTCAAGCTTGTCGTTGGTGACTTAGTCTTCAACGTAATAAGTGCGTATGCTCCCCAGGTAGGCCGTGAAGAGAGTACGAAGAGGCAGTTTTGGGAAGACCTAGATAGCGTGGTTAGAGCGGTACCCACCAATGAGAAGCTTTTCATAGGAGGAGATCTCAATGGCCTTGTAGGGTCATCAAATGCAGGTTATGAGGTGGCACATGGAGGGTTTGGGTATGGTAGTAGGAATCGGGAGGGAGAGGAAGTCTTAGACTTTGCTATAGCGTACAATATGATGGTAGCCAACACCTTCTTTAGGAAAAGACAATCCCATTTGGTGACCTTCAGTAGTGGCCATCACTCTAGCCAGATTGACTTCGTTCTCACAAGAAGAGAGGATAAGAGGGCATGCTTGGATTGTAAGGTAATACCGGGAGAGTGTGTTGTCTCTCAACACAAACTCGTAGTGACTGATTTCCGCTTTCGTCTGTATGCCAAGCGGGATAAACAAGCCAAAATCATGAGAACGAAGTGGTGGAAACTCAAAGGGGAGGCGTTGGAAGACTTTAAGAGAAGGGTTATCGCGGAGGGCTCTTGGAAAGAAGGGGAAGATGCAAACAACATGTGGGGGAACATGGCAGCTTGCATTAGGAAGGTGGCTGCGGAAGTGCTTGGTGTGACCAAAGGGAGCAAAGGTGCAACTAAAGATACTTGGTGGTGGAATGAGGATGTACAAAAGGCTCTTAAGGAGAAGAAAGAGTGCTACAAACACGTGTTCCATGATAGGAGTACGGATAACATAGAAAGGTACAAGGTGGCAAAGAAGACATGCAAGCGAAAGCAAATGAGTGAGGCAAAGGGCCGAGCCTATGACGATCTTTACCAACGGCTAAGCACAAAGGAGAGAAGGACGTCTATAGGATGGCTAGGATTCGTGATAGGAAGACAAGGGACCTCAATCAAGTTAAATGCATTAAGGATGCGAGGGATCAACTCTTGGTGAAGGAGGAGGACATCAAACTAAGGTGGCGTGAGTACTTTGACAACCTGTTCAATGGTGAGAGTGAAAGACGTCCATTCGGTTGGACGACTCCTTTGATGATGCCAATAGACACTTTGTGCGTAGGATCCAAGAGACCGAGGTTAGAAAAGCCCTAAAAAGGATGAAAGGGGCAAGGCAATGGGCCCCGATGCGATCCCAATCGAGGTGTGGAGATGCCTAGGGTTATAGCTATTGTTTGGCTAACAAAGCTTTTCAACCATATTTTACGATCGAACAAGATGCCGAAGAGTGGAGAGAAGTATATTAGTACCAATCTTCAAGAACAAGGAGATATTCAAAGTTGCACTAACTACTGAGGGGATTAAGTGATGAGCCACACGATGAAGGCTGTGGGAGAGAGTGATAGAGCATCGTTTGAGAAGATTGGCGTGTATTACCATGAACCAATTTGGGTTCATGCCGGAAGGTCAACCATAGAAGCAATTTTTCTTCTAAGACAAGTTATGGAGCGGTATAGGAAGCGGAAGAAGGACCTACACATGGTTTTCATAGACTTGAGAAGGCTTATGATAAGATACCAAGGTATGTTATGTGGTGGGCTTTGGAAAAGCATAAAGTCCCAACAAAGTATGTGGCCCTCATTAAGGACATGTACAACAGTGTTGTGACTAGTGTTCGAACAACTGACGGTGACACAAGTGACTTCCCAATTAACATAGGACTACATCAAGGATCGACTTTGAGCCCTTATCTCTTTGCCTTGGTGATGGATGAGGTCACAAGGGATATACAAGGAGATATCTGTGGTGTATCTTTGTTCTTGATGATGTAGTACTAGTGGATGAAAGCCGGACGGGAGTAAATAGGAAACTAGAGTTGTGGCGGCAGACTCTGGAGTCGAAAGGTTTTAGACTTAGCAGGACTAAAACCGAATATATGAGATGTGACTTCGATCGCTAGATGGAAGAGGAGATGTGAGTTTGGAAGGTCGATAGTGCCCAAGAAGGATACTTTTCGATACTTGGGATCGATGCTACAAAGAGACGGGATGTCGATGAAGATGTTAGCCATAGAATCAAAGCGGGATGGATGAAATGGCGTCAAACATCCGTATTCTATGTGACAAGAGGGTACCACAAAAGCTAAAAGGCAAGTTCTATAGGGCGGCTATTAGACCTGCGATGTTGTATGGTGCGTAATGTTGGCCTACTAAAAGAAGACATGTTCAACAATTAAGTGTCGCCGAGATGCGTATGTTGCGTTGGATTTGTGGGCATACAAGGATGGACCGAGTTCAAACGACGAGATACGGATCGACTAGGGTAGCCCCAATTGAAGAAAAGCTTGTGCAACATCAACTAAGATGGTTTGGGCATGTGCAACGAAGACCTCAGAGGCACCGGTGCATAAGCGGAATCATAAGGTGGAATAATGATGTGAAGAGAGGGGGGGTCGCCAAACTTGACACAGGAGGAGGCGGTTAAGAGGACCTAAAAGATTGGAATATAGCAAGAGAGTTAGCCTTGGATAGAAGTGCTTGAAAGCGACTATCCACGTGCATGAGCCTTGACTAGGCTCTTTCTTGTGCTTCTTTTCAAAAAACTTTTAAACCCTTATCCTTCTTGTCTCTTTTCCCCTTCCCCTTTTTAGCGGTTTGTTTTGGGTTTCAACTCTAGCCTACCCCAACTTGCTTGGGATTTAAAGCTTTGTTGTTGTTGTTGTTGTTTATATTTTTGCATATTTGCATTAGATTTTTTAATAAGACGAATGATCAAAAGACATGTCCAAAAGCCAGCAACGACAAATAAAAAAGAACAGAGGGAGCATTAAACAATAGAATTTGCTTTTTATCATCACATAACTTCACAACAAACAGACTATAAAAGTTTTTGAAATTTACCCCTTCAAAAACGAGAACTGTAGCTCCATTCAGGAGAGGACCATATGTCACATAGCTATGTCCGGTAATCCAGCCACAGTCTGCAGTGCACCTGCCAGATGACAAAAACAATGGAATGCATAAGGAGACAACAGCTTCTGCGAGTAGTTCCCCAAACCTGGAAATAAAATTTGAGTTTTACCAGTATATGTCCGCTGGCTTGTAATCAAATGCGTACTTAAATGTTGTTGCAGTGTACACCATATAACCCCCAGAAGTATGCAATACACCCTACATATGCTCCAAGATATTAATATTTTGGCTATTTAATAGAAGGACAATCAATATAATTAAAGGTACCTTCGGCTTTCCTGTGCTGCCGCTCGTGTACAAAAGAAACAAAGGATCCTCTGCATCAACCCATTCCACATCGCACTTGGTTGGAAAATCGGTCACAGCATCCTAAAAGATATTACCCACAGCGATGATAAATAACATTGGTATTATCGGATGATACAAACTTTCCCTAAAATATAGGGTGTGCATTTGAAATGTAGATAAAATGCTAGTGAAGGAACAAACAAACACCTGCCACCAAACATCCCTCCCTGCTTGCCATTTTGTGTCTTCTCTCTTCATTGCCGACTGGTTTTCATATGTCAAGCACAGACCTAATCACCACAGAAGTCAACATCAGTAAACTATATATTGTAGAGCAATCAATCATTGTTTATGCCCTGAATGAACAACATGCCTAAAAGGGAAGTAGCCTCACTGTGAGTATATACTGGGGTTAGACATACCCTTTAAGACATGTGGTCTAATGGGTTACAATTTCAAAGGTTAAATATTCATTTATTTGCAGCATCAGTTACTGCAAGTAATTAAACAAAGAGCAGTGTTTTTTTATCCCTAGTTTTATGTACCCAGTTTCTTCCTGTCACCAAAATAAACATATATACATGTTATGAACTAAGAAACAGGATTCACCTCTTCCTTTTTTTGTATCAAATGTAGTAAGTCGTAACCATTGATCTACGGCACTCAACAGCTGCCATTGACTATATATGGATCTGCCCCTAATTTTCACAGCTTAAAAAAAGTCATTTTTTTTACAAGAAACAGTAGAAGAGCTACTGAGATTATTATATATTAAAATAAAAAATAGAGTTACATAATGTACACGAGCAAAGGCCCAAACTAAAATTAGTGAGTATCAATCCATAAAGAAATATCATCTGTCGTATCAGATTTTGCTCTACACAAATGAAGAGTGACTTTTTGTCTAAAATTCCTTGTCCAAGCTGCCAATGATTGTTGCTGATTTTCAATTCAAATACAAAAAATAGTTCTGCTTGATGGCCTTAGCAAATCATATTATTAGATGTAAGCAGTTCAAATAAATCCTTAAAATAAGACTTCATTAGTTATTCTTATTGTCTCTTTGATAACCCCTTCGTAACTTGGGTTGGGAATCCAACATATAATAGCAACATAAAGAAGAAACTAACCCATGGCACTAAATCAAAGCATCTAGCTTCATATGAGGTTTGCTTATATGGTTATGTCAAGATAATTGACATTCATCTGGAACAAATAATAAATTCCACACACCGACGACCTGACAACAGCTCAAAACTGTCTATGAGAGTACATATAAACAATTATAGTGCATACCTACAGATACTCCATTCTTGTCACTTTCAATCAGAGCTGCATCCACTATATCTTTGAGGAGGATGGGCTTTACCCCCCTTTTAACTGCATTGCAAGTGATCACAAGCTTAGGCTTGCAATCAACGATTCTTTGTGCCAGTGAATCCGCAGAGAAGCCAGCAAACACAACCTGATTTTTGGAATCCATCATGTCATAAAACACAAATATGATTTACTAGGATAACCAGCAGAGCTCGTAATTGTAGCCATTACCGAGTGAACAGCACCAATGCGGGCACAAGCAAGCATGGCAATGGGTAACTCCAGCAACATTGGTAAGTAGATAATCACCGCATCACCCTTGCCAACACCAACACTCTTCAAGTAATTGGCAAGCTATCGAGAGGCATAAAACAATATATCAGATTTACCTTCCTCCTTAAATCTGTAAGCATACATACTAACACCGTGGCAGAACATTTATTATTTGATTTTTTTTTTCAGAAACGAGCATGAATTTTACCTGGCAAACTTTGTCCAACAGCTCGGAATAGGTGAGCTTTCCATCCTGATCGGTATCATTTCCCTCCCAGTACATTGCAATCCTGTCTCCATTACCAGCCTCGATGTTGCGGTCAACAGCATTGTAACATATGTTGGTTTTGGCTCCTTTGAACCACTGCCCAACACCAAGAATCACCACACAATTCACAACCATTACACTTGTCAAAACAAAATGCTAAATTTAGTCAAGAGCCATCAGCTGGCGCTTACGGTGATGTGAACGGGCCCCTTGGTGACATCGAGGTTCTCAGAGCAGACCTCACTGGGGTTCCACTTCTCCTTCCAGTAGAAGGCCTCTGCGATCTCCGACCAGAACCCTGCCGGATCCTTGATAGACCTCTCATACATCTCCCGGTACTGGTGCCCACGATCAAAAAGAAAAACACGTCCCGATCACACAACTTTATCACATAACAGTCATCAAGTGCAGAAAGAAACGAAGCAGTAGTCTTGAATCTTGATGAATGAATATCAGCCCCCAATTCCCCCGCCCCTATAGATTTTCATGTCCCTATCTGACTTTTACCCCCATGTCTTGTCGTGATCATAACGATACACGACAGGTTGCACGCTTGCACGAGCCCTCAAATGGAACGCCCTCCAGCGCTAAAGCAGGCAGCTCAGTGCGGAGCAAGCCATGAGACGGCTCAATGAATCGAGCTAGCTTCAAATGGCAAGAACCGAGGAACCCGTACCTGCTTCGGGGAGGAGACGAGGGCGTTGGCGGAGAAGTCGGCGCTGGGGAAGACGAGGTCGTGCTCCTCGGCGGCGAGCGACTCGCCGAGGACGACGGCGTTGATCCCGGAGATCCTGCCGGCGCCGGACGGCAGCTCGGACATGGAGTCCACGTGGCGGAGCTTGGAGGAGGAGGCGCCCGCCGGCTGGTCGCCGTTGGCCGTGCCCATGACCGGGCGCGCGTGGGGACGGCGACGGGGAGCGGAGGACGGGAACCGGGGGGAGGAGGGAGCGCGAGATGCAGTGAGATGCAGTGAGATCCAACTCCCAGCTCCGAGCGGGGGCGGAAGCAGCGATGGCTACCGGTGGCGTATAAATAAATGGCGATCCATCGACGGATCCATCTCTGCCTCCTCCGCGCTCACCCTCCCCCGAACGTCCCCGCCTTCTCTCTGCTGCGCCTGCCACCGGCAACGGCAACGTCGGCAAGTCGTATGTTGACTTTGACACTTTGTGGAGTATTTTCTTTCGCCCTTTTCCTCTTACTGATATTTTCATGCCAAATCAAAACGAACGACGCCATTACGCCAAACAGCTCGGAATCCGCAATGTCTCTGAACGTCTCTGCAGGAGCATCTCCAATGCAATGGTACGATCAACTACTGGATGTAATAAAACTTGTATACAATATCTTCAATTAATTAATTAAAATGTTTGTTCTTAAAATTAAATTAATATAGGGCCATATATACAAAAACAATATATACGAAAACACTACATATCGATCGCGCGCACGAGCCCCGCGCGAACTACTTCCCACGCCGTGCGAACTGCTTTCCACGCGAACTGCTTCCTAATTGGATGCAATAACGCAAGCTGACATCAGCTAAGATTCCGTTTTGTATTTTTCTTTTCGATGACCATAAATTTTCACTGGGTGCTCTAATCCACCAACCGTTTGCACCAACTTGTTCCTCGTATTTTACAAACAAAATAAGACGTATATTGCCATATAAACTTTGATCGGGTTTCCTCAAGTTTCATTAGTAGATCATCAAGTTTCATTAATAAATTCTTAAGTTTCATCAGCATGTTCTCAGGTTATTGAAACTTCAATCTTGTCTAGTGAAACTTGGGTTTCGTCTATTGAAACTTAGATTTCATACTCGTTAAACTTGCCGAACTGTCAAATTTCATTAGGATTAATCCAAGTTTCATCAAGTTTCAACATGTTTCATCCAAGTTTTTTCAAGTTTAATCAAGTTACATCCAAGTTTCACTAAGTTTCAACAGGTCATCCAAGTTTCATCAGGTTTCATCCAAATTTCTTCAGGTTTCATCAGGTTTCATCTGGCGCTCGTATTCATCAATACGTGGGCCAAGCTTCATCAGTACACGCCCAAGGTTCAGCCAATATAGGGTCACAATTCATCGGTACATGGGTAAAGGTTATTCAGTATATGAAACAAGATTCATCAACATATGGGCCAAGGTTCACGTCAACCGTGTTTGTCAAGTTCTATTAGTACATTATTCAAGGTTCACCAGTGTACGTGTCAAATTTTTATAAGTGGGTTCTCCTAGTTTCACATAAAAATTGAAAAAGTGAAAAAATAAAAAAAATAAAAAGTATTTGAAACGGGTTGCCCTCAATTTTTAAAGAATTATGAAATTTATTCTATGCAATTTGAACACTGTTAGAATTTTATACAAAAATCAGAAGTTTAATTGAAAAATTATTAACTGCACATCTAGCCAACGTCCTCCTTGCTGCGTCTCATGAACGCGGGGGCGGGGGCTGCGATCGGATGCGCGCGCTGCTGGCGATCCGACAGCCGAGGTGCATCTGATCTAACGCGCTCGCGCCGGACGTTCGGACGCTGGCGTCCGCCCCATATATAATATGTGCAATGCAACTTGTAATCCTCTATAGACTGGTTCTTAGCTAAGAGATAGTCTCTGTCTTTCTCCTCTACTGCTTTTTGCCACATAAAAAAAAGATGATGTGTACTCCTTATAGCCAGTTGACCTGACCCCATTAGAGATGGTATAAAGCGCTCTCTCTGCCTCTCAAGAAAATTAAACATTTTATAGTGTCTTAGGACTACTAGTCTCAGTTGGTTCAAATTTAATGGAATATTGGCTCTAACTATTGAAAAAAGCCTATGTAAGGTTTGGAGGTTGGCAACGCATCATGTATACATAAGGTTTTTTTGTGTAAACACCGTGTACCCTATCAAATAAAGATCATGAAAAATCTGAAAAAAAATTGTAGAAGTACTAACAAACTTACTCTACCTATCTATAAAGTCTGAAGATAAAATTCATTCTATATTAAGAGTTACAAGAAAGAGAATTATATCAATTTTTCAAAATTCAAATATGTCATTATTTTATCTTTTTGTAACTCTTAATATGAAATTAATTTGATATTAAAACTTTACACATAGGTAGAGCAACCAATGAAGAATATCTACAATTTTTTTTAGATTTTTTATGACCTTTGTTAGTTGGTGTACACAGTGTTTTACACAGAAACTATGTGTACACAGGATATATTGCCTTGCAGGTTAGTTGTAGGTCTCGTCTTAATGATAACTAGCCGCGTGGCGAGCCTGCGGCGCGCCGAACCAGCCATGCGGTGAACCAGCGAATGCGAGCGCACAGCGAGGTGCGAGCGAGCGAGAGCTGGGAGCGAGCGAGCGGCCAGCCACGCATCGGGCTGTGCGCGTCGCGTACAGGCGAGGCGATGGCACAACGAGGTGCGAGCGAGCGGTGGGAGCAAGTGAGAGCTGGGAGCGAGCGAGCTGGCAGCCACGCGTCGGCTTGCCCCGAGCGTGCTGCGCGTCGAGGTGAGCAGCTCCCCTGCAGGAAGGCGCAGCGCTGTCGAGCGCAAAGACGCAGCGTTGTCCATGTGTCGAGCGCATACGGGAGAAACACGGTTTTGTACAATTTATTGATATTATCTCAAACAATTGTGGATGCTCGTATGAGCACTTTCCATAGAAACGAGGAATAATTTCACATATTCAATATGTGCGAATAGCATAAGTAAAAGAAAAAGGTACCAATTTGACTATAAACTTTAGCTCTTACCCTATTGAAACATCCCCATTTTCAAAACCCTAAAAATCATGCATCATTATTTCATGTAAGATATAAAGTCTTCCTTGAAATGTTTTAATTTTAAAATGTGCATGTGTCGGGGATTAAATCACGGCTCATTCTTGCTACCACTCACTACTAATCGAGCATCTACTGGGGCCAAACTCCGGAAGGTTCTATCTGGCTCATATCGATCTGCTTAAACGAACTACGGTGGCTAGATGCGTAATGGCCAAGGAATCATGTTTGAGTCCGTCTCGAACAAGAGTTCTGCACGGCTACGTGAAGACCCGGACGTGGTTTTCCGGATTGGAATAGGAGTCGTGATCCCCAAGACATGGAGTATGCCTTATCTGCCTCGGGATATATTTGGCATGTATGAGTTCGTTGCGATCTCATAGTTAGCCCTACCGATATTCCCTCGGTAGGTCGGTTTGCTCAAGACTATATAAACAAGGCCCCTCTGCGTGTAGAGGGGCTCCGGACATTGAGTTTTACATCTTGGCATCTAGCGTAGAGCTCACGGCACTTGATCTTCGCATTATTGCTTCTGTACACCACAATCTCGCCGAGACTTGTTCGTCTCACGAGTCATCTCTTGTATTCATCTACGATATATAAGAAAAATTTGGGCGAGGGCTATTATCTCTCCCGAGAGGCTGAACCGGGATAAAAACCACATCTCCTGTTCGTTCTTTGTTCGTGATTGTTCGGCGTGTCTCTATCTCAATCTTAAAGAACCTTAGCGACTTGAGATCGATATCTCAACCGTCGGCAGTGGCGCCGTCGTGGGGATTCGCAGATCGAGCATGTCGAACTCTATCGGCGACGGAGATTCTCCCCGAGGACTACGACTCGGAAGGCGGGATGTCTCTTACCTGCCGGATCGGATCGATCCTTCAATCTTGATCGCCTTCGGATCTGGTTCCGGCTCCGTGCTCGGGATTGGATCTCTTTGCGCGGGCAGCTCTTCGCCGGCGCTATCTGATCCCCGCGACGAGCTCGTGCTCGGGATGGATCAACTTCGGCCGCGGCTCTTCGCCGGCGCGTTCTGATCCCGCGACGAGCTCCGTGCTGAATTTGGATCTCTTCGCGCCGAGCAGCGATTCGCCGGCGCTGTCGTGATCCCCGCGACGAGCTCCGTGCTCGGGATGGATCAACCAGCGGCGGCAGCTCTTCGCCGGTAGCGTCTGATCCCATGACGAGCTCGCTTCGAGGATGGATCAAAACTCGCCGGGATCCGGGCTGTTCGCTTTGGTGTGGAGGACGGGAGAGAGTGACCGACACTTGGAACATCGACCGGCCGTCGGTTCCTCGTGTAGGTCTTCGTTTCCCTAGTTTAGCGCTTTTTCTCAAATTTCGCTCCTTAGTTCGTCCAAGTCTCTCGGCCGCCATGTAAAGTTCAACCCATTGAGCGGTGGCTTCATGACCCCTGCGGTCCTCCTCACCACTTGTCTTCTCGGACTACTCTTTCTCTCTGGTAACACTTGATGGTCGCCGGTCTTGCGAACTCTTGGCTCCGCGATCTTGAGGTTTCCGCCCGTGTCTGGTTTCAACAAGTTCCTAAACTTCGAGTTGCGTAACACGACATCCGACCTCGCGGCTAAGCTCGCTCTCGTAAGCCCTCATGGCAGAGGCACTTACCGCTCACGGCACAACCACTTGGCAAAGCTCGCTCTCGTAAGCCCTCCATGGCGGAGACACTTTCCTTGTTCGGTTACCTTGAATCGCCTAACTTACGTTAACGGCGGTTCTGGAGCGAGTCGATCAGATACGGTGTCGCTCTAACTCTCTACGACGTGCTTGAAATCGCAAGCTCAGTCTTCATGCATCGTCCGTATCGGAGGCTAGGGCGTGGCTCTTTCTCTTGTGCACTGTTGGGTTCGCAAACTCAGTCCTCGGCAGTACTGCAGCAAGAAATGGGAGTTAGGCTAAGCGTTCTCGGTTTTTCTTAAAACTTTCTAGCGCTATTCGCCTTGCTCTTGGTTTCTGTTCGTCCTTGTCTTTTCTTTGCTCTTTTTGCGAGAAAAGTCGCTCGTCGACTCTCGCTCTGATTCAAGCGCCGCTCGGCGGTCTTGAGCTGCTCGGCCGGCTCCTCGGATCTATATCTCTCTGTCGATTGGGACTTGAGCTGAATTTCGCAACCCCTGCGTTTTCAGTTTTCAGTTCCTTTCCTTAGCGTTGGTTTTCCAAAACCTCGTTGGTCTTCGCTCTGTAGCGCTCCCAGCGTCTGAGCATGTCTTTTATCTGGCGACAACACTGCACGGCTCCGGTTAACGGCGGTGCACCACCGAGGAGTTTACGCCCCGTAAGCGATTCTCATCGCCAGCGGGCATGCCCACCGTAAGCCGATTCTCGCCATAGCGGGCACTCTGGCGCAGTTCCGCACTCGCCGAGGCGACACTAACGCCGCGGGTCCATGCCCGGATAAGATTTCGCCTCACGCGTCTTGCTGCGGCTAAGGTCTGATCGCCTTCCACGGTTAGCGATCTTAGCCACAGTGAGGCTGCACTTGCCCCGCTGCGTCTTTTTATCCATACTCGTCCTTCGCACGGTAATCCGGAGCATTGCACCACCAACGAGTCACGCCCGCCGTAAGCCGATTCTCATCATAGCGGGCACTCCTTGCGTCGGTTCGCGATTCGCCGAGGTGACACTAACGCTATCAAGGGGCGTGCCGGAAAAATTATGTCTTGTGCGGGTAGGTCGTCTTTGCGTGTTTTCTAAAACTTCGCTTTGCTCTTCTTAGAGCCTTTTCTTGCTCTCTTTTTCCCTTAACGGCTTGTTTCTTGTTTGTCTTCGCAGAAATACGAGGCGGGAACGTCAAACTCGGTGATGGTCGCGGCGGGTTCCCGGCTTCCCCTTAAAACCGATGTTTGCATCCCTCTCTTCCGGGTTTGCTCGCGCATGCCGGAACCGGTCACTCGCCGCGTATGATTTCTTGCCTTTGCCGGTCTTGACCTTCACGGTTCGGCTAAGTCAAGGTAGTGCGCCACCCTGTGAGTCAAGCCCATCGTAAGCCGATTCTCGCCATAGCGAACGGCAAGCGCATCGTAGTCGATTCTCATCGCGGCGGGCACTCAGCGTCGGTTCGCACATGCCAAGACAACGCTAACTTTGCCGCAAGGAATCGTCATGGGTAAAGCGTTGATTTCACACGTTCTCTTGCGGCTCGGCGCATCGGGTTGTGATTCACCTCGACCGCGGCGGTTCTTCGCCGGGCGCATCTGGTCCCGCGACGAGCTCCGTGCTCGAGGCTAGATCACCTCGCGCCGGCGGCTCTTCGCGGGAGCGAGCTCTAAAGATGCGTCTTCGCTTGGTCGTGCTACGGTTCCTTTAACGAGCTCCGTGCTCGGGTGGATCTCTTTACTGGTTCGCCGGACGAGCTCTACGCTGCGGGGCGGGTCACCTTCCTCGTATGCATTATGCGCCTCGCACACGATCTACGCCGGGGCACATCACCTCGCTCTGGCGCGACATTCGCTTCGAGCGCAATCCCTATTTCCTCGGGCAAGCTCTGGCCCGAGAGGTGGTTCCCTATCTTTCCTAGGCATCCGAATGTTCGGATGCGCAGACGAGTCCATCTCGCGACTTGCTATGTTCATTCTCCGGAAGATCGATCTTACGGATGCGGTGGTCGCTTTTCACTACCAAGAAGTCAATCCTCCTTGGTGACGTTCACCTCAAGGAGATGATTCACCTCGCCGGCGGCTCTTCGCCGGAGCAGCGTCTGGTCCCGTGATGGCTCTGCGCTTGAGGACTGGATTCGATTTACGCATCGAAGGTGAGTGCTCTGCTCGAGCAGATGTTGCTTTACGCTTTCGGCCTTAGCGGAGTTGCTTCAGCCTTGATCGAGTTTGTCCGGTCCCGAACAAGTCTTGTTCGGTTGAACCATGACTTTGTTCGGTCACTTGTTGCATGTCTTTATAGCGACATAGTTTCCCTCTTCGTGACTTGGAGTCTCAAGAGGATGACCCCACTCTAGTGAGTCCTTCCACTTGAGTCTTGGGGGCTAGCTGTCGGGGATTAAATCACGGCCCATTGCCATGGCCCACTCCCTGACGGCCTAATCGAACAGTCTACCAGGGCCCAGCTCCCTGGAAGGTTCTATCTGGCTCATATGCATCTGCCAACACTTCTGGTGGCTAGATGCGTAATGGCCAAGGAATCATGTTTGAGTCCGTCTCGAACAAGAGTTCTGCACGGCTACGTGAAGACCCGGACGTGGTTTCCCGGATTGGAATAGGAGTCGTGATCCCCAAGACATGAGTATGCCTTATCTGTCTCGGGATATATTTGGCATGTATGAGTTCGTTGCGATCTCATAGTTAGCCCGGCCCGATATTCCCTCGGTAGGTCGGTTTGCTCAGCACTATATAAACAAGGCCCCTACTGCGTGTAGAGGGGCTCCGGACATTGAGTTTTACATCTTGGCATCTAGCGTAGAGCTCCTGGCACTTGATCTTCGCATTATTGCTTCCTGTACACCACAATCTCGCCGAGACTTGTTCGTCTCGCCGAGTCATCTCTTGTATTCATCTCGATATATAAGAAATTTGGACGTAGGGCTATTATCTCTCGAGAGGCCTCAACCAGGATAAAACCACATCTCTCATTCGTTCTTTGTTAAGTGATTGTTAGGCGTGTCTCCTATCTCAATCTTAAAGAACCTTAGCGACTTGAGATCGATATCTCAACCGTCGACAGCATGAGTTTTGAAAATATTAATTAATTTGAAAATGTGTATGTTACCTTCTAAAAGCTAAATTCAATATTTTGAATTTTAAATTAATTGTTGTAAATGTCAAAGTAAGATTTTGGTAAAAATAAATAATTCGACTTTGGAAATTTTAAAATAAGTTTTTGAAAAAACCAAAGCGAATATTTTGGTAATAAATATTTTAGAAAGTTTAATATTAAAATTTAAAATAATATTTGGTGTTTCAAAATAATTATTAAAAATCCATACTTGATGATTAATAGTTTGATTTGGGTTTTATGAAAATAAAAATAATTTAAATCTAAATTTGAACATGCTCTTATTATTTTGGCAAAATTTGATTTAAGCCATTTGTATTTGAAAATTTTATACGTTTAAAAAATTTTGAAATTTATTTTAAGCCTTTTTACGTGGATAGGTGGGTCCATCCTTTATCCAAGGCTTCTTCTATTTTCTCTTTTTCCTTTTCCCCGGGTCTTTACCTTTCCTCTTTTCCTTCATTATTCTTATTTTCTTCCTTTTCTAAATTTGAACATGCTCTTATTATTTTGTCTTGATCTAAGCCATTTGTATTTGAAAATTTTATACCGCCATGGCGCCATTTCGCGTGCAAGTGGGTCGATCCCTCTCTAGAAGCTTTTTCTCTTTACCTTTGGGTCCTACCATCCTTGCCCACTTGCGCCATGGACCCGCCATGCCGTGCTGTACCCGTCGCCGCCCGGCGTGCTAATCCATGACATGGGACCCCCGTGTACCCGTCGCCGACGTGCAATCCATGACATGCTTAATAAAGTGCCGCAAGTGGCTCGCCGTCGACCCCACCACTGTCGGCCCAAGCTTGCTCGCCGTAGCCTATAAATACCGACGACCTCGCCGCGTCCCTTCTCCATTCCCCTCTCCGCCATTCGCGGCCGTGATTCTCCCTTCCGGCCGATCCACCTCCACGCCGCCGCGCCGGCTGGAACCCTCTCCGCCCCAATCTGCGCCTCCATCACCTTCATACGGCCTCCCCGTAGCTCGCCGGAGAACCTACACTCACCTGCTCAAAGCAGGCGACCACCTTCACCTTGCGCCGCCGTCTTCCTCCGCCCCGAGCCGTCGCCAGTGAAGGGACCTAAGGCCGAGAGGGGGGGTGAATCGGACTATTTTAATTTTATTCGCTTGTTGAACTTGGTCAATTAGTCAAGTTAAGCACTCAACTAGCGAATGAGCCCTACACAAGTCTAGTAGCGGAAGTAAACACAAGCGCGAATAATAAAGGAGGCAAGAGGGCAAACCGATCTTTTTACCGAGTTCGGTGCAAGCACCTACTCTCGTTGAGGAAGCTCGCCACACAGGAAAGCCCGGGACCCTTTCGTCCCTAATCCTCAATCCACTAGAAGAAGTTCGTTCCCGAACACATCGGAAGGGAACTCCAACTTGTACAAAAATCGGCAGCCTTCACACGCGAAGGACTCCGAAACACCCGACTTCACAGGCGAAGTCAACCTCGAGCACACCGAGGATTTAGCACATCTCCGACGCACTGGAGAAGACGATGCACCGGCTACGCCTAGCCGATGACCACCACGTTGGTGAGTTTGCTTGCGGTTCACGTGTCGATGAAGCTTGTGGTGGAGTTGAATCCCGGTGACAAGAAATCCAAGAGCACAATATCGGAAGCACAACTAGACCACCACCTCTCCCACCATCGAACTAGGCCAAGAACTCATGGGGAAGGCTCAAGAACTTCGGGATGACCGGAGGAGGCAAGGTATGGATTCTTTTTCTTCCTCTTCTTCTCCCACTCTCAATCTCAATTTCTCATGTTGGATCTAGGGAGATGAAGGATGAACTAGGGAGGAGCTCTCACTCTCTCAAAGCTTGGGAATGAACAAATGAGCTCTCTCAAGTCTCTCCCACGAAATCCCACCTATTTATAGGGTTCAGGCTGGGCCAATGGACGGATGAGATTAACTTGGAGCAGATCGGCGGCTAGCGATAAATCGACTTAGGCTGGAAGGGCTTATCGGACGAGTCCGACGGATTTATCGGAAGCCGTCTGATACTCCTCACTGTGTAACTCCGGATCTGGAAAACCGATGCCCACCATGTGTTCGATCGCGAGCGCAGCCGGCATCGGACGCGTCCTGATGACCTTGTCATGACAGGGTGCACCTAGGTTCTTGTCTTGTCTTGTGTCTTGTCTTATGTCTTGTCTTGTCTTGTCTTGTGTCTTGTCTTGTGTCTTGTCTTGTCTTGTCTTGTCTTGCGTCTTGTCTTGTGTCTTGTCGTGATCTTGTCTTGTCCTGTTGTGATCTTGTCTTGTCTTGTCTTATCTTGTCTTGTCGTGATCTTATCGTGATCTTGTCTTGTCTTGTCGTGATCTTGTCATGATCTTGTAATGTCTTGTTGTGATCTTGTCGTGATCTTGTCATGTCTTGTCGTGATCTTGTCTTGTCTTGTCTTGTCTTTTCTCTTGTCTTGTATCGTCTCGTCTCGTCTCGTTTCGTCTCTTGTCTTGTCTTGACTTGTCTCTTGTTTTGTCTTGTCTCTTGTCTTGTCTTGTCCCTTGTCTTGTCTTGTCTTGTCTTGTCTTGATCTTGTCGCTTGATGCTTGACGTAGATGTAGCAGGCTTGAGTAGGAACGAAGACTCACAAAAAGAGTATAAGAGAAAAACTATGAAACACAAGAGGCTTAATTTTGAAGTCCCTGTTGTCATCAATACCAAAACTTGATCTTACAATCTCCCCCTTTTTGGTAATTGATGACAACACCTGTAAGTCTCCTGTATAGCTAACTCAACAAGCAAATGTGTGTCTCGTGCAGTGGGTTAGTTCCAACAAAGACGATACCAATTAAGATTACTTCACTTGAAATAACAACTAGGCATAAGATCAATTGAAGTGCAATGCAATGCAATACTAACACCTAGCTCCCCCTAAATCATAGCCTATCAAGTGAGCAACACACAGATTTGCAAAATTTGCAATTTCTCCCCCTTTGTCATATTTTCCACTGTTCTACTCACTTTTCTCCCCATTGCTTGCCACTCATTCATTTTTCTCCCCCTTTGTCATCAATAACCACAAAGGGTAATCAACAAGCACATGAAAAGGAGACAATACTCAAGAGCTTTGTAGATTATACAAGTTCTAATCATGCCAAGTTATCCACCACATTGCAAATTTAAGACTATTTCTAGATCAAATATCACAATACACAATAGAGGCTCATGTTTGAGTGATGTGTAAGTAGAATTAAGATCTAAAACCGAATGTATAGGAATCAAAACCAATGAGTATCTAGTAAGCTCATGCACTAGGAGAGGTCCCTTGATGCAAACTAGCACCTAGTACAAGCATGTTCAAAAATACACAAGTGCTACACCAAGTCAAAGAGTTGAATCTAAAGGTTTTCTTTCAAGTTCCATGTCTTAAAACCATAGGCGACACTGCTCCAACATTACACTGAAGGATTCAGTGTCTTGGTCATCCAAAACTCCCCCTAAGTTCATGCCTAGTGCAATGGCAAGCTGTCTCAGCTGAGAAGACATTGGTGAGAACAAGGATGACCTTTTGGCCTTACTTTTTTGCATTTTGCATATTTTTTAGATTGCTCAACATTTTCATAATAAAGGTGCTCATATCTAGTCAAGGTATTAAACAAGATACACAATGAATAGCAAGACCAGAACTAGAAGCACTAGGTCATTCTCATAGAGATGAGCTATAAAAAGATACACATGGCTTTGACACATCTAACACTCGCTCTAAGTGAAGAATTATTAGCATGTGTTAATTAGAGCACCTATTAAGTACGATGACAGTCAATTTGATATTTAGCTATCAAGTGCAAATGGAGATGCATTGAACAAATATGAATCAAGTAGAATTTGCAAAGCTCCAAGATTGTCTCAAGTTCATATGATTGTGCCAGGTTCACACACAACAGCCCCACGACCAACTCAGGCGACATTTGACCTATCTAATATGTTCAGTTCATTTCTTAACTTACAAAAACATGTCTCATCTAGTGGCTTGGTAAAGATATCAGCAAGCTGGTCCTCCGTACGCACAGATCCAACCACGATGTCGCCCTTCATCACATGATCCCGAAGGAAGTGATGTCGGACGTCAATGTGTTTGGTGCGGGAGTGTTGAACCGGGTTGCTAGCTATCTTCACAGCACTCTCATTATCACACAGAAGAGGCACGTGGTCAAGTTTTACGCCAAAGTCAAGTAAGGATTGTGTCAGGAATAGAATTTGCGCACAGCTACTCCCTGCCGCTATATACTCAACCTCAGCAGTAGATAGCGCCACGGAGTTCTGTTTCTTTGATACCCACGACACAAGACATATACCAAGTAGGTGATAGGCCTCTGAAGTTTTTGCGATCAATCTTGCATCCGGCATAATCTGAGTCAGAATAGCCAAGGAACTCAAACCGCGCACCCTTAGGGAACTAGAGACCTATGCTAGAAGTGAATTTTAGATATCTAAAAATCCTTTTGACAGCTTTCAAATGCATTTCTCTAGGGGAGGCCTGGTATCTAGCGCACATGCACACACTAAACATGATATCCGGTCTAGATGCTGTCAAGTAAAGTAATGCACCGATCATGGAACGGTAAACCTTGGGATCCACAGGGTTACCTTCTATGTCGAGGTCGAGGTGGCCATTTGTAGCCATTGGGGTCCGGATTGGCTTGCATCCGTCCATGTCGAAGCGCTTCAGAAGATCCAGAGTGTACTTCTCTTGGCTTATAAACACCCTAGTCTTGAGTTGCTTGATTTGAAAGCCCAAGAAGAAATTCAACTCACCCATCATTGACATTTCAAACTCAGCTGCCATCATCTCACTGACGTCTTGCACCATCTTACTGCTTGAGCTCCCAAATATGATGTCGTCGACGTAGACTTGGCACAAGAACAAGTGTCCATCATCCACCTTGGTGAAGAGAGTAGAGTCTACTCGTCCAACACTGAAGCCCTTAGAGATGAGGAAGTCTTTAAATCTTTCATACCAAGCCCTGAGAGCTTGCTTGAGTCCATACAGAGCCTTCGATAGTTTGAACACATGGTTAGAGTATTTTGGATCCTCAAACCCAGGAGGATGCTCAACATACACCAGCTCCTCGATGTAGCCATTCAAGAAGGCACTCTTTACGTCCATCTGCTTAAGTGTGATGTTGTGACATGTAGAGAACGCCAAAAGCAGCCTAATTGCATCATGTCTGGCCACAGGAGCATAAGTATCTCTACAGTCCACACCCTCAATATGTGTGAAGCCTTGAGCCACAAGTCCTGCCTTGTTCCTGACAATCACTCCAAACTCATCTGTCTTATTCTTGAAGACCCATTTGGTACCAATCACATTGCAATCCTTGGGTCGCTCCACAAGTGTCCAAACTTGATTCCTTTCAAAATTGTTCAGTTCCTCATGCATGGCATTTATCCAATCAGGATCAGCCAATGCCTCTTCCACCTTCTTTGGCTTCAAGTCAGACACAAAAGCATGGTACTCACAGAAGTTAGCCATGCCACTGACCTCACTGAACCCAGCTGTTCTTGACCTTGTTTGCACACCTTGTTTCAAGTCTCCAATCACTTGATCAGATGGATGATCACGAGCAATTGAATGATGGGTTCTGATCAATCGAGAAGATTATCCATTTGACTGCTCCACTGACTCTCCATCTTGCTCATTAGCTTTCTCTGTCACTGAAGATGGCTCCACACTTGAGCTATCTTGAGGCTGACTCCCCGAGTCGACACAAGCTCGGGTGTGGTGGTGTGTGCTATCTCACTCACCCTAAGAGCTTCCATAGGCTTCACATCTTGACTTGCATTTCTTGCATTGCTCTTGCCAATGGCTCTCCATCAACATCATCCTGATTTTCATGCTGACCTTGACTGCCATTTGATTCATCAAACTTCACATCACAAGATTCTTCAATCTGACCACTTCTTTCATTGAATACCCTGTAGGAGGTCCCTCTGGAAGAGTATCCCAAGAGAATCCCTGTATCCACCCTGCTTTGGAATTTGCCCAAGTGCTCCTCTTTTCTTTATATAGACCTTGCATCCAAATACCACAAGTAGGAGACCTTTGGTCGTCTTCCACAAGTAGCTCATAAGAGGTCTTCTTGAGAAACTTGTAAATGTCTGACTTATTAATGCAATGATAAATTTGTCTTGATTCTCTCGACCAGAACACTTGAGAGGTTCCAAACTCATTGAGCATTGTTCTTGCCATCTCGATGAGTGTCCGTTTTTTCTCTCAACCACACCATTACGCTTTCGAGGTGTGTATGTGGTGAAGCGATGATCAACTCTAACTCATCACAAAACAGCTCAACAGAGGTGTTAGTGAATTGATTCCATTGTCACTTCTCACCTTTTGAGGTACATTCAAAATATTTTGAGCTTTCTTTACAAACCTTTTGAAAGTGTCCCCAGTTGGGGTTTTGTCAGGTAGAAAGAAAACCCAAGTGTATCGGGAGAAGTCATCAACAATGACCAAGCAATAGAGATTCCCCCCGATACTCACATATTTTGTTGGTCCAAAAAGATCCATGTGTAAAAGCTCGAGAGGTCGAGATGTAGACATGACATTCTTGGCAGGATGTGAGCTTGCCACTTGCTTGCTGGCCTGACAGGCGCTGCAAAGCTTGTCTTTCTCAAATGTCACATCTTGCACCCCAAGAACTAGCTCATTTTTAAAAAGTTTATTCAAATTAGCCATGCCCACATGCCCAAGACGCCTATGTCAAAGCCAACCAAGAGAGACTTTGGCAATAAGGCAAGTCAAGATGGATGCGACAGACTCATTAAAGTTCACAAGAAACAAGTTTTCAAAACGAAAGCCTTTGAACATAGTTTTCTCATTTTTATGCAAGACCACCATTCTCTCAGATGAGAAGTTGCAATGGAACCCCAAATCGCATACTTGAGCAACAGAGAGAAGATTATAATTTAAAGTCTTAACAAGTAACACATTATCAATTGAAAGATATGAAGAAATTGCTACCTTCCCTGTGCCAAGCACCTTGCCCTTACTTCCATCTCCAAAAGTGACCTTAGGGGGATGTTGTTGCCTTCCTCCCCTATTGAGGTGAACAACCAGGGGTTGCCGGTCATGTGTTGAGTGCACCCACTATCGATGATCCAATGGCACCCACCACTCCGGTAGTTCACCTGCATTAAGGAGAGATCACTTTTGTGACTCGGGGACCCACGGGGAGGTCCGGAGGGTTAACCTTCAAACTAAGCATAGCGAGAACCGTCGATCAATCAAAGACTTAGGCACCCAAACATGTGCCTTATGCTCATTCTCAGCCCTCAAATCAGCATATCTAGCAACCACCTTACCCTTGTCATTCATCCTAAGTAAGTAGTGATCATACAACTCAGCATGAGCTCTTGGAAGCTTGGGTTGGGTGTGCTTGGAAGTGTTCCTATTTTGGTTCCTAGGTGGATCTTGTCTAGCAAAGTTTTGTCTAGGAGGACCATTCCAGAACATTTGTGGATGAGCTAACCAGGTGGGAAACATGGGAGCTTGCCAGTTGTTGTAATGCATAGGAGGACCATTCCTATTGTTGTACCTAGGAGCGTATTGCTAAGCATGTTGATTCCTAGGTTTCCATGTGGAGTTATAGTGCCTAGAAGGTCCTTGCCATGTGTTGTGCTCATTGTGCTTTCTAGGAGCCTTGTTTCTAGTGTCCACATTTTTAGGCCCAATGTTGTTACTCTTGGTTTGGGCATGAGAGGAGTTTTGCTTCTTGGTATGTGCTTGAGAACCTTTCTTTTTCTTTCCCTTAAAATCAGGGGTGAAACCCAAGCCGCCCTTATGGGTCGGTTTTCTTTGTTTTTCAAGCATCTTGTTCAAAGCAACACTACCCTCATAGCACTTGCCAAGACCCTTGTCAAATTTCTCAAGCTTGGCCTTGAGTTCAGCATTTTCAATAGCAAGTTATCTAGCAGCTAGTACAAATTTACATGTATCAGGAGTGCACTCAACAGCTACATTAGAGGAACCACTTGAGCTAGATGCAATTATGGAACATTTAGCACATGTTTCAACAATAAAAGCAACAATGCTGGCAGTAGAAGCAATCATGGCACATTTAGAAGAGAGATCATTGTTAGCAGCAACTAATGTGATCGCGTGTATGTGATGCCGATGAAAGGTGTAATGACGGGAGGCACAATTAAAATTGGAGCAACATTCAAATCCTTTGGAAGAAGATGCAATAGGCAAGGCATCAACAGAAGCAGTCTTAACAACAAGTGATTCATTTTTAGCCCTAAGCTCATAAATGGTTGCTAACAGATCCTTTTCATTTTCATTCTTTGCCCTACGCTCTTCATCTAGAACATTTAGCTTCCTAGTCATGCTAATGTTATCACCGTGTAAGATGTCATACTCAGTCTCAAGAGAGTTATGCTTAGCAATTAAAGAATTTAAAAACTCTTGAAAAGTTTTAGCTCTCAAGATTTCACTCTGCACAATGTCAACCAATTTGAGTACATGCTCCCTAATTGTCTCATCATCCCAGTCAATATCAGAGTCAGAGTCAAAGTTTGATACCTCAGTGGAGGGTCGTGCCATCAAGCACTTCGGTGAGGTAGCTGGTGGTGATGAAGCCTTTGGTGTAGAAGTAGTAGAGGAAGCAGACTCATCCCCATCAGAATACCATACTTGTTCTTATGGTTCTGGGATGACCACCAAGCATTTTGGAGGAAGGGATGGAGACGGTGGTGTCATTTCAGCAATTGCCATGGTGGCAAGTCCTTGACCATTCTCCTCATCCTCGGAGGCGGTGTGTCCTTGGAGCTCTCATCGTGGCCCACTCTCCAAAGAATGCCGACTTCTTTCCTTGCTTGGTGGTGCCCTTGAACTCGGTCTTCTTCTAGCTTCTCTTGCTATCCTTGTCCTTGTGCTTCCTCTCCTTGTTCTTAGACTTGTCATCATCCTTTGTCTTGCTTGGCCTCTCATATTTGAGTTTATCCTTTCGAGGGCACATGGAAGCAATGTGACCCTTCTCATGACACTCAAAGCACCGGTAACTAGAGTGTGGGTTCTTGCACAGCTTCCTCAAGCCGTGGCGTCTCCCAATCATAGCCACAATCTCCTCGGTGCTTCACTTGGAAAGAACCTTGTTCCTTCATGAGTCTTGGATGAGGAAGGCATGTCACTTGGTTTACGTCCGGTTGCCTTGAGTGCTATGACCTTGTTCTTCTCGAGGGCGGGGAGTAGGCTGTGGGCTCGATGATGAGCATCTCATGAGCCCTTAGCTTGCTCAAGAAGGCGATGGGGGTCATCTTGTCCACATCACCCTTGTTGGACATGTAGGTGATGATGTCGCGGTACTCTTGTCTTGGCGATATCCGCATCATCTTCTGCACACATCAATATCGGCATAGAGTCCGAGCCCTTGAGCTCATTGATTATGTGGTTAAGTCGGTATACATATCATTAGCATTTTCATTTGGAAGCATCTCAAAGCGACCAAATTTCTTCTTAACCACCACTAATCTACCCTCCTTGTGAAGCGGTTCCCTCATGAATTTCTATGAGTGTGGTCCAGATGTCATGTCGGATGCAAGATTACTAACCCTCTCAAACACCTCCATACTCAAGCCGATGAACAAAACATTTTTAGCCTTAGCGTCATTAGCGAAAAGTTTTTTGTTCAGGTGTGAGAGGTACACCTTCGATCGTGTGATAACAATGCCATTCTCAGCGGCATCCCAAATGTCCGGGCCCATAGGCGAAGATATGTGGTCATGCGAATTTTCAAAATGCAAAGTGTGACCCACTAAACAATGGAACCCTATTAGCGACAACGCTATCCCTTGACCATCTCTAGCGGTTAAGCAAATTCTAGAAATCCTATGCTCGATACCAATTGAAGGGATCTAAGGCCGAGAGGGGGTGAATCGGACAATTTTAATTTTATTAAGCTTGTTGAACTTGGTCAATTAGTCAAGTTAAGCACTCAACTAGCGAATGAGCCCTACACAAGTCTAGTAGCGGAAGTAAACACAAGCGCGAATAATAAAGGAGGCAAGAGGGCAAGCCGATCTTTTCTCGGAGTTCGGTGCAAGCACCTACTCTCGTTGAGGAAGCTCGCCCACAGGAAAGCCCGGACCCTTTCGTCCCTAATCCTCAATCCACTAGAAGAAGTTCGTTCCCGAACACATCGGAAGGAACTCCAACTTGTACAAGAATCGCGACCTTCACACGCGAAGGACCCGAAACACCCGACTTCACAGGTGAAGTCGACCTCGAGCACACCGAGGATTTAGCACATCTCCGCCTTTGGAGAAGGCGATGCAGCTCGCCTAGCCGATGACCACCACGTTGGTGGGTTTGCTTGCGGTTCACGTGTCGATGAAGCTTGTGGTGGAGTTGAATCCCGGTGACAAGAAATCCAAGAGCACAATATCGGAAGCACAACTAGACCACCACCTCTCCCACCATCGAGCTAGGCCAAGAACTCATGGGGAAGGCTCAAGAACTTCGGGGATGACCGGAGGAGGCAAGGTATGGCTTCTTTTTCTTCCTCTTCTTCTCCCACTTTCAATCTCAATTTCTCATGTTGGATCTAGAAAGATGAAGGATGAACTAGGGAGGAGCTCTCACTCTCTCAAAGCTTGGGGATGAACAAATGAGCTCTCTCAAGTCTCTTCCACGAAATCCCACCTATTTATAGGGTTTAGACTGGTCCAATGGACGGATGAGATTAACTTGGAACGAGATCAGATGGCTAGCAGTAAATCGACTTAGGCTGGAAGGGCTTATCGGACGCGTCCGACGGATTTATCGGAAGCCGTCCAATACTCCTCACTGTGCAACTCCGGATCCGGAAAACCGATGCCCACCATGTGTTCGATCGCGAGCGCAGCCGGCATCGGACGCGTCCTGATGACCTGGTCATGACAGGGTGCACCTAGATTCTTGTCTTGTCTTGTGTCTTGTGTCTTGTCTTGTCTTGCGTCTTGTCTTGTGTCTTGTCGTGATCTTGTCTTATCCTGTTGTGATCTTGTCTTGTCTTGTCTTATTTTGTCTTGTCGTGATCTTATCGTGATCTTGTCTTGTCTTGTCGTGATCTTGTCATGATCTTGTCATGTCTTGTCGTGATCTTGTCGTGATCTTGTCGTGTCTTGTCGTGATCTTGTCTTGTCTTGTCTTTTTTCTCTCGTCTCGTCTCGTCTCTTGTCTTGTCTTGACTTGTCTCTTGTTTTGTCTTGTCTCTTGTCTTGTCTTGTCTTGTCCCTTGTCTTATCTTGTCTTGTCTTGTCATGTCTTCCCTTGATCTTGTCGCTTGATGCTTGACGTAGATGTAGCAGGCTTGAGCAGGAACGAAGACTCACAAAAAGAGTATAAGAGAAAAACTATGAAACACAAGAGACTTAATCTTGAAGTCCCTGTTGTCATCAATACCAAAACTTGATCTTACAGCCAGCTCGCCGCCGGCGATCTCCAGTACCTCCGAGCCCACCCCCAAGACCCCCAGAGCCTCCTCTCCATTTCCCCTCAACTTATCTCGCCGGAGCGCCGCCGCCGAGCCGCTCCCGCCGCCTCCCCTGCACTCTGCCTCTCCCTTGTGGGCCTGCCCCGTCAGCCCCTCCTTGCACCCCTCTGCATCGGCCCAAGCGGAGCCAGCCGAGACCCGCCCGACCAGTGGCAAGCACTGAGATCGCCAGTCAGGCCCGATAACGTCGGTCAGTAGAGGCAGAGCGAGCCGGCCGGGCAGCGCGCCGATAGCGAGCCCAGACCTCTGCACCCTTGTCACCGAGGCCCAGCACCGAGGCAAGCCGCAGCCTTCCCGCGCGTGCGCCTTTTTGGGCCGTTTTCGGTTCGAGCCCGTTGGTAATTGTTTTATTTATTTATTACAGCAAATTTTTTATTTTCATAGCTTGTGCGAAATAACTCCAAATTTAATGAAATAAATTTCTATGAATTTCTAAAAATGCATACTTTAATTTTAAAATGTCATTTTCACCATTTTCATCCATATTTTGTATGTGCATTTATTTGGGTGTTTTATCTATTTGCGCTAGATCCGATCGTTTACGCCGTTGCTACCGAAGACCAATCCAGGCGCCTGGGAGACTACACTTACGACAAGTCATTGTTGACTTTTTCCCTACAATATTTGTTGATCATATTGCTGCCTAGATTTCTAAATGATTTAATAGATTTGCTAAGTGCATATTATATTAAAATGTAAAAATGCTAGTTGATTAGGCTGAATAGTTAAATGCCCAAAAAAATTATTATTATCGTATAAACCTGATCCTTGTCAACCCTAGAAATACATAACTTGTTTATTGCCATTTCATTGATTAGTTGATCGTTAAATGCTTAGCCCCGCCGTTTATTGCTTGTAGTCGTCACTGTTATTTCATGTTAAAAGCAATGTTTCAAATGCGTGATTTAAAGATAGTTGATGCTGTCATGTTTGATAAAATGGGACTATTGGGGTACAATAGTTGGTATTGTAAAAGGGAAATTATTTTCGCAAAACCCTGATTTGGGTGGATGGTTGTATGGATTGGTGCAGTACGCACAAGACTCGGGCCTAGTGTGGGAACCACCCAAATCCATTAGGACCGAGTCCTTGAGGTAGACAAACTAAGTTTAACAGTGCGACCATGAGTGCTGGTATGGGCAGGCTCTGGTTGAGTACCCTGCAAACTCTTAGTTCGGGCATCTCACTTGGTGGAATAGGCAGCGCAGAATCCGTAGCACATGGTGTCGCGCAGAATCCGTGGTTAACGGAATTGAACCGTGGATAACGAAACCGCTCAGAATCGAGCAGAATTTGATAGTGCCCGCAAATGACGGTGCCACAGAATTGAGTGCAGAATCCGTGGATAACGGTGTCGCACAGATTTGAACCTATTGGCGCAAGAGGGGGCCGCTGGCAACTTAGTACCAGCCCAGAGGTTGAATCCTTAGCGGTGATGCGTGAGCTAGGAGTGAGTTGGTTAAAGACATTGTGGTGGTTTACTTTGTAAATTACCTCTTGTGGGTAAAGCGTGCAACCTCTGCGAGTGTAAAAGCTGTCGAACGGTAGTGCCCACGGTCAAGGCGAGCGATGGAATGCCGCCTCATGGTAGTATTTTCTCATTTTGTTTTTGAAATGGCGCCTTAAAAGAAAACCACGACAGAACGTCATGAGTCTTGTTTTGGGCCTTCGTAGTAGGACGCTGTGAAGTGATTGAGTTAGCATGACAGGTAGTCATGAGATTTGTATGGCTGCTAGCCCTGAGATTATGATTTTGACATGGCGGATAGCCCTGAGATTTTGGATTTGGCGGTTAGCCCTGAATTTGGATTTCTATGGCAGATAGCCATATGATCTTTGGATGGACATGGCAGGTAACCATTAGTTGCTCGTGCTGGATTAAAACCGGTGGGTAGCCGGAGATTCAAAAGAAAGATATTTGTTTTAACTCTTCTTAACTCTTTTCCACATTTTCAAAGATATATGAAAATTTATAAAGTTGATTTTCCACAAAAGAAACACATCGATTGTAATAAATACCGGGGTAGGAAGGGGCCCGGGTGTGATGAAAGGCGAGCCCCCTCGAGGCGAGGTCCCAGATCTTCGCTTCACCACCACGAGTCAAGCTGTTCGGCGCCATCAAGGCGTCGCTTCGCGCTTATACGCCAGTGCGGCTGTTACATCGCGCCTTGCACGCTCCGTTCGTTACTTCCTGCTTTCGCGTTGGTACCTCCACCGATCCGTGCAGGGATCTGCGGACCAACTCACATGCTCTTTTGCCTTACCCCGAGGACCTTAGGCTCAACTTTGGGTCCGTCGAGAATTGTTGCACCTCCTCCCTCTTCTTGGCGTCGGCTCACCCGCTGCTACTCGGTCCCGCCACTGGTTGGACCTTTCTTGCATACCATAGGCGAGGGCGAAGAAGACAAGGAACCCCGAGGTCGTCTTTGAGTCCGACTTCTGGCGGATGTAGGCTCGTAGTGTTGCACCCGTATCCTTTGCATGGGTCGTTGTCACCCTTTTCTTTCTTTTTCTTTGGCTTTGTGTCTTGTCGCGCTTTGCAGCGCTTTGCCACCGCGCCAATAATCGGCCCGTTCCTAAGAAGGCCGCCGCCTGCTGTCTTGCGCCGCCGCCTTGTGATTTCGCCTCCCTACTTGCTTTGCCTTGCTCAGCGTCCGCGCCACCGCCTCGCTCCCATTGTGCCGTCTTTGCTTCTCCGTCGCCCGGCGATGAGGAGAAGCGAGATTCGTTCCCGAGTCCTCGTGGTTCCGCGAGCCCTCGCCATTCTCCGAGCCCTCCCCGTCGCCCCCCGAGTCCGCAACGTTCCCCGAGCCCTCGCCGTCGGCCCGAGCCGAGCGAGTTTCGCCTCTTCCTCGAGGAGATGAGGCATTTCCCGCTTTGGATCACCATGGTAGCCATCTTCCTTTGGATAGCGATTACCTGGTGGGTCCTGTGGTTCCAGTCCTACTAGTGTACCGGTGCCCGTTGTGTACCCTGGATCGTAGCTAGAACGTATGCATGGATTGACGTCATGGCCTCTTGTGATACGCATCCTTTGATTGTATCTTTATAAAATTTGGTTGAGTTGTGTGCTATATATCTTGTGCGAATTATTTTAAAAATCATGTTTTGGATGAAAACGTAATTCCCCTTATGCTTATCTCGTTCCTCTCCTATCTATCAGATGGTGATCTCCCGCGTGGCTGGAAGAAGAGATGTTTCTCGGGGCCAAGGTCATGGTAGTGCCCCAAGCCGAGCCAGTGCCTCACACCATTCTCAGGATCACTCCGTCCACAACGATCAGCTTTCCGTTGGAGGACACCCTCGTACTCTCTGCTCTCGGACCGACTCCACTTTTGAAAAAGGATTTAATCAAAGGAGTTGAGAAAGGATTTGAGAAAGGTTTTGAGAAAGATTCCGTTTGGTGGAGCCACCGGTGATATTCGAAATGGGTATCGACCTATCGGAAAGTGTCCTTGTGAAACCGGACACGCAAGTTTGGAGAAAAGAAAGAAGAAAGAATTTTGTTTTCGCTATAGCCTTTGAGGCCAAGTGGCGAGAACCGTTTGAGAAGAGCCCAAAGGAAATGTTGAGATTCAAGGTTTCCAAATTGCTTTGTCAAAACTAGGATAAATAAATGCATTTCTGCAAAACTACCCAAGCCTTCCATTTGTACTAAACCTCATCCGCATACATTCAAACATGAGTACCTTTATACTCACTCTGTTTTCCCTTCCCTCTTTCCAAAATTTCAGCAGCCCGCATGAGCTCCTGTGACTCTGTTTTGAGGAGGACTCGGACTACGAGGAGGAGGAGGACTACGAAGCGAAGAGTAGGGTTGCGTGTTTCCTACCGCCGTTGCACTGTGGATTAGGCCACTAGCTAGAATAAAGTTGCGCGAAAAGGATTGTAATAAATGGGAGGAAGAGTCCTCGGGGCCTCGTGGCGTGGCGAGAGCCCCTCTGAAGGCGAGGCCTCGAGCGCCTGAGGCGAGCGGGTGCGCATGAAAGGAGAGGCGAGGCCCCAGCGCATTTAATGAGACATCAGGCGGATACGGCAGTGAAGACATGATTCGGGACTATAGTGACCTTAAGACATCTTGGTGATGCGGAAGACATGATTACCACTCTGTGACCTTTGCGGTCGGTGGCACACTGTGGGTACGAAGAATTGACCGTGAGAGAAGGTTTGCTTGAGGAGGCCGCCGCGTCGGGAAGAAGCGGGGCCCCACCCGCAGACTCACCGGTGGATTGTGCGGGTCGAGGCCACTGCGGCAAGCGAGAGCGGCGCGCCGCAGCGTGCGAAAGCGGCACGCGTTTTGTCTCTTCTGCCGAGTCGTGTCGATTATCTTGAAATCAGATCTTGCCTACCCCTCGGCTCTCTCTTGACCCAAAGCTTGTATAAAGGGGAGAGAGAGAGAGGGAAGAATGCGTGCACTAGCATTCGTGCATTCAAACGCTCTGTAAACACATCCCCATTCAACCACAATCGGAAAAGAGCTAAGGCTCGGCGGAGTAGGACTATTACGCGAGGGTCCGAACACAGGTAAATCGTGAGTCGCTCCTCGTTGTGCCCGACGCTCAAATCGAACCGAGCTTGATCGAGTTGGCTAGCAGTCTAAAAATCTGACCAGGGGTGTGATCCGCAGTGGTTGAGCGGAGAACACGCCGTCAAAACCTTAATCCCTCCTTGGCTAAGCCCTCATATGCATATGTCAATTTGGCTTGCGAGTATTTGCACATATACTCACCCTCGCGTTCACTCACGAGCTGCTCATTCCAACGAGCAGGACCAGATGCTCAGAACTATCACCCGGACGACGTTGAGCCTGAAGACGATAGCTTTGCTGATGGTGTTCAGGACGTGAATTTCTCCGACGCATAGGATCGCTAATACAGCCTTGCCTATGGGATCTTCTTGGATTTTCCCTTTTGGTTCTTCTTTGTACCCATGCTTCCGCAGTTGTATGGCATGCGTGCCAGTTTTTTGTATTATGAGCCTTAATGGCCGCACTCTGATGTAATATTTAATGTTTTAATAAGAATGGTTATGATCCAAGTTCTAAAAATCTGTGAGTACGGTAAGGCACAGAAGGGACTCGACTCCTTCAGGCGGGCCTCGACACCTGTTTTGGTCTACGAACTTCAAAACTAGAGTAAAATGCACGGGCGATACCTAAACTATTAATCGATTCTCATCCAGGTCACTATTCTTTGAAATTGTAGTTTTGAGTCCCTAATATTTTTAATTGGGTCCCTCTCGGTCCAAACCTACCATGTGACAGCCTTGGAGCTGACATGGCACTGACATGGCCGTCCATGTCACATAAATTACTTAACAAATTCAGAAAAAAAAACTAAAAAATTCCAGAAATCATAAAAAATATGGGAAATCATAAAACAATTAAGAAAATTCATTAAAAAATCAGAAAAAGTAGCACTTGAGAGCTTCCATACGGCACGATGCTAGAGGTCTTGCGCTTATAACTACAGAGGGATTCAAGACGACCACACTGTATTTATGTTTTTTCCATGATTTTATGATTTTTCATGGTTTATGTTTTTTTAATGATTTTCCATGATTTTTTATTCATTTCCCCAATTGTTTATTGATTTTCCCGTATTTTTATGATTCTTTTGATATTTTATATGTTTTTAATAATTTTCCTTTTTCCTGTTTTTTCATTTTTATGATTTTGAAAAATAATTTCCCCATATTTTAATGTTTTTCTTTTTAAATGATTCCCCATTTTTTATGTTTTTAATGATTTTTCTCTTTATTAAACTAATTTACGTGACTTGTCAACGCCGCATCAGCACTAGGGCTATCACGTGGCAAGTTTGGACCGGGGCGGATCCATTTAAAAAGATTAGGGACCCAAAACTACAGTTTTAAAGAATGGGGACCTAGATGAGAATCGACTAATAGTTTATGGACCACCCGCGTATTTTACTCTCAAAACTAAGTCAACTTGATCTTCGAATAATTAAACCATACAAAGTTGGTCTTTTGATCGGTGGGCGTTCACATGGGTACAACCACTAGTTCACAGTGTCCCGCTAGACCTAGCGGCTGAAATCACATTCAAGGAAAAAGATGAAGGACAATCCTTACACTGTGAAGAGATAAGGGGCATAAGTAGCAATATGAAAAAGACAGTGTATAGGAGAGCATCGGTCGATAGGATGCGCTTGTTCAACAATAGCCAAGCGAAAAATTTGCGTTTGGACGGTGCCCTGGGTTTCCAAATGACCAAGTCAAGCTGAGAGTTATTGCTAACCCCATTGCATCGTAATTTGTAAGTTGACTTGACAGTACTCAGATCGGATAACACCAGATGATTGAATCATGGGTACCATTGTTTAGCTGGACTTGATTCAGCTCCCACCATAAATCAAGAAATTCAAAACGTAGAGTGGGGTGAAGCAAAGACGAAGTTCTTGTATCCAATTGTTTGAGCATGGGGCGTTAGCAACCATCTTCGGTTCATTTTAAAAGAGAAAATTCCGGGTGCAATAGCTTGGGTAGTTAGGATCAGCTTTGTTTGGTAAGATAGTAAAAATTTCGGGTGCAATAGCCTTAGTTAGCTGGGTGCCTTGTCCCGTAACCAAGGCGTGACGATTTTGACATGTCTAAGGATAAATTTTTGTTTGATCTTCATAGTTAAAAAATAAAGTTAATCCGGTTTTGAAATCCAGGATCACAATACGTGGAGGGGAAAAACAGTAATTTTTCCTAACTATAAACAAGAGTATGCAAAGGATTACTGTAGTCCAACAAGTGTGGTGTAATGATGTAATCGAGGGCTCCAGGATACTTGTCGCATATACACCCACCCGTTGACTTTAACCCCCATCATTCAGGCACTACCGCGCAGATGGCATACAAAAAGGAGTAAAATTTTGCTGGCAACCATCGGCCGCCAGAGCAAACTCTAGCCGGATCAGCGACTGCACCCATCGGTGGTCGTTGGCTGTTTTTCTTTTATGTCGTTGCGCAGCACGAGCGACGCGAGCCGAGGCGCAAAGCAATTTTCTATATTCTGGCCGGCTGAAACGCCGCCGAGCAAGCAGGGCTCGCGATCGACGTGGTGCCGGGCTGAACCGCTCGCTAGTCGCTACCACCCAGCCCATCAACTCTGATCAATCGCTTTAGGCCTCTTTGATCGGCGGTTGTGATTCAATTTTAATTGTAGTTATAAGAGATAAGAGTGTTTGAAAAGAGACCCGAAAAAACTAAAAAATTTATTTTAAAAAATATTTAAGAAAAGCTTCGGAAAACCTAAAAAGTTATTGCAAAATGTTACGGTAAATGATCCGTATGAAAATAACTAATTCTGTAGATCGAATCAGAAACATACCAAAACCAGCAACCGAAGAGGGCCTTAAAGCAGCCGTAACACAATGACACGTCCACCTACTAAGTCGCATGACAGAGCGGATAGGTGGTGGGGACTGGGGTGTCACTGCCATCGCGCTCGCGTTCGCACGGCTGGCCGCCGGCGCACGGCTTAGCAGCCGGAGGCGCGGCCGTCTCGCGTGGACCGGCGACGTGTGCAATGTACGGCAGCACGGTGCATCCCAGTCCCAGGGGACGGATGCTGATAATTAGCATCATTCATTGGCCGTTCAATGTACAGCTTTGTTTTGTGATTTTGTGATTAAAACTGGTCCATTCACTGGGTGCACGTCGGGGGCGCCGGGAATTTGTTCGGTTGCCCTTGCCCCGGAGGCCGGATCGGTGAGCTCTCCCACCGTCGCGATCAGCCAAGGCAGCAACGCGCTGAAACCACACTCCTCGGGCTATCTAGGACATTATATTTATCTAGGTCGTAAATGTTTTATCTAATTGTTTACTGGTCTATTACTTTATTTGGGTGTAAGTTTAAGGTCCTTCTGATTATCTATTTTACTTTATTTTTTAGTTAGGAAAATTGATGATCTTAAAAAATATAAAAAGGCTAAATGAATTATTTTTAAAAAATCAGATCTTTAAAAAATCTCTACAAATTTCAAAAAAAATATTTCAAAATGTTACACTGAACGGCGAAAATCTCTACAAATTTCAAAGAAATTTATTTTAAAATGTTACACTGAACCGCCTATATAAAAAGAACATTTTTTTTCAAATGGAACCAGAACTAAACTAGAATAATGAATGAAAGAGGGCCTAAGTACGGTGAAAGCACGTCCCTATATGACATCTGCGTGGGCTGTAGGTGATCCACTTAGGTGATTTTGCCTCTGTTGCCCACGCCCCTCCCCCTCTCATTGTCTCTCTCTCTCTCTCTCTCTCTCTCTCTCTAGAACCACTCCCCCTCCCAGTTCTCTTATTGGTACCACCTTCCTCTCTTCGAGTTAAAGTTATGCCGCTTTGGTCTTAGGTGGGATTCAACCTGTTCCTCAAGCTTATAGGGGCTAGGGAGTTGGAGGTCTAGCAACGGGAGGCGGTGGTTGTGCCACAGGAGTCGGGGAGTGATGGGTGGTAACCACGCAGAATCAACTAATAATATGTGAATTAGGCAGGGCCAGCCGGTGGAGGGAGGAAGATGAGAGGTGCGGTGAGGCGGAGTAGACACCACTAGCCACGAGCGATCGCTAGTGAGGGAGGGGCAATGTTGGAGTTACATGGAGTAGCCATACTAAGGAGGATGGAGAAGGGTGAAGGTGGAGGAAGAAGAGACACGATCCATGGGCAGAAGTGAGAAAAGTTGTTTGGGTATATCACCTACCGCCCAGGAGACTAGCCAATAGGTGTTCCCAAAGAAAAACTATTTTACTTCAAGATAAAATGATGCAAGTTTACAATGTTATATGGGGACGAAACTTGAAAAAGATATATCATGTTTGGCATGAGAAGGAAATGGAGAAAATAGAAAATAGGTGGAAAGATAATTTCATGAGTCATGGTCACCCAGGGAAATGATTTTATTGTTTTTTAAAAATGAAAATTCTCATTCTTTACCCTTTTTTCAAATAATCAAGACTTTGCAATCTCTATCTCTCATTTTTCATTTTTTTTTCTTCCAATTTTCTTGAACCAATCACGCTGCCAGGGAATAAATGAGAGTGACTTTGGGAGGTTGCACGGGTGCAAGTAATCAGCTCTGATTTATGAGGAAAAGGACCGACGCCCACACAACCCCATTCGCAGCTGCCCTGCCGGGCGCTTGACCAATGCCCTTCTTGCTTGATGACGACCGGCGAGCACGGCGCCTGTGGATCCTTTGCCTTTTGCCAACATCCGCTAGCCGTGCCGCCATTGCGCCAATCCTAAATCTGTCGGGTCACAATATAAGAGAAAGATCCTCTTTAATTCACAGTTGTGATTTAGGTCCCGTTTTTTGATCCTTAATCAAACAAGTGTAATAAGTATGATGAAATGCACTCCTCCTTCTCTCCTCCACAAACCATTTGAGCAATAAGAGAAAGATCCTGAAACGAGTGAATTCGAGAAATTGAAATCAATTTCGAGAGGTAGTCTCGATTGAATCCATTTCGTTTGATTTGCTTTTCAAAGCGTTAGGACCCACCTTCAACACAACAAAAAACAAAATAAAAAACTCAAAGCATATGTCTTTTTAAAGCGTAGATAAGTACAGAATAAAAAAACTCAAAGCATATGTCTTTTTAAAGCGTAGATACGTCGTTAAGCTGTTAAGCCGTTAAGCTGATAAGCTGAAAAGAACTGGGTCTTAGTTTTAATTCTAGTTTAAAAAGTTAAGAACCTTTAAAATAGACTTAAAATAGCTCAAAAAATTCATTTTAATATTTTTAATATCTTTGAGAAAAAATCCTTAAAATCTCAAAAAAATTATTACAAAATATTATATTAAATAATTCGGATAAAAATAATAAATTTTTTAAACCGAACAAGATCCGTTACCGTATTAGAACCATGAAGCAAATAGGACAAAAAAATACACTATATATTTATAAAACAAACTACGCAGGCTTCTCTCGTCAACAAAGATAAATCTCCTCAGAGTTAAACAACTTTATCTGGACGTTGACATACAGCGAGCGCATGCCGAGAGGTGGTCCAGCCTTATGAACCAAGCAAAGCAAGCCAAGGTGTCCGCACTGTCCACTTGTCCAGCCAGGGCTGGGATCTTCGGGGAGAGTGGCTGCACGATGCGCGGTAAAATAAACACCACCGATATGCATATGCAGCACTCCATACATATCAAACTGATATTCTAGGCTTCGTTTGCATCAACGCATCTCTCCACGCACGACATAGGCTACGTATAGACATATAGAAACTCCTTTTATTATTTGGATCAACCAATCAGATCATAGCTGGCCAGATGCCAGAGAATATTATTTTTGAGGTTTAGTCTTGACTCTCAAGCATCGATTGGATACACGTACACTTACCGGCCAGACACTCCGACGTTCATTTCTCTCTTTCCAGTGTTCCCTCCCTCCTACCTGTATCAAAATAAAGCAAACCGAGCCCAGGGATTTAAATTTCGATAGAACAAAAATTTCGATCCCCAGAATTTGAATTTTTCAAAAAAGTTGCTGAACTTGTGATTTGAACTATGGATCTCAAGCTTGTTTAAGGAAGAACAACCCAATAGGCTACAAGACTAGTTGTTAAGAGTTAAGTTATGTCTTCTTTTTATGTATAAGGATAAAATTTGATCAAATCTTTTGAATTCAATAATTTCGTTTTCATTTCGGTCGCCGGCGAAATATCCGAAATATCCAAAATTTCGTTGAAATTTCGTCAGGAAAAAAAATCCTAACCAATCCATCACATTAATAAAAAAAATTCTCACATAAATAAAAAAATTACATCCTAGTTAAAATGAAGTTAAATTATAACCGCATAGATTTAACAAGATCGAATATAGAAGGGTAAAGATTTATAACATCGATTATAATTTAATTAGAATATACTAACAATGTAGATAAGAAGACTAGATATAGAAAATACAAAATCACGAGGCAACCAAAATCTTGGGGCATCCGTTTGACGTATGGGAACATAATCAGATTGTGATGCCATCCCATTATAGTCCTTATTCATTTGAACTCTAATTGTCCATAGTCTATATTAATTCGTGTTCAAATTTCAAGTAGAACTCCAATTGATTATATTAGTTAGGTCTCTATTATAACTTCTCTATATGGTTTGAGATACCAATCATGAGCAGATTGGGGTCCTCTTTGATTCACGGTTATGATTTGGTTTTGGTTGTAGTTGGAAAAGTTAAAGGCATTTAAAAAGATACTCGAAAGACTAAAAATTCATTTAAAACATTTTTTGAGATCTTAAAAAACATCACAAAGTCTCAAAAAATATCACAAATTGGTATAGTGAATGGTCCATACAAAAATAACAAATTTTATAAACTAAACCAAAACTGCATCAGAATCATGAACCAAAGAGGGCCTAGAAGTCGCTGAGGTCGATAGATTGGTTATCAATGCACGGGTAAAACAGATCGAAAAAGCACCGTGGATGCATCATGTACGTGTTGCCGTGGCAGGAAGCCAAAGAAGGCGACATCATATATCAATTTTCTCTAGGCACCGCACTGAGCTTGAAGCTCTTGGTCGGGATATGCACGCAAATTTACTCATAGGAAACCCTAACCCGCCCCCCTTAACAGGCCTCGGTGGGCCTGGCCGTCGAAGGCCAGCGGTGCCAAAGAAATAAAAAGGAAGGCTGGGCCTGGCCGAAAGTAGAATTAGAAAGGGAAAGGAATGGGCCAATAGAGGGATTAGTGCGTAAAAGAGCAGAAAAAATAAAAGAAAAATGGGAGAATCGGGCAATAATTTTCAAAATGGCCTTTCTAGAAAATCCGGAAGGTACATGAAGTATTTTCTGATATCAAGAATTTGAAGAATAGCCCCTGATTGTGAAATTGGCATAGTTTTCTATGCAATGGGAAAATATGCGCAAGGGCCCCAAAAAATATGGAAATTACACAAAGCATTTTCAAAATTTGAGAAATTATCAGGGAAACCCAAAATTTGCAGAATCTTGAAAGAAAACATATATTCTGGTATAAAAGCATATGGGGATTCCAATTATTAATCCCTTTTTTGAAGATATTTTAGCTGTTGTTAAGTACTTCTATTTAGTTATTCATGAATTTTGCTAATGTAATTATACATTCACGCTATCTAATGTTTTCTAAAATGATAATATGGCTTACGAGTATACACCGCTGTTGTCGATTCGAAGTCGTTGACACGAAGCCGATCGGGATATAGCAAATGAATGTTGCCGATTTGAAATAAAAGGTGTTATGTCGATCAGTTAATTGCAAAACTTTTCATATAGCATATGATTCTTAGTTTGATTGGCAGCATATGACATGAAGTCCAAGCACGCGCGCACATAGCACTGACCATAGGCATGAAACCAGCACCGTCAACCTATTGGTTCTCCTATGCCCGAGCACATACCAGTCGCATGTACCATCTCAAGTTGTCAGTCAGCCGAACTGCCCCTGGATGAAGACCTACCACTTGGTTTGCACCGATGTCGAGATTATTGCCACACATGTAAGTAGTGCACCGTTGACCTCATTGATGGGACACTCATGAAGAGATACCGTCCGACTTGCCCCATTGAATTTATTCCACACATGAAGTGGACAAAGATGACAAGACCCCAACAAACAGCATTTTAGTTGAAATAAATGCATATTTCGGAAAATCTACCTAGTGAACGAATAACACCCTTTGTTTCCCCTTTGGATTGTGATTGTTAACAGATATTGTATGAATGTTAGAAGGAATAATGAGTTAGAAATTCTCGAAGAGCAAATTATTTGGAAAAAGAATTAAAGCCCTAGAAAAGCAAGTCTTGATTCTCATGTTTACTTATAATTTATCCTTTATTCTGGTATATACATTTGAAATCGCATTTACTATTTGAATGTTATGAAATGTATATTTCCTTTATCTAGATTGCTATGCATAGAACTAGTGTAGCACCTTATGGAGGTATAGAAATGTTGGTTGTGTGTCAACTCATAAGTATTAAAGCCCAAGAAAAGCAAGTCTTGATTCTCATGTTTACTTATAATTTATCCTTTATTCTGGTATATACATTTGAAATCGCAATTAATATTTGAATGTTATGAAATGTATGAATATTTCCTTTATCTAGATGGCTATGCATAGAACTAGTGTAGCACCTTATGGAGGTATAGAAATGTTGGTTGTGTGTCAACACATAAGTATTTTAAGAGAGACATAATACTCTAGTTAATCATGAACAACGCTGGTTGTATTGGAGCATCTCAATCAGTGATTCTTGCGTCACTTGCTTAATAAGAATTATACGTATATTACCTATGGGTACTACATCGGCACTTGAAGAAGCGTGATTGTAACCAAAATCCACTTGTACTCTGCACAGTGAAGTGTGAGGGAAGACATCTCTCCCTTCCCATTTGATGTCAAATCAATGCAATCAAGTGTCATCAGTTTCTTTTCTCTAATGTCGTCGGTTACTACTTGTTAATGAAGGGTTAATCAGCCTTGTCCGAGATTAAGGGTGGACGACGCGGAGCTGCCTCTCTGGCAGTTTTAACCTTTTTGTTTTCAAAATGTTTCTTAAAGAACCACGATGGAGGTCGTGTGTTTGGTTTTCTCCTCACATGTGTACTATGACTGTGAGGGTGTAGGTTCATGGTGGGGAGCTGTATATCTGTGTGTTTTAGTTACTTGATCTAGGGACTAGAACAGGTAAAGCATAGAGGGGTCCGACTCGATTATTGGGTCCCTACATTCTAAATCTTTTCAACTTGAGCTTTTAGTGATTTCTTGGGGTCTATGTGAGTATTTTGGTACTAATTTAGATTAGCTTGAAAGAAACTTGGGTCCGAAACAAGTATGTTGATTTTGGTGCCTACAGGTGCATAGGTGGTGGTTGATTCTTCATCCGGGAGTCAAGTCGGTCAATTATATGCCTACTGGTGCATGGGTTCCTCAATAACTCTGTTATCCATGATACGAGAGTGAATCCTGTGTTGTCACTTGGAGGACCACGTACGAGATGACACCAAAGAAAATGCCATAGCCGAAAGTGGACTTACAGGTATGGGACATCCCGCGCAGTCGACATCGGAGTAGAATGTCACGTCGGTATGAGATGACCAATGCAGAAAGAGGCTGTGACAGAGAGTGCGTTGGGTTTGCTGAAAATATGCTTCATTAATTGTAGTGATGTGAGGCTCCCATGCATGAACCAATTCACCCCAAAGTCTAAACTAGTAGGGAAGGGTGGGCAACACGTTTATAATTTCCAACACTCCCCCAGATAATTGTCTCGACCTTGATTTGAACCTGATACATCTAGCTCTGATCAGCCAGTTCACCCAAAAGTCTTAGGCTGCATTTGGTTCGGGGTTAGATTAAATGGGTTAGCGAACCTTAAGCCACCTAGATTAACTTAACCCATCTTAATCCATGTTTTGTGTTTGGTAATTAATCAATTAATCTACTCTATTTGGTTGGGTTATTGGGACTACTAGAGAGATTAAGTCATCCCACCCTCTTGTTGGTTAGCTAATCCGGGATTAACGGGGTTAAATGGTGTTGATCGGGTTAACCTAACCCCATCTAACATTCCCCCGAGTGTTTGGCCGGTTAAGTCCTTAATCCATCCCTTAACCCAAACCAAATGTTGTCTGAGCTGATGGGGAAGGGTGGACAACACACTTATACTTTCCAACACTCTAGGCCTCCCTCTTAGCCACCTGGTTCCATAGGCCATTGACATGATGGGCTTAGGTATATATGGGAGCGAGCTATATTGGTTGGGGCTTAGGGAGAACAACAAGCTCAAAGGCAACACTCTTGGAAGAAACTCTACGGTGGCACTGACGAGAGGGGAAAGAGGAATGGGAAGAGGGAGTTGGTTGAACAACATGAGTGAGTAGGACGAGGCGGTGGAAGTGAGGGGGTATAGGTAGCTCACCTGGGAAGGAAGAGGGAGCAAAAAAATAGTGAGCGAGTGATAGAGGGATAGGAAGAAGAGAATTGGTAACCGACAAGTGTATTGTAAATAATTTACTTTTTTACGAGAACTACTTCAAAATTAGTTGAGTTTGGCAGGTTTGCACTATTTCTGTAATACAATTGACATACTGGAAATCTCTATCTTTTTTTAGATCCTGACTTACTGTATTTATGTTCTTTTGTACATACATCTTAAAATAATCTCATATTGCGTTTACAATTAATTTCCCTGCAACTAAAATATTACTATTTGGAAATTAAACATACAAATTAAATAATATGATGCAAAAAGCATATTATGTTTCATAAATAATTTGTAGTTGTAAATGTTGAAATATTTGCTGCAAGCATGCAAACAGCCAACTAGCTCTTTGGATCTCATTTGTGAAGGCATGGATACAGAAAGTGGAAACCGCTTTCTCACTTATTATGCCCTCTTTCCACATGGGTCTCTCACTTATCATACTCTCTTTTCTTTCCTTGTTCTCTACCTTCAGCGTCCCCGTCTTACACTCGACGCGCATCAGCATCAAGGGAGCAGATAAGCCTCACCCAAACTCGCCTGAGCTTACCACCACTATGGTTCTTTTCCCAAAGCATAGCCAAAGGACAATCGATGTCCGGTGGTGGCAGTGATTAAAGAGAGTGACAGGGGTGGGGGTGAGAAGTTAGATTAGCGGGAGGTGATCAAAGTTGGACATATTTATTGTTATTACATTCCAATACTATTCTTCAACTTTTTAATCTTTATCCTATTTTTCCTACACAATTGCTATATTTTTTATGTTTTATTCAAAACCTACCGTTACAGTATTAGAGTTACAATTTATAACAGAAATGTGTCGCTATCCATAAACATACCTCATGTATATGTAACGGTGTGCGGTACATTTGTTTGCAATCGATTCTCCTTCTGCTAGCGCATTTGACTTTTACCTTTTCTCGAGCAAATCAACTGGCGGTTATGCAAATGATAGCCGGCCGGCGGACATCGATCGATCGGCTAGCACAGTCTCACGAAGTACAGCACCCGTACCCGAGCTGCATTAATTTCGCGACACGCAGACGGTGATAAAATAAAAAAGTAACCGCAGGATCTAGCGAAACTTTTTTTGGGACCAGAACAGCGGTGCATTTCCGGCGAGCCCGGAGGCAGGGGTGTAAAAAAAAAAAATACTGATACCGAAAAACCGAACCGAACAAAAAAACCGAATTTTTTGGTATTTTTGATACTTGGTATCCGGGTCGGTTTTAACCTGCAGAAAACCGAAATAGTTTGGTTCGGTTTCGGTACGGAGCACAAAAAACCAAAAAACCGAACTACCGTGTCTACAACTCCGATCAACCCGCCGTCGGCCTGCCATCCGCAACGTAAAGGCCCATCAGGCCCAAATACTACATTCAAACCCTAAAATCCCGTCCCCAACTCCCCATCCCCACCCAGCCGCCGCCCGCCTCCGCATCCCCAGCCGCCCGGCCGCCTCCGCGCCCCTTTCCTCCTCCAGCTGCAGCTCCGCGTGCAGCATGCTCCTCTCCTCCTCCACTCCGCTTCCAGCCATGCTGCCGCTCCGCCTCCTCGCCGCCTCGGTCGCGTGCGCGCACGGCGGCGAGGGCCCGCGCGCGGAGGTGGCGGGTGGCGCTGTCTCCTTCTCTATCCTCGCCGACAACTTCTTGCTCGGCATGGAGATCCCAACACCTTCGGCTTTGTGCTCATCAGCACCAATGGCTTCGGCACCTCCTCGTCGACACCAGGCCCAACACCGACTTTGCGCTCGGTCAGTGGCTCCGTGACCTCTTCCCCATCGATACCGAAATACCGGAACCAAATTATTTCGGTATTTCGGTTTCGGTAGGAGACTTTTTTTGTAAATTTTCAGTAGTGAAATCTCAAATACCAAAATTTATAAATACCAAAAATACCAAGCCAAAAAAACCGTATATACCGAATGTCCATCCCTACCCGGACGCCCGCGGCGCTCGTCAGGTGAAGAAAAAACAACGCGAGCTGGACTTTGGAGTGCGCCATGGTAGAACGATTTTAAAAAGGATCCTCTCTTTTTCTTTTCTTTTTTTTTTTTTTTTTTTGCAAAAGGGGCATGCACTACTTTCATTTTCATTAAAAAAAAAACGAAAGCAACCGCAGATGAGTGTCTGAACAACCAGGAGTACAACGAACCACAGAACACCGCCACGACCACGGTAGACAAAAGCCCAACACCAAAACAACAGAGAGTTAAGGTCTACAAAACGAAAAACTACACACAACATGGACCACCGAAAATTAAGGGGAGAATAAGTTTCTAGTATTAAGACAAGTTTTTTTCAAAAAACAAAGGTATTAAGACATGCAGACTAAGAGCATGTACAAAGGCATTAATTAACCCGTCTCTTAGTGATGATATGGCACTAATCAGCTGACATGGCACTAGAAAAAATAGTATTAATTGCAACAACGACTCTTCCTCAAGAGTTGGCTCCAGGCGGAAGAGACGATGCGCACGAGACGGCAAAAAATTGCGTTGTAGCTCCCTCGTCTCATCCGTCGTCTCCAAACACACAAATTTCCCTCAAATCCCCAAATCCATTTCCCCCAAATCCCCAAATCCAGCCCCAAATCCACCACCAAACACACAAATTCCCCCAAATCCCCTAATCTAGCCCCAAGATTTGGTGAGGAAGATGCCGGCGTACGAGGAGGACGCCGCCGCCGCCTCCGCCGGCGCGCGAGGAGGACGTCGCCGCGGCCTCCGTCGGTCGCACGAGGAGAACGACGCCGCGTGCTCCGCCGGCGCGCAAGGAGGATGCCGCCGCGGCCTCCGTCGGCGCGCGAGGAGGACGTCGCCGCGGCCTCCGCCGGAGCGCGAGGACGACGACGCCGCGGCCTCCGCCGGTCGCGCGAGGAGCAGAGGACGCGAGGAGCAGAGGACGACGACGCCGGTCGCGCTAGGAGCAGAGGACGATGAGGGCGTAGCGCCTGGCCAAGATAGATGCTCTTTGGCTAGGTTTTATTGTGGACTACACATTACTTGGACTCTCCTCGGTACTAATGTGGTCTCCTGTGCTCTCTTAAATGTACTAAGAGACTCCTGTAGACTCTCCTTTGTACATGTTCTAAGAGGCTCGAATCACTGACTATCCACCAGCTTCTGGAGTCTGGACAGAGCTTGTCTCCTGGACCGTTTTGAAAATAAATTCCAAGCCCATCTTGACTAAGGTTTGATCATCATCCTGCAGCAACCTGACAAATAATGAACAAAGGCAACATATAAGCAACTAGTAAGGCGTTCTTGAGATTTTTGTTTTCAAAGCAAGCTTTATTACGCCTTTTCCAAATCCCTCAACACACATCAGCTACACATAGAGGTGGCCAAACGGGCTGTCTAACAAGGCTGAACCGGGCCAGCCCGCACTGTTCACCGAGCCAGGCCGGTTCACCGAACAAAACTTGGGCCGTGGCCTCGGCCCGTCGGGCCAGCCCGGTTCGGTTCGTACAATGATGGGCCGGCACGGTTCGGTTTTGGCCCGGTTCGGTTCGTCACTATAGCATATTTATTTAATTAAATATATTCATATATATAATGTATTTATGCAATTTATACTGTATATTTGTGAAATATAGTGTTTTTTCTTAATTTATTTAGATATTTTTAATTAAAATGAACCAATTTATATAAAATCGGCCAATTTTGCCTTGTTCGGCTCGATTATGGTCTTGAACGAACTCAGGTTCCGAGACCTGTGCCCATTGGCCTGGTTCGCGTAGTAACCAAACCAACCGAGCCCGAACCGGCCTGAACTAGGTCGGCCAGGTTTGGCTACACATAATATTTTAGATTTCTATTATTTGACAGCACAGCTTTCTCCTGCAATAGAGCCTACTCCCAACTAGAGGGTCTCTAATCAATACCCACACTTTTAGAAATAATCCCCCAAAGAAGCTTTGCAATAGGGCAGCAAAAAAAAAGTGGTTTGTAGTCTCAATGCTGTCACAAAAACTGCATCTTGAATCTCCACCGCAATTTCTCTTTCTCATATTCTCCCTAGACAAAATAGCAATATTAGAGACTTTCCAAAGGATCTTCTCTATGTTTAGACATTCCGTCGTGTCTGAAAATTTGATCTCTATCTCTTTTCGTAAGCCATTATTCATTTCATTTTTTATCCTCTTCAGTGTAGATACTATTCTAAATAAATATAAATGGAAGAGAGAATATCTAAATTTCTATATCTTTACGCAAACCATTATTCGTTTCATATTTTCATCCTCTCCAATGTAGTTACTATTCTAAATAAATATAAATGGAAGAGAGAATATCGAAATATGGAGCCACAAAAAGAATATCTAAATCTGTAGACTAACATAAAGATTTTGCTGAAGTGATATAGGGATCGGGAATCGATAATATAGAGAGTTTTCTTTTTAGAGACTGATGGACGTTGTTAGGCCTTGTTTGTTTTAGCTTAAATTCAACCAAATGAAATTTATATCTTTATAAGCCAAATAATGCAATACTTTGTAGTCTTTTTGTGGAGTTTTAAATAGTTATTCTTAAAGTTCGTAAAATAATTTTTTCATAATTTTTGGAACTCTTTAAGACGTGTTTCAAGGGTCACAACTTTTTTTATTAAAGTTTTCAGCAACTTTCAGCTAAAACAAACAAGACCATAGTTCCTGTATTTTTGAAGTTTATGCATCGCGTCACCGGAGAGTTTTTACGTCAGTTTTTAAATTTTAAAATTCACTTTATAGTTATTTTGCATTTAATGATTCCCTAATGTCTTTATTTCTTAAATAGATATATGTTGAAGTGGATGAGTGGTTCGGAGAAAGAGATCGTCATACGTATGTGGCATCCATTATCGGCCGGTCGGTTGTGTGACCCTTACCTGAAAGCCGAATGCACCTTTCGTTGCCCCAAGGGTCATGCACTGGCGTGGTTTGGCTCTGCGCTGAAGCTTGGAGCTGATCCATCAGAACACGGTTCCGTACGTGGGAGCAAGCGTAGGACATTTCAAAAATAAAATGAATATCTGTCAGCTTAATTTACTATAATAGAAAGACTTGGGATAAGTTTTGGGAGACACTATTAGGCAGACGCCTGCAATTTCAGCATTTGTACGAGCACATGCTATGTACAAGCATGCAGATCTCGCGAAAAGAAATCACTATCGCAAAACATTATTTCCAATAAATGGAAATGTGGAAAAACAGTAGAATTTAGTGGAATTTCGTAAATTATACGAGCAAAAAATCTCTCGACGTGAAAAACAGAAAACAAAATAAAATTTATAATATACAGAAAATAAAAGAAATCTATAATAAAAAGAAAACAAAATAAATCTATAATAAACAGAAAACAAAATATATCTATACAAAAATCGACCTAGCGCAAAAAATTCCACTATCGCGAAGCGTTCTTCCATAAATGCAAATGTGGAAAAACAATAGAAAGAAAGTGGAATTTTTCGCGCCTGCACGTTTTGGCTAATTGCAGGCGCCTGCAAAATAGCAATTGCGATAAGTTTTATGGTATATGTCAGTGAGACATGAATCGTTCATCCATTTTAATCTATTAGTTTAAATTAATTTTTATTTTTTATACTATTATGGTAATGTCATGGTATTAGTATATGGTTTGTGTGAATCATACTCTCATTAGATCTAAGTTATGTTATCATTCTAAATTATCAATATGTATCACAAAAAAAAATTTAGATACTGTTTGTGGAGAAAGTTTTCATGGTTTTTGCATACCGATCTGGCCACCTGCGGGGCGCTTGATGATAGCTCCAGCGTCGAGAGATTGGCTGAGATTGCCTAGTACGACAGCTCGTGAAATAACTTGAAGAGTAAAATAGCGTGTTCGTGGATAGGGTACGACCGTACGAGGCATGCACGAGCACAGGGCGGCGATCCGCCGTCGTGCCAAGCTCCGAACTAAGCAACAGTCGATGCATCGCATGCAAGCCACCGTTAATTCAAAATCGACAACAGGTCGACCGTTTCGGAAAATACCGGTTCACGTCCGCCTTCAATGGGACTGATTACGAGCCCACACACTATTTAGTCATTATTCACATTTTTATTATTTATCTATATTTATCTATTTTATTTGCTACGATGTTAGATTAATTGATCTGAGTTAGATGTTATTGGCGATACCCTAGTTTATGTTATTTTATACATATCCCATCAACTAGGCCCCAAAAATAATAAGATAAACAGAATAATATGACACTGTTATTTGCTTGAATGATGGCATAGATAAAGCAATTAATTTCAAATATCTTATGTACCTCTATGAAAATATGGCTGGATTGAAAATTAACTTTCTGAAAAGTGAAATCTTTGTGATTAATGGCACCCCTCAAAAAGAATCTGATTATGCAAATATTTTCAATTGCTCTGTTGGTTCTCTCCCAATGCATTATCTTGGTGTTCCAGTCAGCTATGCTAAGCTCAAGTCGAATGATTGGGGATTTGTGGTGGAGAAGGTCTCCAAGAGACTTAATGGTTGGAAATGTAGCTCGATGTCTAAAGGAGGTAGGTTAGTGCTTATCAATTCTTGTCTCTCTAGTATTCCTATCTATCATATGCCACTTTTTCTGGTTCCTGCTTCTGTACTTACTAAAATTGATAAAATCAGAAGAGATTTCTTCTAGGGGGAGTTCTAGTATTAAGAGGAAATATCATTTAGTTGCTTGGGACAAGATTTGCACTGGGAAAAATTTTGGTGGCCTTGGAATTAAAAATCTTCGTGCTCTTAACATCAGCCTTTTATGTAAATGGTTATGGAAATTAGAGACTAAGAACAGCCTGTGGGTCTCTTTGATTCATGCCAAATATCTCAAAAACAAACCTCTGTCTATGGTTACTTCTAAAAATTCTGATTCTTCTTGTTGGTCTCAGCTTCTCAAAATCAGAAGATATTATCAGAAAAATAGGATTTTCAATTTAGGTAATGGCAAAAAAATTGATTTCTGGGAAGATATTTGGTGGGAAGGGAGACCCATCAGTTCTCTTTTCCCTTTGGTGTATGAAGTTTGTTTTGATAAAAAATTTGATTCTTGATCTTTGTGGAGCTTGATTTTAACTTCTCTTTAGAAGAAATCTTGTGATTCATTGTTCAAGATTGGAATAAATTTAAACAGATTATACTTCATAAAATTGATCCCACCAAACAAGATGAAGCTGTTTGGAAAAGAAAAAGAGGCAATAGTTTCACTGTAAAATCTGCCTATAAAGTGATTTCTGTTAATGGTGCATTGGTGGATTACTCTTTCATCTGGAAAGCTAACATTCCACTTAAAATCAGAATTTTCATGTGGCTAGTTTGCAGAGGTGTGTTATTAACAAAGGATGTCCTTATAAGTAAAAATTGGCCTGGAGACCCTTCTTACTTTTTCTTTGGTAAATCTGAAAACAACAGACACTTGTTTTTTGAATGTTCTGTTGCTTCTTCAATTTGGTGTATTATAGCTAGTGCCTTTGGAGTCAATAATAAGCCTACTAGTTGGTGTAACTATTTCTCTTGGATTGAATTAATTTGGCCTTCTGGAAAGGAATTTCACTGTATTTGTTTAGCTGCTATTTTGTGGTGCGTTTGGAATGCTAGAAACAAATGGTGTTTCGAGCAGAGAACTTTCCACTCCCCCATTCAGATTATTCATTCCATTTGTGCGGTCTTTGCGCTATTAGGCGATCTGTTTCGGGTGACTCGAAGAAAACTTTGATAAAAGGAGCTTTGATGGTTGAGGAGGTTGCTGCGGGGGTGCAAGCTTGCTACATGAAGAACCCCAGTTTGCTGACCTGATGAAGTCTCTTAGATATGAAAAAGATCAGTAGAGTTTTTAATGTTTTAGGCATTAGACTCTTTTTGAGTGTTTCTATGCCTAAGTAATGTCACTCTTTCTCTGTATTACCTTTTCAAGCTCTTATTCTAGTAGCTGGCCTAGACTCGTGGCTCTGGAACGTTGTTGGTTGTTTTTTCAAAGACATGGTTTCCGTTGTATTGCTCCTATGAAATGCAATGGAAAATGGGATAAAATCCCTTTTGGAAAAAAATAACCTATCAACTTACACCACAGACCTACAACCTTTGCCAAAGGGGTTTGCAGTGTACACGCATCGAACTACTCCCTCCGTCCAGAATTGATCATCATATAAGCAAAAAATGAAAATCCAGAATTGATAAGTGTATAAGCTGTGGGAGTAAATGTTCTGCATGCATGGACGTGCTCCAATCTCTCTTTTTTACTGCATCCACCAATCAAAGCAAGCGAGTAAATGCTTTGCATGTTGATCAATTCGCAAGTAGACGGATTACTAGGGGAATTAATACGGAGAGTAAATGGAATATGGGGGAGTTAAGTGCTTCTTGGTCTTGGTGACAAGTGCTTAGATAATGATCAATTCTGGATGGAGGGAGTATCAGAGAAGCAACAAAAAAAATATAGGAAAAGTACGGACATCTCTGGCAACAGTTTGCCCATTGGTTCATATATGTCTCATAAGTATTCACGTACTACCTCGTAAATGAGGTTGCTCCATCCCTATTTAGTTTCCCAATAACAGCTTCACTATTCTATACCTCGACCCTATCACTATTTGCTAAGTATTGGAGCATGTGGATGGGGCATGCTATTGGAGATGGCCTAATCGTGATCATTTGCTCAGTAAAATAAGCTGATCGAGCATGTTTGGAATGGGAGCTAAATGAATAAATTGGTTGAGTTAAATCTTAAGCTAGATTTTGCTCTTAATATTTCCTTCTTGAAGCTTATCCACTTTTTAAAATTTCTTATAGGTTCTCTTATGACAAAAAAATTGAACTAAAAACACAAACGAACTAAAAATTCCTTAGGCCCCGTACTTTTTAACTTAATAGATTAACAGCTTAACTTGTCTACGTTTTGAAAAGACATATGATTTTAGTTTTTTGAATCCATTTTTTAACTGTTTTGAAGGGGGTTAATAACGCTTTAAAAAGTCAAACGAAATGGATTCGAATCTTGAGACTATTTTAAAAAACATTCAAAGTTCAGTCATTTCAGTCGTTCATGTGTTCAGCCGTTCATATCACCCGAAAACAACATGAGCTAAATCGCTCTAGGCCATGGTGATGTGCGTACGGTTCTAGCTAGGTGTTTGTTTACTCACCCGCGCTTGGGTGGTACCGGCGGTTGCTTTCATACTCTTCCATGCGCTGATTGATACGGCTTCCTACCGACCCTCACCACACGTCCTAGATAAGGTTTCCGTTGCTAGCTAGATTACCCAAGAGATGTCAACGTACGATTCCTTTCTAAATAGACACCACTGGCGATATTATTATACGTGCCAGCTATTGACGCTGTACACGCGCGCACACACACACCGCCTGACACTGATGGCTAGCTGCAGATGCATTCATTCAGCTGTAGCATTATAACTGACGGCCAAAAAAAACAAAGGAAGCTGCACACATATTCATATCGAGGTTGCATGTTGCACACTCCAGAAGTGACCTAGCTGCTGCAAAGGCTAATTGCAAGACGGCCGGAGCAATCGCACGTCGCTGTGTAGCATGCATATGCATAGCGCATACATGTCGACATGGTTGGACACATCGGTCCAGGTGGTCCTGCTTTCTAGAATCGTCTCTCTCTCTCTCTCTCTCTCTGACACCTTGGCCCAGCTTGCATAACTCATCAGACCAGCTCGAAAAGCGACAGGATTAGGCGGCTAGGCCGGTGTCTTGCTTGACAGATGATCACAATCATCCCATCCCTTTTAATCAAGGCAAACACTTCAGCTAATTATAGATTTTGGCAGGAATACGCAAATTGAGATTTAACCTACATATTATTATTATATATAGCTCTCTGTACGAACCAAGAATTGGAAGGCTGTGCCGTCGATGTGGCATGCATATATGTATGTAATTGTACGGTGGAAACAATGCAAATACACGATAGATCATGATGACAGATACCTGCCCCACACACACATATATATATACACACACATTAGCTAGCTAGCAGCCAGAAGCTGTACCGAGCCCAGTGGCAAAAAAAAACATAATGACGCATGCAGGGATCAAACCGCGGGCGTCTAGTTGAGAGCTGGCTTAGCTAGCCAATCGGCCAAGGGGCCCGCCTTGTTTATAGCAGCACGAAAAAATTATTTATAGGTAAAAAATAATGGGCGGTCAGATATTTCTGGAGCATACGATCGGACAGCTGCGAATGATGGGACGACGTGGCAAACTGGCAAGGTGAAAACGACGACGCGTGGCAGGAGAGGGCAGCATAAACCCCCTCTTGTACTATTTATTGATGCGCATGTTTGGGTGAGCAGGTATAAAAATGCAGAGTTGTTAGGAACAATCTGAAACTCAACCCAACTTAGTTTAGCCTTAATAAAAGAACACAGTATATATAATACAAAATTAGATGATCATCATTAATACCATGGCTTGTAGATGCATGCATTTTTAGAAAGCTAGCTCGGTTAGACTAGTTTAGCCTGCGAGACGATGAGTCGGTGTAGGAAGACGTAGTGGTCAGAGCAAGGCATACAATGGCAATATGAGCTTCCTGTCGCTCCTAGAGTAGCAGCAGCAGCATCGCCTTCCTAGAGGTTCCGGCATAGAACCACGTAATTGAATTGGGTTAGAGAATTAGGGACTGATAGCGAGATTGAACGTGAGGTGATTAACTGTCAAGCCGAGTGTCCCTTTGTCTTATACAGCGTCATGTTCTAGGGGGACGAAACCAAATAGGTTAGACGTGCGTTCCTGATCAGGCCACGAACTCAGTTGTTGATAAGCTCAATTAGAAATAAAACCTAAGTTAGACATCATCCAAACATAGTCCAAAATCAATCCTAACATGAGTATGTATAACCAATCCTTGTGTCCATGTCAACTATCTATAAACAAACACCACTACATGTATCCTCATCGTAGACGGTTTGAATCCGTTGTAAAAAAGATTTTTATACCATCTCCGCCTAGTTTCTTTGATAACATGGATTATTAGATTGTATTAAGGTTTTGGGAAACGTGTCTGATATATAATTTTCGAATTATCTCAGAAAGATATTTTTCACATACGGGACGGCGGTTCTAAACAAAAACCATCTCTAACTAATTAATGGTTCAATTATCAAAATGGTTCTAGTGATCACGAACCCGTCTCTCAAAGTTCTTTAGAGGGCAAAACAAATTTAAATTTAACCGTAATGAACATTCTCATCAAAATCAAGAACACTAATATTTGGTTATTTGCTATGCTCAACCAGTACGTATAGACACGTCTCTCTCTCTAAAATATCTCTTGCCGAGCTACTTCTTGCCTTCGGTCGCGTACAGCAGCCTCACGTAGTTTCAAATTTTGTGCACACAAGAACATGAACAAAAACAATATACACTAGTTTCCTTGCATTACAAAGCTCCATTGTTAGCTTAGCTCATAAGAACATATACAAGGGTACACACATCAGCTGTCTCTAAGCCGTTTCTCAGGTTTTTCATGTACGATAGATAATGATGTGGAGCAGAAAGAGTGCACATAGAGAGTTGAACTATTTTCAATGAAAGACATGACTATACACGCGAATTAAGAAATCTTATGTGTGACCATTTGTCTTCAAAACCATCTCTATCATTGTGTGAATTATTTTTAAGTCAACTCTGTAAGTGATATACTCCTACGGTAATACCAACGGAGTACATGCTCTAAACGATTTGGTCCACGCTGGCCTCATGTGGGCATTAATTGCATGCTCTTCAAGCTCCCCGCCAGCTCGACGTACACGTCCCGGCGTCTTTTATTTCCGTCTGCTCGGCCCTGTGCTAGTGCTAGCTGCCGCAACATGCATGCAGCATTGGCGTGGATTTGCAGTGCTTGCAGCAAACTGAGCAGTGCACGTTCTTATATAATTGGTGATTGCAATGCTCGGCTTATTCACAAATGCGATTGGTTCAGGTAAAAGTTTTACCGTAAAAATCCCATGTGGATTACTCAATTACTCTAATTGGTGGCTGCAGTGCTCGGCTTATTCACAAATTAGTTGAGGTAAAACAGATAGGCGCAGGGCCGGTGGATCCAAAGATTTTTGGGTCCGGAGAAAGCTAGCAAGTGTCGATATCATATATCGCTGGTGAAGAACTAAAATAGATGTCAAGTTTTTTTTTTCTCCTTTCTATGAGTTCATTATTTTTAAATCATGCATTTTCTTTTGATATGTAGAAAAAAATTTCTAATAGACATATTACACCAATAATGATAAATTAACATACAATTATGCGTAAATAAAGTGACAAATATAATAGCTTAAGATTTAGACAGAGAACAACTAGGCAGGGTTGGCTGGTCATCGAATTATGTCGTTGTTGCCGATCATCACTAACAATATCAAGCCGATCATCTGACTCACTAGAATGGCTATTGATCGTAAAGACAGAAATATAGAAAGTGAGTCAACCAACCAAGAGCGACATCGGTAGCTAGATCACACCTTGCCAGGCAAGCTAGCAAGGCAATGGCGTCAAGGCAATGCCCAAGCAGTGGGTAACGCTAGTGCTAGCAAGCCATGGCTCACCTGTGTACTGCTACCGCTCACAGAGCTCCTCATGATCTCGCAATCTAATCCAGTATCATTGCATGCAATGATGCTCCTTTATCCATAGCCTCATTTAGTTCTGGAAGCAATTTAGTTCTGGAAGCAATTCCTAAAATACAAAATGACGATCGTAATTAGATGGACCTACTAATAATGTGATTCCATGTAATTGGAAAACTAAAGACAATGGCCAACGTCGGCGAAATTCGTCGGTACTTGCTTGTTCCTGCTGTGGTGCATGTGAGACTATAACAGCATCTCGGCTAGCGCGCATCAACCTTACAACATATACAATGCTTGTAAGTTGTCATGTAATCTACAGATTAACCTTATAGATAACTTATAAAATGGTATAGATAGTCCTTTTCTTTATAAACGTGCTAGTGCTGGAAAATGGGTCGTGTTGGGCCAAGCCAGCCCGGTCATCTCTCTGGCAAGACCTTGAAAAATTCAAATTACCGAAAGAGGTGGCGTCGACCCAAAAAAAAAAAACATCACATCAAATTTGTTTTGCAAATTCATACGTTGCTCAAATGAAATAGTTATATAAATGAAAAAAATGTGTTTCGAAATTTGTACAACTTTCATGTAGAATACAAATTCATATGAGCATGAAAACACCTCAAAATACAAATAGATGCTCGTGCTTCAATTCGGCCCGAGCATAGGCCGTATAGTCAGACCGTGTCGAATGGCCTATAGTTCCTGGTTTCCTAGTGTGGACTGACCTGTGTGAGCCTGACCTATATTTCTATGTCGTGCCATGCTTTGACCCTTCAAATTCGTGTCGTGCTTGGTCAAGTCCAAAAAAGCCGGCCTAACTACCAGCTCTATAGATAGCTCATCTCTACCGATACTCACCTTGGTTACTATGTTACAATTGGCTACAAAAATGTGTAGATGTATCTTTTCTCTTTTTTTCTCTTTCATCCCATCAACAAATATACGATACGATAATTTGTATAGATGGCTTATTTAAAGCTAATATGGAACATTGGACATGCTCGTATATATGAGCTTGGCCTGAGCTCGTCTGGCCACGTCGCGTTTCGATATCTTGTACTTCAGAAGATATGTAAGTGAGAAGTGGAGACGAAGCATACGTAGACCATGACTTAAAAAGAAAAGAGCGCTAGTATCGAAGACGCTTTTAAAAATGAGCCGTCTCTCATGTGCTATTAATTATCATATACCATTTTTTAACGAGCCATCTCCGATACTATTAGAGACGATCTAAATACAAAACATCTCCATTGAGGATGGACATCAGGAACAAGTTTTGTACTAAGCCGTCCTTTATACTATCAAGGACAAATCGCACCATGTGAGGCCTGGCCCTGATGGCCGCCACATGTCTCGCCACAACAATCTCAAAGCAAGGAGGCGGGGAAGAATCGGGCGCATGCGCGCAATGCTCTCCCTCCAGTCGAAATTATCCCCGTCTCTCTCCCGATTCCCCATTACCTTCGGTGCCCTTTCCCTAGCTATGGCATGGCCCTTGTCGCCACCGGCACCGAACCGGCCGCCGCCTCGGCCCCCGACATCGTGCTCCCTGCCACCGCTGCACTCGAACAGCATGGTGCCGGTCACTGCAGCCAACACACCCTCCATGGTGCCATGCTCCACACCCGCCAAGTTGTCGGTTGTCACCCCTCAGTGGAGCTGGCCACCCTTTTCATGGAGTCGACCGACGGAAGCGTCGTCCTTGCCACCGCAGCCCCAACACTCTCCCACACCATTGATCCGGCAGCACCAAACATCAATTCAACCGGCGGTGGCGCCGCCCCTCCTATTGAGTTGGTTGCCCCTGCCACCGAGACTACGTCATTGCCGACGACTGCAACTAAGGTAAACAACAACATTTTACTTGTACCTTGTGCCTATGCCCATTCTAGGTGTTGTTTAGATATTAAATTCCATGTTTAGGTAAAATTTTAGATTATTTGAAACATCACTCATCGGTGATTCAGTGTTAATTTCATTTCTGCTAGGTGTACGACATAAACGGAGAGAGTTTACTGTTCCTCGAGTTGGAATGGTTTTCAAGTCGGAGGATGAGGCGTATGAGATGTACAACTCCTATGCTAGAAGGACTGGGTTTAGTATTAGAAAGAGCCACACAAAGCAGAAAGGAGATAAAACCATATACCAGAAGCATATGGTCTACAGTAAGCCAGGAGAACGAGGTAATCACTCAAAGCATGTCACTCTGAAAGAATCTGTTAGTACTAGAACTTCATGCAAAGCACGTGTTCAGTTTAGTGTATGTCGAGAGGGAATTTGGACAGTGCAAAAGGTTGTGCTCGAACACAATCACTACCTTGCTAGTCCGAACAAGGCACACAATCTAAGGTCCCAACGTTGCATGATAGATGCGGATAAACACCTAATTAGCCAAATAAGAGATGCTGGAATAAAGCCTGCTCAAGTCTATGAGTTCTTCAAGGTCCAGTACGGAGGAGGGGAGAATGTACCCTTCACACGGATGGACTGCAATAATTATATAGGCTATGAGCGCAAGAAATATTTGGCAGCCAATGATGCCCAAACACTGCTGGAATATTTGAAAAATAAGTAGTTAGAGGATCCTAACTTTTTATGCCATACAGTTAGATGACGAGGATGACCGTGTAGCTAATTTATTTTGGGCAGATGGGCAGTCTATCATAGATTATGCATGCTTTGGTGATGCCTTGTCATTTGACGCCACGTTTGAAAAACAAATTTCAAATGTCATTTGCTACACTCCTTGGAACCAACCATCATAAGCAGACTATCATCTTTGGGGCAGCATTGCTATATAATGAAAGAACTGGAACATTTATTTGGCTTTTTAGAGCATTTCTAACAGCAGTATCTGAGACACATCCTACCACAATTTTCACAGATCAATGCGCTGCCATGGCAGCAGCAATCAACATTTTATTCCCAAATACAAGCCATTATCTTTGTTTGTGGCATATCTATCAGAACGCTGCCAACCATCTTATCCATGTAATACATGATCATCTCGCTTTCTTGCTGATTTTAAGAAGTGTGTGTATGAAGAAAGCTCAGTGGAGTACTTTAACAAGTTATGACATGACATGATCTATCGAGTAGCTATAAACTTGAGGATAACTCATGGCTTCAAAATTTGTATGGTTTGCTGGAGAAGTGGGTTTCAGCCTTCCGTGACTCCTTTACTGCTGATATGACCTCAACATAAAGGAGTGAAGGCATGGACAATGTTTTTAGATTAGGTTTTGCAGAAAGCTCGGCCTTTCAGAGCTTATAGAACAATGTGAACAATAGAACAATGTGAAAAATGTGCCACTAGTCTTCATGATAATGAATTGGATGCCGACTACAAGTCACGACACTCTAACCCGATTGCTTGTATACAAAATCTGCCTTTGTTGAAGACATCGGTTGAGTCATATACAAGTTGGCTTTATTCTGATTTTGAGAAAGAATTTAAAGAACAATTTTCTTTCTCATGCAAATTGTTAGAGTCTCACAGGATACTTATGGTTTACAAGGTTATGCCTATAAAATTCCAAGTCAAGGCAAAGGTTGTTTTTTACTCTGCAACTCTTACCATAACATGTTCTTGTAGAAAATATGAAACAATTGGTATGTTGTATTGCTGCTCTTACCATAACACTTAAAGTATGCTATAGTTGTGTTGCTGCTCAAACCATGTCTTTACCTCATCTTATAGGTATATTGTGTAAGCATGCTCTTAAAGTCTTTAATATCAATGAAGTTCTTTATTTTCCTTCTCGGGTTATCCTCCATAGGTGGACAAAGTATGCAAAATGAGGATATTGTTCTCGGAAACAAGAAAGTGAGAAGGAAACTTTGAAAACACATGCCGCGCATATATCTCGGAAGGCTACATCCATTGCATTGAAGTGTTCAATTTCCAAACAGCTTCTTGATGATTTTGAAAAAGTGATGGATAAGTTGGATTTGGAGGTAGAGAACTCACTAGGCCAAATACCTACCAAACCTTGTGGGACTTCTCCATATCCAGATGACTATGGTCAACACATACTAAATGGTAAAGTATCGTTTCGAGGTCCTCCGGTCATAGCAGGAAAAAAAAGAACAAGAACCAAAGATGTACTTAAAAGAAAAAAAGAAGGGCACAAACAATTCTAATAACAAGGAAAAAGGTAATGCACACATGTGAATATGCCACTTTCCCATCTGCATATGTACATAATAGGATTTCTTTCTCTTTCATATGTAGAAGCAAAAGAGAGAGGAGCTGCACCGATGCCCAGCACGCATGGGGGTTCTTTGACCGTGATGCCTACTTTCATCGAAGGAGGATATACAAGCTTGCTATTGGGTCTTGGAGAGCAAGATGCTCATGGGGGTTCTTCGACCACTAGAATGTTATGTTTTCAAGAGTAAATGTGTCCACTATGTTTTGTTATGCTTTTGTTATGAAAAGGTTGTGCTGGAATTCAGAACTTTGGCATTGACATGTATATGGTCTCATTTTCACCTTGTATGGAAGGGCTATATGTTATGCTTTTGTAATCACCCCAACACTGTTATGAAAAGGTTGTGCTTTTGTAATCACCCCGACACTTTAACCTTGTACTGGAATTCAGAACTTCGGCATTGACATGTATGGAAGGGCTATATGTTCAACATATCTCACGTTGTTTAGAAGGGTTATATGTTCAACATGTCCGTCCACAAATCAATTTTTGACATCTTGAGGATGCAAACAATGCCTTTTGGCTATCAGGTATTTATAGGGATTCCACTAGTGATATGATTTGTGGAATGGCAGTGGCTAAGATCAATTCCAAGGATATTCTTTTCTGGTTCAGCTCACATACAGCTGCTGAAATTAGATGGGGAGGTCCAAAGCATGATCCATATGCAATGCATATACAATTATTAGGTTGCAATTTAACGATTTCACGGCATTTTACACCCCCATTCAATTCCACAGGTTGCAATTCATATCAATTCAGGTCATTTACAAACTTCAGGCCATTTTATAAAATGTGGATCTCTAGTACATCCATATCAATTCTCCAGTAAAAAACTATACAAAACAAAGTCTTCATTTGTACATCCATATCAATTCTACGGTACAATTTAAAATCGAGTTCAAAATCCTCCAAAGTGGCAAGCTTGACGCAGCGCAGCTAGGGGAGGACGTTGGTGGCGGAGGACGACAAGGAACGGGCTGCATCGGCAGAGGATGACGACGAGGTGGCAGCGACGGTGCGCCGGCGGCTGGCACGATGGCAACGGTGGCAGTGGTGACTAGGGGCCGCGACCACGGACTCCATGGCTACGACGGTGACCGGTGCGACGGGGTACAATGGCGGCGGTGGCCATGCCATGGCTAGGATTAGGGCAAAATTAGGGAATCGGGATAATGACGGGAGGGGAATTGGCAGAGAGACAGGAGGGCGCAGACGCCTGATTCTTTCCCCGCCTCCTTGCTTTGAGATCGTTGCACCGAGACACATGGCGGCCATTCGGGCCAGGCCTCACAAGGCGTGGTTTGCACCCAGGTTCCAGAGAATTTTTTTCCCTTAGAGCATGTACAATGCTTGCAAGTTGTCATGTTATCTACAGATCAACCTTATAGGCAAGTCATAAAATGATATAAATAGTCCGTTTCTCTATAAACATGCTAGTCATGCTAGTGCTAGAAAATGGGCCGTGTTGGGCCAAGCCAGCCCGGTCATCTCTCTGGACCGTGCCAGGCCAATACGGACAACTAAAAGCAAGTCCTAGCATGGTTCAAAGGCATGCGGGCCGCTATCAGGCCGAGTTGACCCAAGCCTAGCATGCGGGAGAAAGAAGCAAGCTTAATATTTTATAAATTCATGTGTTGCTTAAATGAAAAGGATGACTACATGAAAAAGATGTCTCTTTAAATTTTCTACATTTTTTGTGTAGAACAAAAAATCATACGAGCATAGGAAGACCTTGAAAAATTCAAATTACCGAAAGAGGTGGCGTCGACCCAAAAATAAACATCACACCAAGTATTTTTGCAAATTCATACGTTGCTCAAATGAAATAGTTATATAAATGAAAAACATGTGTTTCAAAGTTTGTACAACTTTCATGTAGAATACAAATTCATATGAGCATGGAAACGCCTCAAAATACAATTAGATGCTTGTGCTTCAATTCGGTCCAAGCATTGGCCGTATAGTCAGGCCATGTCAGATGGCCTATAGTTCTTGGTTTCCTAGTGTGGACTGACCTGTGCTAGTCTGACCTATATTTCTTCATGTCGTGCCGTGCTTTGGCCCTACAATTTCGTGTCGTGCTTAGTCATGTCCAAAATTGTTGGCCTAACTACCAGCTCTATAGATAGCTCATCTCTACTGATAATCACCTTGGTTATTATGTTACAATTGGCTACAAAAATGTGTAGACATATCTTTTCTCTTCTCTCTCTCTTTCATCCCCATCAACAAATATATGATACGATAATCTTTGTAGATGGTTTATTTAAAGCTGATATGGAACATTGGACATGCTCCTATATATGAGCTTGGTCTGAGCTCGTCTAGTCACGTCGCGTTTCGATCTCTTGTACTTAGGAAGATATGTAAGTGAGAAGTGGAGGCGAGGAATATGTAGACCGTGACTTAAAAAGAAAAGAGAATACCAATTCAAAGTTAGAAGAATGAGAAATAGACGGAAAGTTGAAATATTCCAATGCTAGTAAGCAGTCTCTGATGTGCTATTAATTATTAAAGATAATTTTTAACGAGCCATCTCTGATACTATTAGAGACGATCTAAATACAAAACATATCCAATGAGGGTGTACATCAGGAATGAGCTTTGTACTGAGCTGTCCTTTATACTATCAAGGAAAAATCGTCTTTTCTACTATCAAAGATGAATCTCATTAGAAATGGTCCATGTGGACGTGGATTATTAGTGACAGTTTTTTCTATGACATTATTAAAAACGAGCTTTGTCTAAAACATTAGAAATGTTTTTGATTGACCGTCTTCTATAGGCATTTCTGTAGTAGTGAGAGAGTGTGGGGTATTGATCCACAAACAAGAAATATTGTCGGTTTAAATTCTATAAGGGCAGATGCGTGAAGGGCTCCGATGGTCTCCATGCTTACTATCTCCATGTTTCTCACTCTCTAGGCTCTCGGCAAGAAGTAGGATGACGTCAATGGGTCAAACACCATTTATTCTTAGCAATGTTGACAACACCATCATGCTCCTTGGTGCTTTGGGTACCTAGCTAGATGATGTCGGCTAGATGGTGGTGCTTCCTTTCTACCCTTTATAGAGGAACAGGGAGCGAAGAAAAAGAAGGGTGGTTAGGGAGGTGGGGTGGGGAAGAGGAGGGTGGCTAGCCAATTGATGATTGAACACTACCCAATGAGAGAATAAGAAAGAGAGGGGTTAAGGAGCCAAGGAAGATGAAGAGAGAGTACATACCTATGTAGAGATCGATAGAGAAGATTGATGTGACACACACGTGAACGTCACATCATTTTCAAAAATGGAGAGAGAGAGCTATATACTTTCATAGAGAGATTGAGAAAGAAGTGTAATGTGGCACATATGTAAATGACATGTCATTACTTTCGTTCGACACTTGAGACTAAATGTTCAAATCAACACTAGGCCCTCTTTCATTGGGCTTTTAGTTTTGTTGGCTTTTAGTTCAGGAAAGGTTGAAGGCCCTCAAACAAAGGCTTGAAAATACTAAAAAATATATTAAATTTTTTAAAGATCTTTGAGAAAAGCTTCGCAAAGTTCAAAAGAAATTATTGCAAAATGTAGCACCAAATGGTATGTAAAAAAATAACAAATTTTCTTTTGTTGGCCTTTAGTTTGACTTATATGCCCAACAAGGGTGCCTTAACCATCACTCAAATGCAGCTCAGGAAGACGAGAAAATAATTTTTTTAGTTTTAAAGGTGTAAATGATATTTCACTATGACTTTTAACTTTTAAGGCTTGCTCTTTTCGATTGGACGTAGTTGAAAATTTTAATCCAAAAAGTTATACCTTTTAATAGAGGCCTTAAGAAAAACCTTTAAGTAAAAACAATTAAAACCTCGTAAAAATAAATGTAAAACACTACATTGTTCGGTTTGTACAGTAATAAGCCAAATTTTAATTTAATTTAATTTAATTTACCAAAAAGAAAGCGAACAATGAACTCTAATGATTCAAGATCACCCTCGGAGGTTGTACCGTCGATGTGGCAATGTGGTATGAATAACGTAAACGGTGTTAATTATGCAGAGGACATAAACAATGCAGATACATCATGATGCAGATTGTACATAAACGGTGCCATGCAGAGTACATAAATAATGTGGGTATGTATACACCATTGTTTATATAAAACGTTTATGTAGTCTACATGGTATACGCACTGCATGTAGAGTACATAAACAATGCATATACACCATGAATCCATGATGCAGTATACGTATGGTGGAAGGTGTCAATGACGACATTGATATCTAGTTATTTATCAAGATGGTTCTAGACGTGACGACCTTGACGCAATACACATATGGACTTTGGAGAACACAAGTGAAGTGGTTGCTTAAAAAATCACAAGTGTCATACTGTAAAATAAGTGCACAGAGACAGAGTATGCTAGAGAGAAAGAATCTTTTATATTGTAATAATAAAGTGTAATAAAATTTTAGAGAAATGGATAAAGTATGTAGTGAATAGTGTTTTAGTGTGCAATTGAAACTTGGTGAAGATGCTTAGGAGTACTACAACTATTTGACTTGTCAGCACCAATAAACGTGGGAGATAATGTTATACCCATCCATGTCTCGTACTTGGTGCTGTTTTGTGGAGCATCTAAAGCCCGATTCGATTCACAGTTTGATTTAGTTGAGCCAAAAGCTGAGGGTCTTCTAAAAAATAGTATATTTAGTGTTAATTAATGTCTATTAAATGTTAACATACTAACATTATATATGACCCCTTAGATCCATAAGGCCCTGCTTGGCAACTTGGAATTTTTTTACACTTGTAAACAAATACAAGTGTAAATTCTTGGGCACAAGAAACAACCGGAAAAAAATTTCCTTGCTTGGGAGATGTAATTTTTACAATTGTAAATGCGGAATGAATTTGACGTCCCGTTAATTCATTCAATCAAGAAGCTCGTTGATTGAATCCCGTTAATGCACAGCAAAGGCCGTGTGAAATCTTGAAATATGTGTTGAGTGTGTTCGTGCCAAAGAACCAACGAACGTCAAGGATTGATGCGAGCGGCGAGGGGGGAAATTTCGCGATTTGGCAAGAGCAGGTACGGGCCAGATCGGCGGACGGGCGGGCAGGGGGTTATCACCTTGGTGACATACTCGATCTCAGCGAACTTGAAGGCGATGCCGAGGCAGCTGAAGAGCACGGAGACGAGGGCGCAGGTGTCGCCGAAGGGCGCGAGGTGGAGCTCCCCGCCATCGGCCTCCATCCTGCGCGCCAGCTCCTCGAACGCCTCCGCCACCGCCGTCAGTGGCGTCTCCATCCTCGGGCGCGCCGCCACCACGGCCGCCGCCGCGTCGCACAGCGGCTCCGCCGGAGCCGCCGACCACGACATCTGCGGCCTGAACCCTAGCATCCTCCCTCCTCCTCCTCCTCCTCCACGCAGATGGCGGCTGCCCCTTCCCCTCCTCCCCTCGAGAAGCGCGGGCGCGGCCTAGCCAGTGAACGAGCGGCGGGGGCGGTGGTGGAGGTGGACGCACGCAAGGATGAATTAACGGGACTCGGGAGCGAGGTCCCGATATTGGTCGTTTTTTCTCAACCCAAGGATGGGGAATTTTTTTTCGGGGTGTAATGGCAATCAAATACTGGCCCATCCAAGCAGCTCATTTACAGATCCGGTGAAAAAACAATCGGGCCCAAATACAGACCGTTTTCGGGCCAAAAACCGGTTATCCAAGCAGGCCCTAAGGATGGGCTCAGATATGGGAATGTTTCTTTCTCACTCAAACGGTTTCACGAAAACCTCCTGTTTTTCTAAGTGGAAAAGGGACTTTTGCCTCTCCATATCTGAGCCACTCATATCATGGATACGATAACTCCGATATGATGTCAGCGCCAAATGGACATTAGCAATACTAGCAAAAATGCCCGTGCGTTGGCCAGGACGGGAGAAATAAAAATCTTCTAAGTGGAAAAGGACTTTTGCCTCTCCATAGAGCCGGTTCATTAAAAATTATTCGGCGCCAAATGGCTAACAAAAGTCATTCAAAAAGAATCCATTTGCTATGTGCCTCTGTCTAGACCAAATGCAAAAATAAAAATCATGACACCTAAGTTTACTCGGTGATCAAAGATTAAACAAAAGAATGCATTGCATTTTTGGAAAATGATTGATAAGGTGTCATGAGGGCATAAAGAATGCCATCATCTCATTCCATCAATGCACAATATTAGCATGATACTTTCTTTCCATGCTCAATAAAAAACAAAATCCTAATCGGTGCGAGTTATTTATAAGCTGCAGAATTCTGAAGAACCATAGTAACTATTGTGGCACCATGTGGTTTCTTTGTTTTTGACACCTAAAGCAAGGAGGAATATTATTGGCTAGAAGATAGAAAGGAAATCACCACACAGTATAGGCGGTTTAACTTACATATTGTTGCAAAGTCGCTCTCAAAATACTATCTTACCCAGAATCGGACCTTTCGCATTTACACTAACATCGATGCAAATGCGGCAGACCGCAACACCTATCAAGTACAACCATTATGCTCGACTTTGTGTCCCTTGAATAATGTTACAATGTACATGATCAAAGACAACCTCCGAAGACATGAGGACGAGAGGATTGTAATAATTTCGACCACATCAATAGTTAGCGACATCACTTGTGGAACCAAATTCGCAAAATGAAGCAGAAAAGAGCAAGCGAATGATTTCTGGGGAGATGAATGTGGCAATCGCAATGAATGTAGATTCTTTGAAACATACGAGTGATCAAGGCGAGCGAGCATGTCTTCAAACCCTTCTCTCGGTGAGGATTTAGGTGGCCTTTGAATATAGTAGATCTGAAGCGTATGCTACTACACATCTGCAATACCACAAAATAACTTCATACTGAAATTTATAAAAACACGATCGACATGGTGATCCAATGACAAACCTATGCAGAGCTTGATCATCAGGGAGCTTTCCTCTAGCTCGAACCAATAGTTCAAGTGAGAAGAATGATGCATTCTTGAATCGTAACATATAGTACTGTGATGGGATAAACCTTGAAGAAATTAAAAAAGTCAAAATTATGATAGTCAAAGATCTATATTGAACATTCAAATTTCTACTAAATTTTTTGTTCTATTAAAAGGTTTTGGTTGGTTTTTCTTGTGCAATTAAGTATAAGCTGAATCTTAAGGCCAAACCAAAGTTTCGTGGAGAAGTAGGCCAAGGTAAAATACTGAATGAAATGCTCGAGATTAAAGGCGGTATGTAGATATATATGCTAAGTACCTTGGTTTATGTTGAGAAGCGAATCTTGCAGAATCTCATTTCAATGGGCCAAGGTATAAATTTTTTCTTGGCGATCGAGTTCTATATTGCTGCGAAGTGCAGATTACTAAGCATCAAAACCACAACAAGCGGCATGTGGTAAAGAGATGAAAAAATGATAAAAACTGATACTTAAGAGAGAGGACATGTAACATTCTACATGTGCTATACAATCTGTTGCACTACCCGGAAAAAACAATCATGTTTTTTAACAGCACAAAACAAGTTGCTTCCGAAGGTGACTACCTTTAAAGTTTAAAACTATTAATCATCCGGGGGAAACACTAATTTAGCCGATTATCAAAAGACAACTTAAATGAAAGAAATTACATTGGAAAGCGTGGATCAGTAAGTCTTCTCTCGTATCTAGGAGTTGCATTTGATTACTTATTACTCCCTCCAGTTTGATAATTCCTGTCGTTTTAGACATGATCTCACATACCAAGGAAGTATTAAATATCTCATAGTACTCCATATGGTCAAATAAATGCTTGTAGCTTAGTGGTTGCTCCTATTTTTCCATGAGTTGCATGTCTAGGTTCGAATTTTGATGCTACACTTTATTTACATGCACACCCAACAAATGGTTCTAGGGCCACGTAAAGTTTTGCTTGCAATCAATGCATCCTAGAACGACAGGAATTTTTCAACTAAACACAAAACGCTCCAGCGACAGGAATTATCAAACTGGAGGGAGTAGCTCAATGGCCTTTTTCCATACACATCAGAGAGGAGAGAGAAAATCCTTACCTCTTCTGGAGGAGGAACATCGAGCATGGTTCTTTGCACGATGCTGAAATCCTAATTCTTCCTTCGCAACACAATTAATCCAACATGAGTTTTGCCAGCTGCTAACTTCAAATTTCAGCAAACGCCACCTTGGCAATTTTGCTACTTCTACTTGGTTGTTTAATAAGTTTCCAACTCTAGCAATGCAGACAAACAAGCATTGCTCACCCGATGATTCGTCCAATGCGGTCATAGAATTCCTCGATGTCACTAGGAACTTGAGCGGTGCCTTAGCAGCTCCATGTCCTCGCCCCTACCTCGGCCTCCACCGTTCCTCCGAGCCCCCTTCTCGACCAGACCAGCCAAGCCGTCTGGCGCCTCCCACATGTGTATTGCCACGACCGTCTCCGTTCTTGACGATGCTCGTGTCCTCCACCGGTCGAGCTCATGGCGAGCACGCGTGCTCTGGCCGACCGCGACGAGGCACGTGCTCTGGCCGCCGCGATGAGTGTAGCTAAAACCCCACCGCCTTCGGCCGAAGAAGGTCGCGACACGGGCTCGGCGTCAGCGAATCAAGAGGATGAGAACTGCGGTGCTCGGTGGCGGATCTTGATGCCGCCACCGACGAGGAGCGGCGGAGGGTATGATGCCGAGCTCGATCCGAGAGAGGTGTTGGAGAGATGCGTGGGTTTGGGGTGGTTGGGAGGAGGTGAGAGGAGGAGGCGGCTCGAGTGGAGACGAGGCAAAGAGAGGAGGCGGGGGTAGGGGAGAAACGACTAGGGTTTCAAGGGGGACGGCGGGTTGATTCACGTGAAACCGAAGGGTTTTTCTGCTAAATCGCCCATGCAGTGCGTCGGATCCATTGGATCGAGCCCAGCGTAGCGATCCGGCAGTCTTTGGTGAGAGCGACGGACGAAGAAAACAGAAGACGGAAACTCTATTCTCTTTATTATTAGGTAAAGATATGTTGCTTTTTAAAAAGACGTATGAATAGGCTAAAAATTTATAAAGAATACTTTTAAAATCTTTTAAAAAACTACAAAGTTTTAAAAACTAATAAAATGTTATATTGAATAATTTATAAAAATATAAATTTTGGATCAGTTAAACCAAATCAAATCAACCTGTGAATCGAAAAGGATTTCAATACATAGATCGAGCTTACCAAATAGTAGGATTATCCGGTCTAGGGTAGTGCCCGATTTTCTTTAGGGAAGCAAAATTTTCTCCCGAGGAAATTTACTGTTAGTTTCTTGGTAACCGAGGAAAAATGTTGAATTAATGAGGTTTAGTTTAGAAGCCGCGCTGTCTAGAAAAAATGAAAATCCGTGGATACTTGCTTCCTACATGTTTTAATGAGGTTTCTATCAACTATTCTTGCCGAACCGAACCGAGCCGGCCCGGTTTTATATGGGTTGGTTTATTTTAATTAAAAATATCTAAATAAATGAAGAAAAAACCACTATATTTTACAAATATACACTATAAATTGCGTAAATACACTATATATCATTAGAAATATATATAAATGAATATATTTAATTAAATAAATATCTTCTGATTTAACCGAAGCAGGATGCACTAACGGCCCAAGCCTCGGCCCAAGTTCGGATTCATTCACCGAACAATGCAATGACTGGTTCGGCCTTGTTGGCCCTGCCCGTTTGGGCACCTCTAATTCAAGCCGAACCTTCTCTTCCCAAAATGTGCACCGCTAGCAATGGTGAGACCATCGTGGCACCTCCTTGAGTCTTGGCCCCACACTTAGGCATGAGGCAACCGGTTCGACGCACTTGGCGGCCTAGCAACTTGTGGAAGGGGGGCATGGTTGCAAGTTGGGAACATCGTGGTTGTCGTCGGTGGTGGTGGTACGGTAGCATGGCTCATAGGGGTATGTCGCCAGGGCTCAGGCTACTACGCAACTGGGTGAGGAGTGGCGTTGTAACATTGTGAGGCCGAGCGGACTGGTGGTGCCCTTGGGTTGAAATGGAGATAGGAGAGGAAGAATAACGATATGATTGCTTTTTCTCCAAAACTTTAGATGGTTTTTTTTCTGTAAAATAGTATGTGAAATGGAGTGTGGCAAAGCATGATGCTTATGCACAACTGGTTTCACAAATGTGTCTTGACCTAGAGAAAATACACCACTGTAGCATGTTTAATGGTTATACTTGTAATACTTAACACCGTAGCAACAGGGTAAATATAAAAAGATAAATAGAAGGAGTAGAGTAGTTATTGAAAAATAGGTTAATAGAAATGAAATAATTCACAAATGGATATGCGCAACAAACACGTCCTTCGATTTCGCATGAACCCATTCATGACCCGTGGGGGCTGTACAGAAATCCACGGGGTGTTGGAGGTAGTGTCTACCACGACAACGTGAGTGCGTGCGATGAATTGAACCTGGCTAAGCAATCCCCAACACGCGCGGCCCCCGGCCACGGTGTTTATCCACAACGCTTTTGTCTCGTTGCTGCCAATCGTGGTCACCGATCCAACGACGATGGCCATGGCCCCATGGAGCATGGACCACTCGCGCACCACACGCCACACCCACCTCACCTGATCCGGCCGATATTTTCCACGATAAACAACGAACCGCACTGCACCCAGCTATCAAGTCCACTCCATGGATCGAGGCCGGGAGAAATTTCCGCGGATCTTAATTTGATGACGTGTGATATGGCGATGGCGGCTCTCGCTTCCGCAGGCTGGGCTGGGCGCCGCCTTGCCGTGCAGGAGCCGCGCCCGCGCGCGCTCGCGTCCACACACCGCATCGCCGGCGCGCGCACAAAGAGTCGCGCGGCCGTTGCCTACGCCGCGTACGGCGCTGCACCGCCTGGATGCCCCCTCGTCGACGGCCACCACCCATGACTCCATGAGTCAGATGGCCGCGGCGAGGCTCAGACCCTGACTCCCTGAGTTTTGGATTGCTCTCATGTAAACCAACACAAGTGACGGGACTAACTATGCATGTCGTGCCGGGGAGCACGTGTGTCCCCTCGTAATTGACAAATCGGACACGTTACACGTACACGGGCATGGATGCATAATCATCCGAGGCAGGCATAACCGCGGGAACAGTCTTTGTTTTTTTCTCGTCATACCGCTGCACCTGCACGCCAGCGGTACATGGACGCGAGCCTATCGTATATATGAAATCTTGGCTTCGCATGCCCACAGATCCAAGATCCAGTGGATACAATGCAATGCGAACTCATGTGATGCTGCTACTCGCTGATAGCATGACCAGCTATATCTCTTTTCTTAAAATTACTATGAGTACTCATTTTCTATATTTTCATCGTCTCAGGTCATACTCTATCATCAAAAGGATGTAGAGATCGAAGAGTGGGTTTTCAAATATAAAAGTCTAAATTTAGAAATTGACACGTAAACTTTATTGAAATGTTATAGATATATTTTATATCCATCCGCAACAGTGAAACATAGACTAAAAGTACCTATTTGATCCCTGAACGTTCGCCTGGCCGCAATTTAGTCCCTAAACTTTGAAGTCAGACTGAAGTAGCCTGCAATCTCTCAAAACCAAACACGACTAGTCCTTTGACCCGATTGTGAGCGGTTTTGTTGACGTGGCAGCAGGCGTGGATAATTTTGCTCATGCGAGCAATGAGCTAACCACCACATCAATGCTAACGCAATGGCCACACCAGCTTTTTCGCTTCACCCTATATCGATCTCCTCCCTCACAACTCTATACTTGTTGCTCACCCTTTGCTCCCTCCCTCCCACCCTCTCTCACCCTCTTGCTCTCTCTCTCTCTCTCTCTCTCTCTCTCTCTACACGGTGGCGTGAGGTGCGCTTGATCTTCCCAGCTCTGTCGTCGAGCCTCCACCAATGCTACCGCCGCACCTTTACCTGTGTTGTTGCCATCACGCTCTGCCTGTGTTGGTGTCAGGCCTTCGTCCATGCCACCACCACGTCTCAATTTGCTTGGCCGCCGCCTTTTGTGTTTGAGAGACCATTGGGTGGAGGACACACGACGTTGGCCTCCTCCTTCCCCAGCATCGGTATCCGTGGAGAGTCCTGGGCTAGCAGCGCTCCATGGCTGGAGTGCCCTTCGAGAGGCAAGCTTGGCTCGAGGTCAGCGGTGCTTTGCGCCGAGCTTCAGCTAATGGATCCATGGCGGGTGAGCGTCTGTCAGGTGGCGAGGGATGGTGAAGCCGGTGGTAGCGATGATGGCTTGCATGCATGAAGTGGTGATGGTGATGAGTGACAATTGATGGTGGTGTTGTGCGACGTCAGCGTAGAGGAAGATGGGAGAGATGTTGGGGAGGAGGCCGATGTTGGAGGAGAGTGAGAGAGAAGGGGAGAGAAGAGGACGAGATAGGAGAGATATACATCGGGAGGACGTGACATTCATGTCACACTCAATGATGTACACGAGGCTGTCCACTAGCGCAAAACAAGCCACATACAACGTCACATTTGCAAAAATCTTTATGATGATTTTACTAAAAGGCTAATCATGTCTATTTTTCAATAAAATCAAAAGTTATTTAAATCTGATTTTAAAGTTTAAGGATTAAATAAAGCAGGAGTGAGTATTTTTTTTTCTAAACTGGATCTCGCTAGCCATGCCTCTGTCGTTACACCGCTAGATTACAAGCGCTCGCAGATCGGGGCAGCCCGAATTGCCACGGGAGCGGGCCACCTCCATCCAGGTCGCGACGGTCATTCCACGCACCGGCGGTGACACAGCACTACAGTAGGTGGTGGGCCAGCGGGCCGGGCCGGGTGGCGGAGGGAATCCCGGGCAGGCGGCCCCTGCCCGCGGGCAGGTCCCCCCACGCCCGAGCTATAAAAGCGGCGGCAAGGCCTTAGCAACGCAGTTTACCGGTGCCACTCCGTAACGCCGTCCGCCTCCTCCCCTCCGCCCTATCATCTTCTTCTTCCTCCGGTAGCCTCTCCTTCTCCTCTTTTCTTTGTCCAAGTCTTATCTGATAAGACGACTTGAGATAATGCTATTATTTATTATCGTACTGCTATAGGACGTAAGACACATCCTTGCTTGCTCATCTTTTGTTTCGTCGGGCGTCTTTTGTACCATGAACACGGTTCACTGGATTGATTTGTTCGCCCTCACTATGTAGAGCTGTTTGCTAGCATGATTAGTCATGGCTACTGAATGGGATTTTAATCGCCATGCGTTGAAGGGGGGAAGTCTTGTTGCGTTACGGACATAATTTCTGGCCTTTCGCTATTATTTTTGGCATGATTTATTACTAGTATAGTACTATGAACATTTCGCTAATTTTTCTGGCATGATTCTTTACTACTATGGACATCTCGCTATTATTCTGGCATTTATTGCACGCCTTTTGTACTGACATCTATGCATGTGATGGTGCGCGCTCTGTGATTCTTGCCGCGCATAGGGTTGCGGGTTGTGACTGCTGAGTTGTGATCTCTCTTGTTTCTTTTTGGCGTCTGCAGATCGGAGAGAGGGAGGCGGCGCGAAGAAGTGATGGCGTCTAACTACGTCGACACCACCGGCGAGGAGGGCAGGTTCCACGGCCACCACAGCAGCACGACGACCCCCACGGGGGCCGCGGCATCGTCGCCGCGCACGATGCGGCGGAGCTTCTCGTCGGCGTCCTCGGGCAGCGGCGGCGGCGCGCCCAAGTGCGTCTGTGCGCCGGCGACCCACGCTGGGTCCTTCAAGTGCCGCCTCCACCGCACCAACTCCCAGGGCCACGGCCACCCCCACCCGTCCCCTCCGCCCTCCCCGGCCGGCTCCTCCGCCGCGCCGCCGCCGACCGTCTCGTCCTCCGCCTCCTCCCGCACCGTCGAGGCCCAGTGACACTGTCACCCTGAGCTTCCCACGCCGGAATCGCCCCCCACCAAGAAGAGGAGGAGAGAGAGGACGAACATCGCGTATCATATCATGAGAAGGGAGTCTATTTGTATTTCCCTTGTAGCGATCTCCATTGCTGGAGGATTTTTGCTTTTTTTTTTTTTCTGCCTTTCCCTTTCGTCTCTGCTGTGTGGGATCTTCTCTCCTTGATGCCCTGCCTACCTTCTCATGAAGAAATTCCGCCCCCCTGCTCAGATCAGGATCCTTGCTTCTCCTATCTCAAATCCATTGGGAATTGGGAAGAAAGGACCTCTAGTTCTAGTCACCGCTGGTGTGCTGCCCTTCTACTCTATGTAATTACTGCCATTTACCATCCTATTAAAGCCCTCTCATTGAGTCATTGTGTGAATTTTGGAATTACAGTATCCTTTTCTTTTGGTAATATGATGGACGATGAACTAGATTGATAAAAAAAATGCCCTTCTTTACAGTTCATAATCAGTTTTTTTTCGTTTTAAGACTTGGTCCCATTCTTGATAAGGGATTGTGGAAAATTGTGGGAATCTATATCTATATTCTATATATCTGGGTAGATGGCAGGTAGCAATCGGACTAGGAGATTATGATGTGGTCTGTTGCGTTGGTGCCTTGGTGGTTGCTAGGTCAATTCTCACCAAATTCTTTCATTAGCTTCAGTTTCGCCTGAACACCATGGGCTGGGGTTGCTGTGCCTCCTGCTATGCTATGCTGTAAATGTTGTTGGTATTTCAGTATCATCCAGGTTCTCCCGAGGGGAAGGCACGCGGGATTCTGGTAAAAAAAATAAAATAAAGATCCAACCAGATATTCAGATCCAACTCCGCGAGTAAAAATGTTCCAATTCATCAGGTAGGTCCCCATCATCTATCTACCTCACCAAAGTCGCCATTCTTTGGCTCCTTGCAATCACAATGGTAGCTCAGCGAACCATGCATCGGCCATTCCTGGAATGCCGATCAATGATGGTGTAAGGTGGTGTTGAACATTTGGATATGCCCCGCTTTTCTTCGGTCTCCTGCAATGCTGTGTCTAGCTCTGGCTTCATCGCGCAACTACTGGGCCTCCATCTTCGTCGTGTGCAGGTGGTGGTTAGATGAGGTCGATCATTGCTGCCAATCTGCCATTGCTGCTGGCTGAAGAAGACATTGGCTATCTGGTCCTCTTTCTTTAGTGTGGGCGGCCTCGACAAGCTGTTGCCGAGTGTTGTGTTGTTTGCAATTCGCTAATTACTTGTACCTACCTAGGTGCGTAATCGATCGAAGCTTGGAGCACATGGAAGCCAGGGCAAATATATAAAGGAAGTTGTCATGGTTGGCTGGTTGCGTGAAGCCGCTCCAAGCCCCCATGCATAGCTGATAGCTGCCATGGGTTCAACAGTTCAAGTGTTCAGCCCGACTCGGCGCCTTCACCAGTGAATCCATCCTGACAGCCGGTGCAAGCATCAGCACTTCAGCAGCACCCTTTTACCAGGAGAATCTTTGTGGTGCTCGATGCTTGCATTACTTGGTGCTCCTCTTGCCCAATTAACAGCTGGTCAGGCAGTGTGCACGGGGTCGTTGCTGAACGAAGGAACCGAGAAAATCTGTGCTAGTCTTGTGAGCAGAGACGGTTCTCTGGGCGACATCATCTGTCGGGATGGAAAAAACCTGGATCGGAAGCCAATCTTTTGTTTTTTCCCGAAATAAATGGTTGATATAATTCGAAAAAGTTGTCGTCCCTCCATGTATATATAAGACGTTTGAAGTGCTCAAAAAATTATTTTTAAAGCTTTTAGAAAAGCACTAAAAGACTTAAAAAATGCTATAAATTACTACAACGTTTCACTTGTTTTCACCCATATTGCATTATTGCCGAAAAAAAATGCCCTATTCTTGAAAGATTTTAGGTCTATCAGCTATGCCCACAGCTTTGGTAAGCTTTTATCCGAAATTCTCGCTAATCGACTATCGCCTAATCTCCAAAGCCTCATATCCTCAAGCCAGAACGTTTTTATCGAAGGCAGGTGTATTCAAAATAATTTCCTCCATGTCAAAGACATGGTGTCGGCCCTTTATCGATGCAAGATTGCATTGGTGTTCATTAAATTGGATATAAAAAAGGTGCTTAACTCATTAAGCTGGGAACATTTTTAAAGCTTATACAACACTTCAGATTTGGACAATGCTAGCGTGACTGAATAGCAATCCTATTTTCAACAACTACGTCTCGCGCCCTTCTTAATGGTGCATCCGGGCCGCCCATTCTTCACCACAAGGGTCTAAGGCGAGGAGACCCCGGTCGCCATTGTTGTTCATTCTTGCGGCTTGTCGACTTGGCGTTCTCCCGAGGTGTGCTTTAGCTTCTTGCAGCAAGACTACCAGGGAGCAGGATTTTCTTATACATTGACAACGTGGTGCTCATCGCCAAACCACAAATTTAGGGGCAACAAGTCTTTAAGCATGTCTTTGACATCTCAAGGGGCAACAAACTTGATAGTAAACTAAAGAAGAGCAAGGTATACCTTATACATTGCATTGCCTAGGTCGAAGGTCAAATCCTCACTAGCTTACCTATACAAAGGATGTCCTTTCCCTGCAGGCACCTTATGCTTGCCGTTGAGACCGAACAAGTCGAAGAAAGAGGACATTTTACCGTTGATTTACAGGGTGAGAGACAAGCTTACGGCATGGAAGGCTAGGCTTCTCTCTTGAGTAGGCTGGCTTGTTCTCATTAACTCGTTTGTCACTCCTATGCTTGTCTACCACCTCACAACTTTCAAGGTAGACAGGTGGGTGATAGAGAGAATAGATAAGCTAGGAGTAAAGGACATCAACTTGCTTGGACGGGCTTTGCACCTTAGGTGGCTATGGTATAGAAAAGTTAAGGGGGGCAGCGACCATGGAAAGGCTTGTAACTTCCATGTGATGAGGTTGACAGAGATCTTTTCGACGCGCCAACATCGGCTATCTTAGGTGATGGGAGAGACGAATTTTTGGACTTCGCCATGGCACCAAGAAAAGTCACTTCGTCTCTTGGCCCCTCTTTGCTTTTGGATTGTGCTTGGCAAAGGGCCTTTCATTAATGATGCCCTAGCAATAGGCTCCTGGCTCTGTCGTTTGAGAGATGCCTCAACTCCTGACGAGCTTCACGGCTATACTTATGGGGGTGGCCGGTGCCAAGCTTGTAAATTAGTTCTAAATGTTTGCACCTCTTTGTATCTTGTTTTTCCTCTAATCATTGAATAGTTGGCAGTTTGTGTATCTGTTACCGAAAAAAATCAATCTGGGAAAAGACTAAGGAGGCTAAGCTCAAAAGGTGAGGAGTTTGACCTACGGTTTTTCCAGCCGATAAAAGAACGCCATGGAACGCAATCCGTTTAAAAACCAAAACAAAATGGCCATTCATTCCAACCCGGTCTTTAGAAAAAGGGTATGTACGTAGTTGTGTGATAGTAAATCCTAACTACGTGGGGTCACGTTTCAGCAGCACATATGTAGAAATGCCCCCAACAGCTCCCTAAATTTGATCCCCTATAACCTTATATTTCTTCCATCTACAACAACATTTTTTTATGAAGAATTGTATAAGGAAGAAGAGAGAATCTCTGCATATAAAGGAATGGGGATAAATTCTATATTTTAGGAAACAAAATAGGGAATGCTCTTATAAGGAAATGGAGAGAAATTCTCTGTTTTAGGAAACAGAATAGGAAATGTTGTTTAAGCACATAGGGAAATTAAACAAGGGGAATCGCGTGGTGCAAATTGGCTGAAGTGCTGGGCTAACCCGGCCCAACGATGCCACGCAGCAAAAGCCCACAAGCCCACAGGCCCACAGCGGCTGCCTCTCGGCCGCCTCACGTTGCCGGCGTTGCCTCAAATCTTCTGGCCTCCCGCGCCCCCAAATTCCCCCAAAACCAGCACGTTTCCCTCACCCTGGCCTCGCCCCGACCGATTACCCCAGTCTCTCACGATCCAAATCTCCCAAACCACCAAACCATCTCCTCAGCCCTCATTTCCCCTCGAGCAAGCAACGGCAATGGCGATCATGGCGCGTCCCGCAGAAGCCCTCAACCGCGAGGAGGCGTTCACACAGGAAGGACTGCTCGGCGAGATCCTCCTCCGCCTGCCCGCCGCCGACATCCACCGCTTCCGCTACGTCAACAGGATGTGGCTGAGCGTCGTCGGCGACGAGGGCTTGATCGCCCAGCACCGCCAGCGCCGCGCGCGGAAGCCCCTTTTCTTCTACCAACGCGACTTCGGCGAGAGCGACCACGTCGACGGCGAGCTCGTTGCCATCGACGACCTCCAAGCCATCGACGTCGCCGCCCGTGAGTGCAGCCAGGTCCTCCGCTTCCCCGATGACCTGGACACCATTAACGAGGCCAACAACCTGGGCGAAGGGCTAGGCTCCGGCAGGTCGGACTCGGAAGATCTCGCGGCCATCACGGAAGCGGAACACATGTTCACCATCGAGGGCTCCTGCGACGGCATCCTCCTCATCTCCTGCGTCGACTGCCTCTATGCCTGCAACCCCTGCACCCGCCACTGGGCACGCCTCCCGCCCATCCACATGAGCAATGGCATCATCGGGTTCTACGCAACGGAGGCCAAGAAAGAGGAAGAAAGAGTGTACCGGGTGCTGTACCAGACTGGAGCTCTGAGCAATGAAGCCTCGTACTGGATCCGCGACCTGGGCGCCGCGCCGCAGGACGCCGTCACCGAGATCGGTCGCCGGATGTCCCCGGGGATGCCGCACGATCTGGGCGAGGTGCTGTTGGCGGGGCTATACCCTGCACGCACAGAGCCGCCGACCATGCTCCATCGCCGCCTGCACTGGCTGCCGCAAAGATATCTAAGCCAACAAATCGACTTCATCGTCGTGCTCGACACGGCGGCGCTGGAGTTCCGGTCGATGCGCCCTCCTGACATTCCAGCCGCAGAGTTGGAAGACGTCGCAGAGGTGGAAGACGAGGACGAGGACGAGCCCGTTTGGGATCCTCCGGGTGGCGCACGCCAACTGTTTGAGATGGAGGGCATGCTCGCCATGGCCTTCCTCAACAGGGAAGGGACAGCGATCGATGTCTGGGTGCTGCGGGACTACGCGAAAGAGGCATGGGAGCGCAAGTACAAGATCAACCTGCCGGACAACGACGGACACGCTCCATTCTACGGGCCGCGGCCGCCGGCGTGCGTCGCGTCCTGGAAGCTGGACGTGCTGCTGTGGTGCCAGCATGCAGTGCTGCACTCTGACGCGAAGGGGAACTTGCTGAAACGCTACTTCCGTCCTCACCACGAAACCATCTCCACACCGCATGTGCTCGAAGAAAGCTTTGCCCTGCGCGCGTTTCTCTCGGCGCATGTGAACGATGGCGAGATATCTTTGTTCCTGTTCTAGGAGGACGGACGGTGATGCTTTGGTCACCTGCGTGCCCACTGCCCAGCCGTTAAGAGGCAACAGTCTGTAGAAGCTGGCAACCTGCTGCCTCTCCAGGTGAAGTTTGAGACTTTGAGCTGCTTGCTTTTTGCAACGATATGTGTTGACAAGATAAATGTTCCCATGCCCTTTTGTCTGGTACAAAACATCGATCTGTAGCTTGAGCTTCTCTTTGAACATGATTGCTGTGCTATGCGAATTTTCAGTCACGCATCAATCTCCTGGTGGTTTTACTACGTATTATACTATTATTATGTTGCATACTGGCATTTCTTTTGTTGCTTTTCGTCTCGATTACATATCTGCTGCTACATGATTGACAATTGCAGGCTTGTGTAACGCCATTGAGTTTAGCATAGTAATATGAAATGTCATCTCCCTGAAAATTAGATATTGATATCTTGGTTTAATTTGCTATTCACATGGGTCTCTGTCATGGCCAGTAATATGGATCACCTTTGAATAGTGCTGACCTTGTGCTTCTGTGAATGCTAATAAAAGTAGTGATATATCTCAGTGCTAGCTGAATATTACTCTCTGCATCCAATACTTCGCAGCAGATGTTCAAAATTTTGAGAAAAAGGAAAAGAAAAGAAGAAAACACAGACATGGTAGTTTGTGTTTCCTGTAGTTAATAATCTGGTACTTTTGTAAGAACTGTTCGGTCCTCAGCCTCCGTACAAATGTTGTACGCAGTTCTACTCAAGCAGCCGTTTGTTATAATTTGTATGGTTCTGGTTGTGACCTTAAAGCGGTTATTCTGATAATTTTTTCACCCACACCATTTTAATTGTATTGATATATCGCCTTCTCATCTATCTATGTATTATATAACTAAAACAGGAAACAGAGCCAATGAATTAATCGAAGAAATTACCACATAAATCAAGAAAAAAATGATTTACACTGTTGATTCAATGGGGCCAGGTTATAACATCATAGATTGAAATAAAATATTAGATATTCAGAATTGAAAAAATAATTGAAATAATAGTCCATACCAGATATTAAAAGAAAGACTCTGTATCAACTCCAATAAAAAATAAATAATGGAATAAATAATAATAAAAATAAGAGTTCATGTCGCATTGGTAGAAACAGTCAATATTAGCTACAGATACAAATGTTATATTATATAAGACCGAGTCTAATGGAAGTACAACGTTAATCCTAAATATTAGAAATTTCCACATTAATTGGAAAGAAAGCTAAAGATCTACAATATGTTGATTGTTGTGTGTCTAGATTATAATATATTAGATTAAAATAAAGAATTCATATCTATTATAACAAAGAAATAGAAGTTTGAAATATAAAATATAAATAAGAGTCCATTCGAATTTTCTTTTATTAAAATAATTTAATTTAGTAGTCTTATAGTAGTCTTAGATTTTGTATTTTGATGAGCCTCATTTTGAGGGTGCTAGATTAAAAAAGAATTTGTATTGGCTATAACAAAACAATAATAAAAATTCAGAATTAAAAAAATAAAAAACCCACATCGGATTAAAAATAAGAGTATATATTGGCTACAACAAAAAAAGGAAAATTGCATAAATTTGGTATAGAAATAATAGAAGGAAAAGTCCAAGTTATATTAATGGATTGAAACAAATCTACAGCGCAAACGCGATCGACACCATTCTAGTTCACGATAAAACTCGTTGCATCGGCAGATAACTTTTGGCTTCGCAGTGAATGGATCAATTAATGACTTCCCTAGCAATAAACAGTGGCAGCGAGGTTTAGATCATTGCAATTGCTGCTGGCGGGAGATGGTCATTTTCTGGTCCTCCTCTCTTCCCTTGACAAGCAGTTGTTGAATGTTCTGTTTTGTACTTCTGTGCAATTCAACACTGACAATGGACATATTATCCACCCTCAACTAGCGTGACCAAGGCGACTTGTTATTTCAAGACAAGGTGACTACGCAGAACCAAGTGTTTCAGATTATTAAAGATGTTCTCAACAGATGCTTGGCCTTTGAGGCTGATGATGGCTGAAGCTGAACTCGGTTTCAGTTCTGATCTTCCGTAATTTTTGATGGTGTAGTTCCAGCTTTGTACAGCAAATAGCGTGTCTGAGCTTTTGGTTTCTCTTAGTAGCTGCTTTCTAGCTTTGTTAAGCGCTACTGAAGTTGCTCCGTGCAGTGCTACTGCTACCTAGTTTGTAATTTTCCTGCCCCTACCTTGTAATGCATTGCAGTGATCCTGAGTTTAGGAACTTGCTGAAACCCTGAGTTTAGAAACTTGCTGAAACTGGATACAGGCAGAGAAAACCTGAAGATTGCGGAGCCAAGAGTTCGCAAGACCGGACAGCCATCAAGTGTTACCAGAGAGAGAGAGTAGTCTAAGAAAACAAGATGTGAAAAGGGACCACAGAGGACCGCGAACATTCACTATTTATTGAATTGAATTTTACATGGCAACCCTAGAGATTTGGACGAACTAAGACGCGAAGTTTGACAAAAAGCGCAGAGTTAAGGGAAACAAACGAAATACCTACACAAAGAACACGAAGCTGGTCGATGTTCCAAGTGCTGGTCAGCTCTCTCCCGTCCTCCATTGCTAGGCGAACAGCCCCGGACGAGCAGTAGAAACGACCATGAACGGGCCCTCCCATCGAAGAGTTAACTTGTTGGCATTGGACAGGTTCTGGACGCAGCGCAGAACGAGGTCGCCCACCTTTAAAGCCCTTGGTCGAACAGATTTGGCAGCGTGCCGGCGAAGATCTTGCTGGTAGCGCGCCATTCTAACTTATGCCCGGTCGCGTGTGCCTTCGAGGAGATCGAGTTCGAGCAAGCGCTCTTACTCTGAGTCAACTAAGTTGACCGAGCTCGTGCGAGGCGAGCCGAGTACAATTTCGGTGGGTAAGATGGCTTCTGCACCATAGATCAATTGGAAAGGAGTTTTCTCGGTTGCCCAGCTGGCTGTGGTGCGAACGGCCCAGAGGACGGAAGGAACTTCATCAACCCATGCTTTGTTGTGCATGCGGAGTGCCGCGAACATGCGCCATTTGATACCCTGAACTATCTGTCCGTTAGCTCGCTCGACTGCTCCATTGCTCTGTGGATGTGCCACAGAGGCGAAGCAGACCTTGGTTCCCAGCTGTTCGCAGTATTTCTAGAATAGCTCGCTTCTGAACTATGTCGGGGATAAAATCACGGCCCATTGCTATGGTCAACTCTCTGACGGCCCAATCGAACAGCCTCCTAGGGCCCAGCTCCCTGGAAGGTTCTATCAGGCCTATGTGCATCCTGCTGAACAGCTTCCTGGCTGGCACGGTGCGTAACGGCCTAGGATTCCTGTTTGAGTCCGACTTGAACAGAGTTCTGCACGGCTACGTGAAGACCCGAACGTTGGTTTCCCGAATTGGAGCAGATGTCGTGATCCCCAAGAATTGGATTATACATCATCTACCTCGGGATGTATTTGGCATGTATCGAGTTCGCTATGGACTCGTGGTCAGTCCGGCCCGATTATCCCTTGGTAGGTCGGTTGCTCAACACTATATAAACAAGACCCCTACGGCGTGTAGAGGGGCGAGCACCAGAACTTGACTCCAAGCCAGCACGACTTGAAGTCCAAGATCACGTACTACTTCCTGTTCACACATAATCTCGCCGAGACCTGTTCGTCTCATCGAGCTTACTCTTGTAATCCTCTTTGATATAAAGAAAGGTTAGACGTAGGGCTATTATCTCCTCTGAGAGGCCCGAACTAGGATGTTTGCCTTGCTCGGCAGGTCTTCTGTCTCCCTTTCTCAAGAACCTTAGTTGACTTAGGTCCGATATCCCAACCGTCGACAGTTGGCGCCGTCCATGGGGATAGTAGATCAAGCCTGTTCGAGTATGTCGAACTTGTTCAGCGACCAGGAAAACCTTCCTGAAGGGTATGACTCCGAAGGACAGGATGTCACGTCCCCTGTCAGATCGGATCGATCTTTTCGATCTCGATCACCTTCCAGATCTGGGACAGAGGTCTCCGGCTACGCTCCGGAGATGGTCTTAGATCAAGCTCCCGTCATTGACGATGATTACGGAACCGACGATCTTTACGCTGGTTTAGATCTTTCGGATTCCAAGGCTATGTCGGTCGATTCCTCCTGTGGCGACACAGTGATGACACCATCTAGCGTGCCAACACACGGCCGTCGCAGCGTCAACATGGCCGGCGCGGGGACTTCAGAGGATCCTACACGGGCCGCGGCGGCCGACGTGATCGAGCGGTCCAATTCTGCTCGGCATCAAGATGGGGCTGCGCCAGCAGCTCGCGAACAAGATGTTGTTCGTCGTAGCCTAGACGCCTCCATAAATCAGACCTTGGCGCAGATCCGCGATCAGCGCAAGTGACAACGACGCAACCCGCCTCACGTATATCCGCCAAGTCCTCCCGGCAGACGTTCTATCTGCTCGGGACGAATTCCCGCGTAACCAAACCCCGGTCGGGCAAAACGCGGACGCCTCAGGGATCCCAGGACCCCTTGAGCAGAGTCGTGAACGACTTCAAGCCCTGGCAACAGTGATCAGATCCACCAACCAGGCCAACCTCGTCCTCATCGGCGACGCTGTTGCGCGCGCATTTCGGCAACCCCGGTACGTTTCCAGTTTTCCAATTCCTGTCCTTAGCGTTGGTTTCCTAAACCTCGTTGCCCAGGTTTGTATTTAGCTCTTTATGAACCCAGGGTCGTTTCTGTACCCCTTGCCTGGTTAATAAAGGGACAAATCAGTTCGGTCTTTCGCTCTCGTAACGCTCTCTGCGTGCGAGCATGTTTTTTTATCTGGCGACGACCTGTACAGCTCCGGTTAACCGAAGCGGTGCACCACCGAGGGAGTTCTGCCCACCGTAAGCCGATTCTCATCGCAACGGGCATGCCCACCGTAAGTCGATTCTCATCGCAACGGGCACTCCTGGCGTTGGTTCCGCACCCGCCAAGGTGACACCAACGCTACACGGGACCATGCCCGGATAAGATTTCGCCTCGCACGTCTTGCCTGCGGCTAAGGTCCCGATTGCCTTCCCTGGTTAGCGGTCTTAGCCACAGCGGGGCTGCACTTACCCGCACACGTCTTTTTTATCCAAGCTACATCCTTTCTGGCACGGTAATCCGGAGCAATGCACCATCAACGGAGTCCTGCCCACCGTAAGCCGATTCTCATCGCAACGGGCATGCCCACCATAAGCCGATTCTCATCGCAACGGGCACTCCAAGCGTTGGTTCCGTATTCGCCGAGGTGACACTAACGCTATCGGGGACGTACCCGGGAAAAATTATGTCTTGTGCGGGTAGGTCGTCCTTAACGTGTTTTTCAAAACCCGCTTTGCTCTTCTTAGTGTCTGTTCTTGCTCTCTTTTTCTCCTTGCTGGCTCGTTTCTTGTTTGTCTTCTGCAGGAAATACAGGAACGGGAACGTCAGACTCCGGTGATGGTCGTGGCGAGGTCCTAGGCTTCCCCACCAAAACCGATGTCTGCATCTCTCTCTTCCCGGGTACGCGCCGGGCATGCCCGGGAACTGATTCACTTCACCCGCGTATGATTTCTTACCTTTGCCCGGCACTGACCTTCACAGTTCGGCTAAGTCAAGGTAGTGCGCCACCAATGGAGTCCTGCCCACCGTAAGCTGATTCTCATCGCAACGGGCAAGCCTATCGTAAGCCGATTCTCATCACAACGGGCACTCCAAGTGTCGGTTCTGCACTTGCCAAGACAACGTCTACACTGTCGCAAGGAATACGTCATGGGTAAAGCGTTGATTTCACACGTTCTCTTGCGGCTCTGACTGCATCAGGTTGTGATTCGCCTCGCGCCAGGCAGCTCTTCGCCCGGAGCGCGCGTCTGGTCCCCGTGACGAGCTCCGTGCTCGGGGACTGGATCACCTCGCGCCGGGCAGCTCTTTGCCCGGAGCACGCGTCTGGTCCCGCGACGAGCTCCGTGCTCGGGGACTGGATCTCTTTACCTCGTTCCTTTGATGAGCTCTACGCTCGGGGACTGGGTTACCTTCCCCTCGTATGTATTGTCTGCTCCTAGCACACGATCTACGTCTGGGAGCACATCACCTTCGCTCCTGAGCACAACATTCGCTCGAGAGCGCAATCTCTTTTTCCTTGGGCAAGCTCTAGCCCGAGAGGTGGTTCCCTTATTCCCGTCCATGCTTTCCTAGGTATCTTCATACCTGGATGCAGCAACGTGAGTCTGTCTCACAACTTGCTATGTTCATTTTTTGGGATATCCAACTCTTACCCGGATGTGGTGGTATGCTCTTCACTACCAAGAATCCAATCCCTCCTTGATGATATTCAGCCTCAAGGAGATGATCCATCTCACTTAAAGTTGGGTACTCTGCTCGGACAGATGTTGTTCCCTGTTCGATGCAACAGAGTTGCTCGGTACAGATCGGGTTTGTTCGGTCCCGAACAAGTGTTGTTGGATTGAGCCATCATCTGTTCGGTCAACTGTTGCACCTCTTTGTAACAGCAAAATTACCCTCTTCGTGACTTGGAGTCTCAAGAGGAAGACCCCACTCTGGTGAGCCCTTCCACTTGAGTCTTGGGGACTAGCTGTCGGGGATAAAATCACGGCCCATTGTCATGGCCCACTCCCTGACGGCCCAATCGAACAGCCTCCTAGGGCCCAGCTCCCTGGAAGGTTCTATCAGGCCTATGTGCATCCTGCCGAACAGCTTCCTAGCTGGCACGGTGCGTAACGGCCTAGGATTCCTGTTTGAGTCCGACTCGAACAGAGTTCTGCGCGGCTATGTGAAGACCCGGATGTTGGTTTCCCGGATTGGAGCAGATGTCGTGATCCCCAATAATTGGAGTATACATCATCTACCTCGGGATGTATTTGGCATGTATCGAGTTCGCTACGGAATTGTGCAGCCCGGATCGATTATCTCTCGGTAGGTCGGTTGCTCAACACTATATAAACAAGGCCCCTACGGCGTGTAGAGGGGCGAACACCAGAACTTGACGCCAAGCCAGCACGACTTGAAGTCCAAGATCGCGTACTACTTCCTGTTCACACATAATCTCACCGAGACCTATTCGTCTCATCGAGCTTGCTCTTGTAATCCTCTTTGATATAAAGAAAGACTGGACGTAGGGCTATTATCTCCCCTGAGAGGCCCGAACCAGGATAAAAACCCTGTCTCCCTATTGCTCGTTGATTGCTGTTTGCCTTGCTCGGCAGGTCTTCTATCTTCCTTTCTCAAGAACCTTAGTTGAATTGGGTTCGATATCCCAATCGTCGACAAACTGGGGACCGTTATCGGTGGTCAGCTTGTGGGGAATCCCAAAGCGCGTGATCACGTTACTCTTGGAAAAGCACACAGCCGTTTTGGCGTGTAGAGATGACACAGGCTCTGCCTCAACCCACTTTGTGAAAGTGTCAATGGCGACGAGCAAGTGTGTGTAGCCCTTGTACCCCTTGGGGAAAGGGCTGAGCAGATCCAGACCCCATGTGGAGAAAGGCCATGATGGGGGATCGTTTGGAGCACTTGGGCAAGCTTATGAGCCTTTTGGGCGTGGAATTGGCAAGCCTTACACTTAGTTACCACGTCCCGGGCATCTTGTAACGCAGTAGGCCAATAATAACCCATGCGAAACGCTTTGCCGATCAGAGTCCTGAAGGAGGCGTGGTTGCCACAGGCACCCTCGTGTATGTCCCTAAGAAGGAACACACCCTCCTGCTGAGAGATGCACTTGGAGAGGACTCCAAGAGCATCTTGCCGGTAAAGGATGCCGTCCACAAGTTTGTATGGACTAGCACGCCTTATAAGCCGGGAACGCTCGGCTTCGTCGTCGGGCAGGGTCCCATCTGCAAGGTACCGAACAAGATGGCGTTGTCCAGTCTCGATAACGGAGACAGCACCACCTGTCTCTGTTGCCTCGTCCAAAGACATGATAGAGGGATTGCAAAGATGCTCGACGAGCACCCTGCTGGAGCAGGTTCGCGTGAGGATCCATACTTGGACAGCTGGTCGGCCAAGAAGTTGTCCTTCCTGGGCACGAAGAGCATCTCGAAAAATCGAAAGTGCAGCTCCAACTTTCTCACTTCAATCAGGTATCGCGCCATTGAGTTATCGCAGCACTGATACTCCCTGTTTACCTGATTGATGACCAGCTGTGAATCTCCCTTCACAGTTAGCCGTTGGACGTCGAGCGACTTGCACGCTCTTAGTCCCGCGAGGAGGGCCTCGTACTCCGCGATGTTGTTAGTCGCCGCAAAGTGTAGTTGGATAGAATACTGAAATTGCTCTCCTTGAGGGGAGATGAGAACAAAACCAGCCCCTAGTTTCCAGTACGCGAGCCATCAAAGAACATGGTCCAGGGAGTTTTTTCAGGTTGCTCGGGAGCTTTCTGGGATTTGGGCGAGCAAGTCTATTCAGCGACGAAGTCAGCCAGGACCTGAGATTTAATAGCAGTTCGGGCAGCAAACAGAATATTGAATTCTGCTAGTTCGATTGCCCACTTAGCTATACGTTCGCCGGCTTCCTTGTTCCGTAGGATTTCGCCCAGAGGAAACTTAGTCGGGACCAGTATTTGATGCGTCTGAAAGTAATGCCGAAGCTTCCTGGAGGACATGAGTAAGGCATAGAGCAACTTCTGAACCTCGGGGTAACGCTCCTTTGATCCATGAAGCACCTCGCTCACGTAATAGATTGGCCGCTGGATGTCTTCTCTTTCCACCGTCAAGACCGCACTCACCGCTTGTGGCGTGCAGCCAAGGTACAGCAAAAGCTGTTCGCCGTGCCGCGGGGTAGTCAGGACAGGTGGGTTGGACAGGTATTGCTTTAGATCCTAGAAAGATCTATCAGCCTCCTCTGTCCACTTGAAACCATTGTGCATGCGCAGGGCCTTAAAGAAGGGCAGCCCGCGTTCGTCTTGATGGGAAATAAACCTGCTTAAAGCAGTCATCCATCCTGTTAGGCTCTGAGCTTCGTTGACGGTAGTTGGAATCTGCATGTTTTCAATGGCCTCGATTTTTTCAGGGTCAGCGGAAATTCCTTGCGAACCGATGACGTAGCCGAGCAACATTCCAGATCGAACACTAAAAGTACACTTCTCTGAATTTAATTTAATTCTATGCCTGGTGAGATTTCGAAAAGTCTCGGTCAGGTCTTCTACATGATCTCGAGCATACTTGCTCTTTACAACAGTGTCGTCGACATAGACCACCAGGTTTCTTCTACGCTGTTCTGGGAAAATCTTCTCCATTAAGCGCTGGAACGTGGCACCAGCATTGCGCGGACCGAAAGACATGGTCGTATAGCAGAAAGTGCCGAAGGGGGTGATGAAGGCAGTATTCTCTTCATCCTAGGCGAGATGCTTATTTGGTGATAACCGGAGTAAGCATCCAAAAAACTCAAGAGCTGGGCATCCGCAGTCGCGTCGGCCAGCTGGTCTATGCGAGGCAGCGAGAAATTGTCCTTAGGACAAGCCGCAATCAGATCTGTGTGGTCGACACACATCCTCCACTTGACGCCTTTCTTCTTTACAATGATAGGGTTGGCCAGCCACTCGGTGTGATCAACCTCGCGGATGAAGCCAGCAGCGAGCAGCTTGCCAAGCTAATCCTTGATGATCCTCTGCTTGAAATCCAAAAAGCGTCGAAGCTTCTGGCGAACAGGTTTTTTGTCTAGCCGGACTGCCAGTTTATGCTCAATAACCTCCCTTGGGACCCCGGGCATGTCAGACGGTTCCCAGACAAACACGTCTGCATTAGCTCGGAGAAAGGCAATGAGTTCGCTTTCCTATTTGGGGTCCAGATTAGCCCTCAAATAAACTATCTTGGAAGAGTCATCAAGAGACAGCGGAACTTCCTTGGTCTCTCCCCCTGGCTGGACAGAAACCTTGGGACGTGCAGAGTTGGTCTGCGGAACCTCGGGCCACGTGGTGGAAGCTGGTTGACCAGGGTTAAGGATTGCTCGTCGCAATCTAGGACAGCCTTATAGTTACCCTTGACCGTGATCACGCCGCTAGGTCCCGGAATCTTCACGCAATGGTATGCATGGTGAGAGACGGCCATAAATTTACCAAGAGATGGCCGGCCCAAAATCGCGTTGTAGGCTGATGGGAAGTCGACCACGTCGAACGTGATCAACTCTGTCCGGAAGTTGCTAGGGCTGCCGAAGGTAACGGCAGAACGATCTGCCCCAGCGGCTTAACAGCTTCTCCCGGAACAATTCCGTAGAAGGGCATTGTGACCTCTTTGAGCTTGGAGCGAGGAATCTGCATCTCGTCCAAGACTTTTGATGAAAGCAAGTCCAGCGCACTCTCGCCGTCGATCAAGACACGGCCAACTCTGGCGTTGCTGATGGTCGGAGTGACCACCAGTGGGATCCGCTGAGGCTTGGTTATCCTAGTGGGGCAATCCTCCTTAGAGAAGGAGATAGAGACCTCGGTCCACTTCATCGTTTGGGCTGTGGTTTACCCTTCTCAACATTGTGGACCTCTCGAGCAGCATCCTTGAGGCTACGCCGAGAGGGATAAGTCGAGGAGCTGCCAAAGATAACGCTATGTGGTTCACGGGCTCCTGATAGTGAACCTCATCGTCCCGATCACCACCATCGGCTTGGCGCTTGTCCTTGCCGGCGTCACCTTTGTCGGGCAGGGTGGGCATTGGGCTCTTGCCGTTGTAGAAATCCTCGAGCTTTGCAGCCCAGGTCCTGCAATGACGGATATCGTGCCCGTAATTCTGGTGGAATTGGCAATATCGGTCACTCGGACCTTTCTTGTCTTGATTGCCTCCCTGGGCGGGCTTCTTGCCCTTGTAATTATTGTTGGGCTTCTTCTACCCGTCCTTGGGAGGAGGTGCGCGATCTATACCCGCGACGGTATTGTTCGCATCACCTTTATTCTTTTTCTTCTGGGACTTCTTGTCACCAGGATTGTTACTGCTCTTCTTCTTCTCATCCACACCAGGCTAGGCGGGCAGCTCGCCCTTGTCAAACGCCTTCTTGTACTGAACGCGCTCTGCCGCATTGGTATAGTGGTCAGCCGCCTTGAACAGGTCGTTGGCGGTCCAGGTCTCGTTGATCTCGAGATCCTGAGTGAGCCGCTCGTCGCGGACTCCGTTTTTGAAAGCGCGGACAACACATTCATCCGAGATGTTCGGGATCGTGTTGCGGATCTTGATGAAACACTTCATGAAGTTGCGGAGGGTCTCCCCGTTCATCTGGATCATCTGGTGCAGATCATCCTCCTTACCCAGACACACGTAACAACTCTGGAAATTGGCGATCAGAGCGTCACAAAGCTGGTTCCAAGAGCTGATGGAACCTTCTTACTGGTTGAACAGCCACGTGCGAGCAACGCTCTCAAGGACAGTCGGAAGATAATTAGCCATGACTAACTCATCACCCCCAGCTGCCATGATGGCTGTAGCATAGATGGAAAGGAACTCCTCTGGCTTTTGGGTCCCATTGTACCTCTTCACGTGGCCAGGTTTGAACTTGGAAGGCCACCTGACAGCGCGGAGCTCATCAAAGAAGGCCTTGTAGCCCAAGCTGTACGACCGACCACCTTCTTCCGCAGAACCTAGTCTTGAAAAGACATTGGTCGTGTTGCGCGGAGGAATTCTTGTTGAACGAGAGGACTCAGCCTGGAGAAATTCTCTCCGGGACAACCCTCCGCGCTCCTTCCTCGTGGTCGCTACGATGCGCTTCTCCCGATGGGATCGTCCGTGATCGTCGCGCGCCCGCTTGCCACTATGATCACGGCGATCACGGGGACTTGGCGAACGTCGTCTATGACGGGAGCTTGATCCAAGACCATCTTCGGATTATAGCCAGAGACTTCTGTCCCAGATACGGAAAACGGTCGAGATCGAGTGGATCGATCCGATCTGGCAGGAGATGAGACATCCTGCTCTTCTGAGTCATACCCTTCAGGAAGAATTTCCTGGTCGCTGGAAGAGTTCGACATGCTCGAACAGGCTTGATCTGCTAATCCCCACGGACGGCGCCAACTGTCGACGATTAGGATATCGGACCCAAGTCAACTAAGGTTCTTGAGAAAGGGAGATAGAAGACTTGCCGAGCAAGGCAAACAACAATCAACGAGCAACAGGGAGACACAAGGTTTTTATCCTGGTTCAGGCCTCTCAGAGGAGATAATAGCCCTACGTCCAGCCTTTGTTTATGTCAGAGGATTATAAGGTGGAAACTCAACGAGATGAACAAGTCTCGGCGAGATTATGGGTGTACAGGAAACAATACGCAATCTATGCTTCGATGCGTTGATCTGGTGCGCTAAGTCTCGATCTTCTGGCTGCAAGATCGTCCGGGATTGGCCCTCTATATGCCGTAGGGGTGAACGATCGGGATGTCGCCTAGAGGGGGGTGAATAGGCGTTACAAATTTTCAACCTTTTAAAGCACAACAGAAAATGATATCGGATGTTCCGATGTTGATATCGGATAGTCCGATATGGATATCTGCACCAAAATCAAATCCACAACACAAGAGAGAGTAATAGCACACGATAGTACTAGCCAACCACAAGTATAATCACGAAACAAAGTAAATCAAGTTAGTGGCAAGAGGAAACCAAGAGTGAAGTGGAAACTCAAAGATTTGTTCCCGAAGTTCGGATCCTTGAGGGGATCCTACGTCTCCGTTGAGATAGGCTCGGTCACACTTGAGCCCGGGTCTCTTTCAACCCTTCCCTCACCGAGGTCGCACCAAGACCCCCTGGTTTTACTCCTTGATTCCTTCCCTTCCGGAGACGGAATCGGCCTTCACAAACTTGCACGGCTCACCACACAAAGCACCGGTGGCTCATGGTTGACTCCTAACCATCTAGGAGTCCTCAACCTCCAAGAGTAACAAATGCTCACAAAGAATGAACTCGGAGATGAATCAAGTGCTCAAAGATCGACTTCTTCTCACTTAGCACTCACACCCTCTCCCAACCCTTCTCACAAAGGGGATCACTTAGATCTAGAATGGAGGGGGCAAGAAGCCCTAGGTTGCTTGGAAGTTCGGCTAAAAAATGGTGTGGAAGGCAACACTAGCTCGTGGGGAAGAGGGAGGCCCTAAATAGCCTCACACAGAAACTAGCCGTTGGAAGCTGACAGATATCGGATAGTCCGATGTTAACATCGGAATGTTCCGATATGAAAATGAGAGAAATTTGGAGTAACGGCTATTTTTTAGATCCTGGAATGATTCTAGAGAGGTTCCAACTAGATACAACACTAACAGGTCAAATTCATATCGGAACATTCCGATCAAACATAGGAACATTCCGATATTTTTGGAGCTCGAGACAGAGAGGGGTCAATCGGAACATTCCGATTCAACATCGGATAGTCCGATATTTTTGGAGCCGGAGACAGAGAGGGGTCAATCGGAACATTCCGATCCAACATCGGATAGTCCGATACAGCACACAGCTATTGACGGAAACGGACGTAACTTTTGACTCCGAACTCCGATTTCGGTGATCTTGGGCTCTACGGAAACCTAAGAACAAGGGCTACACAACCCACAAGGCCTCACTGCATAAAACATAAAGTATAGGAGCAGCAACCACAATGGAAGCCACGAAAGACCTAAATCTCTCACTTTCCGACACCACCAACACTCCTCTCCCTCGATCTCTCTTAAAGATTGATCACTTGAGCACCTGAGACATATCTAAGCCATTCAATGTTGCATCCCTCTTAATAGTACGGCAATTCTTAGACTCAACTTATAAATAAAGCCATACAAGCTTTAGAATAAATTACTTGCCGTCTTCTTTCTTCATTTTGAGGTTCAACGATGTTGTTAGTCTTGAGCGCCCTTGATGTATTGTGCATGATGACTTTTCCTAAATATTGATAACGTCTTCGTTTTATCAATCTTGACTTGATCCAACTCATGAGACTCTCGTCCTATTCGACTTTGCCTCGATCATCCTCCTCGACGATCATCCCGCTAAATCAACCTTGACTTAGTCGTCAACTCTTGGTGACATCGTTGTCTTGTTGACTTCGACAAAAACGTCATTCTTCAACATACATTGGTCATCAGACAAACTCATAGGACCTAGTTCTTTTCAAATCACTCGTGAAATACATTAGTCCACAAGCTCAATAAATATGGATCAATTTGATATTCGTGAGCGATTAAGTGTCCAAGTGTTTCACGTAAATAACCACAACACAAGTGAAAACACTTGGCACAAGAAAAGGCCTCTACTAAGTGCATCATGATAAATATGTGTTTGATCTATATGCACTAGAGAGATTATTTAATAATCACATCTTCACTTAATGATGCATATGGGAATATATTCATGACTTACACATGTGCAAATTCATATTCGAATTAAGAGAGAAGTTGCGAACCAATCTAGATTAAACTTCACTAAATTAAGTGCATGTGAGAATATTCATGGAAAGCTTACATGCACAAAGCAATTTAAACACGATGAAGTTTATCTAGTGCATCGATTAAGATGATCACTAATACATGACAAATAATACAAAAGATCTTGTCGAGTAAGCAACATGTTCATAATATATTTATGCTCAAATAAATACGACAAGATATGACGAGCATAAATCTAATCAACCAATAACATGTGCAGTGGTTGCATATCTCAATTAGCAATCCATCTTATTTGCATAAATGAGACTACGAAAGACAAGCAATCAAGTGTGTTAGTCTCATTGGAATGATTAGCAAAAGATGTACCTTTTAGAATGAATAGCTTATCCACTCGACATATATGATTTTCCTCTAAATAGGATGAGACTAAAACAATCTTGACAATAAACATATTAGTCTCATAGCAATAAGCATATTTGAGGTGTGACATTAAATAATCATTAAATCAAGCATTGTCATTAAATGTGTTTGTCATTAATCAACAAAATCACACAAGGTCACTTGCACTTACAATCTCCCCCTTTTTGATGATTTATGACAAACCTATTATCAATTGTATTAGATGACAATAAGACAATAAAAATCACTAATGCTTATAACAATTTTCCTTCTAAATAAACGCACAACATATACGGGGTAATTGATAATACAACATTTCTCCCCCTTTTGGCATTAATCATCCAAAAAGTGAACAATATTAAAATTATTAAATTCTCCCATTTCAACAATTAACACAAATTATTTGGGAGGGCAAGGCATATAAATAAAGGAGCAAACAATAGATATTCAATGATAAGCTCCCCCTAAATCTAGGCAAGATATAAAATTAATAGTATTCAAGATTTAGGCAAAAGTTGAAACCAATCTCATTAAGCATTCATATCATGCCTCAAGAGTATAAGTGAAGATCAAGCAGGACATAACAATGCTATCAATTCGAAATAATCAAAATCATGTAGCAAAAAGATATAAGTGAAGTACAAGCTCATGATCAAAATGTATAAGTAATGAACAAGGGTATACCTCTTGGCAATATGAGTTCCAAATTATATTTCTCTCTTTTGCAATGTGTCATCAATATCAATCATTATATAGAAAAGCTTGCAATGTAACTTACAAGACATGTTAGATGACAGGTGTCGAAAGAATGTATGTCCCTTTGTCGATTCCATCTACCATATACTTGGATCGATCACGATCAATTCGCACGGCCTTAGATCCCTCGGACAATGAAACTTTTGTTCACATCCTTCATCCCACCATCGACATTGATCCTCCTCCGACCCCCTGCACATGCATAGAAAAGAAAACGACCTCCGGGAACAAATATCTTTCAACTTGACCCAAGTTAGTTAATGAATGTCCAATTGCATTTTGACGCTCTTCAAATTAAACAACTACAACGGGCAATGTAAAACAAACAATTGTTCTTAAAACCATTACTCAAAAGCTCAAATCATCAACATGCGAAAACTTTGTCTCGAGATTTCCTTCAAGATCTATGAACACCAAAAAATTATTTGAGCAAAGGAAAATTCTGAAATCTTGAAATTAGTGATGTTGTACCGAATGTTTTGGGAAAAAAGTAATCATTGCCTTGTTATGACACCGAGTATGAAAAAAAATACTCCCAATATATATGAAATGCATCATGGAGTTGTGTCTTTATATTTCAACTCAGTTTCATCTTTAAAAGATCATAAAATTCGAACAAACTCAGATATGTTAATGTTGCAACAAGCTGAAAAATTCAGGTTTCGATATTCAACTTAAGCTGCAAAACTGGGCTAAATCGATGTTTCGGCAAGGTTCAAAAATTCTGATACAATTTATATATAACAATCAACTATTGAGCATCAAAACTCATAATAAGTACTTTCTCAGATTATGATCCCATATAGAGATAAAAAATTCACAAATCAGCCCAAAATCTGTGCGACACTGAAAAATTCAGCAAGTTTACCAAAGTGAGAAATAACCAAAACTTAATCAAATAAAATCCAATGACCGTGAAATTTTACAGAGATGATCTATGGACTTTCAAGAAACATTTTCAAAAAAAATTTCTGTTAAATATCACTCCAATTAAGAAATATGTCAAATTATACATTGGAGGATTGATTTAAGCACATTAGTCAAACAAAGTCAACATTCTTACAAATTAGTTCCAATAAATTTGATTCCAGATCTGAACTAGATATGCAAGAGAAGGTTTTACAATAGGAATATTCTATAATCCAATTTTATTTTTAGAACTATGGTGAAATATGCAATAAAGACAAAGGACCACACATAGTTTCCACCAAATTCTCAAAATACAACAAAAGTAGGTTAAACATGGCAACTTGCATTTTTATGGCTTCATATTATCTAGATATATTCTTTCAACCCAATTTGCATAAGTAAATCTGCTCAAAGGTGATAAAATCAATCTTTGCAAGAAGTTGCCAATTTAGGAGACAAAAGATGTAACATAAAATGTTTGAGAATTATAATGTGGCTTAAATGAGATAATCATTCAATTTCAAGGCCACAAGAGAGTGATAAATCATTTTGATACACTTTAGGTTGCAAAGTCATATTAAATATAATTTGCTCCCCTTAGTGTGATAATTCCAATAGAACACAAAAAGATATAATCAATCGAAGAATCAAATATGAACATATCTTACAATCTTATAGCGTACAAGAACAAAGACACAAATGTAAGATAAGCCAAATTGTCCATCCTTTATGGCATAAAAGTGAAGGTATGAAAACAAGGCCATAAAAAGGATTGAGATTTTCTCAACTTCAAAATTAATGCTCTTTACATATAGAGTCTAATTATTTCAAATTATGAGCTCCCCCTTACACAAAGGGTTCTCTAAAGGCCGGTCACTTCTCTAATTATCTTCCTAAGACCCTTAATCTTGATATTTCTCGCTTTGAGAGTTTCTTTTGTGACTAATCTTCCTCTCGAAGTAATTTGAGATAAAGAGTAGAGAGAAGATATCACTTAATGCAAGAAAGAGATAAGAAACAATATGGCCTTAGATCGATAAGAAAGAATTAGATTTGAGTGACTAAATGTCGAGATTGAGATCAAGATATAAACTACCTTCGGGATACCACTTGTAGCAACATAATGGTATTATCAGTTGAAGAATAGATAGTTGGAAAGATATCACTTTGAAAGGAATACCACTTAAAGAGTTAGACGTAGAAAGATCATAGTGGTATTAAACAAAAGAGACGAAAGGATATCTAGATGAGTTGTCAATGACTCCAAATATTTTCAAGAAATATAAGGTTATTTGGAGCATATTCAACTCGGAGAGATCAAACAAAAGTTTTGAAAATAAATTATTTTAAAATATGCTTTTCGATTTCAAAGATAAGTCCCATTTTCAAAAATATCTTCAATTTTGCCAAATGAGCATGAGTAGGGTATTTTGCCTTTTAAATGATTTATATGAGTCTCTCATACCCTTTTGAGCCAATTTGAATCAAGAAGTTTGGCCCAAATGGCAACACTCAATTAAGTGCAAGAAATTGACAATTTGGTTAAAACATGTTTTTCGACGAGTTTCAAAACCTCATAGCTTGAGTTATATTGGTCATTTGAAAATCCTTTAAACACGAAAAATGTTTATAATGACCAACTCTAAGTTTTTTGTATTGAAACTTTTCTCAAATTCGGTTTAGAATTAATTCTATTGAAAATACCAAAAAAAGGTAAAAAGAAGATCCTAGTAAGTACATTTTTTTTGAAACTTGTTTTTAATGAATTTTAATTTTGCTTTGGCCAAAACACTTTGAAAACATTTAATAATCATTTTTAAACTTTTTCAATCAATTTTTAAATGTGTCACTTGAGATTCACATTTGACTAAAAATGGTTCATTTTTAAAAAAATACTAGCACTTAAAATATATGGCACGCTTAGGAAATGTGATACAGATGGATATGAATTAGCACTAACTCTAGATGTGCCACTCATCAAGCTCATAAAGCAATATCGGAGTTTTGAACAAGAGCGAGAAATACTATGAAAGAATTTTAATTCAAAACAATGCAATTACCTACACAAGGCAAAGTGCTTAAAATTGAAAATTTACCGAAGTAGCATTGGTTCATAATGGTTACTTGAATATCATCTTGCTTGGCCTTAAATAGATGGAGAGGGAATCCACCTCTTTTACGTATATGCCAAGCCTCCAATGCTTCCTCGAGTCCTATAAAGCACTTCAAGCAAATTTTGATACCCAATGCTTGTTCGGTCCATTGGTGTTAGCAACAAAATTTTTAGGTGTCATAATAGAAGACTTGCACTTAGAATTAGATTGAGAGTAACAAGACTTACTACTATTAGATTTTATATTTGGATACATAGTAAGGGCAGAGTTAGCCATTATTTTAGAATGAGTTGCAAAGAAGCAAAGCATATCATTCTTGACAAAATTTACCTTGGGGCTGATCCTACCACCATTTGTGGGTAACTTCCCAATTTCTTTCTTACCCAAAGCATCCCTCTCCCCAAGAGAAATGTCACTAATTATGTGTTTTGCCACCCAAATGGCTTTTCCATTTGTTTTAGTTGGGGCAACATTTTTAGCAAACAAATTACCATTTTTGTCTCTCCTAAGCATGTAATGATTATTGACAAGAGAGAGTTTAGAAGTGTTACTCTTGGGACAATCCTTACCGATGTGTCCCTTTTTCCGGCAATTGTAACAAGTAGGCTTTGAAGCTCTCCTCTTCTTGACTTGCTCTTTGCCCGTTTGCCTCTTGATGAATATACTCTTGAGATTTTCCTTGTTAGGACACTTAGAGGCAATGTGTCCTAACTTGTTGCATCCAAAACATCGAATAGTCTTCATTTTCTCCTCATGGTGCTTTGGATTGCTCTTATCATCTTGGTCCTTAGGAAGGTTTTCTTGATTATTGATGGACTTGGAGAGTCTTGTCTCATAATATCTCTTCTTCGGGATGAAGCCAATTTCCTTCTTATTCTCGGTGGATCTTTGATTGCCCAAGATGGCATTTAGGTTGGCTTTCCCTTTATAGCACTTCTCCAAGTCATTTTTTAATTTCTCCACTTGTGCCTTGAGCTCTTTGTTTTCTTCTACAAGATTGTTAGTACAACATGCACTAGAGGAAGGAGAAGCAATTACATTTGAGCTACTATGCATATAAAGCAAATCATCAATTACTTCTTTATATGAGGTGGAGACATTATCATTAGATGAAGTATTACAAATACGATCTAAGCATTGCACATCATCTAATAAATCACAAGTTAAGTCTATATCCACCTTGGTGCTAGTTGGACTTTTGAGGAGAAGAGTTTCATTATGACTCATTAAACTATCATATGAACTTTGGAGTAACTCAAGCTTTTTAGTTAAATCATATGATTTTCTTATCTCCTTCTCAAGATGCCTATGAAGCTTTGCACACATATGCATCAATTCATCATAAGTGGGCTCATCGTTATTTACCTCTCTATTACCTTGAGTCATAAAACAATGAGGTGATGTAGAAGGCGAAGATGAGTCATCATCATTGAAACTTGATGTGGAGCAATCATCACTTGAAGTCCATACTTGAGAATTGTCCACTTTATCAACTTTGGACTCCTCATGATTCTTTTGAATGAGCATCCACACATCATGAGCGTACTTGAGATGGCATACCTTCTTTTGCTCATCCATGCTCATAACACTAAGTAGAATATCCAAGGCTTGAGTGTTCTTGTGCTCATTCTCTTCCTCTTCGGTGGTGAGGTTGTTTTCATCCTTCACACAATAGCCGTCTTCAACAATAGACCAAATAGAAGGATGGAGTGCGCATAAGAACATCTTTATTTTGTGCTTCCATGGACCATAAAGAGTACCATTAAAATAAGGTGCCCAATCGCAGGAAATACGAATATTAGCAAAAGAATATGGATCATGCTCATTAGTAGGATCAAGAGAAATAATAGTTTCAATCTTATCCATCTCATCTAGCGACATCCTAAATTCACCAAGCGGTTAAGCTTTACTTTGGGAAACCTTGCTCTAATACCAGTTGAAGGATCGGGATGTCGCCTAGAGGGGGGTGAATAGGCGTTACAAATTTTCAACCTTTTAAAGCACAGCGGAAAATGATATCGGATGTTCCGATGTTGATATCGGATAGTCCGATATGGATACCTGCACCAAAATCAAATCCACAATACAAGAGAGAGTAATAGCACACGATGGTGCTAGCCAACCACAAGTATAACCACGAAACAAAGTAAATCAAGTTAGAGGCAAGAGGGAAACCAAGAGTGAAGTGGAGACTCGAAGATTTGTTGCCGAAGTTCGGATCCTTGAGGGGATCCTACGTCTCTGTTAAGGTAGGCTCGGTCACACTTGAGCCCGGGTCTCTTTCAACCCTTCCCTCACCGAGGTCGCACCAAGACCCCCCGGTTTTACTCCTTGATTCCTTCCCTTCTGGAGGTGGAATCGGCCTTCACAAACTTGCACGGCTCACCACACAAAGCACCGGTGGCTCGTGGTTGACTCCTAGCCGTCTAGGAGTCCTCAACCTCCAAGAGTAACAAATGCTCACAAAGAACGAACTCGGAGATGAATCAAGTGCTCAAAGATCGACTTCTTCTCACTTAGCACTCACACCCTCTCTCAACCCTTCTCACAAAGGGGATCACTTAGATCTAGAATGGAGGGGGCAAGAAGCCCTAGGTTGTTTGGAAGTTCTGCTAAAAAATGGTGTGGAAGGCAACCCTAACTCGTGGGGAAGAGGGAGGCCCTAAATAGCCTCACACAGAAACTAGTCGTTGGAAGCTGACAGATATCGGATAGTCCGATGTTAACATCGGAATGTTTCGATATGAAAGTGAGAGAAACTTAGAGTAACGGCTATTTTTGAGGTCCTGGAATGATTCTAGAGAGGTTCCAACTGGATACAACACTAACAGGTCAAATTCATATCGAAACATTCCGATCCAACATCGGAACATTCCAATATTTTTGGAGCTCGAGACAGAGAGGGGTTGTAAGATCAAGCCTCCCTTGGGCTTAATGTTTTGGTAATTGATGCCAACTGGGCCTCGACGGATCGCATCAAGGCTAAGGATCTTATTTTCTAGTTCTTCTATTTTCCTTGTGTGCGAAATCGCTTCGCCCATCCGGCCCATTGATGTCTGCAAGATCATCTCTGGTTGTAGGTCCCACTGAGCACAAGTTCCATCCATCCGAGTGAGTTCGGCGGGTTCTAGAGATGCCGGTGTCCGAGGTTCGAGAGAGTTCGGGAGAATCTGTTTGTCCGTGGTTTTCGTAGCCGCCAAGTTCAAAGCGAGATATTTTTAGGCGCGAAACCTCCGCCAATTCCACAAGTCGACAAGATAGGCCAACAACCCTAGGTGTGACGTCGGACGAAGTCGGTATAGTCAAAAACTCGAGTGGAAAAATTTCAGCCCCACCGGACTGCGTCCGATAGCCGTCGGACGGCGTCCGGTGAGCACAAGCCAAATTCTGGCTAAGTCCCAAAATCACATCCACTGTCGGACGGCGTCAAGACGGTCTTGAACAGCGTAAGATAGCAGCGATTCAACGACCCAACTCAAAATTGGCTAAGTCGAGTTCACGATCCTTTGTTGGGCGGCGTCCGACAATGACCGACGGCGTCGATGAAGCTCACTGTAGATCTCCAGGAGCGTCCGACGGCACCGGACGGCGTCTGGTCAACGGGGGTGCGACAGGAGTCACTGTCGGACGGCGTCCGATTGTGACCGGACAGCGTCCGACCACGGCTAATCCCGCGACCAAACACCTGGTGGGCACTGTTCACGCGCACGCTAGCTCACTGACGGACTTGTCCGATGAACCAACCGGACGGCGTCCGGTCAAGTTCGAACTTTGGCAAAACCCACTGTCGGACGGCGTCCGACGGGAACCGGACGGCGTCCGATAGAGTGATCCAAAACTCGCGATTTAATCTGAGCCGTCCATTCCTAGGGTTCCGCCTTGGGCCTATAAATAGGGGCTTGGTGCACGGGGTAAAATGGAGAGAGCCATCATTAGCAGCCACCCCTTGCCTTAGCCACCCATGAGAGCTCCTCCCATGGCACCCACCTCCACCTAGGGTTCCATGTGCTTGAGAGATTGAGAGGGAGAAGAAGAGAGGAAGGAGAAGAAGAAGGTGATCCCTACCTCCTCCCATCATCTTCAAGGTTTGCCCCATCTCCCATGGCGTTGTTGCCCTAGTTTTCATGGGGAGTGAGAAGGGGTAGTGGTGAGAGACGATCTCGATCTTGTGCTCTTGGGACTTCGCCGCCGGAGAGATCGTCGTCACGCCACGGGCTTCATCAACCGTACGACTACATCCGCTCCATCCGTTGGAGGCACAAGTCCGCCGTGTGTCGCGGCCATCTCCGTGTGTCGGGGTGCCACGGTTTCCGTGTGTCGGAGCCAAATCCTCCATGTGTTGGGGTGTCTCATGTGTTGAGACGAAACCCACCGTGTGTCGGTGGTGGTGCCGTGTGTCGGTGCGGTGGGTGTGAGTGCTCTCGCTTGTGAGAGAACTTCGCCTCGTGTGAAGGCTTGGAGCTCGCCTACCATGTGTTGGTGAAGAGCTACATGAGTGGATTGAGGGCTAGGGGCGAGAGAGTCCCGACTTCTCTGTGAGAAGTTTCCTCAACGGAGACGTAGGTGCTCATGTGTTGAGCACCGAACTTCGGTAAACACCTCGGTTTGCGTCTTCTCATCTTACTTGTTTAATTACGCATATTGTCTTGATCGCTTGCATGTGAGTGCCATCGAGCCTCCTAGTAGTCGCTTGTGCATTATTGTGATCATTTCCGCAACTAGACTCTAGGTCAATCGATAGCTTGGGCTCTTAATTTGATTAAGTAAATCAAGCGAATCGAGAGAAGTAAAATTTGAAAAAGGCCGATTCACCCCCCCTCTCGGCCTAGGATCCTTACAAGTGGTATCAGAGCACGGGTCTCTAGTTGCTTAACCGCATAGAGATGGCTGACGGGGGTAGTGTAGCTGCCAATAGGATTCCTCTGTTTAGTGGCACTAATTTTAGCTTTTGGAAGTTGAGAATGAAAGTATTCCTCCAGGCTATGGGAATGGATGTTTGGAGGGTTGTAGAGTCTCCTCATGGTGTCACACTCACTAACAACATACGCTTACACCCGCACAAAACAAACTCTTAGAGACCGATGCTAAGGCTATGAGCGCTTTGTTTTGTGGTTTGAGCATGGAGGTCTTCAATAGAGTTAGCAATCTCACTAGTGCACACGACATATGGATCACACTCATTGAGATTCACGAGGGCACTTCTGTTAAGGAGGGTAGACTAGTAGTTGTCAAGGAGCGTTATGATCAGTTCAGAATGCTTCCAAATGAGAATGTCAATGCTATGTTTACTCGGCTTAACCCCATCCTTAACGAGCTTAAGGGGCTCGGTCACACTGTTGCGAATGATGAAGTGTGCGGGAAGATGTCATGGATCCTCCCAAGAAGGACTAGGGACATCATCACTTATCTCACCAACAGCGGTGATGTGGAGAAGCTGGCACCCACAGCTTTGCTAAGCAAGATCACCGCGCACGAGATGATGCTCCTCAATGATCATGAGGACTCTCCTACTCCTGCAAAGAATCAAGCGATCGCCCTCAAGGCCAGTGGATCCAATCAGAGTGGCCTCAAGTCAAGTCAAGCTGAGGATGGTGGAGAGATGATGTGGAATGAGCTCGAGGAGGGCTTCCAACACCTCGGCCTGTTCATGAAGCAAGCTGGCCAGTTCATGAGCAGAAATGGCTATGGAGGCAAGAAGAGGATGAGCCGAAACACTCATGCGTCATATCGATGCTATGAGTGTCAGGAGAAGGGGCACATCGCTTCAATGTGTCCCCAGAAGGGAAACACCAAGTACAAGGACAAAGGAAAGGACAAGGGTGATGGCGAGAGGCCGAGGCACAATGACAACAAGAAGAAGACTCCCGTAAGTGCGGATTCAAGGGTCGCTCCTCACAAGGCAAGAGGTTAGCCTTTGTGGGAGAATGGGTGACCGATGACTGCTCCAGCGACACGTCTGCTTCTGGAGATGAGGAATCAGCTGATCAAGAGTTGGCCACCATGGCGATAGCTGAGTCGTGCCACCTCCTCCGATCTCTGCTCCAAGATGTCTCACGGCCGTCATCGAGGCTCGAGAATGGTATTCGATGACGATGGGGCTTCTTCCACTACTTCCTCTACATCGGCAAAGGCTTCACCGACTCTGCTGGCACTTCTAAGTGCTCGATGGCTCGACCTAGTGGCGAGGTGGCGACTCAGTTCGACTCGAGGAAGATGTTGAAGGCATGCGTGATTGTCTTAGGGAAGCTTGTGGCGCTATAAGCATGAGACACTAAAGAACCTAGAGCTTGGTAAAACTTTGATTGCTTTGCAAACTAAGTGCAAAAACCTTGTCTCTAGATGTGATAGCTTAGAATCGAGCATGTTACTTTGCTAGGTTCTAACAAAAATCTGTCATCTAAGTGCAATGTGCTAGAACAAGAACGCGATGCTTTAAATGAATCCTTAGATGATCTCATGACAACTTATCATACACTTAGGAGAACCATGAGACACTTACGGCTAAGAATGATGAATTGGTTGCTTTGCCTCTTGCTCAACTAGTTGATACACTGTTGATGCTTTGGATGTTGCTTGTGCCATGCCATTATACATTGCTATTGCACTGTTGTTGATTTGACTCTTGCTTGCCCCGAGGTTGCCCATAATTACCTTTGGATTAGTTTCCACCTCTAGCAGTTCCTCTAGCAATGCACTAGTGTGTACACCTGATAATTGTAAATTTGCACTAGCTGCTAGGGAGCTCGCTATTGAAAATGCTGAGTTGAAGTCTAAACTTGAGAAATTTGATAAGGGGCTTGGGAAGTGCTATGAGGGTAGCCTAGCCTTGGATAAGATGCTCAAGGAACAAAGAAAACCTTCCCAAAAGGGTGGCTTGGGTTTTACCCCTGAGAAGCCAAAGGGGAGGAAGAAATCAAGTGTTCCTCGAGCATCTACCCATAGGCAAGGGTACTATCAGGCTCCTCCCAAGAAGAGGCATGGTAACAACTTGCACACTAGCAACAATGTTTCTAGGATGAACAATGGGCACGGCACTTGGCAAGGACCTGCTAGGCACTATAACTCCACATGGCAGCAAAGAAACAATAGTGCTTGGCAATATGGTCCTAGATCCTATAACAGCAGTTCGTGGCAGTTCGTAACGGAGGGGTCAATCGGAACATTCCGATCCAATATCGGATAGTCCGATACAGCACACAGCTATTGACGGAAACGGACGTAACTTTTGACTCCGAACTCCGATTTCGGTGATCTTGGGCTCTACGGAAAGCTAAGAACAAGGGCTACACAACCCACAAGGTCTCACTACCTAAAACCTAAAGGATAGGAGCAGAAACCACAAAGGAAGCCACGAAAGACCTAAATCTCCCACTTTCCGACACCACCAACACTCCTCTCCCTCGATCTCTCTTAAAGATTGATCACTTGAGCACCTGAGACATATCTAAGCCATTCAACGTTGCATCCCTCTTAATAGTACGGCAATTGTTAGACTCAACTTATAAATAAAGACATACAAGCTTTAGAATAAATCACTTGCCGTCTTCTTTCTTCATTTTGAAGTTCAACGATGTTGTTAGTCTTGAGCGCCCTTGATGTATTGTGCATGATGACTTTTACTAAATATTGATAACGTCTTCGTCTTATCAGTCTTGACTTGATATACCTCATGAGACTCTCGTCCTATTCGACTTTGCCTCGATCATCCTCCTCGACGATCATCCCGCCAAATCGACCTTGACTTAGTCCTCAACTCTTGGTGACATCGTTGTCTTGTTGACTTCGACAAAAACGTCATTCTTCAACATACATTGGTCATCAGACAAACTCATAGGACCTAATTCTTTTCAAATCACTCGTGAAATACATTAGTCCACAAGCTCAATAAATATGAATCAATTTGATATTCGTGAGCGATTAAGTGTCCAAGTGTTTCACGTAAATAACCACAACAAAAGTGGAAACACTTGGCACAAGAAATGCCTCTACTAAGTGCATCATGATAAATATGTGTTTGATCTATATGCACTAGAGAGATTATTTAATAATCACAACTTCACTTAATGATGCATATGGGAATATATTCATGACTTACACATGTGCAAATTCATATTCGAATTAAGAGAGAAGTTGCGAACCAATCTAGATTAAACTTCACTAAATTAAGTGCATGTGAGAATATTCATGGAAAGCTTACATGCACAAAGCAATTTAAACACGGTGAAGTTTATCTAGAGCACCGATTAAGATGATCACTAATACATGACAAATAATACAAAAGATCTTGTCGAGTAAGCAACATGTTCATAATATATTTATGCTCAAATAAATACGACAAGATATGACGAGCATAAATCTAATCAACCAATAGCATGTGCACTGGTTGCATATCTCAATTAGCAATCCATCTTATTTGCATAAATGAGACTACGAAAGACAAGCAATCAAGTATGTTAGTCTCATTGGAATGATTAGCAAAAGATGTACCTTTTAGAATGAATAGCTTATCCACTCGACATATATGATTTTCCTCTAAATAGGATGAGACTAAAATAATCTTGACAATAAACATATTAGTCTCATAGCAATAAGCATATTTGAGGTGTGACATTAAATAAGCTTTAAATCAAGCATTGTCATTAAATGTGTTTGTCATTAATCACCAAAATCACACAAGGTCACTTGCACTTACAAGGGGCCTTGTTTATATAGTGTTGAGCAACCGACCTACCGAGGGATAATCGGGCCGGGCTAACCACAAGTCCGTAGCGAACTCATACATGCCAAATATATCCCAAAGTAGATAAGGTGTACTCTGATTCTTGGGGATCAAGACGTCCTCCAATCCGGGAAACCAACTTCCGGGTCTTCACGTAGCCGTGCAAAACTCTTGCTCGAGTCGGACTCAAGCACGAATCCTAGGCCATTACGCACCGTGCCAGCCAAGAAGCTATTCGGCAGGATGCACTTGGGCCTGATAGAACCTTCTAGGGAGCTGGGCCCTAGCAGGTGTTCGATTGGGCCGTCAGGGAGTGGGCCATGGCAATGGGCCATGATTTTATCCCCGACAAATGCCAAAAGGGCAAGCCCCCGAGTTAACCACAAAGGGGCAACCGAGCAGCGGTGCGACAGGTCCTAGACGGTCACTCAAGTTTCAATGCCATATGTCGGGATCTTCGTTTCTCTATGCACATCATGTGCAGTTGCAATAAGAACAAGGGGGCATATTTGAGAGGTCTCTATGAGAGTGTCCTCATTTATGAGGTCGTTCCTGTCTAAAATGACAAGTTGAGCCTCTGCTATTGCTATTCTTTCTTTTTTAGTCGATAAGCCGTAATTGTATACATAATCATGGCAAATCATGGACCAATATCACAATTGCCACATAATTTCTCGACATTATGCCGTGAGGGTTCTGCCCTTTTAATGGTGAAAAAAATAAAATGCGGCTTCTCCTTATTTTATCTCTCTTAAGCAATGAACTTTCTCTTCATAGGCCAATTATTCTTATTCTCCCATTCATGCCCTTTTTTCAATAGTTGGAATTTTCTCCCCTAGTAACTACTCCGTGACTCAACAACAAAAGTTCCAAGCACTTGGAGTTGTACTTAGGTGAAAGTGAAGATTATCACATAGAATGTGATCTTCTTTGTCACAAAAGAGTCATTTTTCATAGTTTGCACAGTCTCATGCATGCCTCATTTTGATATAATAGAAAGGATAGTATACTAGAGCTTGCAGTATTGCTTCTAAAGTGCAGTACATTGCTCATGCATACACCAATACAATTTTTCCTAGACGGTGGTGCTTAAGAGAGTGTTATGCAAAGTTGTTCGCACATTGGTTTCTTATCCTTCTAGGGTTCTAAGCCGATGACGGCCCGGAGCTTCATGCTACGGGTATAGTTTTGTAGTCCAATGCCCAAGTGAGTTTGCTCTAGCTATGCAGTGTCAGTTTCTCAATTTCATATTCAATGATATCCGACATATATTCTTCAAGATTAATGCATAAGACTACTTCGTGTAATCAAATGGAAAGTGGTGCGTGACATAATTAATTTTCATGCATTTTAGTATTTTATTTCTAACTTTCCATTACCAATTCAATATGCATAAATAATCACTGATAATTATAATTGGAAATGCACACAAGGATTGCACATAAATAATTACAGAAATTAAATAACGCTTCAAATTAAAAATCGGGTGAAACTTCAGGTTTCCGAGATGCTAAAGGGCCGAAAAATAAGTTTTCAGTACATCCAAATAATTTTAGGAATGCATCGAAAAAACTTCTAGTAATTTCCAAGCTTCTAAACGATTACATTGCAATTTTCATTCTTCCAGAAACATAGGTGCCAAATTCAAATTCCCGAAGTGCAAAAAAATGTGAAATTATTCAAATTAGGGTGATTCTCTAAGAATGGGGGGTTTCCAGGAACTTTTGGAATTTTTTGGGCTATTTCACAAATTTCTGTGCCTCTTTCAAATTTTTTTTTTGAAAAATTCTAGCCTAATCCGGACCTTTCGGTCCAGCGCAGGCCTGCTACTAGCAGGGTCGTACGTAGGTGGGATAGGCCAAGCAACGTGGGCCGCAGGCGGAAAGCCCAAAATACGTTGTGGCTAGGGTTTACAACCCTAGCCGCAGGGCAGCGGTGTGGCGGCGCATGCAGTCGCGACCGTGGCTCTGGCGGGGCCATCTTTGTGGCAGTGGCGCTGGCATGGCGGGTGCCGCAGGCAAGGCGGGGCACAAGGGCCAGGCCGCTGACCTCGGCGGGTGGTGGCAAGACCAGCGCGGCCATCAATCTATTAGATTGAATTGCAAAAGCCCCGACTAATCTATTCTACTAAAATTGTTTTGCAAATTTTTCAATCTTGTCGGTGTTCTAAACCAGACAGATTTGTCTCGTGGGGAGTTTTGTAGTTCGGTCAGGGAAATTTTCGCCGCTCGCTCGCCCCAACTCACGCTCATGAGGGAACACAGTTACCAGTTCGGACCCCTATGTGGGTAATAGTCCTACTCCTGTGAGAGTGGTATTTTCTGGAGTCTGAAACGCTCCTTCTTGAGAGCTCGTACAACCGTGTGTGTGTAGAAAAACTAGGAACCAGAACCCTCTCCCTCTGCCCTAGCTCCCTTTTATACTGAATGTGGCGGACAGTCGGTCAGAGGGGGGGGGGAGAGAGAGAGAGAGATTCAATTGGCGAGACTCTGGCCACGACACCCCCCACTTGCCCCTGCTGACGTCAATGTATTTAATAGCTTCCTCCGATCGCTGGGCCGGACGGGACATGGGAGACGCCTGACACTGGCGCCACTTTGCTCCGCCATCGCACTGTGAGGGAATAACTGCTACAGTGCGCCGGACAGGACTGCAGCGCAGGCAATTATCTCTCTCTGTCTCGCACGTCTGAATCCTTGCATTTATTGCTGCTGATACGTTGAACTTTGAGGAAGCCTTAACCGGGAAGCTTCCTCCTCCTTTTGCACGGACGCCCGCTAAGTGGGGCTGGTGCCCGCCTGCTTGACGAAGCGCCACGCGTCCTGCTCTTCCTCGGCGTGGGGTCTGGTCGCCCGCTCTACGCCGAGATCGCCCGCTCTACGCCGAGCTGCCACGTGTGCTGCTCTTCCTTGGCGTGGGGGTCTGATCGCCCACTCTACGCCGAGCAGCCACGCGTCCTGCTCTTCCTTGGCGTGGGGTCTGATCGCCCGCTCTACGCCGTGCAGCCAAGCGCCCTGCTCTGGCTCGGCGTGGGGGTCTGATCGTCCGCTCTACGCCGAGCAGCCACGTGTCCTGCTTTTCCTTGGCGTGGGTACCCCGGTGCGCATTGCACCGACAAATCTACTAGGAAAAATTGCACTAGAAATTTTGAGCTGCAACGAAAATCAAGCACGGATTACAATCTACTAGGTAATCGATGCGCAAATCTATACCTATGCGTTAGAAATGGATGCAGATTGTTCTTCCTCATGGATTGGTCGACATGTAATGGAACAAGTGTGCTGATAACGTGTTAAGAAACCTTGATACCAAGTGTAGTGCAAGGTATGACGTACACAAACAATCACAGAGAGGACAAGAACATAGGGGAATAGGGTGAAGCTTTTGTTTATTAATTCTTAGATCTTTGTACAACAGGGGGCTACACCTCTTCATATATAATGCTGATTAGGGTTTTGATTAGGTTCAACGTGGTACCCACCGTGGAAGGAGGGCGCCGGCCGGCTAGGGCCGGGCTCCCCTCCCCATAGTTTCCCAACAAGAAGGTTTGTTAATTTGCTGCGCTGAGGTGTCTAGTAAATTGAAGCAGCTGCTCTTTGCTGTGAGTTCAGTTCTATGCGCTAATCAAACAGAATCTGCTCTCTTCCTCTGTCCTAGTTAGTTAATTTGTCGGATTCTGCCAGCATAATTATAGCACGTGCCACGTAGCAAGCAAGGCCACCTGGACTGGTGGCTGCAGCACACCGCGACACTACTGCTCCATGTCCCTTGAATGGCACGCTCGATTCATTTCTATAACTCTGTCAGGTTGACTCATCACGTCCCAAACACATTAAACTTACTGTTAACACCGCAAGATGGGGGACAAGAATAGTTAAGCCCTGGTGCTTAGCAGCAGCGGATAAGACCGAACGGGAGCGTGGAGGAATAGAACAAAGACGCGGTGGCAGTAGCATAGCAGCCCACCGGAAAGAAAGAAGGCATCCGATCCCGGACAGAAAACTGCATACGTCAAGGTCAAGCCTGAACATGATACTCCTTAGTAACTTTGCATGTAAATTGCAGAGCTCTGCTGACTATATCCGCTACAGAATTATTAGGGTGCCCGTTGAGGATGCTCTAGCCATTTTTCTCCTCCACGTTGCACGGCGGGGTCCGTGGTTAGTGTCATGACTTCCTTCTGGTACCAAACTGCTTAGCTTGCACAAATGGCTATAGTTAGCTTGCACAAGTGGCTACAGGAACGGCAATAATGGACCACTGGGCCAGCTTGCCTATAAAGATGCAGCTTGTACTGTCTGTGTGTCCATCTTTCTCTCCTCTCTCGATCTTGTTAAGACCTTGTGATGGGTACTTAGTTTGTTACAGGTAGCTAGAGCTAGAGTGGTAGGTAGAGTAGGGGAGCTAGCTAGTTAGAGAGGGTAAGTGGAGAAGATCAGAAGATACGGGATATAGCATGGAGGTGTTCATCCACGAGGATTACGTTAACAAGCGGAGGGAGCAGAGGAGGCGGCGGCGGCAGACGGTGGTGCTGCACCTCCAGACGGAGAACGGGATGCAGCCGCCGGCAGCGGCCGCGCGGCAGGAGAGCCCGAGAGGCGAACCGACCGCCGTTGGGTCGCCGGCCGCGAGCACGGAGACCGCTTCTTCCTTCGGGGATCATCTCTTCGATTTTCTATAGCTGTACTGATGGTTTGATTAGATATGTACCCATCCTCCGGAAATTATAGCTCTGTAGTCTGTATCAAATAATCGAGCTTCCATGCGATCTTGTCGATCTTGGGCTGTAGCATGCTGTATCTGGTTCTTGACTACTAATCTGATGGATTGACATTAGTACTTGAGATTTGATTAACTACTTGGAGAGCAACTTCCGAATTCATGATATTTTTTAATCTAAAATATTATAATCTGATTCATTAAAATTAACGTGTAGCTTTTTTTTAATGTGAGGATTTCTCCAATTAATGCGATGGTTCTAGGCTCCTGTTTTAATTATACAATAGATAGTTGTTTTTTTATTGTACTCGATATAGACTCGTACTTATAATCCGATATAGGTTTTTATTTTTATTATTGTTTTGGTGTAGATGATACAGTTTTTCTAATATGCCATGTACTCTTATTTTTATTATTTTTTATTTTAAATTTATAGTTTTTGTTATAATTGATATGAATTCGTTATTTTTAATTTAATCCATTATAATTTGGACGGATCTTTAATTTTCTATCCGACTAACATGAGAATTTATAATATTTTAGGATTAACATGGTGCGTTACATTGGAGTCTGTTTTGTCGACTCTTTCTACTAATGCGACATATTACTGTTGTTGTTGTTATTTATTTTGAATTTTTTTGTTGGATATGATATGGACTCTTTCTTTTAATCACGTTTGGACTCTTATTTCTATTATTTTTAAATTCTGAAATTTGTAATATTTTGTTTTAATCTAAGACGTTATAATCTGACTCAACTGTAACTAACGATGTACATTTTTCATTTTTTTTATGTGAGAATTTCTTCGGCTAATGTGTTAACTCCGTTCGCTCCTGTTTTAATTATATAATTTTTTTCTTTTTATTGTAGCAGATATGGACGCTTGCTTCTAATATGACATGGTTTTTCTATTTTAATTCTAAATTTTTATTATCGTTTTGTTTAAGCTGATACATACTCTTTGTTTTATCTGTGTGACAAACTTCATTGGAGACTCACTTAAGGGGGAAAAGTACATATCTACCCAATGTTTCTTTATATTCAAGCATGAATGGAATATGCCTTAGATCAATCATAATGATGATTGTAATACGTTTTTGTCCATGTACTTATGATAACATTGATTATTGATACCCAGAGTAAATGTCACGATTTTGTTCATTGGGTACGATTTGATTGTGAAACACATTGTTATAGTGACATTATTCTAAACGGGTCCCTGATCCATATCATTACGAGGAGCTGTGATGATTTGATCGACACAAGTGTTGGTTGATGGTAATGTTTCATAAATCATAGATATGGAGATATCGATTCAGTAATGTGGACACATGTTGGAAAATATGAGTAGTCGGACATATCTACTTCGAGACGCTATGAGATTGTTATCTCTTAAAGTGCCATCAGCGTATAGTCCGAATGGTACGCCTATATGGTCCTTAGGCCTAAGATCATCATGGATGCGGCAGCATGTACACTCGTATACTTTGATGTCATCAAACGCTACAGCGTAACAGGGTAGTTATAAAGATGATTACTGGGTATACCATGATACATAGTCATGGGTGTGATGATCGAGATGGAATTTGTCCATCCTAGATAACGGGAGAGATACTTTTGGATCCATCATGTGGATCAATAGGAAAAGCGCACGGCCGTGCTAATGTGATTATGAAGTTATTCATGGTTTGCATCCATCACACTGTCAAGTAAAGTGATCGAGCTATCAACAAGGGGGCGCGAATCTCGCCTTAAGCTTTACTGGTATCTCGTGGCAAAATAATCGGTACGTAAGTGTATCATGGTTCAACCGAATATTGATTTTGTGCATTCAGGGTCAATACGTACTGCTAAGTGCCTTTGTTGATTGGTGGATTAGAAACGGCTTTTCGGATTCATGGCCGACTTGCATTGAACCTAACGGGTCACACATTTAATGGGTTGAAACTAGGGGTGGAAACGATCCGAGCCAATCTAGGCTCGGATCGGCTCGTTCGTGCTCAGCTCGGTCACTCCCGCGTGATGGGACGCGGGCTCGGTTCATAAAAAGCTTGCGAGTCAGCTCGGCGGCTCATCGAGCTTAACACAATAGAGCCAATGGGCCATCAACTGTCTTGGGAATGCAATGAACATCAACTGAATCGCCGAATCCATCGCTAATAAACACAAACATTTCATCATTCCACATTATTTTCCACGATGAACCCACATTTCTCCCAAATTTAGCCCAACCAGTAACAGCAAACGAGGGAAACAAGATTTAATTCAAAATATTTGAAGTTTCTTCCCTTGATACGACACTTCTCTAAGTCTTCTTATCCTAATTCCTTTCACCCAACTTTCAAAGATAGATGTAGGAAGTGACTTATTAAATAAGTCTACCAAATTTTAACATGACTTAGTGCGTTAAATATAGATTCCATTCATCTTAGGGAATATATCATGTGCAATCAAGCTTACAGTGCAACCACCATGCAACCGAACTACCAAAAGCTGTAAAAAATTCTGAAAAAAATTTGTCGATGACCTCTTCGACTTACTCTACCTCTGTATAAAATTTAAAGTTCAAATTTATACTATATTGAAAGTTAGAAAAAAGATAAAATTCTATCAATTTTGAACTCATCAAAGCTGCCTTTTTTTTTTCTTTTTTATAACTCTTAATATAAAATGAATTTTTCTTTGAAACTTCATACATAGATAGAGTAAATCGAAGAGTACATTTACAATTTTCTTTCAAAAGTTTTGACAACTTTTGATAGTTTGGTTGCACAATGGTGCATCGTATGCTTGATTGCACATAATATGTTCCCTTCATCTTGTGCATTTTATGTGCATAAAAATAGTTTGGATTTATATGCTTTGTAAGGTTACTCTTTACATATTCAATTTGTACTTGTGTGACACATTTTGCATTTTCTTCATAAATAATAGTAGGAGTTCATTCAACATGCAATCCACATGACTGAAGATGTGGAATGTCTTTTAAAGCCATACAAATTTATAATAGGCTTCATTCGATGCTATGATTTTCAAGCAATTTATCGATATTGACATAAGAGTCTGCTTTGATGATTTCATACATAATTTTACCACGTAGGAAAACACATTCACATTCATATATTTGTTATTTCTTTCCAAGATTTCTATTTCTTCATGGGTATGAGAAAGACATCATCCTCCTCATCACTATCACTAGGTCTATATGGGTCTAGATCTGCATGCAATGATTGATCGATCATTGGATTTTCATGGATACAACTTCTTAAAATCAAGCTTTTTTCAACACTATATTCATGTATGTTAACTGGTGTAGCCAAATTCATTAGGCATATGCTCAAGCTATTAGTCTAAGCTGCAATGGCCAATTCATTCATTTCTTTTTATACTTCAAATATATTATTTCTTATTTTCATAGGTATGTATGGTAACGTAAAGAATTACGCTATACAAATTTTTATTTGCTCTATCTTGGTTTTGAATAATGATACTCATTTATCTTCATATACAAGTACGTCCAAATCTCTTCGTAGTTACAACACCTTTTCAATTCATTTTTATTCTCAACTTTCAGTTGAGTACTATAATTCAAATAAAGTATCTAAAGGTAATACTACCCATAACCGGGAAATAACCTTCTTTATAATCAATACCAATCGTTGAGTGAAACCTTGTGCTACCAGCCTTGCTTTATACCATATCACTTCTTTATTTTTGTTTCTCCTTTTGAACAGAGGTCCAAGAAGCATACATGTGGGGTTGTGTGGCACACAGCTTTAAGCATTGCTCTTTTGTTCAATAAGAATAGTTTCGTAGTGACTGCCTTCTTTCATTTTTCCCAATCATGCTGTGACTTACATTCAAAGAGAAATGCAAGTTCTAGATCGGGTTCTATTGCATTGGCAATCTTTGTTGTAAAGTATATGTCAACATCGGTTGTTGTTCTGTTCATTACTTTCTCTAGAGGGCACAAAATTTATAGCCATTTCTTAATGTGGTGCTTCGTGCACTTGTGCTTCATGAACTATCACTTACTCTTTGCTGTTATTTTTCATTGTGGGAGCAAGGACCTTCAGATAGTTGCCGATGTGCGCATCCACATGGCTATTTGCATGTCTTTCAATTTCTTCTTCTACTTGTTTCTCTTGTATTGATATAGTTAAATTTGGGAGTAGCTCACTTGCAGGCTGCTCACCATGCCAGGTCTCAGCTGCCTTCCCCTCCCTTCTCTTTTATTGGGGTATTTTCGTGATCGATTGTGATAAGCTCTCATCTCTCTTGTTCACCGGACGTCTCCGGGTACTATGGGATTGAGAAACCAGATTCGTCATTCTTTTATTTCAGGCCTTAGATTCATCATCAATTAGATTGTCTGGGTACTTTCACCCTCTCTGGCACATGATGCTCTTGCACATGCTATTTAATCACATCTCGCAAATCACAAAAAAATGATTAGACAGGCCAATTCAAATGTTTTCTAGACTTCTTCGTATTCTTATTAGTGAGGTTTATATGTGGGAATGCATTAGTGGTCGTCGAGGTTAGCCACATAATTTTTCGGCAGTCTTCTTTCATGGGTTTTATTCCTCCCCCAAATGACGGGAATTGATTTGCGGTCATTTTCAAATTCATTGCAAGTGTGGTATAGTTACATAAACCTTGCATTAAAAATTGAGAATTTTTTTCTTTGCAAAATATGCACTAGACAGGTGTTGCAGGACTACATGTCTCGTGCAATAATTGATGATGGCAGCTTTTAGAGCTTCTTTTTTTTTTTTATTCTATGTGTTACAACTCTACAAGTGCGGCTAGACGTCTGTAGTCCATTATGCTTAGACCTAAGATACATAGTACTCGTTTTTAATTTTCAATGCCGTACAATGATTGTCAAGTTCTTTTCACGGTAAATCAGATAGCATTTGTCCTTTATTGGACGTCATTGTGATGATTAGCTTATATACTATTTAGTTCTTATGATCTGCGAGATCAGTTTTATGAATGTTTGGTCTCTTATAAAGAGTAAACCCATGCATTATCACTTCAAGAAAGCATCTATTAGCACTAGAATGTCTTTGAGTGCCCTTGACAAGGGCTGCATACGATCACAAACATCTCATGCATTTTACGAAAGGAGGAGTTTCAGCATGCACTTTAGTAGAAGATTGCCAGTTCATGATTCAGAAACTCCTTATGCTAAAGCTATATCTTTACGAGTTGATTACACCTCATTATTTCTATAATTGAGATGGCAATTGTGCGACACCAGATGGAAGAGATTAGAGTTTCTAAATGCATTCAAATGGAATAAATTTTTCTAATATTGTTTTCTCGCATCCATCATGCTTCATAATGAATAACAATATTTTGCAATTCTTTATTGGTCAAGATGTTGAAACCGTTGGCATAGATGTCTTTCAAACTTAAGAGAGTCAAAGTGAATTATGAGTACACATGCTTCTTCAAAATTCCGATGTAATACGGGAAATTGACCTCAGCGACACCCAATTCGAATGCATCGTTCCAAATGACATTAAGTTCAATCGCCTTGTCGCATATGACACCAGGCACATGGATTTGTGATCTCACTAACATTTCTCCAATTTTTTGCGTTTTACTAGTTGATTTAAACTGTTTATCTTATGTGGCTTGACGAATTTGCCCCTCCACCTAGTTTGGAGGAGGGAAGGCGTTAGTGGAGGGGCAAACCAATGGAAGGGCAAAATCATCAAGCCACATGAGATAAATAGTGTAAATCAACAGTAAAATGCGAAAAATAGGAGAAATATCAGTGAGATTACAAATTCGTGTGCACGGTGTCATGCGCTTCAAGGCAATCGAACTTATTGTTATTTGGAACGAGGCGTTCAAATTGGGTGTTGCTGAGGTCAATTTCCCGATGTAATACCCATAGAATGGTGACATCTCTCTTAATATTCTATTGGCGTTGTTACACTACCAACAATTTATATCTTCATAGGATACTATACTAGTTCTATTCATAATTATAATCATGCAATGGCAATATTCATAGTTAATGTAATTCAAATATTGATTGCAACTTGAAAATTTATGAAAGACATGAGAATTAAGGTTCACTCTTCTAGAGTTTCAATTCTTTCTTTTCAAATAGGAACCGCAATGCTCATCGAAGAAGGTAGTGCCTTTTGCATTGCGCTAAATGATAAAGCCTATTTATTCCTATGTCTTTCTTGGTCAAAACCCACCTGCGATTTCTGCTCTTTAGGATCTTTAAATTCTTCATGTTAAAATTCATGCAATGTCTATTAGCGATCACAGTTTAGAAGAAGATGCTAATAGTGCAATTCCTTTATAGTTTCCGCAAATTATACACTTTCTTTTAGTTTCAATTCTATTTGTCGGGATTTTCCCTTCTTTATCCACTTCTTGCATGGCTTCAATACGATTATGGTGTGAGTTCAAGAATGTCTCTTCATAATTATGTCATACTAAAAGAGTTTGAGACACCTCTGCTGTTTTGAATTCCTTTTAGTATAATAAGCCATATTGCACGACTGAGTTTGCGGCGAATCTTTGACCAATACGCCTATGCGACATTTATATTACATCTAGACCTACTGATCATGTGGCCTGCACTTGTTCAATTATTTTAACTGTTTAGCTGTTCAGCCGTTTATATCCGCTCACAGGAACAAACATCTGTTCAACGAATATGCCTCATATTATGCGCGCGTCAGACGGCCCAGGTCAGTTTTTTCAATAATTTCAACCCATTCTTCGCAGGAAGGGAAGCAAGAACCGCAAGGCCCATCTGATCATTGGGGATACGGGCCAGCAGGCCAGAAAAACCGCATACCACACTGCCGTCTCGTGCAGTCCCACTCAGCCAGTCCTCTCTCATCTCTTCTTCGTCGTCCTCCCAGTCCTAGTCCCAGACCCCCCGAAACCCCCCACCCCCAAATCCGCGGCTCTACCGCACTACGCCCTACCCTTTCCCTATCTGGAAACCAAATCCGCGCCCCCACCGCGACCGATTCCCTCCCTCCATGGGCGGCGGCGGCGCAGGCACGGAAGGCGACGCCTGGGCGGATCAGGAGCAGGGCAACGGCGGCAGCCGTGGCGGCGGCGAGGCGAAGCGGTCGGAGATCTACACCTACGAGGCCGGATGGCACATCTACGGCATGAACTGGAGCGTGCGCCGCGACAAGAAGTACCGCCTCGCCATCGCCAGCCTGCTCGAGCAGCTCATCAACCGCGTCGAGGTGGTCCAGCTCGACGAGTCCTCCGGCGACATCGCCCCCGTGCTCTCCTTCGACCACCCCTTCCCGCCCACCAAGACCATGTTCGTCCCGGACGCGCACGCCATCCGCCCAGACCTGCTCGCCACCTCCGCCGACCTTCTCCGCATCTGGCGCATCACCTCCCCGGACGACGACGACGCCAGCGCCGCTGCTAACGCGGGGAACTCCAGCTCCGGCTCTGTCCGGTGCAACGGCGTCGGCGGCGCCCAAGGGCAGCAGCCGGGCATCGAGCTGCGCTGTGAGCTCAACGGGAACCGCAACAGCGACTACTGCGGCCCGCTCACCTCTTTCGACTGGAACGATGCCGACCCACGCCGCATCGGGACCTCGTCCATCGACACCACCTGCACCATCTGGGATGTCGAGCGCGAGGCCGTTGACACCCAACTCATTGCCCACGACAAGGAGGTCTACGACATCGCCTGGGGCGGCGCAGGAGTCTTTGCCTCTGTCTCTGCTGATGGCTCTGTCCGCGTGTTTGATCTCCGGGACAAGGAGCATTCCACAATCATCTACGAGTCTGGTTCTGGCAGTGGTGGCTCCAATTCGGCTGCAGCAGATGGTGGGGCCGTGTCGCCCACACCACTGGTTAGGCTGGGGTGGAACAAGCAGGATCCGAGGTACATGGCGACCATCATCATGGATAGTCCCAAGGTGGTTGTACTCGACATCCGCTACCCAACAATGCCGGTGGTTGAGCTCCACCGCCACCACGCCCCTGTCAATGCTATCGCATGGGCACCTCACTCTTCTTGCCACATTTGCACCGCTGGGGATGATTCACAGGCACTGATATGGGACCTGTCCTCCATGGGCACTGGGAGCAATGGTGGTGGCAATGGAAATGGCAATGCAGCAGCTGCTGCAGCAGAGGGTGGTCTTGATCCCATATTGGCTTACACGGCAGGGGCAGAGATTGAGCAGTTACAGTGGTCGGCAACCCAGCCTGACTGGGTTGCCATTGCGTTCTCCAATAAATTGCAGATTCTCAGGGTCTGAATTCTTTATTTCAGCTTTGTCAGAAGCGGTGGGAATGAAAGGAGCAAAGAAACCCAGCAAGGATGAAGATGATGAGTTCAAACAATGGAAGGAGGTTAATCTTGCATTTGCTTTGGTGTTACTTACATATTGTACACTGCTGATATTTGTTCTAAGGTGATTCTAGTGATATAACGGATGATTCTCTAGTTAGAAGCTGTAATGGGCAATGAACTGAGTTGTTAGAATATTTACCTTGTTTAGGATCAGTGCTGGTGATAATGTGGACAGGTAGCTAAGCTGCTCTTTATTCTAGAATGTTCAACTCCAGTAATATGCAACCCTCTTATATGCACTTATAACTTGTCTGTGTGCTGATGCTGTTTCATTTCTATGGTATTTCTTCTGTTATTTTCTTCTTGTGGTGGGCAATCATTACTCATTAGCAACCCTGTAGTTATGTCTAGCCATTTTGTTCAGTTTGCATTGGTGCTTTCCAATGCAGTAAGCACTAGCCTGGAGGCTGATTTGTGCCTAGCGCTTAATGCCGTGGAAAAATCTCTTAGGTGGCCAAGGTGGGAGACTGGGGCCTAGAATTGGTGAGCTATTTATTGCAACTAGGTTGGAAAAATCCCATATGCCACCTTTTCAGCCTCCTAGGCAACAGTGGTTTGCATCATATGCTTCATTGTTTACATTTTTCGTAAGTATGTACTATGTTGAGTTTTATGGTTTTTTTTTTTTTGTGTGTGTGTGTGTGTGTGTGGGGGGGGGTAAGAAATATCCTTTTCAAACTGGCTGTAATAATGGTTGTCAGTTGAGAAATGGAAGACCTATGTTCTCCAAGGACAACATCACGAAAATGTTATGGTGCATATGAATGTACAATATAGGTTTTGTTTTTGGGTTTCTTTCAGTTTTCTTTGGTGCTTGCTTCCTACCTAGTGGTATTATTTCTTTGCGTGACTATGGCAACTGTATGTGTTATCTTGTTGGACAAAATGAAAATAACATGTGCATGAGACACTCCATAACTCCCCTGATAGACATCTTGAAGTTCTTCCATCAATGGCGTGTTGGAAGTTGGAACTTATTGGTGGGATTTTGTTTGCTTTTAGTCATTATTCATTGCAGCAGTCTCTTATTGGCATCCTCTTCTGTTCAACCCAATGTTTGTGCTATTGCAAAAATTCAAGTTTATTTATTTCGTTAAACAGGATCAGACAATTGCCTTTTCTTCTCGCCATGTACATTGGCCTTCTAGTGTGACTATGGTAATTATGTTTTATTATTGGACAAAAATGGAAATAACATGTGCATGAGAAAGTGTGCATGAGACACTCCGAAAGTCCCTTGGTGGACTGATAAATTAGTGATAAACATCTTGAACTTCGTCCATCAATGGGACGCATGTTGGAACTTATTGGTGGGATTTACTTCACCTTTAATTATTATGGCAGGCTCTTCTGCTCAAGCCCTATGTTTGAGATCTTGCAAAAAATCCAGTTTATGTACCCTGTCTGTCAAATAGGGTCAGACAATTGCCTTTTCTGCTTTTCATGTATATATAGATAATCACCAACTAGTTGGCTGTGGTGCCATTGTTCACGCTGCTATTTTTCTGATTGTACCTTCAGAATGATATTCAAGTAAATATTATCCTGGCAACTACTATTCTGGGCTTGCACTGTTGCTACCTCACTTCAGCTATTTCGAGCCCTGTTTTTAAGAATTGACTTTTTTTTTTACATTTTGATGGGAGCGTCCAGTATCCAGTTTTGCACGTTGCATGATGGAAATCCAGTTTGGCAGAATTCATGGGAGCATCCTGATTCCTGAAAGGCTGAAGGGGAATTTGGCGTTGTGCCACTACAGAAGTCGTGGCTTTGGTAGGCGACACTATTGATGGACTTTCCATTCAAAACTAAGGAGTTCGCGGCCTCCTTCTTGATGTATTCCATTTTATACCTGGCTTATACCTGGCTTTTGCAAAGTTCGAACTTGATGTTCAGCAGCCACAAGAATGACTTGTTCCTCGTGTAACTTTTCGCACCATCATACATTGTACGTGTGAAAGGATGCGTTTTTTACTTCCCTGAACCACCCACGTTGTGTTCGCAGGATAAACTTTTGTTAGGATGTCACACTTGGCCTGCCTGATTCCGATATTCAATCTTCAAAGCGAAATAATACGTATGAAGTGACTCCAAAAAAAAAAAAAGTGTGGTTCGACAAGGGGGTCCAAAGGTTCAGTAAATTTGCGACAGCTTATCCTGAGCCAGCAAGCTGTAAAAACTATTAGGGATGAGGTAATATTTCCATGTAGCCGCATGCTCTGATACATCAAAGCCACAGACCAGCATTAGTATGAGTCTCCGAGTCAATGAACGTTTAGAACAAAGACAACACAATCGATCAAAATCTTCATCTTACAGACCAACTTTTTTCGATTAGACAAATTGAGTTGTGTGATTGAACAAATCTTCATCTTACATTAGTATAAACATAATTTCTAGTTTGATATACCAATTAGAATGGCCGGTAGTTGGTCCGTGTTTTATCAAAATCCTGGGTCCACCACTGCTTGTGGCCAATACCATTGGTATTGGGCACTATATTTGTAGAGCTCTTATGTGATTTTAACAGTTACTCCCTCCGTTCTAAAATATAAGGCGTGCATGTATTTTAAAAAGTCAATGTTTAAGACGTTTGACTAATAATTATGTTAGGAACATATATGTTCAATGTTATGCATATGATATAGTTATATTCGTATTTGATAGTACTTTGATATGATGTTCATTGTATAGTTATTGAAGATATAATATGAAAGAAATTAATAGTTAAAGTTTACGTTTGTTGACTTCATAAAAAAATTATATGCCTTACATTTCAGAACGGAGGGAGTATATCACAAAGAATAAACAACTCATGCAAAATTTATATAAATGAGCCAATAACCACGAAAGGAAATATCATCTTCTCGGCCTCTCTCCCCTTAAGCGGCAAGTAGGGTGGCGGGGGAGAGAACCATGCCCCTGCTAAGATCTCACGGTTCTTCTTGTGGCTGCCGGACTCCAGGACGTTGTCAGGTTTGGCCAGCCCTACGTGCGCTGCGGCCGAACCTGACCAAGTGGTTCGGTCGGTGAAGGCTGCTATGTTAGCAGATAAAGAGTTTGTTAAGTTATCTTTACTTTTCTAGTTTGGTATTTGTTGTAATAGGAGACACCCATCCCATACGAATTGGAGAAAGAGGTGAACCAGCCCCTCAAGATGGGAGAGCAAAGGAGGTGCGCATCTGATGGGAGCCTCGCTCCCTTGGTGCGAAGCAATGGCGGATCGAAGGGAATGCATCTGAAGGGAGCCTCGCTCCCTTGGTGCGAGGCAATGGAGGACCAAAGGGAATGTATACCCAAAGGGAGCCTCACCCTTCCTTTGGTGCGAGGCAGAAGCAATGGCAAGCAAGGACTACCTCGCCTGGGACTAGACACGCCTAAGTCATGTTCGCGAAGGCGAAGCGGTTTTGTGAGAGCCAAGAAGGTTAGGGGACAACAAGTACGGCATGCAACAATCGACAGGAATCATATCATATGCTAGAGGGATATGCTAGCTGGTTGTAACAAGCGAGATCATGTAGCAGAAAATGCTGTGGCTGGCCGTAACAATCGGGTCCCCCTGTAATCTCCTCTATAGCCCTACTTTAGACTCAAAAGCAAGGGTACTTAGGTCTAAGCCCCGGCTCTTTCCCTTTGGAGCCCCCGCCAAAGGGAGCAAGTTAAGGGCTAAATGGTCTTTTCTTAAGCAAAGACCATTTTACCCACGCTTTATACCTAGAAGAGGGGTTGCATTGTACAATGTAAAAATGCCCCCACTATAAATAGCCCCCCGCAATAATAAAGGACAAGCTACAGTTTCACATGTTAGCTACTTCGTGATCTCTTAGCTTCCCCGAGCTGCATTCACGAGCCACATCTTATTGCTCCGCGAGGCAGCCCTTAAGAAATTTGTTGTTTGGTTCGGCCAACGACAATATTAGAGTTTGTTACAAGTTTGTTGAGTTTGTATCAGAATCTACTAAGGATATTTCCATGTTTAGTGCTGGCTATATAATAGCTAGGTTAAGAAGAAATAAAGATAATCAACAGATTATTTCTGTTGCCTCTCAACTTTTCCCCTCTTCTTGTCCTCTCACGCATGGCACGGCTTGGCCGTGCGGCTTGGGAATCGACGGAGTCCTCTAAACACCGTCCTAAAGCCCCAATTCGACGTCCCGTGAATAATTACGATCTTCATCGTCGCGCACGTAACATCTTGGTATCAGAACCACTTGTTGCTGGTGTCATGGCCAACGGTGATGGTGATCGTCCTAAGGAGGCCATGAGGCGATGCTGCAAGATGTTCTCCGGAAGCTTGAGGACATATCGATGGTGCAAGACGGCCACTCGGCGCAATTAGCCACAGTCACGACGAGGCTGGATCGGCACGACTCGCACATCGCCATGTTCGACGAACTCGCCACTGCAATGCTCGTGGATGACACCACCAATAAAACCTTGGCCAACAAAACACTGGGAGAGGCCGTCTACATGACACCGGCCCTACGCATGTCGACAAGTTCTCATTCTGATTGGCTTCACAGATTTTACCTTGGACCACTTTGCCCTTCCTATACCAGGGGTAGATCTTGTCCTCGGTATTCAATGGCTTATGACTTTGGGACCCATTTCGTGGGATTTTCAGCGTCTTACCATGACATTTTGGCATGGAGATCATCAAGTCACCTTGCAGGGTACCACTACTTGTCACTCCACCATGGCTGCATGGAATATTGCAACGCCCGACCTGATGGAGGCATTATTCAATGAGCACAAGCAAGTGTTCGAGCAACCCAAGGGGCTGCCTCCGTCACGTGCTTATGACCATCGCATTCACCTCCTTCAAGGCACTGATGCGGTGGCAGTTTGGCCTTACCGTTACCCTCAGCTACAAATCAATGAGCTTGAGACACAGTGTTCTAACATGCTTCGTCAGGGCATCATCCGGCTCAGCACGTCGACATTCTCTTCACAGGTGTTGTTGGTTAAAAAGAAGGATAATTCGTGGCGGTTCGGCGTTGATTACCGTGCTTTGAATGATAAGACCATAAAGGATAAATTTCCTATTCCAGTGGTCGAGGAACTATTGGATGAGTTAAAAGGGGCTCGTTTCTTCACCAAGTTGGATCTCTGCTCGGGATACCAAGTGCGCATGCACCTCGATGACATCCATAAGACGACATTTCATACACATTATGGCCACTTTAAATTTTTGGTGTTACCATTTGGCCTTTCCAATGGCCCAGCAATGTTTCAAGCATTTATGAATGATGTCCTTGGACCTTTTCTACGCCGTTTGTGCTTGTTTTCTTTGATGATTTTCTGATTTACAGCAAAACATGGGTGAATCATCTCTGTCATGTGCATTTGGCGCTGGAAGCATTGATCAAGCATGGACTCGTTCTCAAACGCTCCAAGTGCTCTTTTGGGACTTCATCAGTGGCGTATCTTGGCCATGTGGTCACAACTGAGGGTGTCGCCATAGATAGGCAAAAGGTCACGACAGTGGAGGACTGGCCGACCCCAACCACAGTTCGGGTGGTCCGAGCTTTCCTTGGCTTGGCAGGCTACCACCGTCGTTTTATTCAAATTATGGTGCCATTGCCACTCGCCTCACTAGCCTCTTGCGCAAGGAGTCATTTGTCTGGAGTGATGAGGCCAATCATGCTTTTGTAGACCTCAAACAAGCTCTTTCTTCTGCCCCTATGCTTCAGCTGCTTGATTTTAGTCGGCCGTTCATCATTGTGTGCGCCGCTTCTGGATCTGGTTTTGGCGTTGTACTTCATCAAGGTGCAAACCATTGCCTTCTATAGTAGGCCCATTGCAGTGTGTCATGTCAAGCTGGCGGCCTATGAGCGTGACCTGATTGAACTATCTCAAGTAGTGCGGCACTAGAGTCCTTCTGGATCAGTGGTTGTCCACGATAACTCACATCAGTGGGTGAGTAAATTGGTGGGTTTTAATTTTTCAGTCAAGTATCGACCGGGCAGATTGAATACGGTGGCGGACGCATTATTTCGTCGGGACAACGAGACTTCCGATGTTTCTCTTCATGCACTTACAATGCCTTCTCTGTCACTATTCGATGAACTCCGCCAAGCTTTGCCTTTGGAGGCCATGTGGTCTTCTACCCCAGCTGGCATTCAAGAGAGGCGTCTCAAAAAACCCTAGTCGATTCGTGATGGGCTTTACCTCTATAAGGAGCGTATATTTGTGCCATCATCTTCATCTTTGGTGTTGAACATTGTGGCTGGTTATCATCAGGTCGGCCATGAGAGGGTCCAAAAGACACTTCACAGCGTTCGCTGTGATTTTCATATTCTTGGGGTTCGTCAGATCATTCAAAACCTTATCCGCGATTGTGCAGCCTGCCAACATAACTAGACTGACCATCTTCATCCGGACGGCTTGTTGCAGCCCCTCGACGTACCCCAAACAGTTTGAATGGACATTGCTATGTATTTTATTGAAGGGTTGCCTAAGTCTGGGGGTAAAACAATTATTCTGACCATGGTTGATCGCTTCTCGGAGGCAGCTCATTTTATTCCCTTGGCACACCCTAATACAACGACATTCGCGAGTCGGGTTTTCTTTGATAATATTGTCAAACTTCATGGTATATCGACATCCATCGTTACCGATCGTGATGTCGTGTTCACTAGTGTTCTGTGGTAAGATTTATTCCGACTGGCAGGCGTTTGTCTCAACATGAGCTCGGCATATCACCCAAAAACGGATGGTCAATCTGAAGTTGCCAATAAAATCATAGCCATGTATTTGAGATGTTTCATGGGTGACAGACAGAAACAATGGATCAGGTGGCTTCCATGGGCGGAGTATTGCTATAACACTTCTTTTCAATCATCTTTGAAGACGACCCGGTTCAGGGTGGTTTACGGACACGATCCACCTAGCCTCCGTTCCTATGTTAAGGGGATGCCCAATCTCTGGCGGTGGAAGCTCAGATGATTCATCGCGATGAATTCTTAACAGAGGTCCGGGATCATTTGCTTCAAGCTCAAGCATCGACAGCTACATACTACAACCAACACCACCGCGAGGTGCATTTTGCTGTCAATGATTGGGTATAGCTATATATATATCTCAGCATACGGCCGCATGATTACCTCAAATGATTTTGGGCAAGCTCAGTCCTCGTTTCTACGGGCCATATCAGATTACCGAATGCATTGGTTCGGTGGCTTATCGTCTTCGATTGCCCACCCCCCAAAAAAAAAAACTCGCATTCATGATGTCTTTCATGTTGGTCTCCTTAAGAAGTTTCATGGGACCCCTCCTCAAGACCCGGTCCAACTGCCCCCTATGATGCATGGACGTGTCCTCCAGGTTCCTAAACCAGCATTGCGTGGTCGGGTGGTTCGCGGCCTTTGCCAAGTGTTAATCCAATGGCAGGATTTGCCAGCTTCGCAGTCTACATGGTCATATGTCAACAATTTTCAACAGCTATATCCTAATTTTTAGCTCGAGGACGAGCTGTTTGCGAAGGAGGGGGAGATGTCAGGTTCGGCCAGCACTACGTGCGCCGCGACCGAACCGGACCAAGTGGTTCGGTTGGTGAATATGGGAACCCCGGGAGGTCCCCGAAAATACAACTGTCCAGGATTTCAGCTGTATTCCGAAATAGTTCAAACAACCAAACTTTATTGCATACTGAGGTTATTTTACAATAGGGCTTACAATTTCTAGTGCATTTTCCAAAATTTACATCTCAAAACCACAGGTATGGCTTGAGTGTATGATAACTTAAAAATCTACACCGAATTCTTCCATATCCTCAAGAGAAAAAGTCTTCTAAAGAAAATAAAGGGCCTACCCAAAAGTAGAGTAGCCTGAATAGCAACAGGTAAGCACTTACGTCTTAACAGGCTTCCCACATGCAAGTATATTATCTACATGCAAGGTTTTAACTGAAATTTAACAGGAAGCTTTAAATACAAACTTAATGCATATTTTATGATAGTTTTGCAAATATCCTGCATTTTCATCAACTCTTTTCTTAAATCATTTTTAAATGAGGTTTTATGATAATAACCAGATTCCAAAAACTTCTCTAGACCAAAACAACAATAACCTTACAATCACACCTCTAACCTGATTTATGTTAATATTTAGAATAGGCATCACCCCTTCGATACAACTTCATATCCCAAAAGTATGGTCCATCGATGATTTTTTTTAACAACTCTGCATAATCTGCCCAGCTTTACTATAAAATGATCGGTAATACGGTTTGGGTGGGAATTTGTATCTTTTCTATCATGACATTAATCAGTTAAGAGCAATGAACAAACCAACCACCGGCCCCCAAACAAGTGACCCTAGACCGCTTCTAGGGCGACCCACCAACCTTCTCACTCTACCGGTTGTTTGTTCATGATGAACTCCAATCCCTTCACAACTCTGACCACAACCTCAAACTTGACAACACAATCATTAAGGATGCAACGAGGATCCTATATGCTATATGAAACTTAGTTATTTTTGTATTTATCTAGGGTTTCCTTTGACTTAATGGGGAAATTAGTATTCTATATAGGATTATTTCTAGATGCAAATATAGTTATTTTCTGAAGTAAATTGGACAATAATAATTAACTAGAAAATAAATGCATAAATAAATATTAGGGAGTGGGAAACCTGCCTAGTTCGGCTAGATATTCGGTGCCTGGGTTGACGTCCATATATTCCTGCTCAGCCGATCCGAGGACGACTAGATCGTTTTCAACACGTTGGGAAAGAGGAATAGAAAGGGATTTAGTAAAAATGCAAAAAGGGGAATGCATGAAAATGAATGCATAAAATTGCTTTTTAATTATACATATTTTTGGAAAAAGGGTTAGGGTTGACTTGTATGGTGATGGTTTCTCTGATTTAAATATCTCCGAGAAATTTTTCTCATAATGAAATGGGTGAGCTGGTGGGGTTTTGGCATTACTTTAGATGGAATGATATAAAGTGGAGGGAGATTGAATTTGGCATTAATTTGGTAGATTTAGGGTTTGAATTTCCAAGGTTCGGGTTTGATAGAAATTCGTGCCCGAAATAGAAATTATTGAAGGATAGGAGTGAAATATTATGGATATTATTTTGAAATGGAATATTCATACTACAACAATTTTATTGGCTTTTTGGAGAATAAAATAAATCTAAAAGGTATTTTTCTTATAGAGAGAGGAAAAAACATTTTATTTTTGAATTTTAGTAGTGAAAAGGGGGAACTTTATATTTTTTAAAATACTACTTTGGATTCTAGAATTTTTAAGATTTTTTGTAGAATTGTTGCAAGGGATTTGCTAATCTAAAATGGGAAAGCATTTCTGGAATTTAGAAAATAGGAAGGGAAATGGAATGGGCCCACAGATATTGGCTGGGAATTGGGCCGGCCCATGCGTCTGGCATAGCCGATAGGCGGGGTCCATAAGGTAGTGAGGGGTTGAGGCTATTAGGTGGGGCCCACTGCCAGTGAGAGAGGGGGGAATTGAAGGGGAACGGCGTGTGGAGTTCGCCGGCGGCGAGGGACGGCCGAATTTGGTGATGCAGATGCCGGGGGTATGCAATTAAGTACAATGCCAAGCTAACCGTTGCGGCGGCGGAGCTCGGGGTGGCCGGAGATGGCGGTGTGGCGAGGTCAGCACGATAGAGAAGGAGGAGGTCGTCGGTGGTGGCGATCGCTGAGGTTTGGTGATGACGGCGCAAGCTTGACGACGCAAAGTGGCTCCTTTTATGCGTTGGCGCCGAGGCCGAAGAATGGCCGAGATAGCCGGGCAGTAGTTCACCCTAGATGGAGAAGGAGGCGGTGTGGGGGGAGGCTCCAGGCGGTGATGGCAAGGAACGAGTGGATGTGGAACTGGTCTTGGGCTCTGGAGGATCGACGGGCCCTATGTGTAGGTTAGGCGCAGCAAGAGGATGCTGGAGATGATAAGCCATGGCGGTGGCGGCGGGACGGCGTGGTGGCGAGCAATTGGCGGCACTTCCGTGGTGGAATGATGACACTGAGGTGGAGGATAAGGTCGGAGGCGACGTGGCGAAGCCAGGGAATGAGACGATGCGGCCGGATAAGCTTGGCATGGCGACGGCAGCAATTTTTGGTGGACGGCAGCGAAAACAGCGACGGAGGCGGTTTCGGGCGGCGGCGGTGACGTCTCGTGGGAGACGACGATGCACAATCGTCAGATCAAGGCTTGGTTAAGTCCTGTCCGTTGGATTTCCATTTGCCGAAGGGGTAGGCGGTTTTGGTGGCGTGGCTCAACAAGGGCCGCTGGATTGGGTGGGTTTGATCTAGACGGTTTGTTCCCACTTAAGTGCATCAGGAGGAGGAGATGTCGAAGGCGTAATTTCGAATAAGTCCAGAAATGGAAAGGGCAGGGAAAGAATTTCCAGAAAATGGTTTTGGGCTTTAGAATTTCATAGGAAATTATAGGAATCTCAGAAAATTATGAATTGGTCTTTAAAAATTAAGAAAAACATAGAGAACTTAAATATGGAATAAAAATTTATATTTTATGGAGTAAAAGTCTCTGAATAATTAAAGAAGTGTTTTTCATTAATGAATAAAATAGAAATTTGATTAGGTAAATTCCTTGAAAGGTTAGGTAGGATTTCTAGGAGCTTCAGAAATAATTATTGTGAAAAAAATATGCTAGAATTTGGGCGAAATTTCGGGTATGTTACAGTGAAGGATGCTATGTAGGAGATGAAGAGTTTGTTAAGTTATCTTTACTTTCCTAGTTTGGTATTAGAGTTTGTTACACGTTTGTTGAGTCTGTATTAGAGTCTACTAAGGATATTTTCATATTTAGTGCTGGCTATATAATGGCCAGGTTAAAAAGAAATAAAGATAAGCAGCAAATAATCTATTTTGCCTCTCAACTTTTCCCCTCTTCCTCTCCTCTCATGCGCAGCAAGGCTTGGCCGTGCAGCTTGGGAATCGACGGCGCCCTCTAAACGCCGCCCTAAAAACCCAATTCGACATCCCGGGCACAACTGCGATCTTCATCATCGCGCATGTAACAGGCGTCGTCACATGACACATGATATAGGAAGGTTTGTATTATTGTAGGTGTTGTATACATAGAGTTTTTTTTTCTTTGGTGCCGAACGCAGGGATGAAGGGTTTGATGGCAGCCTCGATCTTCCCTAGCGGTTTCGCCAGTGTCAACTTCATAAACGGTGTGGGACTCACTCTTCTGCTCCGTGGGTGTCATTGTACCCGTCGGCAATAAAATCCCTGACTGAAGGGAAACCTTTCCAAGCCGTCGACAACAGCATGAAGAAGGAGGAGGGAGTGCCTTTGTGCAGGATCTTCTCCAGCAACAGCTAGATCATTGACATTTGTTCCTTCGTGCCAAGTTTGTGGGTGGCTTATTTGGGGGAGGAAGGAGTTGAGTTTTGCATTGGTGATTTCCAGTGGTGTTGAGGTTGTGATGATCGATCGTTGTGGTTGGCGGTGCATTCTCAATGTAGTTTCTCTTGTTTGTGTCAGTGACATTCTATGATTCCATTAGTACTCTTGATTTTGATCTTTTCTTCTGTCCCTAGTTAGGTTATAGCTAGAGGTGAGCACGATTGTGGCAATGTTGGCAGCGACACTTGTTAGTGCTAGCGATGCATGCGGAATTGCAGCTATATGCTATGATGGTTATGAATTAGGGTTTTGGGAGGATGTGTTCCTAATGGTGTCTTTAGTTAGGACGACGTTTATTACAAAAGTTAAGCACACAGGTCTTACAACAGTGGAAGACAAAAATACAAGTTCAACTTCAAAAGAGCAAAACAACACGATTCCCACAGGCAAATTGTAGTTAGCGCACCTAGACGTCGGATAATCTTCATCTTAAATCTTGTTGGTGATGCCTTCATCCTTCTACACCTCCTTGTAAAATGAGCAACCCGCATGAGAGATGGGGTGAATACGCGAATATTAAACAAGCAAAGCTGACTATATGCAACTAACGCTTTCAATGGAAGGGCAAAGGTTCTTTTGCATAAAATCAGTTTTACAAAGTTCACCTTAAGTTTTTTGAGACGCGAAAACATTAGAAAAACAAATATTGGAATCTTTTATTTTCACAATTTTCGACGACTGTCGGTTTTTCCCAAAGTGGATAGTCACGACTCCCTACCGTGATTCTACAATCCCACACTCATAGTCCCCCTGTGAGGAGAAAACTAAAACACACGACTTTTGTTATGGTTTTCCTTTAAAAACATTTTGAAAAACAAAATTTTAAGACTAATAGAGATGCAACTCCCCGTCGTCCGCCCTTGATCTCAGGCAAAGCTATCATAATAGTTGTACACTCTACACAGGTTGCATGCTTTACCGATCACTACAAGAAATATGACTTTCTGTGACAATTACATTGTGACCAAAAGAGCGATTTTTTTGTCACCGTACGCAATCTGTGACGACCCTATGACGAAAACTAGTCTGTCACAGAAGGTGCGTCTCTAAAGATCATCTGTGACAAAACAAGAAAAAACGTCACGAATTTAGTGACGAACATTACATCGTCACAAAGAATTATGTCACAGATTGAAACAGAAAACGTCACAAGTGGATGACTGGGATGTTGCCATATGGTAGATGATGTGTCATGACTCATGGCAGATGACATGGCAGATGACGTGGCCAAATATTGTGACGAATTTTATCATCATAATTTATTAAAAGGCCAGCGTAAATAATATGGGCTTGGCCCAATTTAAGGCCCAATTTCTAATTTGACCAAGACCATTGAGGCTAATTCGGTTTGGTGCTGGATCATTTTTGGGCTAATTCATAGTCCATTTGAGGCCCAATTTAGCTTGGGTCCATTTGAGGCCCAGTTTAGTTTGGTTGCACAAAAATAATAATCAATGCACAAAATATTAGCTACCCATACATTTACAAATATGAAAGACATATTCAATAATTGTTCACACACAAGACCAAATAGCTCTTAACAGCTCCAACATAAAATTAAAAAAGTGCCATCATTTGTACAGATTCAACAAGTCTTCACCAACAGCTACAGCATACATAAGTCACAAATTAATAGCAGCAAAATCATTCATACATTACTCCAGCTGGTTTCCTATGCTACTGCAGCCACAAGTTACACCAAAATAACTATAATAGTTCACCATGCAACATCAGCCACAAGTTACACAATTGTTCTAGGAGTTCACCATGCAACATCAGCCACAAGTTACACAATTGTTCTAGGAGTTCACCATGCAACAGCAGCCACATGTTGCACACCAATTGTTCCAGCAATTCACCAAAATTGCTCAACAGCCACAAGTTGCAAAATGATGGAAACAAAAGCAGATCAGCAATAGTTATACCTACATCAAGCTGATACGAAAGACTCAAAGTTTAGGCAGTCCAATTGACTCCCTGATTGAAGCTTAGCAGTTGACGAATGAGGTCTTTAGTTTCTTGTGCTGTCTTCCTCAAACTTTCAATCTCTTGTGTCTGTTTTGCCCTTGTTGCTTCAGATTCTTGTGCATGCATCTTCAAGGTATCCAACTCTTGCTGCTGAGCATCAAATTGTTGTTGAACTTCTGCTGCCCCTTGCTTCGCAATCTCGAGTTCAGATTGAAGCTCTTCTACTTGCGAGGAAATGCCACCTCTTGAGGTTCTCTTGCAAGCTGATTGAAGGCCCAAATTTTGTAGAAATGAATTTGATTGAGGGAGAACTTGGGAAACAACTTCAATGGAAGACTTTGGTTGTTGTCCTTCTTGAACTGGTTCAGCCATGATTGCTTCCATATCAACCTAGCAATATAATGGTTACAACTCAGTCTTGTATATTGTACTCTTGCATGTTGTACTCATTTTATTTGAAGAAAAGGAAAAAAAGGAAACAAGTACTTACAATAGCTTTCTTTACCGGCTCACTGAAACCAAATTTTTTGCTGCAATGCACTTTCTTGAAAAGGTCAAATGCAGTGGGCTCTATATCTTTGTATTTTTCTTGGTTCTGCAAACAATTTGAAACCGTAAGATTGAAACATGATCAAAATTTCATGAGTACTAATCATACACATCGTTTGTTTAGTTTCTTACCACGACATGGGCATGTGCAATGTAGCAACGAGAGCCTGTCCGCTGTTGAAACTGGACTTTCTCACGATTCTGCTGGTTTTTGCTACACTTGTCCTATATATGTCACATTTGTGTAAGATAAACTAAATAGTAGAAAGACTACTGGATGCCAATAGAACAGGAAAGACTGAAAATGCTCATGCAATTTTGTTTAAAAAAGAGAGGTACAATCCCTAGGGGAAGTTGAAAATAAACAAAAACACAAAAGGGCTAGGAGAGAACACAAAAATTTCAATAGCAAGTAGCAGAAGTTACTGCCTACATGGTAAATAGGTAGTCATAGATGGCCTGCTTCGATTATTTAGTATGGCCAAATAGAACAAACTGAAACAAAAATAGGCTGTACAATCAAATTTCAGTGATGACAGTCATGTGAAAGCCAAATTTGACTATTTGCTTGTCAGGTTTATAAAGTACTACTACAACCAACTTCATTGAGGAAATATTGCACTAGTGATGCATATGTGACCGAAGGCCAAGCACAACCTATGTAATACATGATGAAATGTGTATCCAGTATATTTTAGCTTCACCAATCAGAATGTAGACAAACTGAATACTACTAGCAACAGGAATCAGAATCTAGACAAATAAATTTATGAAAAAAAATCTCAACACCTGATATACATCACACATTGCAAGAGCTTGTGTTTGTATGGGCCAAAAGGCCACATGTGCATACATGTACAACAGTACAGGTGAGGTAATAAGTGTTATAACCTACTTATGACAGAACATGAACATCACACATTGCAAGAGCTTGTGTTTCTATGGGCCAAAAGGCCACATGTGCATACAACAGCAATACAGGTGAGGTAATAAGCCTTAACATGCATGTGACAGAACATGAACATCTCACATTACAAGAGCTATTGAACATGAACATCTAACATTTGCTCATCGGGGTTCTAAAGTACTACTAGAACCAACTTCATTGAGAATATGGCACTAGCGAGTTAGTGCATCACTTCTTGTGACCAACTAATGCACAGAACTATAGAATAATCATTTTAGGTTAGGAATTAAGTAGTGCATCACTTTTTGCTATCCAGAAATGAATTAAGCTGATGCAAAAAAAACTAAGTTCACATCTTAGTTACATATGGCACTACTGTGTTGACATGTGAATTAACACAGACTACAAGCCAAATATAAAGGTCAGGCAATTTGAGGTGAAGGCATACCTTGTGCTTTGAGTCTGACCACATCGCCACCAATTCTCCCCATTCCTCGTTAGTCATACACTTGACAGGTGATATGGTTGCCACTTCATTTGCCGGTATCCCATTGAAATGTTTCTTTTTAAGCCTATACCTCATCTATCTTTGTCCACCCTTGAGCATATCAACACAAGCATTTGTCACTGCCTTACTATTGGTGTCCATGGTGAAATGGCCCTAGTAAAGAGCATGAACATTAGAATTTGAGAATGTAAAGGGCACAATGAACTTTGATTGAACAGGTAAAACAAAAAATAACCTACAACAACTTTGCCAATGTAGTTTGTAATATGAGACGCATTCTTCTTGAGGTTATTCCAGTGTGTGAAGATTGGTATATGCTGCCTAAGTAGGATCCCACCCTCTGATGCAAGCTTTGAGGCTTGCATAGGTGCCTCTGGCCTTCTCTTCCCTTCAGAAATATGGATTTCCATCTTACTGCATAACCCTCTGCTTATCCTATCGAGATCTCGGCCCATACTTCTTCCCCTTTGCCTACGCTCTGTACTTGCAGTTAGTGCACCTAACAAAACTACATCCATAGGGTTAGTGTCAATCATTTAGTTGTTATTTGCAATATTTTAAATAACAGTTGCATTGCACAAAGGAGATACAATCACTTGCCTTCATCACTAATGTGGATCAGGTCCTTATGATCATCATGATGGGTTGGGGAACTAGCAGATACAAGTGAATCCTGTGTTGCACTAGTCAGGGTTAGGCTGGGCACTTGTTGTATGGCAATAGTCTTCTGCCTAGTGACCCTAGTAGGTTCATCTTGTAGCTCAGGTGCCCTCACTCTCTTTGATAATCTTGTCCCCATAGCAGGGATGTCACCAATATGCTTTGAACTCCTCTTACGTACATCCTTAGCAACCAGAGAAGCCTCAGTAACTAGAATACAAGACAGTCATACAAAGATCGTGATCATCATACCAACAGGCAAAAGAAGAATTGGTACCTTACTGATTTCCTCTTGTTCAGAGCCATCACCCTCATGATCATCATACAAAGATCCTGATTGTTCAGTACCCTCACCCTTGCCACCCCTTGCCCTTTGCAGATGTATTATTAATCATTGATGCTAATGCACAAACACCAAGTCTATTTTTTCATAATAATAATTATTTATCAAATAAAATAATTGAAGATAAAATATAAATTTTACTTTTGAAAAGACCTCCAAATATTTTTTTATGATTATCATTTTTTAACATATGTAAGCTAGGGTTACACAATTGTAGAAAAATAGTATTAAAAGAAATTATATAAATATTATCTTTATCAAAACATTCAAATATTTATTTTATCTTTATAAATACACCAGACTTTATTGACAAATCAAGAAAAAATTATCTTTTATCTTAAAAGTAGCATACTCATTTTTATTTTTTTAAAAAAATTTATGCACAAATTTTATTTGATGCAATGCCATTTTTCATAAAAATGAGGATGTTACATAACTTCTCTGTAGAAGTGTTTGATATGAATGAAATCTTCACCCCTTCTTTTTTAAAAGAGCCTTTTTAAAAACGTATGTGCCATGTAGCACTATAGCTCAACTGCATAGCCACTACTACGGATCGGGACTTCCCAAGCGGCTCGTAAGGCCTGTGCAAGCGGTTTTAGAACCGCTTGCAGGCAACCGCGACTGATGCCCGAGGGGCTAGTGATGCCCCTCTGCAAGCGGTTCACAGTGCAATGGCGCATGGGCATGGCAGCCACGTGGGAGCTCTGTGCAAGCGGTTGGAGGTACGAACCGCTTGTAGAGTGGAGATCTCCAAGCGGTTCAAAACCGCTTATGCAGACGTAGTACGTTTATCACTGGTTTTCATTTCTGTATGCGCAAATAGATATTTGAATATATATTTCAGCAGGAGTTTTTTTATTTGTCGTTTAAATTTAAAAACATATAGGATAAGCATATAATTAGCGATCAAACAAGCTTAAATATATTAGATATTTAAATATATATTTCAGCAGGAGTTTTTTTTATTTGTCGTTTAAATTTAAATACATATAGGATGAGCATATAATTAGCGATCAAACAAGCTTAAATATATTAGATAATACATGTAATCTAATAGTGCTCTTTCTCGTTCCTGCAATCTATGCACGGACACCGTACGAAGCTTCCTAGAGGCAAGTCTCGAAATACGACTTCAAGAAAAGCATTCACGCCATCGATGAACTCCCTTGTCCGACGATCCGCATACATCCATTGCCGGTTCATCTGCACCAATTAAATTAATAAGAACACTTATTATATTTTTCAAATTGAAATATTTAACTCAAAATAACTGATTGCTATATTTTTTAATTACCTCTAAATTTTCTTGATTTTTATAGCTAAACCAACTAAATCTCACAAATTAAAAACTTTTTTCAAAAATATTTTTAATTACATTTCATACCTCCCATAAAGTATTACCTACCTAGCAAAAACCTACATCTATTTAGCTCTATAGCAATTGAAATAATCACCCTACCTACTATTTTAAACTAATGTGAAACTAAAACCATCCAATAGATCACCACATTGCCTCAAAAGATCTAGAAGGAGAGCTAGCTAAGGCACCAAGCTAGATCTTGCTCTCTAAAACAAATAATCACCCTACCAACTAATTTCAACATCTTATACATCATCAAAAAGGATACAAAACTAATATGAGACTTAAAACCCCAATAGATCTACATCTTGCCTCAAATTATGAAGAGAGAGAGAGAGCTATAGCAAAACAAACACCCTTCAATTCAAACAAGATTATTTAATATTTCTCCACATCAATGCAAAAGATAAGTAATGTCTACATGAAAATGATGTTGAGACCATGTTTACTTACCTTGAAACCTTAATTTGGAGCTATTAGCCAATTAAAAATTTTGGCAAGACCTCCCTGCATGAACAGCTTCTACCGTCAAGACATCTCATGCGAAGCTCGCTCGGGGAGGAAGAAAGGGTTAAATGCGTTTGGCGGAAGGAAAAAGATATGCAAGCGTTCGTGATACAAACCGCTTGCACGATAGCACATTATAAGCGGTTCAGATTATTAACCGCTATGAGATTGCAAGCGGTTGGTGATACGAACCGTTTGTAGTGTGATATATCTGCAAGCGGTTTCTATCACGAACCGCTTGTATATGCCCTTTCCCGCCACCCTCCCACCGTTACCACGAACCGCTTGTGGCGATCGGGTCGCAAGCGGTTAAAGCGAGCCGCTTGTGATGGGCCGCTTTGGAAGCCCCGATCCGCAGTAGTGAGCGTCGGTCCAACCTAAAAAGTACATACACGGTTGCAAGAGAGAATGAAGATGACAAGTTTGGGATACTCCTGTGGTTTAGGGCATTGTCTACGTTACCTCCATTAGACTAGCCCCAACGGTGATAACTAAAATTGAATGCCTATATATTGTCCTCTCCAACACAACACCTAAACCACATAGCAATATTGCAATAATACAAATAGAAAAGTAAACTAAACTGATAAAAACATTTGTTCTAATCAAATGCTTAGGAAAAAAAACATCGTACTGAAATAAGAAAGTAGTGTAAATAAATAAATAAATAAACATTCTCATGATACATGAACCAGTGATAAAATGCAGATGAAAAGTCGGCCGATATATCATTACCATCACAAAGCTTTTTTTTACTAGTTGAGATACATGAAGTATTATAAGAAGCTAGGGGTGCAGTGTTACACAACAAAGAAGTAAAAAAAGGATATCCACGAACAATAACCGTTCAACTATAATGTTGCAATGTCTCATTGGGTAGTTAGATTTTAGTTGGGCTGTTATATCGTTCAGCCCCAGCTAAAATAAGTAGTGTAAATCTGAAAAACCTTTTTTTTTTTCTTAACGGTGCGTAGGTGTGTCAAACAGGCAAAGAACCAAACTTCCCTCAATGTCACAAAAACCTTCATGTATTATTTTTTAAAATAATTTATATTGAGAAATTGAAAATTTTATCTAAAAATATCTTTTACAGTATCATATTTTTATTGGATTTTATGAATAAATGCAATAGTAGCATGTAAGTTGTATTGAAACAAAAAAACATAGGGTTTCGTAATAGGGAGAAAGCAAAGCATGCCTGGAGGCCCAGAGGCAGAGGGTTTCCGCCTTCCAGGAGGCCCCGATGAGCTGGGCCGAGGAATGCTGCGTTGCTAGCTTTTTGCACAAGTATTGCTGTGTTACACCAGCCCAGATTGGTCGGCACTAGTCTCCTAGCAATCCAGTTGCCCACTGTTGAGGCCCTCCAATACTCCCATTCAGCGGAGCCTCCTCAAATCATCCAAGAAGGGCGGGAAATCTTATGTGGGCCTACATTTAAAGCGAATATATCCAAATAATCTTCGTTATTGTCTTAACGCTAACATCCAATCCAAAAATCTTATGTGGGACTTCTACCTTTTCATATACATTTAAGATAGGCCACATTTAAATAGGCATATGTTAAAAAGTTGGGCCAGCCCGAAATATCGTGGTTGAAGTCGTCAGTACTCCGAGCATCCACTTTCTTCTCTTGAGCTTCGCCCCAAAACATACTGCTCTTTGACCGCGCGCGCACGCACGTGCACCGGGCGTGCACAGGTGCACGTGTGCAGTGTCAAGCACGGGTTGATCCATGTGGAATTGTAGAGTCTACGACGAGACTACCTATCCATAACACATGCATGAGAATTGGAGGACGACTTTTCGTTTATTCATTTGACAATCCTCACATTTTCAACGTACTAGCCTTTTAGATGAATTGATTGGTGCAAATAATTTAATATGGTATTAGAGAGAGGTCTCGAGTTTGAGTCCTGATATACGCAATTCTCATCTGCTTCTATCAAGTTCCAGTTCTAAGAAGTCGTATGCCCTTATTCAACGTATTTGAAATCTTAGTTTGAGTTCTAATATCTTAGTTTGAGTTCTTATGAAAGCGATTGTTGTCGGCTCTCATTCCATATATTTAAAACTTGAGGCTCCATGTGAAGAGAATTAAAAAGTAAAAAAGAACTGTTCATATTTTTTTTATTAGCTTAGAGCACAACCAACAGGTTCCCTACAAGAGTTCCTAAAACACTATTGCGGATAGTTTCAATCTCTATAACGTTACAGCAGGATCTCTATCTTAGTTTCTAAATTTAGAGACTCTCTGCTCTACAGAATCTCTATATCTTTTTTAGAATAAAGACTCTGCTGGAGAGGATGGAAATACAGCAAATTAATAGTGATTTTAAGAAGGGATATAGGGAATGAAATATAAACATCCTGGCGACGATCCTCTTAGTCTTCCGGGCAAACTGATGCGTGCTACTTTTAATACTTACTAGTTATGAGAAGGACGTCTATGTGACCGCCCAACATGCATACCCGTGATTGATTGAATCGGTGTAATTAACGTCTCATCGACCGGTTCGCCTGTTGACATGAGCGGCCATTCTGCGATTCCAACATGTGCAGAACCGATCCATCGCCGATGGGAGTAATTAGGCGTTGCCCTTTTGGATCGACGCAAGTGGCTGGCCGGGTTTCTGGGGCACCATCCTACTCGATCGATTGATCCACATCATCGGCACACCATTCATTAATCCAGAACAGTGAGTGCTACTACTACCAGTAGTGAGGAGCACTGTAGTATTCCTGTCGCATCACGATGCTGGACCAAAGAGAGAGAGAGAGAGAGAGAGAGGGGCCTGGGCCAGAGTGAGACATGAGCTGGGCTGGAGCAAATAATAAAATCGAGGTGCACGCATGACGCACGGGCATGGCAAACGAGAGGAGGCAACAGTGGCAGCCAAGATGCAACAGCGGCGAGCAAGAGGAAAGCAGATAATAATAGTGGTCTGAGGCTCTGAGCCTGCATATATGGCGCCAAAGGGGAGAGACTCGAGACTGTGCTAGTGCCACTGCATGCTGCACCAGCAGCACGGATAGGTAGATCGGATAGGAGTAGTGATGGCCACACCATCCAATGGCAACATACGGTGATACGGGGCTGCACGTACTGCACCTGCACTTGCACATTTCAGTTCTCACCTCACCTCTCACCACATCTCCGATCGATCTCTCCTTTTCTTGCACCTTTGGGAAGGTGGCCACTCCGGCAGGAACAAGCAACGCCAGCCTGCCATAGTGGCCTGTGAATGCGATGAGATGAGCCCCTGGGCATCCATCCAATGCATGGCCACTTTTGATCCCCATACACGAGTACATGCACTATGCACTCTGTGGCTAGCTCATTTGCCCAGCAGTTGGACCTTGACAACTCCACCACCTTTTAGTAGTAGTAGTACACCGCATACAGCTCCCCCATGCAGAGAAAAAGAAAAGAAGAAGAAGAAAGAGGCAAAGAATTCAATTCCAAATGGATCCGGACACAAACCACCATGCCAAGAGGCAACTAAAGGTGCCATGAGAGTGAGATCGATGATGATGATGCTGATCCACATCATTAGACAGTGTAGCCGTAGCAGATAGCCCCCATGGATTAATTGGTGCAGATAGATCGATGTGTAGATTCCCAGGCAGCCCGGGAGGGAAAAGGAGGGGAGGAAAAACGCCTAGCGGCACACACACCTACACCCCTTGAATAAAGCAAGGTGCAAAGATGACCACGGAGAAGGTGGTGGTGGAAACAAGCATGGCATGGTGCCATCTTTTGCCCGCCTCATGATCGTAGCCGTCTCGTCCAGGGCACGTCCCAGTGGGCCAGGCCATGCACAACCTTGGAAAAGAAACTTGAGATCTCCTCACCTCCTCTCTCTCTCTCATCACCCTTTTTCACCACCACAAACTCTCCCTCTCTCTCTCTCTATTTTCTCTGCCCTTCTTTTTTATCTTTACCAGGGCACCAGATCAGGATTTGTTTGTTTTAGTTAAGGGGGAGGAGTGGTCAGTGGTCACTCATGAATGGCCAGGGGTACTAGGAAAGTGTCCTTTTTTCCCTTTGCCTCCGGGGAAGCTTGCATTGGTCACCAGCCGGGGCCTGTGTAAAGATCGCAAGACACAAGTGCTTTTTCGAGGGGAATATGCCACCTCATGTGGGGGCACAGCAATCAAGCACCCACTCGCCACTCTCCAAGAAGGTTGCTTTGTTGCAACTGCAATCCCTCTCGGCACACATGTACATGCGTGCGTCAATGCGTGGCCGATCTAAAGCATCACTCCTTGGCTTGCACGCCAATGGAGCGGGTGAACAAACCTAGGTCAGAAGCAGGGGAGAAATTGGGTGAGCACTGATGAGCCTGCATGTGCATGCAAGCAGTGTGTTGTTTGCAAATGGCATCGATGATCAAGTTGCTAATTGCCATGCGTGTTGGCCACCAATTTCGATCGATCTCCTTTAATTTCTTCCCTCTGTTATTGACTCAAAGATATACAGGTAGATATCTTATTCGATCGTGTGTGTGTGTTTTTTCAGCTTTCAAGCAAGCATGGTGCAACAGGAATGACTTCCCAGATCATTCTGCTCGCAATTCCATTCCATTCTCTTGGAGATAATTATTCGGTCCATTTGGGCCGATGGACGCGTGCATCCATCATCAAGAACCAACGCTTTCATCCCACTTTCCTTCGGTAGCTAGCTATGGTGGTGACTAGTACTCCTCTTTTATCTCTTTACCTCATCCTTTCCTTTCGGTGGCATTACGAATTGAGGGCAAAGGACGGTTTCATAGATTTCTATGCCGGACAAATTCCTACGTACAAAAGGTAGGATAATGTATGGTAGACCTTCCATTAACTACTGCTATATTTTCATCTATGAATTTTTTTAGGGATATAAATCCATCCCGTAACGAGAATTAATTTTAAAATTGATGAGAATGCCTTAGTTGATCCCAAAAGTTAGTCTAATCCATAATCTGCGTTAATGTTTTTAACTTCACTATTTGCCCCGGTTTCATTAATTTTGTTCCTTATTTTTCCCTTTGTTGTTCATGGGTTGTGGAAAATCTATCTTTTTAATATATTACAAAGCAGAAAAGAAAATTTAAGAAGTTCAAAAATTGTAAGATTATAAGAAAAATTTTATATATATATAGAAAATTATGTGTTCTCAAAATTGAAAGTGGATTTAAAATTCTGTGAGTTTTTTTTTAAAAAAGTGATTGTACCTACAATGTCTCATGAAAAAGAGATAAAAAAAAGGTAAACAAAAGAGAAAATTATGAAATTTGAACAACAAATATAACATGATTTTACACAATTTAAATATTTTAATTACTCGATTTGGAGTTAAAATGTAGGATATAAAATATTTCAAATTTTAAAATATAAAAATTATGAAATGGGTATGTTTGGTTTAAGTGGAGCTTTCTAATAGCCAAATCTAATGGGTTGATAGAAGGTGAAAAAAAAGAAAGTTAACAGAACAAGGATAAATAGTGAAGTTTTAAAAAATTATTATAGATTATGGATTAGACTAACTTTTGGAGGAAATAAGGAATTATCTCTTAAACTTGTCATCCTAATCTTGTCTAACACACAAAGATTGATTTCTATAAAAAACTTTTATTTGGATCAATATGAGGGCCCAACTTTGTTGTATTGCCAGAATCCATGTCTCATTTGAAGTTGATAATTTGTGCTTCTTTCATGGCACAACCATATATCCTCTAGAATATATAAAGATATGCTCAATTCGTCGTAATTATATATGTCATTCTTGTCAGGGAAGCTAAACAAATCGAATTCATTTCAGCTGCCTAGAGCTATCGATCTCTACACGCACAGAACACGAGATGATGTGAAGAAACTAGAAGAATAGGAGATCAAGAACCATGATATATATGATGCCATATAATCGCATGTCAGTCAAACTCAACGCACAACTGCAAGAACTTTGATGACTTGGAAGAAGCTAGAACATGGCAAGATTTATTTTTCTCGACCTCCAGACTCTCAGAGATGAAACAAGAGCACATGACCTCTAGAAGTCTGCTTTGTTCGCCATGAAATTTCAGTTTGTTCCGTACGTTCGAATCCTGGACGAATATGTTAAGTACCAGCGAAAACGACTTGTACGCCTATATAGAAGTGTCAAACAAATACGGATTAGGAATGCTGGACTTGAAGCTTGAAGGGAAATAAAAAGAGAGGGGGAACCACTGCATATGGAATATCTTTCTGTAAATCAAAATTTTAAAACTTTAATTGCGTGCATATATATAAACTATTTGCGCTGAATATATAATAACGTAGAATTGCCTTGGAGAGTAGTAATTCATAATAATCAAATTTAAATAAATCTATAAATGAATGAATAATTACCAAGCAAATGGAGCAATGTATTTTAGAGGTCATGCCGATGCCCAAAACATCGGGGAGGTAGCTGCTGCTGACATGGCAGGTGGGGCCCACAGAAAGAAAAAGGAGGTGAGCAAATTGCCCGTTGGGATGGGGCACGGCAAGGCCCACACTCCAACGCCCCGGAAAACCTCGTGAAATTTTGGGCGATGGGGGAGGCTTTTCGGCTTGCAGGCAAAAGTGAGCACAGCTTTTCTCGTTTCGTGCGATTCTGTGCTCTGGGCTTTGCCTTTCTTCTACTCGCACAGTCCCTACTCCTAGCCAAACCTAGGGACCATCTATCTGCTATATGCATGCATCATGCATGCACGACCCATCGTCTGTTTGCTCCGTATCTCCGGCCACTGCTGTCACTCTAGCTGCAAACCATGACGTCTCTACTCGTGTAGTCGTGTCCATGAACCGCTCGCTAGTTCGTGGTCTAGTTACCAATAAAAGAATATCAGCACGCTGGTCTAGTTATTACTTAAATTACTGGAGTACAACATTATACGGAGAGTTTGATTAGATGGAATGCATCAGGCAGCTACAACATCAACGTTCCTTTAAAACCGGGGCTCCCATGCGTATTCCCCCACCAAAAAAATCCTCACTATATTTCCGCACTCTACAACGTTGCTCCGCAAATCTTACGCTCATAGGAGAAGTTACTAATACAATAAAAAATATTTTAAAATATAAATAATATAATACGAGTCTGTATCAATTAGTAGTACTAGACTAGAGAAAAAGTTCATGTTAAGTACAAGTCATCATGTTTGCTAATTGCTATGAGCCAACGGAGCCACATCATGCAAATAATAAAATTATAAAAATTCATGTCAATTGGAGAAATAATCCTAGATCATTAATCATTCGAGGAAAAAATTCTGACGGTTTATATTAGATGCTGAATGAGTATACATCAGCAATTAAAATTTAGAAAAAAAAAGACAAACTTTATGACGGTTTATATTAGATGTCGAATGAGTACACATCAACAATAATAACAAAACAGAAGCAATTAAAATTTAGCAAAAATAGAAAATTAATAAGTCCATTCGTACTACAATGGAGAAATCAAATAAAAGTTATAGAAGAGAACTATGTATTAAACAGCTACAGAACTATAAGAGAGTTCCTATCAGCTACGATAAAACATAAACTCAAAATATAAATTATAGAAAAACCAGTCCGTAAGAACCGCTAGAACTCTAGCTAGACAAATTAAATAAGTCAATATCAACAACAAAAGAACAATTAAATAAAAAACATAAAGAAAGTATGTCAAGTACAAAAAGCAAAAATTGAATTAAAATAATAGAAAGTCATAGTGAGATTAAGGTTGACTATGTTTGAGCTTACCATGATCATACAAGTATGGATCCTTATAGATATACATGTGTGGGACTTGCTTGGTGTATTACTAAAACAGTGGAAAGCAAAGCCACCAAATGAAACAAATAAATTACGATATTAATCAAGGAAAAAATAAAAAAGATTGACACCATCAATTAAAATGGACTAGATTACAAAGGATTAGATCGAAACAAAGAGTCTACATCAATTACAACAAAAAATAAAAAATGGTCAAACAGAAAAGAGTCACTAAGAACTAGGAACTAGGAACCAAAAAATTATGATAAAAAACTAATGGAGTATATGTAACAAAATATAATTAAAAAAGAGTGAGTACCAAATGCAAGGCAAGAAAAGTGCCCCTATCTACTACGCTTTAGAATAAGTTAGTATAATAATAAAAAATTGGAAAAGTCCATATTATCTACAAGACAAGAAAATGTGCCCATATATATAAAAACAACAAAAGGTTTGTCGGGGATTAGATTACGGCCCATTGCCATGGCCCACTCCCTGATGGCCCAATCGAATAGCCTACCAGGGCCCAGCTCCCTGGAAGGTTCTATCTGGCCCATGTGTGTCTTGCCGAACAGCTTCCTGGCTGGCGAGATGCGTAATGGCCAAGGCTTCCTGTTTGAGTCCGACTCGAACAAAGTTCTGCACGGCTACATGAAGACCCGGACGTTGGTTTTCCGGATTGGATTAGGAGTCGTGATCCCCAAGACTAGGAGTATGCCTTATCTACCTCGGGATATATTTGGCATGTATGAGTTCGTTACGCATCGTAGTTAGCCCGCCCGATATTCCTTCTAGAGGTCGGTTTGCTCGCACTATATAAACAAGGCCCTACGGCGTGTAGAGGGACGAGTTTTACGACTTGATCCGGCTTTTCAGATTTGCTAGACACCGATCTTCGCCAGACATTCCATAATCTCGCCGAGACTTGTTCGTCTCGCCGAGCCATCTCTTGTATTCATCTCGATATATAAGAAATTTGGACGTAGGGCTATTATCTCCCGAGAGGCCTGAACCGGGATAAAACTCGTCTCCCCTGTTCGCCGTTGTTCGTGGTTGTTCGGCGGTTCCTATCTCAATCTTAAAGAACCTTAGCGACTTGAGATCGATATCTCAACCGCCGACACCGGGCGCCGTCCGTGGGGACACGCAGACGAGCATGTCGAACTCCATCACGATCTGAGAGATACTTCCCGAGGGCTACGACTCGGCGGCGGGATGTCTCATCCTCGCCGATTCAGATCGATCTGTTCGGTCTCGAACGCTTTCGCATCCGAGGCGTATGTCTCCGCCACATGGCGTAGATAGCCTCAGATCGCACTCCGTCATCGACGAGCGACCACGAACTCGATGATCTTTACGACGGTTTAGATTTGTCGATTCCAAGGCTATGTCGATAGATTCCACTGTGGAGACAGCGATGACACCGCCTAGCATACCTTCGCATGGCCCCGCAAAGATTAACATGGCGATGCGCGGGAACCTCGAGGATCCCGTGACGGCCGGGCGGCCGGGCGAGGTCGGCAGATTAACTCGCCGCATCAAGACGAGGTCGCTGGTCGCTTTCGCGAGCAAGACGCCATTCGCCGCAGATCTCGACGATTCCATCAATCGACCTTAGCACGGTTTCGCGACCGGTGTAAGCGACAATGTCGCGACCCACCTCGCGTCGGCGCTTAAGTCTCCGGCGTGAAGCTTCCTGTTCGGTCAATTTCGCGTGACTGACTCGGTCGGGCGTAACGCGGATGGTTCGAGATCCCGTGACCCATAGATCAAAGTCGGAACGGCTCAAGCTATAACAACGGTCCTTAGATCCACCAATCAAGTTGATCTCGCCAGATGTATGGCGCGTCATGCGTCTAACCTAGAGCGATCGGTCGAAGGCCTAAAGTCTCTAGGAGAAGTCAACAACTCCTCCAGCGGCAGCAGACCAAACTGCCGGAATGATTCGGACAGCTCGATCGATCGCGTGACCCCGCCACCATCGGCGATCATCGCCCATGAGCAAGCTACCGTGGTCGCCGCCGCCGCTAAGTCCTCGTAGTCATCGCGACCACGGGGGCAAGCGCGCACGCGATGATCACGGACGGTCTCCTCGTGAGAGCGCGTCGTCGCAACCACGAGGAAGGAGCGTGGTGGATTGTCCGGGAGAGAGTTTCTCCAGCCGAGTCATCCTGCTCGGCAGAGTTCTCCGCGAACAGGACCAACGTCTTCTCAAGACTAGGTTCTGCCGGGAAGGTGGCGGTCATATGCTCGGGCTGTGGCTTTCTCCGACGAAGCCGGCCGTCCGATGGCCCTCAAAATTCAAGCCCGGTCACATGGAGAGGTACAATGGGACTCGTAACCCAGAGGAATTCCTTTCCATCTACGCCACGGCCATCATGGCGGCGGGGTGACGAGCTCGTTATGGCTAATTACCTCCCGATCGCCTTGAGGGTGCCGCTCGGACGTGGTCGTTCAATCAGCAGGAGGGTTCCATCACCATGGAACCAGCTTTGTGACGCCTCGATCGCTAATTTCCGGAGCATTACGTGCGTCGGGCAAGGAGGATGATCGCACGGATGATCCGGATGAACGGGAGACCCTCCGCAACTTCGTGAAGCGTTTCATTAAGATCCGCAACACGATCCCGAACATCTCGGATGAATCTGTTGTCCGCGCCTTCAAAAACGGAGTCCGCGACGAAGCGGCTCACCCAGATCTCGAGATCAACGAGACTGGACCGCCAACGACTGTTCAAGGCGGCCGATCATATGCCAACGCCGCAGAGCGCGTTCAAGATAAAAAGGCGTTCGACAAGGGCGTTGCCGCCTACCACTGGTGTGGATAAGAAGAAGAAGAGCAAAGAAGAATGTCCCGGTGACAAGAAGTCCCGAAGAAGAAGAACAAAGGTGATCACGAACAATACCGTCGCGGTATGGATCGCGCACCTCCCCAAGGATGGGCGAAGAAGCCCAACAATAACTACAAGGGCAAAAGCACGCCTTTGGAGGCGGACAAGGCAAGAAAGGTCCGAGCGATCGATTTTGCAAGTTCCACCAAAGATTACGGACACGATATCGCCATCGAGAACTTGGGCGCAAAGTTCAAGATTTCTACAACGGCAAGGGCCCAATGCCCACCCCGCCCGAACAAGGTGACGCGGTAAGGCTAAGCGCCAAACCGACGATGGTGATCGGAAGATGATGATGAATATCAAGAGCACGTGAACCATATCGCCGTCATTTTCGGCGGCTCCTCGGCTTACACCTCTTGGCGCGACCTCAAGGAAGCCGCCGGAAGGTCCTAACGTCGAAAAGGCAAAACCTCACTGAATCGATGAAGTGGATCGAGGTCCCCATCTCCTTCTCTCGGGAGGATTGCCCCTGGGATGACCAAGCCTCGGCGGCTCCCACCGTGGTCGCCCGACCATCAAGAACGCGAGAGTTGGCGGTGTCTTAGTGGACGGCGGGAGCGCTTTGGACTTGCTTTCGCTAAAGTCTTGGACGAGATGCAAATTCCTCGCTCCAAGTCAAGGAAGTCGCATGTTCTTCACGGAATTGTTCCGGAGAAGCCGCTGTCAAGCCGTTAGGGCGTGTTGTCCCGCCTGTCACCTTCGCAACCCAAGCAACTTCCGGACAGAGTTGATCACTTTCGACGTGGTCGACTTCCCATCGGCGATAACGCGATCTTAGAGCGAGCCATCTCTCGGTAAGTTTATGGTCGTGTCCCACCACGCTACCATTGCGTGAAGATATCGGGTCCTAACGGTGTGATCACGGTCAAGGGCAACTACAAAGCGGCTCGATTGCGACGAGCGATCCCTCGCCTGTCGACCAACTTCCGCCGCTGGTCTCAAGTTCTGCAGACCAAGTCCAGACGCCCTAGGGTCTCCTTCACCGGGGAGAAACCAAGGAAGTTCCAATGCCGCTTGATGATACTTCCAAGATAGTTCACTTGGGGCCAATCTGGACCCCAAATAGGAAAGCGAGCTCATTGCCTTCCTCCGAGCTAATGCGGATGTATTCGCCGGGAGCCATCCGACATGCCCGAGTCCCAAGGGAGGTAATCGAGCACAAACCGGCTATCCGCCGGATAAAAAGCCTGTTTCGCCAAGCTTCGCCGCTGAATTCAAACAGGGATCATCAAAGATCGACCATAAACCTTTCATTCTTTGGGTTCATCCGCGAGGTTAATCACACCGAGTGGTTAGCCAACCCCGTCATTGTAAAGAAGAAAGACGGCAAGTGGAGGATGTGTCGATCACACGATCTGAACGCCGCTTGTCCTAAGGACAATTTCCGCCGCCTCAGATTGATCGGTGGTCGATGCGATTGCGACGCCTACTTTCGAGTTTTTAGATGCTTACTCCGATTACCACCAAATAAGCATCTCCCGAGGATGAAGAGAAGATCGCCTTCATCACCCCTTTCGCATTTCGCTATCGACCATGTCTTTCGGTTCACGCAATTTGGTGCCACGCTCCAAAGACTTAATGGAGAAAACCTTCCCGAATAGCGGAAAAACTCGGAGGTCTATGTCGACGACATAGTTGTAAAGAGCAAGTATGCTCCAGATCATGTAAAAGACCGCAAAGACTTTTCGTAATCTCACCAGCATCGAATAAAATTAAATCCGAGAAAAGTGTACCTTTGGTGTTCGATCCGAATGTTGCTCGGTTATGTCATTGGCTCGCAAGGTATTTACGCCAACCCCGAAAAAATCGAGGCCATTGAAAATATGCAGCTCCAACTACCATAAAGGAAGTACTGAGCCTCATCATGGGCGGATGGCTGCTCTAAGTGTTTATTTCCGTCAAGGTGAACGCTGGCCGCCCTTCTTAAGGCCTGCGCAAGCACAATGGTTTCGAGTGGACGGAAGAAGCCGATAGATCCTTCCAGATCCAAGCGATACCGCCCAATCCTCCGCCTTGACTACCCCGCGGCATGGCGGAAAGCAGCTCTGCTGTACCTAGGTTGCACGCCACAAGCGGTGAGCGCGGTCTTGACGGTCGAAAGGGAAGGCATACTGGCGACCAATCTATTACGTGAGCGAGGTACTTCACGGATCAAAGGAGCGTTACCGAGGTCCGAAGCTCCTCTATGCCTTGCTCATGTCCTCCGTGAAGCTTCGCCACTACTTCCAGCGATCAAATCTGGTCCCGACCACGTTCCTCCGGGAGAAATCCTACGGAACAAGGAATCTAGCGGACGATAGCTAAGTGGGCAATGGAACTAGCGAGTTTGATCTGTTATTTGTCGCCCGAACCGCTATTAAGTCACAGTGTCCTAGATGACTTTGTCGCCGAATGGACTTGCCGCTCAAATCCGTGAAGCTCCCCGAGCAACCTGATGAACCCTCTTGGACCATGTTTTTCGATGGCTCACGCTTTGGAAACTCGGGGCTGATTTTGTTCTCATCTCCTCAAGGAGAGCAACCCGAGATTCTATCCAACTACACTTTGCGGCGACTAACAACGCCGCAGAGTACGAGGCCCTCCTCGCCGGACTAAGAGCGTGCAAGTCGCTTGGTGTCCAACGGCCGACCGTGAAGGAGATTCACGGTGGTCATCAATCAGTTAACAAAGAGTATCGGTCTGCGATGACTCAATGGCGCGATACTGGTTGAAGTGAGGAAGTTGAGCGGCATTTTCGATTTTCGACGTGCTCTTCGTGCCTGTGAAGGACAACTTCGGCCGACCACCTATCCAAGTATGGATCCTCACGCGAACTCGCTTCCGCAGGGTCCTCGCCGAGCACCTTCACAAGCCCTCAATCACGCCTCCGGACGAGGCACCGAGACAGTGGTCTTGTCTCCGTTATCGGCGGTGCATGGATCGGACAACGCCATTTGTCCGGTACCTTGCGATGGGACCCGCCGACGACGGCCGAAGCGTTCCCGGCTTATAAGGCGTCTTTGCTCCATACAAGCTTGTGGACGGCATCCTTTACCGCCAAGGTGCTCGGGAGTTCTTTCCAAGTGCATCTCGCAATGTAGGGTGTGTTCCTTCTTAGGGACATACACGAGGGTGCTCGTGGCAACCACGCCCTTCGTAACTCTAGTCGGCAAAGCGCCAGATGGGCTATTATTGGCCCATGCGTTACAAGATGCCGGGACATCGTGACTAAGTGCAAGGCTTGCCAATTTCACGCCGGAAGGCACACAAGCCCGCCCAAGAGCTCCAAACAATCCCCCATCTTGGCCTTTTTCCACATGGGGTGCGGATCTGCTCGCCCATTCCCTAAGGGGTACAAGGGCTATACACACCGCCGTCGCCATAGACACTTTTACAAAGTGGATTGAGGCGAGCTCGTGTCGTCTCTTCACGCCAAAACGGCTGTTCGCTTTTTCAAAAGCGGCGTGGTCACGCGCTTTGGGATCCCCATAAGTCGATCACGATAACGGTACCCGATTGAAGCGAGCTATTCCAGAATATCGCGAACACCGGGCACCAAGGTCTGTTCGCCTCGTGGCACATCCACGAGCAATGGAGCGATCGAGCAAGCTAACGGACAGATAGTCCAGGTATCAAACGGCGGGTATTTGCTGCTCTCGGCGAGCACAAGAAGGTTCGGTCGACGGTTCCTTCCGTCCTCTCAGGCGATTCGACTACGGTACCGGCGATCGGGAAACTCCTTTCCAATTGGTCTATGGTGCGAAGCCATCCCGCTCACCGGTTGTACTCGGTTCGCCTCAAGACGAGCTCACCAACCTAGTTGACGACGAGCAAGAGCCTCCTCGATCTCGATCTCCTCAAGGCACACGCGCCGGGCACAAGTCGAATGGCACGCTACCAAAGAAGCTCTTCACCGCAAGTCGCCGTCAGTTCGACCAAGGGTTTTGAAGGCGGCGACCTCGCTCGCGCCGTGTCCGTAACTTGTCCAATGCTAACAAGTTAACTCCTCGTTGGGAGGGCCCGTTCACGGTCGTTTCTTCCGCCGCCAGGCTGTTCGCTGGCTATGGAGGACGGAGAGAGTTGACCAGACTTGGAACATCGACCACTTCATAAGTTCTTTGTGTAGGTCCTCGCTTGTTTGCTTAGCCTCGCTTTTGTAAAACTTCGCGCCTTAGTTCGCCCAAGTCCCTCGGGCACCATGTAAAGTTCAATCCAATTCTCGGTGAATCCTCGCGGCCTCTGTGCCCTTTTCACTACATGTCTTCTCGGACTACTTTCTTACCGTAACACTTGATGGCTGCCCGGCCTGCATAACTCTTGGCTCCGCAATCTTAAGGATTTTTCCCTACCCGTGTCTAGTCTCGATAGGTTTCTAAACTCGTGGTTGCGTAACACGGCCTTTCCACCTTGCGGCTAAGTCTCGCGCTCGTAAGCCCTCCGCGCAGAGGCACTTATCGCTTGGCGCGACCACTTGGCAAAGCTCGCTCGTAAGCGCCCATGGCAGAGGCACTTTCCTTGTTCGGTTACTCTCGAATCGCTTAACTTACGCCAACGAGCGATATGGAACAAATCGAGCAAGGTTGGTGTCGCTCTTTTCTCTACGACGTGCTCGAGATCGCAAGCTTAGGTTCTCGAGCATCGTCTGCACGGGGCTAGGGTGTCGCTCTTTCTCTTGTGCACTGCTCGGGTTCGCAAACTCGAGGTTTCGAGCAGATGCACAACGGGCCGGAGCTAGGCTAAGCGCTCACCGGTTTTCTTAAACTTCCTAGCGTTGTTCGCTTAGTTTCGCTCGTTCTTGTCTTTTTCGCTCTCTCTTTGCAGGAAAAGGGTAAGTCTTTATTAACAAAATTTGCGGTATAAAAGTCCATCTCGGGTTCTGACCCTACTACTACCTAGAAGCGAAGTTGCTCCTTGAGCTCCTCGATCACTTCCTTAAGGCGCAGACTTCCCTTGGGCTTTGAACCCCTCTCGCCTCGGCTCGGAGACGATCGGCTTCCTCCTTGCTGCTCTGGCTCGCTCGTCCGCTTTCTGACGGAGAGCCTCGACTTCTTCGGTCTTGGCCCGCACTGGTCGGTCGAGCCTCGCCTGCTAACTTCGGCCGCCGACGGTCTTGAGCTGCTCGTCCAGCTCCTTGACCCTCTTCTCCATGGTGATCGCCTCACCGCCATCCCACAGATCTCCTCAATCTCCTCCCGTGAAGCCCCTGTGGTTGAGATCTTAGCCTGAGTCCCGCGGATGTCCGCCTCCTCCTTGGCGAGCTGGGCTTTGAGCTTCTTGGTTTCTCCATGAGCTGGTTCCACCGATGGGACGCGTCGACAAGTCGCTCTTCAAGCCACTTCAGGCGGCCCGGCTTATCCTCCGCGGTGCTTTCGCCTTCACGGCTTCTTGCCAAGCTCCTCGGCTTCCTTTAGAAGAGCCTCAGAGGAATGCCTCTCCTTGGTCAGCTTGGCCTTGAGCTTCTTCGCTTTCGCCTTGGTGGCTCGGCTTTGGGCGGCCAGAGCGCTCGCCTGGGATCCCCCTTTGGATATGCTCCCGAGGGACGCCAAGACTGGCGTCTGCTCAATGGTGACCCCATCCTCGAGTTCCGCCATGGTATCCCTAAAGACACGAGGAGAAGATCTATTCGTAACACTTTGCGATAACACATTCAAACCGAGCAAGGTTTGGTCTTGGAGTTTACCTCGCCAAGCCGATGCTTCAATCCGCGGCGCAGGCGGTCCTCGAGGCCATGCGTCACGAAGCCCCGCTCATGCGGGATGAGGCGGGCGCGTTCCTCCCGTCGACGCCTTGTCCGCTCCTTCTTCTTGCGGGCGCGTCGTCTGTGAGCAGCGCAGCGGTGATGGCGCTGCTCAGCGCTCCTTCTCCTCTTCCTCTTCTCGCCGCCCGAACAGCCGGCGAGATCGAGCTACCTCCGGTGGCACCATCGCTCACACGAAAGCAGATGACTTGCTCGACCTGCTCGGGGCTTCTTCTTGCTCCTCGGCCGCGGGATTTCGCCACCGCCGGAGAATCCGTCGCCTCGGGGTGAGCTGCCCTGCGACGAAGTGCTCGGCAGACCGACCGCTCGGTCTCCGCCTGGCGCTTCCGAGCCATCGTCTTGGCACCGAAGTCCGTGGCGCCGCTTGTCGCTACTTTTTGCCTCCACCGCCCCACCACGCTTTTGAGCGCCGACCGCTTGTCGGAGCTCGGCGGCAAGCAGCTCCACGCCGCCGGCTTGTCCTTGAGGCTCGCCCGACCTCACCGCCTGCGGACGCGCCATGCAGATGTTTCGGGCGGCGGCGATCGCCGAGCGCCTCGACGCCGTCTGTGGCGGTCTCTTCTTGGGCGGTGATGAACGAGTTGATCGTTAAGTCTAATGCGGTCAAGGTGGAAAGATCAAAAGATCGATTTCTACATACCGCCGTGGAGGGCTTGATCTCGATCTTCCTCGCCGAACTTTCCGCCTTTTCCTGGGGCTCCTTGGCGGCTTCCCGCTTTGGCCTTTGGTGTTAGCGGCGATGAGCTCGGCTCGTGAGCCGAGCACTCCTCTCGCAACGCAAGGAGTTTTTCCTGCGCGACCTCCTCCTCGAGTCTCCTTTGCTCGGCGACTGTTGTAACCACGCCATATGGCGGGTGAGCTTGCGTGTAACGCCTAAGCCGAGGGTCATGGTCTTTACCTCTTCGCCGCTCGCTTTCGGCGAGGAGGAGGGCTTGGTCTCTTCTGGGGTGACCGCTACCGCTTGGTCTCGCTTCGGTGCGCTCCGTCGCCGCAGCTGGTCTCTTCGACGGCTGGCGGCCGCCATGGCGCGGCGAGCTCCGCGTCGGCTCAGCCGCCACCTTGGGCTTTGTGGCCGCCTTGGCCTTGCCCTTCTTCGGCTTCTCCTTCTCGGACCAGAGAGATCCTCGACGATCCTCCGAGGATCGGTGGTCCTCCAGCGCTTTGAGAAGCGAACGTCAAGATTAAAACCAACGGTGTAAATCTAGCAACACGGGTGGGTATAAGTGATTTACCTCGTCTGTGGCGGACGAGCACGTTCCTCGGACAAGTGTAGGCCACCTCGCCGGTGACCTCGCTGTCCTTCTTCGCCGCCTTCAGCATGGCGTCGACCCGCTCGGTCACCCATGCGTCGGTTGGCTTCTCTGCCCGAGCAGATGGAATCGTTAAATTCCTGTTCGGAGAAAACGATCAATGAAGAGGTTGAGTCTTAAAGGCACTTACCCGTGCTCTCCCTTGTGATGTCTTCCCATCCCTCTATCTTGTAGAAGGGATAGGACCTTCTCCGCAATGGATGATTACATTATTGTGAAGTCCCGGATGATCTCCCCGCCCGTGAGTCCGAGGCTCACGAGGGAGGCGATCTTCCTTGTCAGGTACCAATCCTCGGCGGACATCTCCGGCCGAGGCATTGGGGTTCCCTTCGCAGCGCCTTTCGGTGAAGATGAGCTTGCCGTCGCCGCTCCGCTTGTCAGAGAACCACTCACCCACCACGCGCCCATCGAGTCGAAAGGCGGTGGACGAGGATACGGCGCGTCGTCGGCGGTGGCCCGAGCTTGAGGTAGTAGCACCCGGCGCCAAGCGGCGAGCTGCTCCTCGCCATCGTGTAATAGTGGAGGAACAGCCCCACCGGTGGATCGATTCCTAGATAGCCTTCGCACAGGTGTGCGAAGACGGCCATCTGGAGGATGCTGTTCGGATTGAGGTTCGCCACCTCCAATCCGCTAATGTTTAAGAAGGCTCGACGGTCGCGGAGATCGCAACCCGAGCAAAGGCGAATCGCTCGGGTTAACGAACTCTCCCTCCAGCCGCTCCGAGTATCCTCCTCTCCGGCACCTCCGGCTACGGTGTCAATGTGGCCCTCCTCCTCCCAGACCTTCAGGTCCTCCTCGGTCAGGCTAGTGCCGGTGAACTTGGCCATAGCGGTTCCCAGGACTGGACGAGCAGGGTTGGTGGTGGAGTTTGGGTGCTTGATGCTGAGCGCGGTTGGAACTAGGGCTTAGAGAGGAAAGGCGTGAGAACAGAAGTGGCTGGCCGCGAGCGGCTTGGGTACTTTTATAGTCCCGTATAAGCAGCTCTGCAACGGTTTAGTCCCAAAACGGCTAGTTTTTACTGCAACGGCAAAGTAAAACGGTCGCTTTGTTTTCACCGCTGGCAATGGGAGAAGTTACCGTTGGAGTTCCATAACGGCTATTTTTTCCAAAGGTCCGCGCGAAGGCCGAGTGCTCGCTTTCGGACAGATGTCGTTCCTGCTCGACGCAATAGAGTTGCTCTCGATCGAAAGGTGTTTGTTCGGACCAACATGTCTTGTTCGGTTGAAACTTAACCTGTTCGGTCGATCGTTACATGTCTCTGTAGCAGCAAAATTTCCCTCTTCGTGGCTTGGAGTCTCAAGAGGAAGGCCCCACTCTAGTGAATCCTCCCACTTGAGTCTCGGGGGCTAGCTGTCGGGGATTAGATTACGGCCCATTGCCATGGCCCACTCCCTGATGGCCCAATCGAATAGCCTACCAGGGCCCAGCTCCCTGGAAGGTTCTATCTGGCCCATGTGTGTCTTGCCGAACAGCTTCCTGGCTGGCGAGATGCGTAATGGCCAAGGCTTCTGCTTGAGTCCGACTCGAACGAGTTCGCAGACGGCTACGTGAAGACCCGGACGTTGGTTTCCGGATTGGATTAGGAGTCGTGATCCCCAAGACTAGGAGTATGCCTTATCTACCTCGGGATATATTTGGCATGTATGAGTTCATTACGCACTCAGTAGTTAGCCCGCCCGATATTCCTTCTAGTAGGTCGGTTTGCTCGCACTATATAAACAAGGCCCTACGGGTGTAGAGGGACGAGTTTTACGACTTGATCTGGCTTTTCAGATTTGCTAGACACCGATCTTCGTACAGACATTCCATAATCTCGCCGAGACTTGTTCGTCTCGCCGAGCCATCTCTTGTATTCATCTCTGATATATAAGAAAGGCTGGACGTAGGGCTATTATCTCTTCCGAGAGGCCTGAACCAGGATAAAAACTCTGTCTCCCTCGTCATTTGTTGTTCGTGGTTGTTCGGCGTGTCTCCTATCTCAATCTTAAAGAACCTTAGCGACTTGAGATCGATATCTCAACCGTCGACAAGGTTAGAATAAAAGTAATACAAAAACGAGCCATACCAACGTCAACATGAGAGAAAAAGTCCATATCAACCAAGAACTAAAATAAATCAACTAAAATTAAATTAATAAAGATGGAGTGAATATCAAACACAATAAAAATTTAAAATTTAATGTACAATTAAAAATAATTTTCTATTTATACATTTTAAAGAAACATTAAATCATAATAGAAAATGTATTAGCATATATTTTAATTGGATTTCTCTATTAAATAAGTTCTTCATTTAATACCCCAAACAATTATGTTCTTCTTTCAATTCCCCAAACAAGTATCTGGCTTTATGTTGTATACCCTTTTCCTTGCACTGAACAGAATAGTTACGTACGGATAATTATAAGTGCAGGGTGTGCAGTGTTGTATATTCATTTTTATAACTCCACGGTCTATGTACAAAACATAAATATACCTTATAAGCTTGAATATAGGTGGAACACAAAACTAAATAAAAGGTCATATCAACTACAATAAAGAAATAGCTGAAATTCATAATAAAAATAATAAAATAAGTCAATATGAACCACAAGACAAGAACTAAAATATGTAATAAAGATAATAGAAAAATAAGAATCCAAACGATACATCTACTCGTGACCGGCATGGGAAGTCGGCACCAACACAAAGATGACAGGGATACGCAGGGGCGGATCCAGGATTTTGAGTTGGGGGGTGCACATTTATCGATTATGGTCGGCGGTGGGGCGCCGAGGCGAGCAAGCGGGCGGGCGCCGAGGCGGAGCAGCATCGGGCGGCGTGTGGTGGGCGGAACCATGGCGGAGCAGGCGAGGCGGCTGGCGTGTGAGCGAAGTTGAGGCGGGACGGCGCCGAGGCGGTCAAAGTGAGCAAGCAGGCGGCGCTGTGGCGGGCGGTCAGCGAGAGAGCAGGCGGCTGCGTATGGCGGGCGGCCCATGGCGGTGTCGGCTGACCGGACGGGCGGCGCTGTGGGCGGCGGCCGGCGGTGGAGGCAGCGGACTAAGGTGGAGGCGGCGACGGGAGAGCTAGGGTTGGCAGAATCACTACAGGAATCGAGACTACTGTCGACGGCTTATACCGTCGACACAGAACGAAAAACCGACGACAAAACGTTATGTCGTCAGCCAGCCGACGACAACAGTCCGACGACAAACTCTCGACGACAAAGCATTCTGTGTCGACGGCCTCAACAAACACCGCCCACAAACTTAAATTCCAGGCAAGTCCTATCCCCAGACCTTTGTCGGCGGTTTTATCGATCACGATGAAGATCTCCCTGACGGCAGACGGCGCTTTGCCTGGTGGGCCCCACGGGTCAAGCCTGACAAGCCACGGGCAGATTTTTGTCCGCGGCTTTCTATAAGACCGACGACAGAGATCCTGAGTCCTGGGAACCGTCCAGGAGACCTTTGTCGTCGGCCTTGTGTTGGGCCACCGACACAGAGGGTTGGCCAGGAAAAAAAATTACAGAAAATTCATTAAAAATCTCAATTTGAACCTGCAATAAAACCCAAATCCCAATACAATTATATTCCCGAATTTCCCTCAATATATCCACACATAATTTACTAATCCACACCACAATTTCGAGCACATTCACACAATCACATAGCTTCAAATGCACAAAGTGTCGATACTAATACAAAATATCTTAAATCCAAGCCCGAAAGTCCATATAAACAGATATAATTGTCACACGAGCAGTCGGAACTCACAAATTGTTCTTAGCGACAAAGAGAAATAAAAGTACATTAATGGTTCTACGAACCATCGAAGGGTCGGCGAAGAACCCTCAACGATCGCTCGCCGCCGCCGTCTGTGGTAATCGAATCACTCCTGTGGAGTATTTGCCGCATCCGCTGGAGCGGCTGAGCCACACACCTGCAAAATTGGACGAAATCACAATTACTCCCGCGTTGTGAAAACTAGAAAAATGTTGTGAAAACTAGAAAAATGAATTACCCCAGGAGAAGGCGCCGGTGCAGGAGGAAAGTGTAGCCAAGGGATCGAGGCAGGCGGAAAAGGGCTGGGACCGGCTGTGGGTGTCGCTGGGGCCCCTGGGGTCTGCGTGAAGACGTAATTCGGTGGAGGTGGCAGATGGGGTGCCTGACTAGATGATCCATCCCCCTGGAATCTCTGTGGATATAGGATATGTTAGAATATGAAACAGGATATGTTAGAATATGAAACATGCACGAAAGTACAATTATTTAACTATATTTAATTACCTGATACGGTGGCTGAGAGACAGGGGTGCACGGATCGAAATTCCGGCAACATAACCCTGCAGTTCTCCTGGTGCAACGACGGGTACGACGTACCACTTATGTTATGCACCAAGAGAACGACAAGGTCATGCCGTCGAAATTTCAGCCCGTACACCTCCGCGTCGCAGCCACCGTACTTAAACGTACATCCGTGGGCTGTCCAAAACGTGGACAGCTCGGAGCACACCCGCTTTCATAATGGACCCGACGAATCACCGTCCGAGTTCATTATGAAAATGTGCAGGTGTGCTCCGAACGGGTATCACTATGGCTCGATTCATTTTATAATTATATTAGAAATATTCAAAATACGTGTAGCTAAATACATCTAATAATACCGCCCGGTTAGCAACACGCGGACGCAACATTTCGTACTAATTACATATATCACTAATTAATTACATCTACTAATATCGCTCGGTTAAACAAACACCGATTTACACAGTCGAACATTTAAAAAAACACAACCATACCTCGAGTGCGGTGAGGGACGCCCAAGCGAGGAAGCGAGGATAGGATTGGGCTGCCCGGACTCGAGGGCGCAGAGCGTGTGGCTTGAGAATAGTGGGGCGGAGCAAGAGAGGAGCGGCGGCGGCTCGGGGCGGCGACGGTCCGAGGTGGCGAAGCGGCGCTCTGCGGGCGGCGGTGGGCTCTCGCGGCGGGCGGCGGCTCGAGGCGCGGGCGGCGGCGGGGCGGCTCTGGGTGTCGGGCGGCGGGCGGCGCTCGGAGGAGTCGCTGACGCGCGCTTCGGCGGCGTTGGGGCGGGCGCCGGCCGAGGCGCGGGCGGCGGCTCGCGGCGCCGGGCGGGCGGGCAGGGCCGGGGCTCGAGGCGGCGGGCGGCGGCGGTTGGCGCCGATGTATGGTGGTTATAAGAAGCCCGTCGCGCTTAGGTCTGGGACGAAGCGCACGGGCCTCTTTTTTAATGAGAACATCGTGCCGGCGCCATAAGCCGCCGACACAGCCTCCACAACGCCATTACGCCTTCCCGCCACAAGTCACCGCCGATTTTGCGGACCCACATAGATCTTATGTCGACGGCTCTCCGTAACCCGCCGACATAGATAATCTGTGTCGTCGGTGTAATTTTATGCCGCCGATACGTAAACCTATGTCGGCGCCAAAGATACCGCCGACACAGATCCTCTCCACCTCCCCGCCGAGCCTCGTCCGACGCCCATCCGCTCCCCAAAGGGGTTCATTCATCCAATCTATGATTACATAGCAAGCAAAAATAATAAATAACTAATACAAGGTGGCATATTCTCCGGCGTTCAACCTCGCAGCTTAATATAGCTTTGATACACCTATATCGTACGTGAATATATATAGCTGGTGCCCTATAACAACAGACACACACACTAACAAATGAACGAGGTCGAGCGGATGCCAACATGCGAACTAGATGACATATGATGTCCATGGCTTGCCATCTAAACTTGCATTGGATGAAATCAACCCCTCGATCGGGGAGCCGAAGGGTGTCGGACAAAAAAGTGGCGGTGGGGGGGGGATGATCTGTTTCGGCGGTTTAAACAAAACCGCGGACACAATGGAATATATGTCGTCGGCCTCCTTTTAGGCCGCCGATACAGACTACTCTGTGTCGGCGGCTCACAGAATACCGCCGACAAATAGTGCGTAACTCAGTATAAATAAAAACCATGCCCATGTTTGTTGACTAAAACTAAAATGCTCAGCGGTTGTCGTTGTGGGCGCGCGTCGCATGGCTCCCGGCGGAGGTCGCAGGTTCGAGCCCTCGTCATACCGATTATTTTTATTTATCCGTGTCGCGGCTAGAGTAAAGCCGCCGACACGAGGCAACTCGACTCGGCCGTTACCACCAAGTGCCGCCCACAAGGCGAGACATGCCGTGTCGACATGCGCGGACCACGCTTGATTTTCCGTCAGCCGTGGTAGTGGCCGTTATCGTGTTGACTCGTGTCGACGGGTTTAATATTGCCGCCGATACAAATTGTTCATCGGAGACAAATTCAAATTTCCGATCGAGGACGCTTATTTGGGTTCATCTGTGTCGACGGTAGATTTTTAGCCGCCGATATTTACTGCCAAATTTGAATTTTGTATTCGAGGGCGGGAGGTGGACTGAGTAATTGTCGTCGGTTGTTGTGTTGCCGCCGATACTGCAATTTGTGTCGGCGGTTTAGTGTGAGCCGCCGACAGAAGTTTGTCCACAGCTATTTGGCTGTCGACAGAGATCTTTTTGGCCGCCGACAAAGTTGCACATTCCTGTAGTGAATGGGGAATTTGGGGATTTTCTCTCAAATTTTGCTAGTTGAAAATGTTATTGGATCATTTTAGTGGGCTGCTCAAGGTGAAAAGGCCAGAATATCTTATGAAATAGTCGTTTTCTTTTAATATAAGACCTAATAGGCATATATGGGGTTAAAATTTTCTAAAAAATTGAGGGGGTGCCCGTGCATACCGGGCACCCCCTCTGGATCCGCCTCTGGGGATACGAGCGAGCAGATAGTGCATATGTGGATCTATTGGTGCCCATCTAATGTGATTAGAGTTATGAATATATCTATTGGATTAGACTAAAAACTACTCCATATTAGAGCTTAATTAATTGACAAAGGGTCAATATGGCTTCATTTAAAGATATATCCTTCAGATCTGACATAAACAGATTAGAGTTTAAATCTACAAATGGTGTTCTAAATGTTGGTACGAATCTAGGATATATTGGAATACTTATAGATGCACATAGTTTGGCAAGACCATAATATTTGGTGGGGATTTTATACTACTAATTCCTTTTCAATTTCTAGGAATCCGTCAGGTTTAACCATTCCCATATAGAATTTGGGTTGCCACGATACCAAGCACTCGATCGATCATGGTCAGTTGGGCACTGGGAGCCTCGATCGATCCGAAGCACCACAAACGGAGGGCTCCGCTGCTAATTGGATTTCACCCATCACGTTGTGTCATCCAAAGCATAACAAACGGAGGGAGCAAAGCGAAAGTGGAGTGTGTAGGAGCTACTACTAGCAAATGAATTGGACGGAGAGCCGACAGCAAGTCAACCTGGAAAGATTTCACCCATTACGAAGTGTCCCCTCACTCCATATGCTGCTGCTACACGCGAGAAGCACGTACATATACCGGCAGTGAATAAACATGCATGGGACGCGTAGATAGAATGGATAGATAGTCTCTTTTTTCCATTTCCTAAAAGAAAAAAAGATAGTCTCTGGGTGCACTCATGCTAGGTGCAGGTGTTCATGTCCCTCGGCTGTCACACACACTCACGATAGCTAGATAGACCAGGATGCAGAGCGTGAGACTTGGAGGGTCGAAAGAGCCATGCAGGTGTGGTACGTGTGGGGGAGCACCACGGGTGGTACGTGTGGAAGAGGTAACAGAGAGCACTCTACTCACTGCCCATCGTGCCTAGCTAACACTGGCGACCGAATCCGCATGACACTCCTAATCAGTGCAAAGTTGTTAGTGCATGAGCCATTCCCCAAAACTCACGGGTCATATGCCCATATATCGGCCTATCAATCTACCAGAGCTACACGGCAAAAAAAAGAGAGCAAGAGAGAGAGAGAGAGATCGATGAATCCTCCAACGAGCAGTGGAGACGGATGTACACGGCGGCAGCACGCACTGCCGGCTCGCCGGAGCTGGCCGCCGGCGAGCCACACGTATACGGCGATCATGAAACCCGGGCGGGGCCGGGAGTCATGTCGTTGGTAAACGGCTGTCACACACTCGCGATCACCAATTTGATGCAGGCAGCCACGCACTCAGGCAGTATGCATGGCCATGCATGCTCGTTGATCGTTGTGCCAACCCTTCTTGCGTCAATATTCGCAGTCCATTTCATCAGATGAAATGACATATTGTTTTTTTTTTTTTGAGAGGGCAGACTCACATAGGAACAAGTTGTTTGATCTCCTCTCTTAAAATCGTCTCAACTTGTCCTTGCTCAAATTGTGTGCGCGAACCAGCTTGCAGCGATGGCTGTGCGCATGCAACACAGACAAATAGCATATGTTATCTAGTAGGTGATTTATTTTTCATTTTCGAGAAGTCAGATGCTTTTGTCGGTTTGTTTATATACTATTTTTTAATTTAGTTCGATAGTTGGAATTTAGTTATTTCATATTAAAAAATATTTATGTATATAGAATGGTACTAATTATTTTAAATTTTCATTGATTGACAAATTTTTGCTAATTTAACTAGAAATTTATTTTTGAGCAATCAACTGTTTTTTGAATTTATCTATAATATTTTTGTTTAATTTGATAGTAGAAATTTAGTTATTTTGTATTGGAAAAATTATGTACATATGTTTACATTAATTTTAAATTTTAATCTATTAATTATTATTTTTAGATAGAAACCTGATCGGTAAGTTTTAGGTTAACTATGTTCAGATATGTTGTTTAACTTCTATATATATATATATATATATATATATATATATATATATATATATATATTTAGAATATGTGTTGTTTTGTTATTTTCCGTAGGTGATTATTAGTTGAGTGTGTATCATAAATCTTAAAAACAACCGCCTGTCCCTAAGTTGTGGTCCCAAATTCAGTTGCGTGATCAACCATTTTCTGTCTTATCACAAAGGATATATCCCAACATTTTTTTCGTGTACGGAAATGTACTGTGTCTAATTACCGAAGCTAAGAAAATCCCACACCATGCAGGCGCTCGCTCTCAGCATATCGTCTTCCACGGGTTTGCTGTTGGCAAATTGTACAAATCATCCCAAACTTCGTTAGGCTCAAATCAATGGCGGTGATCCGTAGTTCAGTACGACGTGTATAGATTGATCATTGATCATACTTCATACACGGGTCGTACTCGTACGACTTGATACTGATCCTACGCATGACAAATGTGACTTCAGATTGGTAAATTTTTCAGTCGCCTCGCAGACGGACCATCTCGTCTTCCGATGGTCGGCATTAATTGTCCGCTAGTACACTTGAATTTATAGGGCTTCTAGTATAGGACCCAAAAATGTCGTTTTCTAGTGCGCCTCCTGATCCAACTAACAGTAATCGCTCATCAAATCATCAATGATCTAATCTATATACTAGGCCATATTGCGAACAGATCGTTGTCTTAATTGTCTCTCTGAACAGATTGCTACACCTTGCTACATAAAATTGCACTGCTCAAGTTGCTAAACCTACTACTGGTTTGCCCCCACCGAATTAAAGGCTTGATGATAAAGGTGCGTGATGGTTTCTGTAAAGTTTTATAAGAACTCCAAATGCAAGAGGGTACTGTGTTTTACGAAATGATGTTGTTGCATGTCTCGATACGATTAAGACAACCAAAAGCGCATTTCAACTTGCTTGCACCGTAAGCGTGTGGCGCCAGCGTGGTTAGCGGGAAGCGTTCGCGCACGCACATCGGCGCCATTCGGAACGTAGGCTTCATCCAAACAGAAGAAAGAGACGGGGCAAATATAGCAGTGCCACTGCCACTACCACCAAAGGCAAATGTAAAATATAGTTTTTTTACGCAAAATGTAAAATATAATTACCGCTTCAACAACTTCACTAATCCAATGTCTCCAAAAGAAGCCAGATTTTAATGGTCTAGACGCAGGAGGAGAAAAAAAGAAAACGGGGAGATTTTTCTTGGGGTGTTGTGCAGACACGACCTTGGAATGCACGAGCAGACGGCGAGTCATGGGAGGAGGACATGGAGCGAGGCGTTCTTGGTGGCCGCGCACACGGGGCAGGCGTCGGCGGCCGCCTCGCAGCCGCGGCAAAGGCAGAGATGCCGGCAGGGAAGGAGAAGCACGCACGCGTCCGCCGAGCCGCACGCCTTGCAGGCCTTCCTGCCGCCGCCGGAGACATCGCCGCCGCCGCCGCCCGCCTGGACGAAGCAGCAGGAGTGGGCATCGTCGGCGTCGCCCTGGCCCTCGGCGGCGACGGCGGCGCAGGGGGACTGGAGGAGCTGATCGAGCGTGGCACGGAGGCTCGCGGCGGCGGCCTCGTGGCTCTTGGCGATGCCAAGCCAGGCCTGCCCCTCGGCGCCCATCTGCCGGAGCTTCTCGTCCAGCTCGGCGTTGCGCCCCAGCGCGCGCTCCAGCTCAGCCTCCGCGCCGCGCAGCCGCCGCGCCGCCGCGTGCTCCACCGCCGACACCACCGTCCGTACGTGCCGCCGCCGCGCTTCCTCCAGCCCGGCCCTCAGCCTCTCGTTCTGCACGACCAACACGTCCGATAATCAATCGCCGATTCCCCAATTCACCATTAGATTGTTCTGCACGACGAACACGCACGCACCTCGAAGCGGACGAGCGCGTCGATCTCGACGCTCTGCCGGTAGAGGTGCGACAGGAGGCCGTGCGAGACTGGAGCGGCGGCCGCAGGGGGGCGGCCGCTGGTGGACACCACGCCGGAGCCCAGCGCCCTGACGCTCTGCTGCTGCTGCTGCTGCAAGTCCCCGAACGCCTGCGGAGGCGGCACCGGCGGCAGCAGCGTGCGGTGCCCTTCCATGATCAAACCCGCCGAAGCCGCCCCGTCGTCGCCGGCGCCACCGACCCACGCGCGCTTCCTCGCCGCAAAGCAGCACCCGCTGTCGTTGCGGTGCCGGTGGCTGCAGGTGAGCTCGCTTCGCAGGTCGCTGAACACCGCGTTGCCCGCCGCCGCCGCCCGCCGCTGCACCGCGGCGGCGAGGACGCCGGGCTCGTCCACGAACACCGGCGCGCTGTCCAGAGCCGGGCTGCGAGACACAATCCACACACGGCGAAGAGATGGATCAACCGTAAGGCCCCGAAGAGATGGATCAACCGTAAGGCCCTGACTGGGTTCTCCCCTCTCGCATAAATAGGCCATGGCGAGGCGAGGAGAGGGAGGAGACGCGCGCGAGGCGCATGAGCGAGAGAGAGAGAGAGAGGCACGCACGCACGCACGCACGCAGGCACGCGGCACGGATGGAGGAGACGGACCTGATGGCGCGGGGGTCATGGGCGAGGTGGTGGTACTGCCACTGCGCCTGCACGGCCATCACCAGAAGCACCGGCGCACCGCCCCCCTCACGAGCAGCAGCACCCAGCAACCAACCACCTCTCTATCAAGCAGGAGAAGGCACGCACGCACGGACGAGACGACGAAGCGGAGGTTTTCTTCACGCGCGCGGCATGGGCGCGTGGTGGGAGAACGGCACGGGAGGAGGAAGAGGAGGAGGAAGAGGTTATATATGGCGAGTGGTAAGCGTGAGCGTGAGCGTGAGCGCGCAGAGGAGGCGCAGAGTGGGGTGGGCATTAAAGGGGACAGCACCTGTTTATCTGGGCGAGGTGGGACAAACAGGGAAGGGTGGGATGGTGGATGCCCCGCCTGCCGGCCTGACTTTCCCGTCTTTTCTCTTTCCCTTCCCCCCCGGCCTTTAATAATTTTATCGGTTACTATATATATATTCGCCGGGGGGCTTTTGCTCCTGCTTTCCGGTGCAGCGACGGGGGAGGAGACGTGAGATTCGGGGACGATGATTCTGGCTTCTCGGAAATACAACGCTTTTGACAAGCTGCACACCGCGCTTATCTTTCCCTTAAAAAAATTTACTGATTCATATTTTTCCGTGAGGTTGAGGTGGAAACGGAATGGATAATATTCGATACGGATTTTTTTTTTGTGATTTGGAACCTGCTTTCGTAACTGGCTGGATACGTATACGAAAACGGATAATTATTCAAATTTTTTTGTATCGGATACAGGTTGGCTGGTATCCGACGGATATCCGTATCCATCGGATTGTAACCGAATTCGGAATACGGATACCGATACCGATAATTTTTCCCTAGCATGGGAATGAAAACTGCATCACTACATAAGTCATTCATTTTTTATTATGTCTTATAATTTATGTGTTATGAACTTTTGTTACGTGTGTTTCACGAGTGGTGAGTCATGTACTTATATTAGTCATGTTCTTGCCCGTAGCTCGTCATTTTTCTGTTGAGGTATTATGGTAAAACTCGATTTCGTATTCGTATTCGATCCATATTTGGTTCGAAAATGTATCCGACTAAGTCTGTATTAGAATTTGTATCCAACATTATATATAAAAAATATGAATATGGATATAGATTGACCTCTATCCGATCGTATCCGACCCGTTTTCTCTTCTATGAGATGCATGAATTGGAACTTTCACAATTCTGCAAAGCAAAACGAGTACTCCAATTTGGCCATCGCCTGGTATGATGGTGGAGTACTACTGCATCTAGCTTCAGCTTGCTTAAGTATCTCCAAATGGAATCAGTCACTTAAGATAAAAAAAAAATAGAATGTCATCTATAAAAACTTCCCGTAACAAATAACTAACTTTTTTAATAGATCAACCATAGCATAGTTATAAAATCAATATGAGCCAATATTAATATTCTACATGCATCTTTTAATTTAGAAAAAAATATTTATTACACCATAAACTATAACCCTTCGTCTACATATCTCTCTAGCTAGGCTATAAAACCAGGTATTCTACCCCCACAAAACCCTAAAAAATGTGCATACAACCCCCTGGAGGTGGTTTCGAAGGTGGTTTTGCCACCATGGTGTGCAAGCTGCCCACGGAACATGACATGGCCATGACAGGCCCACATGTAAGGCACAAGCCCTTTTCCCTCTCTCTCCTATAATCTCCTCTTCTTCTCTCTTTCTTTCCCCAATACTCCTCCATCGCTCCAGCCTCCCCTGCCGCCCCCGTTGTTGCCGGCCTCCCCCGCCTCTAGCCTCCCTCTACCGCCTCCTCTAGACGCCCCGACCGTTGGCTTCCCCTGCGGCAGAGATGGTGACATAGGTCCTCCTCCACGGTGAACTTGTCGAGGCTAATGAAGCTGTCGCCGTCAGAGTCCGCGTCGGCCATCATCTTCTCCTTCGCCATCTGTGCCGGGAACCCGCCGCCGCCCTCCATCTCTGCTGCTGTGGGACTGCAGCAACAGAACAAGGAAGGCATCTTGATCTTGGCCATGGCAGTAGTGGCAGGGATGTGGAAGGTATGCCGTGGGGGGGTCGACGGGGGCGGGGTCGCGGGGATGCCGCGGGGAGGGCTGGCAGCGGCGTAGATAGCACCGGAAGGGGTGCCGGCGATGTGGATGCCACGCAGATGGGCGACAAGGCCGGGGATGTTGCTGGGAGGGGCGGTGGCGGCGGGGATGCTGCTGGGAGCGGCGGCGACAACTCCAATGGCGCTACGGCGAGGAGGAGGCCGCAGGGGAGGCATTGGGAGGTGGCGGAAAGGAGGTCGCAGGGAAAGGCGGCAATGGCGGGGATGCCATCGGGCGAGGCTGTGCCTGTGGAGATGCTGCGGGGAGGGGCAACGGCGAGAGAGGTGGTGAGGCCGCAAGGGAGGAGCCGGGAGGTGGGGCTGTGGAGGACGCAGGGGAGAGGGGGAACCGAGGTGTGGAGAGGAGAGAGTATGAGATGGAGGAGAGAGAGGGAGAGAAAGGAGAGAGGTTTATTTATTTTGGTTTTATTTTTTAACTGAAATGCCACATCACTCACCAATGGCAAAACCATACTGAAAACCATTGCAGTGTGTTATTTGCTTCGGTTTCGTGTTTTTAGGAGTGGAATACATGGTTTTGTAGTTCGAGTGGGTATGTAGACGAAAGGTCATAGTTCAGGGTGTAATATAGTTTTTTAAAATTTATTATAGACCAAGTTTGCTTCTCTTGGACTTATCTTAGTATCTTATGTCAAAATCTTATCTTTGATTGGTAGATGCATGTGTCATACGTAAATGTAAATGCATTGATTAAGAGATGAAAAGTAAATAAGATTAGTAAATTAGTTGAAGAGAAGGACCCCTAAGTACTAATAGCAAGATCCAGTCTTCCATCTCTTTTTCTTTTCAGCGTAGGTAAAACGCTAAATTACAATTCTCATAGTGAGATGATTTGGTTCTATTAAATGTCTTACTTATTATTTGGATTTGGGTTCTCAAGTAGGCATTGGGAGTTATATATATCCAAAACTTAGGCATTCATTTTACTTAATTCATGAACGACGTATTTATCTTACCAGGCAACACGATTGATATGGAGTATGTTACATCTTGATCATGCATGTTTGGTCCAACCGCATCAATGATCTCTTACTCATGTGTATATATGGTGTAGCGTACGTAGAAGCACCCAGGCGGGTATAAATTTAACCTCTTGTTGAATTTGTTTGTTCTGTGAAGAGTTTGCGCATTAGTTAGACCAGGATTAATGCTATGATCATCTCCCATAGCTTGCACTTGGGCTAAACAAAAAAAAAAAAAGCACAGAACTGAGAGCTTGAGAATTTTTATCGACTTCGTTTTAAAAAAAGATCAATTGTTTTCTTACTCTGGATGATCAAGCACACTGAAATTTGGGGAGAAAATGATTATGCATTTACACTTACCCACATAAATATACTAGCCGCCTCGCGCGAGCCTGTGGCGCGCCCAGCCCGAAAGGAAAAAAGAAATAAAACGCGGCGGCGGCAGGGATCGAACCGCGGGCGCCTGGCTGAGAGCTGGCTCAGCTAGCCAGCTTGCCAAGGCGCCCACACTGTTTACGGCAGTGCGAAAAAAATTATTTTATAGGCAAACAAACAAATGGACTGTTGGATCTTCCTGATGCACGTGATCGGACGGCTGCGAGTGATGGGGCGACGTGGCAATTCGGTGAGGTGAAAACGAAGACGCGTGGCAAGAGGGGGCAGCCGTAACACGTGCTTGTACTATTTATGATGCATAGGAAAAAGTGCCAGTTTAGTCCCTCAACTTTCACTTTTCTCCAAATTCGTCCCTGAATTCCAAAACCAGTTTTGGCACGTCCCCGATATTTCAAAACCATGCTGATTTGGTCCCTTGACCGGTCAAACCCGGATTGGAGGACGGTTTTAGCTGATGTGGCGCTCATGTGGCAGATTCCGCTTATATGGCAATCCACATAATACTCCATGTGGCTTTTTTTTTGGGCCGACGGCACCGTCCTCGGTAATTTGCCATTTTCGAGGTCTTATGTTGCTCGGATGAATTTGGGTTGAACACAAAAGTTGTAAATAATTTCGAGATGCATCTTTTTCATGTAGATAAGTTTTTCATTTGAGCAATTTATGAGTTTATAAAAAATATTTTTGTCGCTGCCTGCTTTCGGACCGACGGCACCGTCCTCAGTAATTCGCCATTTTTGAGGTCTTATGTTGCTCGGATGATTTTAGGTTGAACACTAAAGTTGTAGATAATTTTGAGGTGCATATTTGTTATGTAGAAAATGTGTTCATTTGATCAATGTGTAAATTTATAAAAAATATTTTTGTCGCTGCCTGCTTTCGGGCCGACGGCACCGTTCTCGGTAATTCACCATTTTCGAGGTCTTATGTTACTCGGATGAATTTGGGTTGAACACGAAAGTTGTAGATAATTTCGAGAAAAATCTTTTTTGTATAAACAACCTTTTCATTTGAGCAACGTATGAATTTCTAAAAAATTATTTTGCCTGCTGTTTTGTTACTCGTGAAAAAAAGCCACGTGGAGTGTTATGTAGATTGCCATGTAAGCGGAATCTGTCACATGAGCGCCACATCAGCTAAAACCGTCTTCCAATCCGGGTTTGACCGATCAAGGGACCAAATCAGCATGGTTTTGAAAGATCGGGGACGTGCCAAAACTGGTTTTGGACTTCAAGAACGAATTTGGCGAAAACGTGAAAGTTGAGGGACCAAACTGGCACTTTTTCTGATGCATACGATGTCATGTTTAGTTTCTAAGCATACGAAAATTCGTGAGGCGTGCAGTGTGCAGCTGTCGAAGCGCTGAAATGTGAGTTGCTGACTGCTTGCCTAATTGCATTAGCCTAGGATTAATAAGGTGGAGTAGTATGCATCAAAAAAATTTCATGTCGATTGAGGACCTGCCAGCTCCCACCCAATTGCCGCCGCTCTACTTTTCATCGGTCGTCATTGCCGCCGGAGCTCAATCGAGCATCGTCATGCTAGGGATTGAGTTTACGGGGTTAATTCATGAAGGCTCCCTTGAATCCCCTCCCTCCCTGCCTCTGAGGAAAGCGGGCCTGCCAGCCAGCCTCGCGAAAAAGTTGTCTCTGATCATGTTTTCAATTTTATCTATAAAATACTTCTAAACCATTTAGATTTGAAGCATAAAATTCATATAGATGAATTCGTTTGAATAAAACTTTCATAAAAGTATAATTTTAATGCATGTTAAAATTAAATTACAATAGTTTTAGTGGTAAGTTGTATTTTGACCGTGCAGTGTCATAAGGAGGGAGTAGTTACGTGCTCGTTGAATATATGATCGAGGGGATTGATCGCCACATGGCGCGCAGCCATAGTTATGGTGGAGATGGTTGATACGGCGGCAAGAGAGAAGGTGCGAAGAGCCAAATCGGAGAGGACGCCGGATGCCGTGCCATGGTGGTAGCATTTCGGTCGTGGGTACTGCCGGTCCGGGCTTCAATCCGCAGCTACCATGTTTTTTCTGGATTTATTTTTAAAAATTGATAGTAGCGGGTTATACACGCGTGTAACATGATGTTAGTTTATTTTTATCATGGGGTCAGACACACACGTGTGTGTGAATGTGTGTATGTGTGATGGGGTGAGTTTAATTCCTTTCTTGTACCCGGTCAAAAAAAAAAAAGAGGTGCAGTGGATCCAAGGGCTTTAATTGTGAGTAGAGACCTAGAACCCGATCTGATCCGTCGGGTCCCGATGTGACAACCGGGTCTATCTCAGGTCGGGTCCTTTGTTCGGGTCAGGTTGTGTCCGAGTGGACTCCTGCCTTGACCCTACCCAATCCTGCCTATCCCCCTGCCTCACGTGTCCCCTGCCAACACTCCGGCACTCCTAGCCCAAGGCGCAACCCATTCTAGGTGTCTCTCAATTAAATGGTTGAATGCATGCCATCTCAAAGGCCCGTGATTGCCTAGGCTGAGACCTCCTTTACCTCCCCGTCTCAATAGGCAATTTCTATGCATACCATGTCCACGAGCGAATGAGCTGGTGACTACCCACGAGGCCACAATACAAAGGCAAAATAGACATGAGACTCCTGCTAAGGTTGGATTGGATTGGCAGCCTCCCCTTCGTCCTTCAACTCTCCACTCATCTTGCATTGCCTCCCAACTACCTTTCAGGCTTTAGCATCCACCCAACCCGCAACACTGCCGCCCTGCCTTTGCAAACGACGACTTCCTCCTTAGCAACCCCATGGCTAATTGACAATTTTGTGTTGGAATGTGGTCCATACACCATAGGCCTATTCATGCAAAAATGACAATGCATATGAAACTTTAGTACCATCTTGCTATTTGGTGGAAAAAATATACCAACACATAAGGGAGAGCTTCCGACCTCCTTTGTCATGAGGCACATGGGGAATGGAAGAATTATTTGATAGAGCCAAACGCACGTGCGTGGGATTACACGATTTATCGTGTTTTTCCCCTGTGACTTGTGACTTGCCGTGGATTTATTCCTAGCGCGTTAATCTCCTTTTATTTTTGGATTTATCCGTTGGCAAGGCAACTTCCCGCCCCGATTTTTATGAATCAAGCGAGCGGTTCGCAACATGCGTCTGTTTTGTTTGGGGATGCGCTTACGACTTCAAGAATAAAGTATGCAGGAGACGTCAAGGAGAACTCACTCGTTTTTCACCCGCGTTTCCACCTGCTATGTTGAATACTCGCGCGACCTTCGTTCCTCGTCAACCTTCTCTCTGTGTGCACTTGGAGGAGGAGAAGCAGAATCTCTGATCTAGTTGCTGCTGTGAGACCTGCACGGGAGGGCATCAACTAGGTTTCTTGGCAGCGCATTCGCGCGACTGCTCACACCGGCGAACCTCAACGTCGACTAATTTCTCTATGGCCGGACGTTCCCTATTCACGTTCTGCTCCTCACCAATCACTAGGTAAGTTTCTTCCTATGCTCCGACTCCGGTAGCCGTGAATGCGGCTAGGGTTTTCTTTGTTTGCAATTATGAATAGCCTATTATGTGCCTACTTGGTTATTCATCTGGTATGCCATGCAATTAATTTTGAAATTGATATAATAGCTATATTTCGAACATTTTGCACTACCAATGGTGAGTTCTTTCCCCATGCGACGGCTACATTGGATCCCTCCTAGCCTCCCCACGCCCCCATTCTAGGTTCTTATCCCCATCACCTCCTTTTCTTCGGCTCGAGCTAGACCAAAGAACCCATCGGATTAGTTGAGTCAGATGCAGGACATACAATTAGGATGTACAATCTAGATCAGGTTGGATCAAATCGAGACAAACATTTGATCCAACCGATCCGATCCATAAAGACCTTTAGCTGTGAGGAAGAAAAGTCAATTCACCGGACATGGCCCAGCCAAGATCGAGGCAAGTCACGGGAGATACGCCAGCATCCCGGGCGTCGCCCGTACACCGCCCCTCGCTCCAGCGCGGCTGCATGCCCACCGCGGCCGTACTTTTCCTAAACGGCCGGCCGGCGTTTCCGATGGGTTTTTACTACTCGGGGAGAACCGGACGTCTCCGCGTGCGCGCCGCTGATTCGGGAAATCGAGGGACGCGCGGGCGCGACACGGGGCGCCACAACCGCGCCGTAGGCCGTACCGGCGACCTACCCCGTCGCTGTGCATGCATGGGCCGCATTAAAACCTACTCGCTCGGATGATCGGATCGATCCGAGCCACCCGAGCCCGAGCCACGCCAAGCTCGGCACTGCCGCCTGACGCGATCGATGCCCCGCACAGCACTGCACACCCCGGATCTAGTCTCGTTTTAAACGAATGGCTCAGCAACCGACGACGACGACGACGGCACCAGCTACCCCGGCCTGTCTGCCTCTGCCGCTACACGTGATCTTTCCTTGCACAGGGACCTCGCCACCGGCCGGCACGTACGTACATTGCTACGACCACGAGCTAGCATGCACTTTACGATAATGTAATTACGAGCTGTCGAGCTGTATTCAATTCGGAACATGCCGCGCGACCGATCGACCTGGCTCCCTGCACACGCCCTGTGGAAAAAAGCCTTCAAGCGACAGCCGTGAAGAATTGACGCGTGCATGCATCTGTGCGTGCCATCGCCATGTATAAGTTGGGCTGGGGTACGTTGGGGTCAGTGTGCCTGCGGTGGCGAGCAATTGCACCGTTGAGGCTATCACCAGTCTCATCCTCTATTCATATCTCTTTTTTACTATTTATTTATATTTTTTCTATTATTTTATTTGTTATTTTGAGATCAGAAGTTAGTATCCATTGGGCATTGCTGGTTTCTGGCTGAACGCGGCCGCAGAGATGATCAGGGTGCGTGCATGCTGGTGCATCAGTGCATGTCCGGCCGGGCCCCTGTACCCAGTTGATGACAGAGGCGCAGATCGGGCAAGTTAATGGGCTGTGTCATGTGCGTGATCTCGCCATGCATGCTGTAGGATGCAGTAGCTAGTTGTATAAAGAGCGTAGTCCTTCTTGTACCGCAATCTGTTCCTAGTCACAGAACACGGTAAGATTGATTGATTACGGTGTGCAGATATCTCTTTAACTCGTGTACAATCCGAACATTAATTCAATGGTTACTGCTAGCTCCGATCGAGCGTCCTACTCCTCTCGGCAAGCTACCGTCTGTACGCGCGCGCGTTTATTGACTACCCACCGGCCGGTTTAGCCCGCCTGCCAGCATGCATGCATGCAGATGCAGACATGCAGTACGTGCAGCCGTGCTCTGTAAAAACGCAGCTATATATCATTTCAACGTTGGCCTTGCATGCATGCACTGGATGTATACGTACGGGCCGGGCCAGCACCTCACGTACGTACGCACGCGCGCAGGTACTCACGTTTTACGTACGTAGCTGCACACTGCAGCGTCCAGCGTGCCGTTGTTAATTCGGGCCAGGCGCCGTAGCCAGGACGACGAAGAAGAAGACAAGGCAAAAGGGCCAAGCTAGCTAGGGGCGCGCGGGACGAGCGAACGGCACGGGCGCACGGTAACAATCCTGGAGCGGCGCGCGGTAACTGTACGTTGTGTACGTACACGCGCGTAGCCATCGGCTGACGCACGCGCGCGGCCTCGTCCATTGCCTCCCTAGCTAGCTTCATCACGTACTCGTCAGTGCCGGGAAGCGAGTGGGTGCGCCGCGCGAGGCCGGGGTTCCCTGGACCATCGATTGGCGCGGAGCGGCATATCGCGTGCGTCCATCAGCGCCTGCTGCGCTGCAGAGCTGCCGCTGCCGCTGGTGCTGCTTCCCGGCCTCCTTTTCCTTTTCCATGTGTACTGCGTACCTCGCTCTTCATAGTCCAGACGCGTTAAAGGCCTCAACGGGACAGTGATCAGTAATCGCACCCCCCCCCCGCACCGTCTCTGTAAGACTGTAACTGCACTGTGCGCTGCCCTAATTCACCGCCCGTGCCGTGTGTGCCCGGCCTCTTATCGATTTAGGTATATACTGATGTACACCGCTCCATAGACCATAATGTCCAGTTTCAGACAGCAAGCTGCTTCCTCCGAAGGGGAGATGAATGCCACGCATATACACATCGATCGGCCAGAACCTGCTACTATAATGTACGTACTCACTCTATTTTGTTATCTTTTCATAGCATTAAGAGAATCAATTTCAAATTGTTTGTCCACTGTAGTACGTAAGCAAGGACGCGCGCTTGATGATATATTTTTTAATATTATAACCTGAAGTAAATATGGTTAAATCACAGTTTCCAAGGAAGATTAAATCCATGCAGCTATTTAAATTCATGCATATAGCCAACCAAATAAATTAATTAGAGGTCACTTAATTTTTCACTTAACGTTTTGTTTTCTTGTTCTATGCGCAATGGTGGGTATGAACAAATCTATTACAAAGTAAAAGGGTCCAATGAAACCACCATACTTATCCTAACATACAAAAAAAAAACTCATATTATTCGAGAGAGAAAAATCTACACCATCGATTATTATAGGTCCAAGTTATAACCGTTTATATTGAAAAAATAGTGCACATCTACTATCATCATAAAATAGAAACAATTAAAAAGAGTTCAAATCAAATATGACATTAATAAATTCAAATAGAATACGTGATTTAAAAAATCATATTAAATACGAGATCTAGGCCCTCTTTGATGCCTTATTTAGTTTTAGTTTAGTTTTATTTGAGAAAATTTGAACACCTTTGAAAGTGGTATAAAAAGGCTAAATAAATTATTAAAAAATATATATTTGAGATTTTTGAGAAAAATTCTACAAAGTTAAAAGAAGTATTTTCAAACATTAAAGTGAATGGTCTGTAAAAAATAACAAAACTATAAACCCAACAAAAACTAAAACTAGACAAGACAGCAAAAAGGACCCTAGTTATGCATTCGTGTGGGACTAGCTCATATATATAGCGAAACTGAGGAGGTATAATTAGTGCAAGCAATCACGTCGTACGTACGTCAGAGGCTCCGAGATGTTTAATAAGATCAAATAACTGATAAATACTACTCGCTCCATTCCAAATTGTAGTTCACTGTTGACTTTTAAACACACCTTTTGACCATTCGTCTTATTTAAAAAATTAGTGCAAACATGCAAAAATATAAGTAATACTTAAAGTATGTTTAATGATAAAAAAAATCAACACAAAATAAATAATATTTACATATATTTTTTGAATAAGACGAATGGTCAAATAGAATATCTAAAAGTCAACGGTGAACTACAATTTAGAACGGAGAGAGTAATAATCTTATGTAAAGCTGCTTAATTAATACTCCTCTGGTCGCTTCTGGATATGATAATTGGTGATGCGTGCCACGGCAGCTGCAGCGTGAATGCCGAGTGCGTGATCGTTGCTGGCGCAAGGCGACAAGGCTGCTTGTGATTAACACGTCGAGCACGGGGGGCGTTGCGGTGTGGACTTCTTTTGTTTTTTTGGTCAGATAAATAGTGGAACTGGTACGACAGATCGATCGTCGCGCGCGCAGTGACGCGCATCGCAACGATTCACAGTAGACTGACTAGTTAAGTAGCAATCATGCCTATGCCTAACATTATCCTATGGACTATACGTACGTACGCCGATAGAGGCGGCTAGCTAGCCTGCCTACGGCTTTCCAAGCTGGGCCCAGGTCAAACGCTGCCATTTTGGTTGACGGTTGAGTTCCATTTTATTCGTTTGGGTTAAAAATTAAGGATTTTTTTAAAAAAGATATAAAAAGATTAACAAAATATTAAAAAATATTTTAAGATCTTTAAGTAAAACTGTACAAGGTCTTAAAATGATTATTAGAAAATGTTACAATGAACAGTCGATACATTTTAATCTAAACAAACAAAATCGTACCCAACCACGTACCAAAGTAGACCTGCTGATAATCATACGCTGCGTACTGCGGTGAAGCCATCGAAGGTCGTAGCACCGTCTATCACACGGTTGTCAAATTTTACCAGAGAACTATAGTCTAGTTTCGACGATATTACTCAAATGGATAAGAAAATCAGTTGTCGCGTAGTCTATCACACGGTTGGAAAGTTTTATTTTAGGTTAATTGATACAAAGATGCCACAACAAAATAGTGGAAACAAGTAGTAAGTTCTACTTTAAAAACAGTTCTTTCGTGCCGACTCATCACCGCCGATTCACTGTCACTTTGTAAACCCCACAAACTGCGATCATTAATCTAAAATATCCCCACCAAATTTGTGTTCAAAAATAGCAATGATAACAGACAAAGTATCACCACCCGTTTTGTATTAAAATTAACGTATTGTAGCTCAATTTTAGTGATCCATAACGGCTTCATTCGGAGCTTGGATTGTTATAAAATTTATATGAACATTGTAGCGCCAACGAGATTTATAATTTTATAGTTAACAACTTTTTATTTGAAGTCACTTAAATGTCAAATGATCATTAAAACATTTGAATGATAAGGGTCAACAGGAAAACGTCTCGTTGATTTTATTAATCATTAGTAGGCGAAACGAAAAATATTAATAGACTCGGCTGCAAGCAATATTTTTTACATTTTCTGAAGTAAAACGTGGAGATAAAATGGAAACGAATGAGATATGCTTATCATTCACCATGTAGATATAAATAGTGACACTAGAGGTGCGAGAAATATTTTTAAAATTTTTTAAAGGCAAAAACAGAATAAAATAGGAATGAACGCGATACGTTTATCGCCATTGGTTACAAAACCGACAATTATAACCACAACATGGTTATCATTGCCGCTTAAAAGACAGGATAGTAAAGATAGTTCCGAACCGGCAGTGAAGTTTTTTATGCAGAAGTGAAGGTGGCATGCATGCATAAATGTTTTTTTTAAAGCTAATAACATGTTTAGATTGGCAGAGCTAAACGAATAAAACAACTGAGTTAATGTGTGAGCTAAATCGTAATTTGGTATTTAAGCTAGAAGTTTTTTAATTTTCTTCTCGAAACTGGTCGAATATGTTATTTTAAGAGATCATAGAGGTGGCTTCATGATAATAAAAAGGTAAAAATGACAGGTTATATTTTTTTAATTAACCTTAAATCACTCTGAACATGTAGTAAAATACATTTTGGTAGAAGGAAGCTCAAATATAATTAATGATCAATTAAAAGGGTAATTCTTTTTTGGGTTTATTACATGCCATTATATTAATGTGCCCATTTCACATTTTTGCTATTACAATGTTCGTATTGTCATGGTGCCATTATAATTTCATATCTATTGTATTCATGTCAATTTGGGTCATTTCCAATCTGAAATGACCCAAATGCCCCTTCCTTCTTCTCATTCCACTAGTTTCTCTCTCCTCCTTCCTCCACTCTCTCTCTCTCTCCTCCGGGGAACAGGTAGTGGCACGACTAGCTAGAGTGGGAGGTGGCTCGTGCCTGTTGGAGTGGGAGGGGCCACGGGGAAACCGGAGGTGGAGGGGGCATTGGCGACAGAAAGGTGTAGGCAGAGTGACCGGCTGATCCCCCAATGTATTTTCATATTCTAATATCTATTTATTTTTAATACAACTATATTTGTAAAAACAACTTTATTGAATACATAAATTTATATTGACTATAATATAATGATTATTTGCTCGATAAGTTATGCAAACCAACTAAAGGATTTGATGCCACAAAATCTAGATTTAAAATAAATTTTCACCGATCAATGGGATGGAATCATAATTTTGAACTAGCGCTCCACACCTTGCGAGCTACATCATCATCCAAGCAAATTTCAAACGTACACAACAAGTTCTTGCCACTAATGAGGCACAAAAGATCAACTACTTCAGCTAAGCCTAGATTCAAAATTATTCATCAATCATTCAACCAAAACCTAATTTTGAGGTAGATACACATCTTCAATGCGAGTTACATCATAAATCAAGCTTAGATTACAAATTTTGGCAACCTATTTTAAAAGAACGAGCTATACATCGATCTACATTTATAATCTTCATGAATCATAAATGAAAAAAAATCAAACTTTATCCATGTTTTAAGCAAGATTGAAGGTCCATATAACACCAAATGTAGTGAACAATAAAGTTGCTAACATCGCTTAACTTGCGCTTTGAGTAATTTGACCACAAATTAAAATTTTGGGCAGCACCTCCCCTCTCCCGTCAGCTCTTGGCCGCTACTGTGCTGCTCTAGTCGGGGCTGGTGATCAACTAGGGAGTAGAGAAGAAGCTGTTCAAATACTGCTGGCCAGTAACGGTTCAAGCCACAAACCGGTATTGAATTCCTCAAGGCCTCAGGCAGGCTCCAAGGACTGGCTAGTTAGTAAAGGTTCGAGCCACGAACTGGTACAGATATGGTCCTGTGACCCTCTAGCCGTTGAATCGGGACTGTTGCCACTGCTAGTCCCGATTGGGGTCTAGCTGACACTGATGTATCGATATGAAATGCCCGTTTTGTAGTAGTGTAGTTATGTCTTTGATGCACTGCATCAGTATGTTATTTCTTTTTCTTATGTTTTGCTCCTTTCAATCCGTTTGATTTTACAAAAACAATACACCGGTAGTGCCGTTAATTATGTGCTGCCAGCTGACCGGTTCGAGTATTGTAGTACGTGGTGTGTGCCCTCGATGGGTGATACACTCGTATGGCCTCCTATCGTACGTGGGTATATATAACTAGCAAAGTGCGTACACCCATCGATCGATCGACTCGGAGGTCGATCGGAGACTGCTCGCAGCACATATATCCAGCCACACCGCGCGAACGAGCCTGCAATATATGCTGCGCGTACGCCGGCCGGCCGGCCGGGGGCCATGCGTGCAGACACCGACCGATCGTGACGCCGCTGCGATATATTCGTGGTCGCAGCTAGATAGCTACGTACGCACAGTGCGGTGCTTGTGCCGTGCCGCCGTGCCGGTAGGTCCAGCCAGAGCCCAGAGCCCAGAGCTCAGACTCTCCTCAGAGCCAGGGCCCCCATGACCGATATATCGATCGATCACCTGCCTGCCGTGGCTGGTATCCAGATCTGCATGCAACTGGCGTGGCGCTGTGGCGCAAAGCGCAGCGACTCAGCGAGCCTGCAACAGTGGCCACACGATCGATGCGATCGATCCCAGCGTCAGCCCACTAATCACACTATACGTACGTACTGCGCGTCGCATCCACGGTTTTGAATGGATGAACATATACGCTATCTCCAGTGTCTTTACCGTGTTGGAATTGATCTCGAACTCCTGGGACCAAACGATCACTAATTAATCTCTATTTAAGTTTATATCTAATTTGTTCATGCCCTAATCAAGAACACATCCAATTCTATTTGGTTTGATCAGTCACTTGTTGCATATAATTAAGAGAGAGGGGATTAATAGCCAGTTTATCTAATGCCTAAGACAATAACGTCCAAACTGATTACACCAAAACCTCTAATCCGCTAACCCTATCGGATCCGATGGCATAGCTGTGGGGTAACAGGAAGATTGCCGCCATGGTGTTGGTGCCCTAGCCGACATTGCCGTTGGGCAAGAACACGACATGGTTGTCACTACTACTGTGTATTTCCCACCATCATCTACGTATGCTGCAACGTCGACTATAATAGCATCTTGGTGTCAAGGTTAATGACTACGCTTTGGCTGTTCTTGCATTCACGAGATTAGGAAAATGATTAAGTTAAGCCGCTGTTTTAATATTTGGTATCACATCAATTGCCTTAATCTCTTGAACCCTAATTAAGATCAAAACTAATCTTATTTTAGTGTTGAGTTGGTTATTGCATAAGCCTCTGATTAAAATCCCTTGTTAGTTTTAAAGGCAACAAATTAAGTTTTATGTTTTAATTATGTTTCGGTTTAGGCTCTTAATGTTTTTCGCCACAGGCAGCACGGAGGAGGGGATTATGTTGGTTTCGATCCCTAATGTCTGAAGCCCCTATTACTCTCTATGGCCGAAACCTAATCCCTTTCCCTATTAAGGTTTGGACTTGGATTAGGGCAATTTCGTCTCACATTAGGAGATAGTATGATATTTTTGAAGGAGGAAAGATGAAAACCCTAATTGAAATCTCCAATTGGCTAAGAACCCTACTTTTCGTTCCTATATATATATATATATATATATATATATATATATATATATATATATATATATATATATATATATATATATATATATATATATATATATATGATTTTTCCATTTCGTGGCCAATTAGTATTTTCATTTTTGGATTAATGTTTTTGTTCACGATTAGCACTTAAAAGGAGGGGAATTTAAGCAAAATTAAAATCTCTAATGCAAAATCCCCAAAATTTGCCAACCTGAAACCCTAAAATTTTCCCTAAATTTGTGTTTTTTGGTCTTGGTTCAATTCTTAAGAATCCGATTAAAACACCAAGAAGGTTGGATTAGGGGAAAAGATACCTAAAGAAATCATATCTGATCAAGAGAAATCCCCGTCTTTTTCCAAAATTTGAAAACACGTAAATGAAATATGAGACGAGTTCAAAGGGTTTTTTGACGTACCTTATCAAAGTAGGCCTAGCAAGCCCTCCTTGGTGTCGCCGGTGGGCTAGGGTCAATGTTGTTTCCTAGTACTGTTGCTGGCCGCCACATCAACTCCATCGGCTTTTACTATGATTGATCGCTCATTAATTGTCCTCGCGTGCCTTAGCTCCTGTGTGCACATCGGCTTTAGCCGACCTGCCGCTTGCCGTTGCACCACCTCCATTGTTGTAGGAGCTCCCGAATTCGAGAGAGGGCTTATGAATGTTAGTATCTCGATCAAGTGGGAGATCGTTGGGATTGATCTCAGAGTCTTACTAACATACAATCACTAATTAATCTCTATTTGAGTTCATCTCTAATTTGTTTGTGTCCTGATCGGGGATGCACCCAATTCTATTTGGTTAGCTGGTTTGATCTAATACCTAAGACTATCATGTCCAAACTGATTACGCCAATACCTCTAGTCCACTAACCCTATTTGATCTGGTGGCTTAGCGCTAGAGCAACAGGAAGATCGTGGCCGTTCTGTTGGTGCCCTAGGCGACGTTGCTGCTAGACAAGAACACAACATGGTTGTCACTGCTATTGTATGTCTCCCAGTGTCATATATGCTACCTACGTCTACTGTGATGGCATCTTTGTTTGAAGCAGGTTAAGATATCTAAGCTTCCGCTATTGTTATGTTAATGAAATTAGACCAACCTGTAAGTTAAGTTACCGATGTTTTATCATACCCATGACCACATGCGCGCACCCTCGTTCTGTTTATAGATATGTATGTGGCCTAATCGATCAATGAACAGGTCTGCAGTGAATAATCATGCATGCATGTGAGTGGTGTTCCTTTTTTTCCCGAGGGAGGAGAGGCGATGATTGGAGTGAACGAGCGAAAGTAGTAGGAGTGGTCATGTACCTGACAACGCGTGCCCTGGAACAAAGAAACAAAGGAACAGATTTTCTTGGTGGGGTTAGATGGGTAGGCAGGGTAGCACGAGCGAGATAGCTACAACGCACGTTTCCATGTGGTAACGGTGGGGCCCGGACGCAGTGTGCCCAGCTTGGCCATTCCGTCTCATCAGTGACGCGTCCAGTAGTCCACCAGTACTCTAATTATTTTCGGTAGGCTGTCGATCCGTCGCCATGCACGCACGTACGTACGCGACACTGCTCCGTTTTACCTAAGGAAAGATCGATGCATTGTATAGGCCTATAGGCTGCCACGACTCACGAATTCACGAGCAGTAGCATCGGCTGCACGTACGGCAACGATGGCAACGTTGGACCTCTGTCCTCTGCATGAGCGCGAGCGCGACACGCCAGGTGAGGTCTAGTGGTCTACCATGGCCTGTCACCCTAGTTATACTGATGCTCCCCCTATATATCGTCTCTCTCCTCTCTTCTCTCTGATCCCTACGTCGTGCGTGCATGCATGGGGTTCCTCTCTCTTCTCTCTCTCTCTCTCGGCGATCGCTGCGCCGTGCGTGCGTGCATGCATGGTGCATGGTGATGTACAATCGCGATCGAGTGCGCCGTACGTACGTCCACGGTCTGCTGCTCCAGTGCTCCGCCCTGTGGGCACCGATCGAGCGGCAGCAATAACTCTAGCGGTGCGCGCAGTACTGTGACCTATAGCTAGCTCGCTTTTCTTTTTCGCTTTCCCGCAGCGAGAGCTGTGCATGTATGTGTGCATGCGTGGGGAGCCGCGCACGCCGCAGGAGGAGCCGGGGTCGTGGGGGGAAGTTGGTAGTGCTTGCTTGGTACAGCACAGACCATGCATCCCCTGCTGCTGCTCAGGTCACTGGCACACGTACTAGCCGCGCAGCGCAGCGGCGAGGCTAGTAGCTAGACATGCTCCACTGCAGTCTCCACACTTCGCAACAGCCAAAAGAGTTAATTGGCAAAGCTGCAGCGGCTGCAGCTGCAAGGCAGGCAGCGTTGGTGCTGTGCTGGCGAGTACGTACGTACGTGACGTGTGGGTGGAAAGCGATCGGCATGGCAGGGAAAAGGGTGGAGAAACCTGTGCTGGGCCGGCTAGTAGCTAGCTACAGCTTACACAGGGTACGTACGTACAGGACAAACGCGCGCGCGGCGGTGCGGTAAGATTCGGCCGATCGGAGTCGGCACGCGTGCGTGCGGTCGTGCACCGGTGTCTGCACGCTCCCGTGCTAGCGGCGCCTCTCCGTTTCCTGTCGCTTTTCTGTTTGTCCCGCGTGGCCGCGTGGCGTCGATCGCCGACCGAGGAGGTGCCCCGCCGCGCGCTTGAGCAGTATCGATCCACATTGTCTCAAGTTAGAACGAGAAACAGTGTTAATAGAATAAATTAGAAAAAAAGAGTACTCAATAGTGCTAGTTTCATCGTAAGTTGGTTTAGCATTTAAATATGTACTTAATGCATCGTCAACCTAAACTTAAATTAGGTCGACCCAGCCATTATTTACGTCTCTTTTTAATTTGTTACAATATTAGGATGACTTAAGTATGTCCTCATTGGGCATGATCTTAGTTAGGTGAAACCCAATCGTGCATTTCGCCGTTGTTAAACACACACGGTGTTGCATGATCCACACGGATATTCACCCACAAGAACACACATGTAGATTGGGTCTATGGCCGAAATAAAAGGATAGCGGTGTAAACAGTAGAAATGTGTCAAGTTTGAATGAGTCATGTTTATCCGTGTCTGGTTTGTTTTGCGAGCGAGCTAGCTCAACTCAACTCAACTCAACTTGGTAAAGCCCGTGAGCTATCATGGCTCTTCCATAAAAGAGATGGATGAATCTCTTTGCGGGCTCATGTGCTCTTTTTGAGCGTATTGTCATTTCCTAGGCCGGTGTTGCGAGGACATGAGGGTGACCACTTGAGAGGAAGGGTGCCATGCGACGAATTTGGTGGATGTCGTTGTTGTCGGTGTCACGTAGAGGGTAGGAGGGTGGCAGCACCGCGAACCAGAGGAAAGGAAGGAATGAAGGCGCCGCAAGTAAGACTATATATCAGCTGTATCCGGAAGAGATGGAGGCGACGCCGCCATGGTTGTCATCGTTCCCCATGATCTGGAGAATATGATAGGGCACACCTATCACATGGACAACACCAACATCCTCACTAGGAGGAAGAAAGACCGATGTGAACAGATCGGGTGATTGCCATCGTTGCATTGCGAAGAGTATGATATCAGCGTTGGGGAGGAGGGTGGCGCATCTAAGGGAGAGGGAGGGGAGCGTTGTTGGTGTCAATAGAGGGGAGTAGATCTAGTGGCGCATGTGCGACATTAATGGGAGGGAAAAGTAGGCGATATCAGAAGATATAGGGTGGTGACGGGTTAGGGTTAGGGTGGTGGTTTTTTTTGAGAGAACAATTGAATTGTCTTCGTACCAACTTTTTGACGGGGGTTTATTGATTGCATGGCTTAGGTTTGGCCATTGGGCCGAATTAAATTTGAATTTTATCAGATGAGCCACGAGTCATAAATAACGAGTCAGGTCTCGTTTGCATTGTGCTCATTTCAATAATAACTTATAAACCATGTTTAGCTTATGGTCATTTGCAGACTAGTTCAGCCTTAGAGCTTGTACAATGGTTGAGACAACAGTTGTCTTTAACTATTGCCATGTCACTTAAAGACAACATTAGAGATTGCATATACAATGGTCAATGGTAGAGATGGTTGCACGTTTTTATAGGTAATTTTCTCACACAAAATGTTTCTTAATTCTCGTGTGAAGTTGAGTCTTACTTATAGCATTTGCAATGGTACACATCAGCTGTATCTAAGCCGTCTATAATGCTTGCCACATAGAATGGATAATGATGTGGAAGAGAGAGAGTGCACATAGAGAGTTGAACCGTCTCCAATGCAAGAGAGATGACTTTATACACAAATTAAGAAATCTTGTGTGTGATTAAGTGACATAAAAAATGTGAAGTTGTCTTTAACTTTAAGCCATCTCTATCTTTTGTATGAGTTGTCTCTTCCCTATAATTGACATGGCAATGGTTACAGATGGCTGTTGTCAGTGTGGCAGAGCTAGGGCACGGTGACCATAGGATCGTGCCTAGGCTCCCGGCCAGCTAAGTTATTAGGCCCCATGTGATTGCAAAGAAAAATTAGCCAATACCCTGGCACGCAGACAACCTAAAATGGACAAAGTTGTGAGCGTCAGTTAGCCTTATGCCCAAACTCCCCGAAATTCCTGGCTCCGTCACTGGCTATTATCTCGACCATTGTATATGCTCGACTCAAATAGCTATGCACACACTTTAGAGACCGCCGATGTGGCTTAGCTTTATATGACATTACTTAAAGATGGTTTAGAGACCGCCGATGTGGCTGAGCTTTATGTGAGCCAACCTAGAGCTGCTTGGGAGTCCCGAGCAAAAGCTCTAACCCTAACAATGGATGATTTGAGGAGCCAGAATGGAAAGCCGGGGGCATGCAAGCATGGAATCCGGTGGAAGGGACGCAGGAGGGCAGACAGGCATGCCATGATGGGGTCAAGGCGCGCAGGAGATGGATCGATCGGGGCCGCGTGGGGACACACAGGGCAGCCGCTCGCGCTCATTGGGTAATCCCAGCTGCGACCTGCATGGATGCAGCGACTGGAGCTCCGTGAGACGGCAAGTAAAAAAAAAAAGATGGAGCGATGCATATGCACGGCTCTGGCCGCTGCATGCCATGCAATCCTGCATGCGCATGCATGCATCGCCAGCCCGGCCGGCCATTCGCTGGCCCGGCCGGCATGCATGTGATCGATCGATCGGTCGAGGGCGGTGACAACGAGTTGGGGTAGCTAGTAGTACTACTAGTAGCTAGCTGCCGACTTGATCTGTCCTGCGACGCGCGCCTGCGTCCCGTCCCGCCGTGTCGCGCGCTGGCGCTCGATCCATCACCATTCATGTGTATGTATCCACGCGAGGCGTGCCTTCCCCTTTTCCGATGCCAATCAAGATTCCCCTGCCGTGTCCTCCTGGCCGCGTGCCACCATGTCATGCACGTTGCCTGACCTGCCACCTTAAAAGAATGCAGCCGAAACGTAACCAATGAGCCCAAATGACGACAATAACACTTCTATAGGTGATGGGATCAAATCGACTGTCGTTGTTCCTCGAATTTGTAGATGCATGCGGGGTTCTTGGATCATTCATGGGAGACGGTGAACCGGATTAAAAATTAAGCCGTTCAAAAACTTAACTAATGAGAAGGATGTCCCGCGCATTTGTGCGTCTAGATTTGTTTTAATCTTTAGTGCGACATGCTCTCATTTTCGATTATTTTTATGCTAAATTTATGCCTATTTATTGTCGCCAATAGCTAATATATATACTCTTTCTTTTTATTCACGTCAAATTTCTATCATCACTTTTTGGTGTAACCGATATGGAAGTTTTAAATTTTTTTATTCCAGTTTTTTTAAATATAATTTGTTATGGTTGAGACCACAACGATAGACGATGTAGATCTTTCTTTTACTTTTCGACTAATGTGAGGATTTCTATAATTTTAGAATTAACGTGGTGGCTACGTTGGACACTATTTTAATTATGGACTCTTTCTATTAAACTGACATAAACCTTTATTTTCTACTTTCAATTTCTAATTTATATAATTTTATTTGTATTTGTAGCTAATATGGATTGTTTCCATCAATCTAACATGGTTTCTTATTTCTGTTATTTTTATTGTTAATTTATGTATTTTTATTTGTAATTGTAGCATATATGGTCTCTTTCTATTATTTCGACACGTTCTCTTATTTATATTATTTTGTATTCCTAATTCATGTTTGTTTAGGCTAATATGGGCTCTTTCTTTTAATATTACTCCTTTATTTTATTTTAGATTTTATTTTTTCCTTTTCAGCTAAGCTATTATAATATATATTTTGTTTATGATTGTAGCGGAGATGGTCTCTTTCTATTAATCCGACATGCACTCGTTTTTCTATTATTTTTTATTTCAATTTTTTTTTATTGGAGCTTTAATGATCGAACTCTTTCTTTTAATCTAGCATGCACTTTTTTTAAAAAATTTGTTTCTCAAATATTTTTAATCTAACCCGTTAGAGCATGAGCAACAAGGACCGTATCGTTGCATGCATCAGCTCCGTAATAACGCTCGCACCCGCCCGCCCGCGCATAGACTCAGCGTTTGAATTTCCCTAGAGACTGCACGAGGTAGTTGATGTAGGTCGCAGCTAATACGGTCCCTGCTGCTCATGCTCTTATAATCTACCTCCATTGAAATCAGCGGTGTAGATATTTTTTCTTGATTTATGTGAGAATTTCTTCTATTAGCGTGGTTGCACAATTTATATTTTATATTTTTTTATTAAATAAGTGTGGTGGCTCAATTTATATTTTTTATAAAATAGGTTCCGTTGGTTGCATCGGAGCGAGAAACTAGGCACGATCGTCGTCCAAATTGCTACATGTGGACAGGGGTAGCTACTCATAAAACCATCTGACGAAGCTACATAAAACCATACAAAATTATAGTATGAAACTTCCTAAACACTGGAGATACATGATTTATAATTAGGTGTCCTTCTCAAGTCAAGCCACAACAGTTGTTTGTCGCTTGCATTCCTTTCTCTTGACAGTATATGCACGAATGTCATGTAGGTTTCGTAGCCAGTGTTCCAAAGAGTAAATAAAAGGTGCTTGCCAAATTAAAGTGCAGGAACTAAGCAAACTTAAAAAGAGAGATGATTTGAAAAGGAGAGGGAACAAAACTCTTTGAATTGAAGTGTTTGTCTTTAAAGTGCAAGAACAACCAAATTTGAATAATAACAAAGAAGTAAATAAGAAAAGATATTCAAAACATAAAAAACGAAGTAAGAAGTGGTTGCCCTTAAAATGCAAACAAGTCTGAAAAAATGGTTAAAGAACTAAGAAACAAACAAAAATGAGATGCAAAATGAAAAAAAAAATGGTGCAAAACTCAAAAAATGAGAGGCAGATGAAAAGGAAAAATAGTGGAAGAAAGAACACGCAAACGTGAAAATAAACGCAAAATAAAATAAAAAATTGAAGAATGAAAAATGAAATTAAAAAAGAGTAAGAACTAAGAAGCAAACATGAAAAGATGTGCAAACTAAAAAGAAAAAAGAGCAAAGAAGTAAAGTGGAAAAGCAAATGAAAAAAAGAGTAAGTGGATAGGAAAATGTGAAAAATGTAATGTGTATTGAGTGAGATGTGAACTCATGACCAATTGTTCGAGAGAAAGAGGCTTGTCCAATGAGGCTATTAGTTAATATAAATGATTTGGGGAGAGTGCAAATGGATGCAAATTTAAGTAACTGAAAAAGTAAACTTTCAAGTTTAGGGGACTAAAGTGATACTCCCTCCATTCTTTTTTGTTTTAGGCCTTTAACTTTTGGATACGCTTTTGACCATTCGTCTTATTCAAAATTTTAGTGCAAACATGCAAAAAAAGTCATGCTTTAATTTTCTTTATTGATAAAACAAATCACAACAAAATAAATGATATTTATATAGTTTTTTAAATAACGAATGGTGAAAGACCTGTTCAAAAGTCAAAAGCGTCAAACAAAAATGAGCGGAGGGAGTATATTGGGATGCGATATGTATCTATTTTTCTGAACTAAAGGGCAGTTGCACTGCCATTTCATTATATAGGGCAAAAACTGTACAAATAAATAGGAGAGAGGGTGGGAGGAAGAGAGAGAGAGAGAGAGACAGAGAGAGAGAGAGAGGGGGGGATGGGAGAAAGAGGGGGAGTCAAACAGAAGGGATTACAGATGAGTTGGCTTCCACCCAGGCGGCAAGACTATCCCTAATAATGAGGGCTGCAACTTGGAGGGACATTAGATCCTGGTTCTGGAAGATGCGCCTGTTATGCTTCTTTCAGATCTCCCAAATCACGTGGATGATGGTACCGTTGAGGAGTTTGGCGGTGGGCTTCAGAAGGCCGGCTTGCCTAGAGTGCCACCAGCCATAGAAGCCGACCGAGCTGGAGTGAGGGGGATTATGGGGGAGTAGTGTCTGCCATACCACCAAGGCGAAGTTGCAGGATCCAAAGAGGTGGTTGATCGTCTCCAAAGGGCCGTAGCAAAAGCAGCAGGCTGTCTGATGAGGCCAGCCCTTTCTGGAAAGAAGGTCGGTGGTGTTAATACGGCGGTGACTTATAATCCAAGCAAAGAATTTGCATATGTTTGGAGCGTGGGCTGACCAAGTGGCGCTTGCCAGGGGGTGGGCAACACCTCCGATCAACTGTTGATTGTAGGCTGACTTGGCGGAGAAGCTCCTGTTCGAGGAGTAGCACCAGCGGACCTGTCCCGGGAGTCATGGTGGGTGATTTGCTGGATTTTGCTCCTATGAAGAAGGCATTCTCTGAAAAGGGTGTCCGAGTTGATGGGGCCAAAATGTCGGATCCACTGGTTGTGGGGGAGACGGACAACAGAACTCTTGCGACACTTTGCCTGTCTATAATGGTTTGGGGCAAGGTTGGCCGGGGTGGAGCCGAAGAGCCAACGGTTGTTCCATAAGGATGTGTCTCGACCATGGCCTATAGAGACCGTGGTGGCCATTCTGAAGATGGTAAGCTCGGTCTCAGTCATCTAGATGTCAAGGCCCGCCCAAGGCTTTGATGGGTCATTGCGTTCGAGCCAAAGCCAGCGTAGGCGAAGAGCGCGCTTGAGGAGGTTGCGGTCTAAGATGCTCAAGCCCCCTTGCGATTTTGGGCGGCAGACTGTCTGCCAATTGACTAATGCATGGCCAGAGGCGGGGCCATCTTGACCCTTCCAGAGGAAGGAGCGGCAAAGTTTATCAATCTCCTTGATGACTGGGAAGATAGAAAACCATGGCGAAGTAGGTCAGCATGGCCGACAGGACTACTTTGACGAGCGTAAGGCGGCCTGCCTTGGAGAGCAGGCGGCCCTTCCAGGACGGGAGACAAGCCCTGACCTTCTGGTTGAGGGGGATGAAGTGGCTCTTCCTCAGCTTTTTGAAGTGAAGGGGAAAACCCAAGTAAGTGGAGGGGAAGGAAGATCTAACCCCCGGGAAGATGCCAAGCACATGGTCGAGGTCTATGGCGTCACAATGGAGAGCCGCATCGTCAATGTAAAGAGAGGTTCACAGCTTCAGAGGTGTGGCACCAACTTGATCAAGGATGTTCGCTTCCTCCGCTAGGTTGACGAGACGCTGGAGGGGGTGGATAGCTAGGATGAATATCATTGGGGAGAGGGGGTCCCCCTGCGGAACTCTACGGGCATGATGGAAGCGAGGGCAGGGGCGACCGTTGATGAGGACCGAAGAGGAGGCGGTTCCAAACAGGAGGGCAACCCATTCACGCCATCTAGGCCCGAAGCCAAGCCAGCGAAGTAGGTATAGGAGGTAACCCTAGTTGACCGAGTCAAAGGCCTTTGTGAAGTCAAGCTTTAGCAGAATGGCTGCGGTTTTCTAGGCGTGGAGCTGGTGGAGGGTGCCTTGGACACAACGGAAGTTGTACTAGATACAGCGGCCCTTAAGGAAGGCACTCTGGTTTGGGGAGACGAGGTCCTTGAGCCGAGGAGCCAAGCGGTTAGAAGCAACTTTGAGAAGATCTTGCTGAAGCTGTGAATGAGACTGATTAGGCTGAAATCGTGGAGCCCAACACAATCAATTTTCTTGTGGAGGAGGACGATGTTGGCAAATTGAGTAGTCCGAGATGGCAGCCATTTACGTCGAAGAGCTGATCGAAGGCCCCTATGACGTCGAGCTCGATGATTTCCCAGCACACTCTATAGAAGGTGCTGGTGAAGCCATTCGTATCGGGAGCCTTCCCACTAGGAGGGAGGTGATATCATCTAGGATCTCATCTTCGAAAAAGGGGGAGCCAATTCAGAGAGCTCATGCCTAGGGATGTCGAGGCTGGGCCAGTTGAAGGTGTGGGTTCTAGGTGTCTTATGACCAGGTGTTGGGAAAAGAAGCGCTAGCATTCAGCCTCCTTATCCTCTGGCAAGTTGGCGATTCCCTGTGGGGTGGAAAGGGAGTGGAGATGGTTTTTGCGCCGCCAACCACTAGCCCGAATGTGGAAGAACTTGGTGTTAGCGTCCCCTGCGCGAAGCCAGTTTATCCGAGCGCACTGATGAATATGACATTTCTCCAGGGCAATCAAGCCTAGGAGACGGTCCTTGAGTCCACGGAGAAGGCTATGCTCTAAGTCTGACAGGGCACTGTTCTCGCGGGCTAGCTCTAGGCAAACAATGAGGATTTTGACAGTAGTTCTGGAAGCAGAAGCAACGAGGAGTAACAGCGTAGGCCTCTTCTAACAAGAGGAGGGGGAGTGGTCGGACATGAGGGAGGGGAGGCCACGGAGAGTAACATTCCGAAGAAGGAAATCTCAGTCAGCACTACAAAAGAGGCGGTCGATGCGACTGAGAGTAGGGTTGTTGCGTTGATTGCACCATGTGAACTTCCGGCCTGTAAGGGGGACTTTCGAGAGGGAAAGGGAGTCTAGAGTCCGGTTGAAGTCGTTGATGAATGCAGGGTTGGTGTTGCGGTTACTCTTGTCTCTAGGGCGTCGGATCATGTTAAAGTATCCCACAACCATCCAACGGAGATTAGGGTCAGTCGGCGTGTGGTCCACGAACTCATTAAGGAACGTGAACTTCTACTGGCGCGTTTGTGGGTCACAAACTATTGTGAGATGCCAGCAGGAATTGTCGGTGATCGAGCCAATTGTCATCGACAAGCAATGTTGGGAGTTGACTTGTGAGTCCAAAGTGAAGAAGTCCGCATGCGCTAGGACGAGGATGCCACCGCGGGTGCCATCGGCCTCAAGGGAGCCGAAGGAGCTGACGAAATTAGGGTCTGCACACTCTACAAGGAGGCGAGAGGAAATGGACTCAAGTTTGGTCTCTTAAACACACATTAAATTTGCGCGCGAGGAACGGATGAGGTCACGGAGGACCGAGCGACGGACACTCACGTTGAGCCCGCGGACGTTCCAGTTGAGAAGACGCAACCGTTCTGTCATTTGGAAACAGTGGGAGCACCAAAAGCGTGGCCAGGAACAAGGGTGAAGCAGACAGCGCGGTTGTGGAAGAAGACGAAGGTTGGAAGCATCCACAGGTTCTTCAATGCCGCCACACGCACAGGGATAGTTTGACTTATGACCGATAGGAGTTTTGGGCTTTCAAACAAAAGGAGGGATGCAACCCACGAATAGTTAGCATCTGGTACCATTTTGGGGTCAAAAGAGGCCGTAAACAGGAGCGGGCTGATGCACTTGCCGAACTCAACCATCTAGACCTAGGCGTCCAGCACCAGCGAGGCAAATTCGGCCTGTAGGTCGTCAAGTGCCTAGGATGTGGATTGGGCCGAGGGTGGTCCATCAGCATCCGAGCAACCTGGCATCGCCATGCTAAAAGGCTGGGCTGAAGGCGCGCCGTCAGCAGCGCTGGCAAGCGGGATCCCAGCGAGCTTAGCGGCAACCTTCACCACCTCGGCCAACAACTCTTGGTCGAAGAGGGACTGAAGGAGCTCTCCTTCTCCGCTATCTGGGCGCACCTTGGGGAGCACGAGCAGGACCGGAGCCAAGGATGCAGCTTGTGCACAAGGAGCTTCCTAGCCTTTGACTCGGGCGGCAGGTTGCTGTCACTGCGGTTTGCGATCCTGCTACTACGACGAGTCGAAGCAGTCACTTTGTGGCTGGTCTTCATGTGGCGCCATGGTGTCTACAAGAGGAGAGGTGAAGCAGGCACAACATGGCGTTGAAGGAGGGAATCAACGATAGTGAGGGGGAGCCGATGATCACCTGAGGCGAAGCCAGGATGCGCATCAATGAGAGGTTGACGTCGATGTCAAGGTTGGAGACGATGGAGCTTCCTCAGACTGGAGAGGTTGCGCGCAGAGTGCTTTGTCCCGCGACCCCTCGCCCATTCGCCGAGGACTGCAAGGAGGATAGGAGAGTCGCCCTCCCTAGCTCACCGGTGTTTGGCGCGACGGCGGCCGCATAAGCGCTCGGCGGCAGTGGGCCCTCCAAGGGATGCAAGGCGGCACCCCGTGGGCGCGACGACTTACAGGGGAGGAGGAGAGGGGGCAGCATGGATGTTAGGCGTGGAAAGCGCCCAGGTCCTGGGGTGGGGACCCAGAATGGAGCAAGAAGCCACGCAGGGAGAGGGCGGCAAGGATCCGCGCAAAGGGGGAGGGCGCTGTCAGGCCGAAGGCGGGGGAGGTAGGTTCCCTACGTGGGTTGGAGTACCTCAGTGTTTTCCTAGAAAAAAGCCTCCGGTGATTGCCACTGGACTGACCATCAGCACAGCAGACAACGCTCCTGGCCGCTCGAGCGAAGCGAGATCGGGAGCGGGAGCGCTGACGCCGATGACGGGGGTCGGCGTCGCCGTCATCATCGGACTCATCATAGCGGGGGTGGCGGGGAGTCGCCTGACGGAGGGGGAGGCGGTGGGAGATCACAGCCAGCATGGCCAAAGTTCCAATCACGGTAGGAGATCCCTAGCCTGGCCCAAGGACCGGCCGAATAGTCTTCGATGGTGTCCAGATGGACGAACACCTTGGAGGTGGAGGCCATTTTGGCATGGCGTCCGGCGACCACTCCACTGGGGGTGTCAACGATGTGGAGGTAATGCTCCTTGGGGATCCTATCCGTGTTCGTTCATCAAGCCCAGACATTGAGGGAGTTGGTGGCGTCCCGGGCTAGGCTTGAGCAGCGCTCCTTAATGCCTTGGAGGGCGCAGGCTGATCTGATGATGATGCTCACCGCTTGTTCATTCCAAGCGAACAGCGGCACGTTCTCCGGGCAAAGGCGGACGCGGAAGCGTGACGGTGAGGAGTCGCGACCTCCAAGGGCGAAAGCTCAAGACGAACATGCCCTAAGTGAAGTGGCCCAAGCGAATGGCGCGCTCCCGTTGCTATGGGGTGGGAAGCGCACCATGAAGAGCTGCGGGTAATGGCAGGCGATGACGAGGTCGCCATGGTCTCGAGTGACGTGGCCGGCGAAGAAGGCGGCCATCTGTGTAGTGTCACGGCTGCGCTCCAGATCAGCCTGGCCGCCCTTGTTAATAGAGACCACGGCCCAGCGGGCCTCGATGTCTGTCTCCGCCTACCGCATGCTTCGGTGCGGTGGAGGATGCTTGCGGTGAGGTGAGGACGAATCGTGGGGTTGTCGCGCGCCATGATAGAAGTGGAGGCAGCTAGTCGGGGGAGGTTTGGGGAGGGGAACACGAGGCGATGGGAGGTGGCGGAGACAAAGCGGGCTGACGGATGGGAGGAGATGTACGCTTGGGGCAGAAGTTGGCTTTATGGCCGTTTCTTTTGCAACAAAGGTAGCGTAGTGGCTCCCAGCACAAGGCCACCCGGTGAGAAGTCTCGAGGAAGCGGAAGCAGCGTTGAAGCCGATTGGTGGCGGAGTGAAAGCGGATGGCTAGGGAGCGGAGCTTCCAATCATTAAGACGGGACGGTCGAATCTAAGGTGTGGATCCAGTTCGACGCCTCGAGGTGACCAGCTGCCAGGCGCCATCATCGCTAGCGCCGGACTCCGCCCTAGATGCGACGAAGCTTGAATGCTGCTGATGAAGTAGCGGAGAGGGGGAGGAGGCAAAGCGGACCTTCTTCAATGCATTCCCCCTCCACGGCAACCACTTCCGCGAAGCTCCGTTTCCGCTTGAGGCAGGTGCACAGCGACAGCCTGACCGGGGGAGGTGAGGTGGGGGCCGGACTGGGTCAAACGAGGACCGGATTTGCAGCAGAGGTGGATCCGCGACTAGATCTGAGCAGAGATGAAGGTTTTTCCCTTGGCGAAGGAGAGCACGTGGGAGGCAAGGGGTGGGGAGGGGAACCTGGAGCAGGAGTGCATGGCGAGAGGGCGGAGCCACCGCACGCGGCGGCGGCGGCGGCGACGGCGACGGCAAGTGGGGGGCTAGGGCGCAGCTGCCATGGCTGTCGCGAGAGCAGCTGAGTTTTTTGAGACGATGGTAGTGTGTTATTTCTTCCTTGCTACGGGTTCGGACTGGGATTACACGATATGTATCTTTTATATAATTAAAACGAAAAACAATGAAGTCACCATAATAATAAAAAAATACTCATATAAATAAAAAAGAATAGATCCACACCGTTGATTTCAGTGGGATAGATTATAACGGCTTAGATATAAAATATAGATCCACACCGTTGATTTCAGTGGGATAGATTATAACGGCTTAGATATAAAATATATTAGATTGATAATTAAAAAAATAAAACTAAGAGTCCAAGCCACCACGTTAATTGCTCAAATTTGATCGTTGCCCAGTTCGTTCACACCAGTGATTTCAGTGGGGCCGGATTATAACAGCTTAAATTTAAAATATATTAAAATTAATAATTTTAAAATAATAAAAAAAAGAGCACCTTAATTGCTCACATCCGCTCGTCGCCCAGTTCATTCACACCATTGATTTCAGTGGGGCCGAATTATAATGGTTTAGATTTAAAATATATTTAAAATTAATAATTTTAAAATAATAAAAATAAGAGGACCTTAATTGCTCACATATGCTCGTCGCCGGGTTCATCCACACCGTCGCCCGCCGGCAGCCTCCACTCACCGCCGAGTTTGTCCACATCGCCGTCCCGCCGGCCGCATCGGCTCGTCGCCGACTTCGTGGCAAATGTGTATGTCCAACAAAATCTACACACTCCTTTTTTGGTGCATGTCCACTAAAGAACAGGGGTAATTTCACAGTCAAATGTGCCAATTAGTAATTAATTGCAACCGCCACACAACGATTCGTCTCTCGTGCAATTTTGCGGGAAAATTATCTCCGCACACAATCTATATAATATTTATCGATCCAATTGATCGCAGCATGCCCACTTTGGTTCATGATTGGATGATTTTGTTCGGTTGAGCCAAAAAATAAAAAGCTTTTAAAAATAGGTGCATAAAGGTTAAAAATGTTAAAAATTATTTGTGAAATCTTTGAGTCAAACCCTACAAAATCAGGGAAAAAAATATATTACAAAACATTACACCGAATAGTCTACAGAACATTACACCGAATAGTCTATAAAAAATGACAAATTTTAGCCCAGTCGAACAAAACCAAACCCAACCACAGACAAAGAGGGCCTCAGATCCCCCTCAGATCCCTCGTTCACTTTTTTCTTCTTCAGCCGCTCCATCTCCACCACCATGGTCTAGTTGTCATCTTGTCCGCTGTTGTGGCTCTCTTCACCCGCATCGCCGATGGCCACAGAATAAAATGCACATAAATCTTTTTTTTAGTTGGTTTTGCAACATATAATCTCTTGATTTAGATGTCTAGATAGTAGAGACCATAACTACAGGAATCTACATCTTTGTCAGCGGCCAAAGCCGCCGACACAGGCATAAATACCGCCGACAAAAGTCTAAGTCGTCGGCCAGGCGCCGACACCGCTCCGCTGACGCAGCTTCGACGACACAAAACTTTCTGTCGTCGGCCCCGACGACAATTCTCCACATCAGGGGGAGCCGCCTCGGTTAGGTCAATGTCGACGGCTCACCCAGCCGTCGACATAGGAACACCTCACGCACGGCGACGTAGACCATGCTCCGACAATGTGGGCCCCGTAGAACAACGGAAGGAGCGACACGTGGCAGAGTAATGTCGGCGGCATAGAATTATGCTGCCGACAAAGATGGAGAAGGTGTAAGCAAATTTTGTCGGATTTTTGTCGGTAGCGAAGCATTGTCGGCAGTATATTGTTAAACCGCCCACGAAACCTAAACCTATGTCGGCGGTATTATTTCAGACCGCCTACACAGATTGAGTCTATGTCGGTGGCCAAATTTTCGCCGCCGACATTGATGTTGTTTCCAGCAACTGGAAATTGCTGAAAATTTATGAAAATCTGAATTTCAACCTGCAAAAAATCCCTAATTACAGTACATATATAATCCCTAATTCCCTCAACCAAAACCCACACACACACACACACACACATATATTGTCGACGGTTGAGATATCGATCTCAAGTCGCTAAGGTTCTTGAAGATTGAGATAGGAGACACGCCAAACAATGCGTAACAAAGAACGAGCATGGGGAGGCAGGGGTTTTATCCTGGTCGGGCCTCTCGGGAGAGATAATAGCCCTACGTCCAGCCTTTCTTATATATCAAAGATGCTTACAAGAGGTGGCTCGACGAGACGAACAAGTCTCGGCGAGATTATGCGTGTACGAGTGCTAAAGCTCTAAGCCAGATGCTAAGACGTGAATTAGATCCAGATGCCCCCTAAACGCCGTAGGGGCAGGGTTTATATAGTGCAAAGCAAACCGACCTACCGAGGGAATATCGGGCCGGGCTAACTACGAGATCGTAACGAACTCCGTACATGCCAAATATATCCCGAGGCAGATAAGGCATACTCCTAGTCTTGAGGATCACGACGTCCGCTCCAATCCGGGAAACCAACGTCCGGGTCTTCACTTAGCCGTGCAGAACTCCTGTTCGAGACGGACTCAAACATGATTCCTTGGCCGTTACGCACCATGCCAGCCAGGATGCTGTTCGGCAGGATGTATACGGGCCAGATAGAACCTTCCAGGGAGCTGGGCCCTGGTAGGCTGTTCGATTGGGCCGTCAGGGAGTGGGCCATGGCAATGGGCCGTGATTTTATCCCGACATGCTAGCCCCGAGACTCAAGTGGAAGGACTCACTAGAGTGGAGTCTTCCTCTTGAGACTCTAAGTCACGAAGAGGGAACCGCGCTGCTACGAGGACATGCAACAAACGATCGAAAGGTGTTATTGTTCTCCGAGCAGGACTTGTGCGGGACGAACAGCACCCGATTAATACCGAGCAACTCTGTTGCATCGAGCAGGAATCACATCTGCCCGAGCGAGCACTCGACCTTCAAATAGCAGATGTCGGAGAAAATAGCCGTTGATGGACTTCAGCGGTAACTTCTGCTGCCAAGAAGTGAAAAGCAGACGACCGTTTTACCTAGCCGTTCTGATAAAAACTAGCCGTTTTGTGGCAAACCGTTCTTGAGCTGCTCGTTTAGGCCTATAAAGCACCCAAGCCGCCTGCTGCCACCACTCTGCTCTCGCCTTTCCTCTCCTAAGCCCTAATTCCAACCGCTCAACATCAACCGACCAAATTCCACCCAAGATCTTGCTCGTCTAACACCGAATCGCTATGGCCAAATTCCTAGCCACTAGCTTGACCGAGGAAGACCTGAAGGCTTGGGAGGAGGAGGGCCACATCGACGCTGGTAGCTGGAGGCTGCCCGGGGATGAGGTAACTCCGGAGCCGCTGGAGGGAGAGTTCGTCAGCTTCGAACAGTTCGCACTGTTCGGGTTGAGGTCTCCCGAAAGCGACTTCGTCGAGGCCTTCTTAAACATCAGCGGATTGGAGGTAACAAACCTCAATCCGAACTCCATCCTCCAGATGGCCGTTTTTGCACACCTGTGCGTAGGCTATCTGGGCATTGATCCGCCGGTGGGACTGTTCCTCCACTATTAGACGGTGACGAGGAGCAGCTCTGCTGCTTCGGCGCTTGGGTGCTACTACCTCAAGCTCAAGACCCTCGCCGACGACGCGCCGTACCCTCGGCCCGCCGCTTTCGATTCGATGGGCGTATGGTGGTCGAGGTGGTTCTACAACAAGCGGAGCGACGACAGCAAGCTCTCCTTCACCGGGAAGGCGCCGGCGAAGGGTACCCCAATGCCGCGGCCGGAGATGTCTGCCGCGGATTGGTACTTGACGAGGAAGATTGCTTCCTCGTGAGCCTCGGGCTCACAGGCGGAGATCATCGAGACTATCTGAAACAGAATCGTCATTGCGGATAAGGCCCTATCCCTTCTATAAGATAGAGGGATGGGAAGACATCACAAGGGAGAGCACGGGTAAGTGCCTTTAAGACTCAACCTTTAAATTGATTATTTCCTCCGAATAGGAACTAACGATCCCCTCTGTTCGGGCAGAGAAGCCAACCGATGCGTGGGTGACCGAATGGTCGGCGCCATCTTTCAAGGCGGCGAAAAAGGACGGGGAGGTCACCGGCGAGGTGGCCTACACCTGCCCGCGCAACGTGCTTGTCCGCACAGACGAGGTAAATCACTCATGCTCAGCCTGTGTTGCTAGATCTGCACCGTTGTTTTAATGCCAATGTCCGTTTCTCAAAACGCGCAGAAGGACCAGCTGATCCTTGGAGGGATCGTGGAGGAGCCCTCCGGGTCTGAGAAGGAGAAGGCAAACAAGGGCAAGACCAAGGTGGCCATAAAGCCCAAGGTGGCGGCTGAGCCTATGCGGAGCTCGCCACGCCATGGCGGCCACCAGCCGTCGAAGAGACCACCCGCGGCGACGGAGCGCGTCGAACAGACCAAGCGGGCGCGCGGTCAACCCAGCGGGAAGAGACCAAGCCCCTCCCTCCTCACTGAGCAGAGCGACGAAGAGGTAAAGATCATGACCCTTTGGCTTAGACGTTACACGCAGGCTCACTCGGGCCATATGGCACGGCTGCAACAGGTCGCCGAACAGAGTAGGCTTGAGGAAGAAGTCGCGCGCAAGGAGAAACTTCTTGCGTTGCGCGAGAAGAGTGCTCATCGCCGCGAGCACCCAGGGACCAGGGCGAACAATCCGCCAAGGAGCCCCCGAGGAAGAGGCGGAAGGTTCCGGCAAAAAAGATCAAGATCAAGCTTTCTACGGCAGGTATGTAGCAATGAATCTCTTTGACCTTACGAATTTCCTGACCGTGTTGGGCTTGACTAAGTCTTTTTCATCAGCTGCCCAGGAGGAGGCCGCCACGGACGACGTCGAGGCGGCGCTCGAGCGTTCGTTCTTTGCTCGAGCACCGCACGTGCATCGCGGCGATGGAGGTCGGCCACCTCAAGGGCAGTGGCGGCTTGGAGCTCCGCTCCGCCAGACTCAATGAAGCAGCTTTGACGCGCTCAAAAGCGCGGTGGAAGCTACTGGAGGAAAGAGGCGGCGACAGTGCCACCGACAATGAGGCCAAGGCGATAGCTCGAAGCGCCTGTGGGACCGAAAGCAGCGGTCCTACCGGCACTCCATCGCAGGGCAGACATCCTCGAAGTGGCGGAGGTGATCGGCGGAAAGGTAAGTTCCCGCCGAGGTACAAGAAGAGGTCCACGAGCAAAGCGGCTCAAGTCGTCATGCCGTGGAGGCTCGGTGCCGCCGGTGAAGCAAACCGAGCCTCGCCGAAGGTGATCGAGGCAGAGGAGGAAGAAGAACAGAGGCGGAGAGGCAGCGCGCGCGATCGCCCTGCTCCCGAAAGCGTAAGAGCTCCAGGAAGAAGGAGCATAGGAGGCGGTGGCAAAAGCGGTAGCGCCGATCTCATCCCGCAGACGAAGGCTTCGTGGACGCACGTCTCAAGACGCTTCAGAGGATCAAGCATCTGTTGGGCAAGGTAAACTCCAAGACCAAACCTTGTTCAGTTTAGCTAAATCATCGGAAAGTGATCGACTTGATCTTCTCCCTCAGGTCTTTAGGGACACCATGGCGGAACTCGAGGACGGTGTTACCATCGAGCTGGGCGTCGTCTGGCATCCTCGGGTGCATCTCGAGACGAGGGAGCCCGGCGAGCCCTCTGCTACCGTGGCCTACCAAGGTGAAGCGAAGAAGCTCAAGGTGGTGACCAAGAGAGGCATTCCTCGAGGCTCTTCTAAAAGAAGCCGAGGAGCTTTGTATAAGCCGTGAAGGCGAAAGCCATGGAGGAGAAGCCGGGCCCTGAAGTGGCTCAAGAGCGGCTGCAAGCGTCCCATTGGCGGAAGGCGCTCGCTGCGGACGTCGAGAGGCTCAAGGCCCAGCTCGCCAAAGAGGAGCTGACCTCCGCGGGACTCCAGGCGAAGATTTCAACCCTGTGGGCCTCACAGGAAGAGATCGAGGAGATGCACGGGACGGCGGTGAGGGCGATCACTGCAGAGAACAAGGTCAAAGAGCTGGTCGAGCAGCTCAAGACCGCCGGCATGAAGTTAGCAGGCGAGGCTCGCCGACCAGTGCGTGCCAAGACCAAAGAGGTTGAGGCCATCCGAAGAAGCCGCTGGCCTTGAGCCAAGCGAACAAGGAGGAGATAGAACGCCTCGAGTGAAGCAGGGAAGGATCAAGGCCCAAGGTGAAGTCGTGCGCTGAAGTTAGCAGTTGAGGAGCTAAAGGGCAGCTTGCTCCCAAGTAGCACTGGTGAAACCGAAAAGACCTTGTACCAAACTTGATTAATGCAATAAAGCACTTACCTTTCTTCACTGCAAAAAAGCGACAAAAAGCGAGGAGCAACGAAACTAAGAAAGCGAAGCAGCTAGGAGGTTTAAGAAACCGGTGAACGCTTAGCCTAACTCCTAGCCCCGTTGTGCATCTGCTCGGAAACTGAGTTTGCGAACCGAGCAGTGCACAAGAGAAAAGCGACACCTAGCCCCGTTCTGAGCGATGCTCGAAGTCCTAAGATTGCGAATTCAGACGCGTCGTAGAGATAAAGCGACACCGCTTTGTTCGACTTGTTCCATAGCTCGTTGGCGTAAGTTAGGCAATTCGAGGATAACCCGAACAAGGAAAGTGCCTGCCGCAGGGGCTTACGAGCGAGACTTTGCCAAGTGGTGGCGCCAAGCGATAAGTGCCTCTGTCGCGGAGGGCTTACGAGAGCGGACTTAGCGCAAGGTGGAAAAGCCGTGTTCGCAACACGAGTTCAGAACTTATCGAAACTAGATCTGGTAGGAAAAAATCCTTAAGATTGCGGAGCCAAGAGTTCATGAGGATCGGGCGACCATCAAGTGTTACGGAGAGAAAGAGGTAGTCTTGAGGAGGACAAGAAGTGAAAAGAACACAGAGGCGAGAATTCACTTAAGAATTGGATTGAACTTTACATGGTGCCGGGGACTTGGGCGAACTAAAGTAGCCAAGTTTGACAAAAAGCGCAAGGCTAAGCAAACACACAAAAGACCTACACAAAGAACTTACGAAGGTGGTCGATGTTCCCAAGCCACCTGGTGCCTCACTGCTCGCAAGATTCTGGAATAGCTCGCCTCGAACGCTCAAGCCCATGGCTGATCAGCTCACGAAGCAGCAAAGCCTGCCGACCACGGTTTTTGAAAAAGTTTACAAACCGCTTTTGGCGCGGAGTAGATTCATGATGTACCAGCCTCGATCCACTTTGTAAAAAGTGTCGCTGGCGACGGAATGTCAGTGTAGCCTTTGCTTTAGAACCGTCGAAAGCAGATCCCACTGAATGTGGAGAAAAGCCGAGATCGCCGGATCGCTATTTTGGGCGGTTTATGCTCCGGACGTAACGGCAAGCTTTGCAGCTTTTGGTTATGATGCCCCGCATCTTGTAACGCGTTGGCCGAATAGCCCATGCGTAACGCGGTTCCCATCGTGAGTTCTAAGGAGGCGTGAGACACAGTACTCCTCGTATGTCCCTAAAAAGCAACAACACCTCCGCCGCGAGATGCACTTTGGAGAGATTCAGAGCACCTCGACCAGGCGATGCCGTCCATAAGTCAGGTTCGAACTAGCACGCCAGTAAGCGAACGCCATTTTCATGCCGAGCGAAGTCGTCCCATTGCTGAAGGTACCGAACAAATGGCGTTGTCCAACTGGCAATTCGCCTGAGCAATTTAGACTACGACCGCCGCTTGCTCAGGTTTTCGTCCGAGACGCGATTGAGGGCTTTGCAATGTCGACCAGTTTACCGCCGAGCAGTTCTCATGAGGATCCAAAAGATATGATCGCCAGGCGTTCTACAAATTTAATGAGCACCTCGACGTCAAAATGCCGGCAACTTCACTTGAGTACATGCCGTATTGAGTCATCGAGCATCAAATTCTTTGTTAACTCGATTGATGACCCAGATCTTTCGACCACCGTTGGACACAGTAGATTTGCACGCTTTATCCCGGGTGAAGAGGCCTCGCATGCTAGTCACAGCCGGTCGACGGGAAGTGTAATTGATAACATCGAGTTGCTCTTGAGGAGATGAGAACAAACCAGCCGAAGCCAGTAGCTGCCATGGTCAAAACATCATCGAGTCATTCAGTGCCGCTGATCACGAATTCATGCATGCCATTCCCTAGGATTCGATCAACGACTTGTGCGACTCACTTGATGCGCATCGCTCACCAACCATAATGAGACATATCCATCTTCCATTGCATCTGCGCAGCACATGTAGTCAAGATTGGGCTGGACTCCAGATCTTGAAAGATCGCGCTTCAGGCCCACAGCAAAGGCACTGTAGCTTTCCTTGATCGAATTTCAATTGCAGGTAAATTGGTCCGTAGCCTTCCCTCGGTTAAGTGCCAAGGCCACTTTGAGCAGCCGACCAATTTATTCATGGCTCGGATCGCTGCATTTGTCTTGGGCAGATCTTGAAATGATCGCTTCCTGGCAATGGCTCATGAAGGCACCTTCATCCTGTTCGTGAGCCGTCGGCCTGATTATTCTGACCATCCTGAACCGCCTTAGAAGCAATGAACTTCCTGGTCTCACCGCCGGTCGAGACCCCGGTCTAGGGTCTCCTTCACCAGTGGGAGAGACCAAGGAAGTTCCACTGCCTTTTGGAGGATTCCTCCAAGACAGCTTCACCTGGGGCCAATCGATCCCAAATAGGAAAGCGAGCTCATTGCCTTCCTCCGAAGCTAACGCAGACGTAGTTTGTTCGGGAGCCATCTCGACATGCCCGGAGTCCCAAGAGAGGTTATCGAGCACAGACCGTCAGTCCCGCCGGACAAAAGCCTGTTCGCCGTAAGCTTGCCGCCGGACTTCGCCAGGGATCATCAAGGATCGACTTGGTAAGCCGCCGCCGCTGGTTTCATCCGCGAGGTTGATCACACCGAGTGGCCGCCAACCCCGGCCATTGTAAAGAAGAAAGGCGCAATGGAGGATGTGTCGATCACACGATTCAACGCCGCTTGTCCTAAGGACAATTTCCGCCGTCAAGATCGACCAGCTTGGTCGACGCGATCATGATGCCCAACTTGAGTTTTTTGATGCTTATCTGCTATCACCAAATAAGCATCTCCCCGAGGATGAAGAGAAGACCGCTTCATCACCCCTTTGGCACTTTTTCGCTATAACGACCATGTCTTCGGTTCACAGAATGTCGTGCCACGCTCCAAATATTAATGGAGAAGACTTTCCCAAAGACAAAGACTAAAGAAACTCCGAGGTCTATGTCGATGACATAGTTGTAAAGAGCAAGTATGCTCCGTGATCATGTAAAAGACCCGACCGAGACTTTTAGAAATCTCACACAGCATCGAATAAAGTTAAAATCAGAGAAGTGTACCTTGGTGTTCGATCCGAATGTTGCTCTGCTATGTAATTGGTTCGCAAGGCATCTCCGCCAACCCCAAAAAATCGAGGCCATTGAAACATGCAGCTCCAACTACCATCAAGGAAGTTCGAGCCTCACCGACGGATGGTCGCTTTGAGCAGTGTTTATTTCCGCCGAGCGAGCTGGTCGCCTTCTTAAGGCTCACAAGAAGCACAATGGTTTTAAGTGGACGAGGAAGCTCGATTGGTCTTTCCAAGATCTAAAGCAATACCGTCCAACCCACCTATCTTGACCACCCCGCGACACGGCAAACGCCTTTCGTCTATCTTAGTCAGATGCCTCAAGCGGTGAGCGGGTCTTGACGGGTGGAAAGGGAAGGCATCCAAGGGCAATCTATTACGTGAGCGAGGTACTTCACGGATCAAAGAAGCGCACCGAGGTCCGTGGTTGCTTCACGCCTTTGCTCATGTCCTCCGTAAAACTTCGCCATTATTTCCAGCGCACCAAATACCGGGTCCCGACTAAGTTCTCTTGAGAAATTCTAAGGAACAAGGAAGCCATGGACGATAGCTAAATGGGCAATGGAACCGCGTAATTTGATATTCTCGCTTTGTCGCCCAACTGCTATCAAGTCACGTGTCTTGGCCGACTTTTGTCGCGAATGGACCCGCTACCAAATCTTAGGAAGCTCCTCGAGCAACCCGATGACCCTCCTTGACCATGTTTTTGATGGCTCGCAGATCGACACTCGCCAGGCTGGTTTTGTTCTCATCTCCTCAAGGAGAGCAACTCCAGTATTCTATCCAACTACACTTTATGGCGACTAACAACGCATGAGTACGAGGCCTCCTCGCGGGACTAAGAGCGCAAATCGCCGGTGTCCAACGACTAATTGTGAAGGAGATTCACAGCTGGTCATCAACCGTAAACAAGGATTATCGCGGTCGCGATGACTCAATGGCGCGACACCGTTAAGGTGAGGAAGTTGAGCGCACTTTCGATTTTTCGAGGTGCTCTTCGTGTCCTGTGAAGGACAACCTTTCGGGTCAATTGCCTATCCAAGTTTGATCCTCACTAAAACTCGCTTCCGGCAGGGTGCTCGTCGAGCACCTTTACAAGCCCTCTATCACGCCTCCTGACGAGGCAACAGAGACAGTGGTGCGTTGTTCGCTATCGCTAGCAGTCATGGATCGACAACGCCATTTGTTCGGTACATCTGCGATGGGACATCGCTCAAGACGGCCGAAGCGCTCCGGCCATAAGGCGTGGCAGCTCCATACAAACTTTTGGACGGCATCCTTTACCGCCGAGGTGCTCGGGAGTTCTTCCAAGCGCATCTCGCAGCAGAGGGTGTGTTCCTCCTTAGGGACATACACGAGGTGGCTGCGCAACCACGCCTCCTTCGTAACTCGGGTCGGCAAAGCGCTTCAGATGGGCTATTATCGCCCACAAGCCGCTATAAGATGTCCGGACATTGTGACAAAGTGCAAGGCTTGCCAATTTCACGCCCGAAGGCACATAAGCCCGCCCAAGAGCTCCAAACAATCCCCCATCTTGGCCTTTCTCCACATGGGGTCCGGATCCGCTTCGCCCGCTCCCTAAGGGGTACAAAGTTACACACACACTTGCTCGCTCCCCATCGACACTTTTTACAAAGCGGATTGAGGCGAGTTCGTGTCGCCTCTTCACGCCCAAAACAACCGTATGCTTTTTTCAAAAGCAACGTGGTCACGCCGCTTTGGGATCCCCATAAGTCGATCACCGATAACTGCATTCCAGCCCAAGCGAGCTATTCTAGGAATACTACGCGAACACGGGCACCAAGGTTCATTTTACCTGCGGGCACATCCACAGAGCAATGGAGCAATGAGCGAGCTAACGGACAAATCGTCCAGTAGTATAAACGGCGTGTGTTCGCGCACTCCATGAGCACAACAAGGCCGGGTTGACAAAGTTTTTCCGCATTCTTCAGGCGCTTCAGACTACGGCCACCGGCAACCGGGAAACTCCTTTCCAATTGGTCTATGGTGCGGCCATCCCGCTCACCAAATAGTACTCGGTTCGCTTCAAGACGAAGCTCGGGTCAACTTGGTTGACGACGAGCATGAGCGCTTACTCGATCTCGACCTCCTCAAGGCACACGCGACCGGCACAAGTCGAATGGCACGCTACCAAAGAAGATCTTCGCCACACGCCGCCAAATCAGCTCGACCAAGGGCTTTGCAAAGGGCGACCTGCTCAAGGCCGTGGTGAGAACCCGCCCAATACCAACAAGCTAACTCCCGCTGGGAGGGCCCGCTCACGGTCATTTCTATCGCCGCCCGAGGGCTGTTCGCTCGCTATGAGGACGGAGAGAGGCGACCAAGACTTGGAACATCGACCACCTTCAGTAAGTTCTTTGTGTAGGTCTTTCGTGTTTGCTTAGCTTAGCTTTTTATCAAACTTCTCCTTTGTTCGCCTAAGTCCAGGCTGGCTCCATGTAAAGTTCAATCCATTTATAGTGAAATTTTCACCCCCCTGCGCCTTTTCACACCTCTGCCTTGTCAAGACTATCCTCTCTCGTAACACTTGATGGTCGCCTGCCTTATAACACTTGGCTCGCAATCTTAGGATTTTTCCCTGCTCAGATCCGGTTCAACAAGTCTCTCAACTCAAGGTCGCAGAACAGCTTTCTCGCCTCACGGCTAAGTTCTGCTCTCAGAAGCCCTCCATGGCGCAGAGGCACTTACCGCTCACGGCACAACCACCGACAAAGTTCTGCTCGTAAGCCCTCCGCGGCAGAGGCACTTTCCTTGTTCGGTCACCTTCGAATCGCTTAACTTACGCCGCCAAGCAGTTTTTGGGATAAGTCGATGAGGATCTGGTGTCGCTTAACTCTCTACGACGTGTTCGAATTTGCGACTCAGTTTTCGAGCACCGTCCGCATTTAGGGCAAGGTGTGTCTCTTTCTCTTGTGCACCTGCTCGAATTCGCGAACTCAGTTTTTGAGCAACTGCACAACGGGTGGGAGTTAGGCTAAGCTGTCTCACCGGTTTTTCTAAACTTTCTAAGCGCTTTTCGTGCCTGCTCTTGGTTTCCGCTTGTTCTTGTCTTTTGTTTGCTCTTTTTGCGTGAAAAAGGTAAATTATTTATTAACAATATTTACAGTACAAAAGTCCCTTTCAGGTTACAAATTTCTACCCTCTGATCGAGAATCGAGTTGCTCCTTGAGCTCCTCGACCACTTCCTTGAGGCGCAGGACTTCCCTTGGGCTTTAAAACCCTCTCTGGCCTCACTGAGACGTCCGATTCTCCTTGCTGCTCTGGCACTGCCGTTGCCTTCACGGAGAGCCTCGACCTCTTTGGTCTTGGCCCTTGTTGCTCGCCAGATTTTCACTGACTGCTCGTTGCTCGGCGGTCTTGAGCTGCTCGTCCAGCTCCTCGACCCTCTTCTCCGCGGTGCTCGTCCTTGCGGCCAGCCCGCGCATCTCCTCGGCCTCCTCCTGTGACGCCCACAAGGTGGAGATCTTCTCTTGGAGTGCCGCGGAAGTTGACTTCTCTTCGGCGAGCTGGGCCTCGAGCTGCTTCACCTATTCCACGAGCAGTTTCCGCCATTCGGACACGTCGTGGAGTTGCTCTTCCAGCCACTTCGTGCGGCCTGGCTCCCCTTCCACGACGCTCTCCCTCGCGGCCCGAGCGCGAAGCTCCTCGGCCTCTTCCCGAAGAGCCCTGGAGGACTGCCTCTCCTCGGTCAACCGAGCCTTGAGCTTCTTTATTTTCGCCGCCAACTTGTTCGGCTCTTGGTCGGCGCGAAGGCTCCTTCGAGCCCCCCTCATCCGGGCTGCTCTCGAAACCCGCCAGAACAGGCGCTGCTCGACGGTGACTCCGTCCTCGAGCTCCTCCATGGTATCTTTTAAGACCTGAGAGAGAAGACCAGTTAACCGCATTGTAATGATGCTGCTCGACTGGACCAGGTTTGGTTTTGGACTTACCTTGCCAAGTCGGCGTTTCAGCCCCCGGCGTAAGCGATCTTCGAGACCATGCGTCACGAAGCCTCACTCGTGCGGGATGAGACCGGCGCGTCGCCCTCGCCGCCATCTTTTTTGCTCCTTCTTCCTGCGGGAGCACGTTTGTCGGGAGTAGGAGCGGCGGGCGAAGAACTTTCTTCCTCGCGCACCTGTCCTTCTTCCTCTTCTGCTCGATCACCTTCGGGCAAAGTCGGAGCCGCCCCACCGGGCGGCGCAGGAGCTTCCACTGGCGGGGCAGCTTGTTCGCCCTGCTCGCCGGTAGCCTCCGTCGCCTCAGGGACGAGCTGCCCCTGCGATGAAGTGCCCGGTAGGACCGCCTGCTCGGTCCCTCCCTGGGTAGCTTGCGGAGCCAACGCTGGCCCTCATTGTCCGCGGGCGCTCGTCGCCGCCTCTTCCGCCTCCACCGCTCCATCGCGCTTCTTCAGCGTCAAAATTTGGTCATTGAGATGGCGGGAGCACGCTCCACGTTGCCATTTTGTCCTGAGGTGGTTAACCTCCACACCCGTGACGCGTCGTGAAGATGCTCGGCGGTAGGGATCGCTCGATTGCCTCGTCGGCGTTGTCCGTGGCAATCTCCTCTTGGGCGGTGATGAAAAAGGGAATGGTTGAGCCGGTGCGGTTAGGGAAATTGTAAAAGACGAAAGTTTCATTACAACATACTGCAGTGGAGGGCTTGATCTTGATCTTCTTCGCCAAAACTTTTTCGCCTCTTCCTCGGGGGCTCCTTGACGCCTTGTTCGCCCTCGGCCCCGGATGCTTATGGTGACGAGCTCAGCTCCTATTTGGTGAAAGCACCTTCGCGTAAGCGAAGAAGCTTTCCTTGCTTGGCGACTTCCTCCTCGAGCCTTCTACGCTCGGCGACTGATGCGGCCTGTTCCAAATGGCGGGTGAGCCTGCGCAGATTGCTTAAACCAGAGGGTCAAGGTGCCTTTACCTCTTCATCGCTCCTGCTTTCGGCGAGAGGAGGAGCTTAGTCGCTTCCGCTTGGTGGCCAAGGCTTTGGTTTGCTCGACGCGCTCCGTTGCGCAGCGAGCTTCTTCAAGGTAGTTGCTGCCTGTGGCGCAATGAGCTCGCGTTGGCTCGGCCGCCGCCTTGGGCTTTATGGCCACCTTGGCCTTGCCCTTGTTCGCTCTCTCCTTCTCCGACCCAGAGAGCTCCTCCACGATCCGTCCAAGGATCAGCTGGTCCTCCTGTGTGTTCGGAATGGGAATGTTAGCATTTGCGACAGTGCAAATCCAGCAACACAGACGAGGGTGCGAATAACTTACCTCGGCTGTGCGGACGAGCACGTTCCGCGGACAGGTGTAAGCCACCTCGTCGGTGACCTTGCCGTCCTTCTTGGCTGCCTTCAGCATGGCGTCGACCCGCTCGGTCACCCATGCGTCGGTTGGTTTTTCTGCCCGAGCAGGAAGTCCTCTTAGTTTCTGTTCGGAAGAAGCATCAAAGAAAGGTTGAGTCTTAAAGGCACTTAACCGTGCTCTCCTTGGAGATGTCTTCCCATCCCTCTATCTTGTAGAAGGGATAGGGTCTTCCGCATGCCGGACAAATCTGTTTGTTTGTGAAGTCCGGATGATCTCCCCGCCGTGAGCCCGAGGCTCACGAGGAGGCGATCTTCCTCGTCAAGTACCAATCCTCGGCGGACATCTCCGGCCGAGGCATCGGTGTTCCCTTCGCCGGAGCCTTCTCGGTGAAGATGAGCTTGCTGTTGTCGCTCCGCCGGGTGTAGAACCACCTCGTCGACCACGCGCCCATTTAGTCAAGCAACAGGTGACGAAGTCTGTGCGTCGTCGTGGTAGCCGGAGCTTGAGGTAGTAGCACCCCAGCGCCGAAGCGGCGGAGCTGCTCCTCGTTACCGTATAGTAATGGAGGAACAACCCCACCGGCGGATCAATGCCCAGATAGCCCTCGCACAGGTGTGCGAAGACGGCCATCTGGAGGATGCTGTTCGGATTGAGGTTCGCCACCTCCAATCCGCTAATGTTCAAGAAGGCCTCAACGAAGTCGCTGTCGGGAGAACTCAATCCGAACAGTGCGAACTGTTCGAAATTGACGAACTCTCCCTCGAGCGGCTCCGGAGTTTCCTCCTCCCGGGCAGCCTCCAGCTACCGGCGTCGTTGTGGCCCTCTTCCTCCCAAACTCTCTGGTCCTCCTCGGATGCGTTAGAGCTTACGAACTTGGCCATAGCGGTTCCCAGAGTTGGACGAGCAGGTTTGCTGGTGGGTTTGGGTGCTCGGTGTTGAGTGCAGTTGGAATTAGGGCTTGGGAAGGAAAGGCGCGAGAGCAGAAGTGGCTAGCCGCGAGCGGCTTGAGAGCTTTTATAGTCCCATATGCTCAACTCTGCAACGGTTTGCCACAAAACGGCTAGTTTCTCAGAACGACTAGGTAAAAGCAGTCGCTTTGTTTTACTAGCAATGACGATGAAGTTACCGTTGAGTTACATAGCGGTTACTTTTACCGGCGTCCGCGTTGAAGGTGGGGTGCTCGCTTTCGGCGGATGTGATTCCTGACCGATTACAACGGAGTTTTCAGTCTTGTCGGGTTTGCTCGGTCCCGAACAAGTCTGTTCGGTTGAACCCTAACCTGTTCGATTCGATTGTTACATGTCTTTGTAGCAGCAAAATTTCCCTCTTCGTGACTTGGAGTCTCAAGAGGAAGACCCCACTCTAGTGAGTCCTTCCACTTGAGTCTCGGGGGCTAGCTGTCGGGGACAAAATCACGGCCCATTGCCATGGCCCACTCCCTGACGGCCCAATCGAACAGCCTACCAGGGCCCAGCTCCCTGGAAAGTTCTATCAGGCCCATGTGTATCCTGCCGAACAGCCCTTGGCTGGCACGATGCGTGATGGCCTAAGATTCATGTTTGAGTCCGTCTCGAACAGGAGTTCTGCAAGGCTACGTGAAGACCCGGACGTGGTTTCCCGGATTGGAACAGACGTCGTGATCCCCAAGACTAGGAGTATGCCTTATCTCCCTCGGGATATATTTGGCATGTATGAGTTCGTTACGATCTCGTAGTTAGCCCGGCCCGATATTCTCTCGGTAGGTCGGTTTGCTCTGCACTATATAAACAAGGCCCCTACGGCGTGTAGAGGGGACTTGATATAGCTTTTGGCGTCTCGTAGACACCGGATCACAGCACATTGCTTCCTGTACACCATAATCTCGCCGAGGCTTGTTCGTCTCATCGAGCCATCTCTCGTATTCACCTCTGATATATAAGAAAGGCTGGACGTAGGGCTATTATCTCTCCCAAGAGGCCTGAACCAGGATAAAAACCCCTGTCTCCTGTTCGTTGCTGTTCGTGGTTGTTCGACGTGTCTCCCATCTCACTTCTAAAGAACCTTAGCGACTTGAGATCGTTATCTCAACCGTCAACAATAGGTTTATGCATTTGAGTTGAAACAGAAAAACTACGATTTCAATGGCTTGCCCCTGGAGAATGCCCCGGTGCAGAGCTGAACTGTTCGAAGGGCGGGAGATTGCCGTGCTGCGTCATCGGGGCACCCGGCATCTACATGAAGACGAACGGCGGCACGGCTGGCATCTGTGGCACACCGGAGCTCCCCCGCCCCCTGCCGGAACACCTGTGGATACGCCTGCGGATACGAGATGTTAATTAGCGTATGAATCAGAAAGAAGTTATATATACGATGTTAGTTACCTGTTGCATGAATTGCATCATGAAGGCGTTCTGTTCCTCCACGGCACGCACCCGCCTATCGTTTGCCTCTTGCTGCGCCCTCATTAAGGCGTTCTGTTGTTGAAGCTCTGCGATAAGCTTGTTTTGAGCTTCAACCTGGGCACGGGCGGAAGAGGAGGCCTGCTGACGACGTGCCCTGATCTCGGCCCTATAAGAATGTGGCGGCACCAAAGAGTCCATCGCACCGTACCTGCCATGACTTCTCCCATCGAACTCGTCGTAGATGACGACAGGGTCGACCGGCATGTCCCCAGGGTCACAGTCGGCACCGTACTTGTTCTTCATGGCAGCGGTGTATGTATCCTGCGCACAAATAAGATATGAAGCAGATTAGTTCGAAATCGGTCAAAAAGGCATAATTGTAGAGAATGAAAAGAGTCGATCACTTACAAGAACACCCTAGACAGCCGGTGGCATCGGTGGTTGTGTGCCGTCTGGCAAGGCGGGAGGCGTGTGAGCAATCCTCCATAAGGTGAGAGGGGTGGGCTCAAGTCCGGACTCCGTCTCCTTCGAGAAATCAAAAGTGATTAAGTTAAGTATTGAAATGAATTTTATTGTAAATACAAAAGTTTATTGTACTTACGATATCCCGCGCAATGTGACCCATGCCATAGCCTCCAATGTAGGTGGTACACATTTCGGGGTTGGCGTCCCTATTTGCCCTGTTACGTCTGGACTTCTCGATCCACTCCTCACTTGCCCATATGCAGCACAGGTCCCTTCAAGCGTTTTTTAAGTTGTCAAACCAGTCTGGACGGTACTCCATGTACTCGTCTGCCGTGAGGTAGTGCTGAGCTTCCTCTGTCCTCGATATCCCCCCGCCAAAGTGCTTGATCACTGCATCCACATGGGATAGCCTGATGGCATCCCTCACTTTCTTAGTCGCCATGAGATCAAGCGTGCGGCGGCAAGCCTCGTAGTCCTCATGCGTCGCGCCATGTGGAAGCCGATACCTTGCCTAAAACAGCAGATATGAATATTATTAAATAATACATGCATTTAGAAAAGAAGAAATGAAAAGGAATTAAAATTTGCAGAGTTACGCAGAACTCTTCGATGACGGCATCAGCGATAGTTCCTCCCTCCTCGTCACCGACGAGCGAGTAGTCGCTCCAGTTCACGGCAGGACGTCGCTCACCTCGCCTTCCCGCTCGCCCGGGGTAGAAGTGCCTGAGGAGCACCCCCAACAAGTTTCCCAGCTCCTGTTGGCCCCTGACCTTGTTGATGCAGGCCATGCCACTGCACGTATAATTCAGAACAATTGTTAACCAGTTCTATCAAGTTTGTTATCAGAAAGAAATAATAACCAATTGAAAACAGAAGATTAGAACATACTTCTCCCCTGGCGCAACCTGTATAACTATCTTATCGGATGTATCTGGAGGGGTGGCGCGCAACTTGTTCCTTCCACAACGTTTAATCTTGGAGCTCGCGAACTCGGCTCAGGAGGACGAGTGCCCTGGCTCCCACTCCTCGTCCCCCTCCACCTCCAACCGGGACCGGGAGTACATAAATCTCCTCCAGTCCACGTCCTCGATGACCTCATCCTCTCCCTCATAATCCTCGTCGCTCACCTCTACCTCAAACTCCTCCTCATATCCCTCCTGCACACCAGCAGTGGGGTGCAGGTCGTCCCCCTCCTCCACAATCTCCCTCCCCCTCCTCCTACTAGGTCGGCCCCCAACCTCCTCTCTGTTCTCCAAAGCTACTTGCACGCCGTGGTCCACAGCAGCGGCCCCTAGATCCTCGTCCTCCCCCAACTAGGTGTCGGAGACCGCCAGCTCGTCGTCCTCCCCCAACTGGGGGTCAGAGACCGCCAGCTCCTCGTCCTCCCCCAACTAGGGATCGGCGTCCTCGTCCACCTCGTTCCTACCCCCCCATCCCAAAGAGCTTCCGTCGAGTCTGCTGCGCCAACTTTTTCAAAAATCTTGTCATCCTGCACAAATAAAAGCAAACGTCGAAATATGATTGATATGAATTAAATGAAGGTAAATAACGCAAAATATAAAAATGACAAAATTTTGCAAAATTAGATGACTTAGAAATCTTCGACTTCCTCCGTATCCAAATGAACATCCGTCGGCTGTCCAAAATGTGGACAGCTTGGAAGCGCGACATATTTCGTAATGGAACACAACGAATCACCGTCCGAGTTCCTTACAAAATTGTGTCGCGCCTCCGGACGGGTTTTGACTCTGGCTTCGTTCACGTTTTGAAAGACAAATTACGTCGCGAAACTAATTAATCATCACTGCTAATGCCGTCGGCTCACAAACCACCCACGACACAGCTACCACATATATAAAAAAGGTAGCCACCGAAAGAGAATTACCTCCGGTGACGACGATGGCGCAACGGAAGAAGCGGCGGCTCCGGCTAGGTAGCAGTGCTGATGCCGGCTCGAGGGCAGGGGCGACGGCTCGGTGGTAGGGGCCGGTCCGAACGAAGCCCTTCGCCGGCTCGGTGGCGGATGGAAGTCGACGCCGGCTAGGAGGCAGCGCAGGAGGAGGGGGTGCGGCGGTGGAGAGGGGGGAGCACGGCGGTGGAGATGGGTGAGCGCGGCGGTGGCGGCTTGGAGGCAGTGGTGGCGTGGCGGAGGAGGGGGCCCGGCGGTGGAGGCGGAGGAGGAGAGGGCGCGCAGAGGAGGTGGTGGCGGCGGAGGCGAAGGCGATGGAGGAGGGCACCTGGAGGAGGCGGAGGAGGAGGGGGCGCAGTGGTGGCGACAGCCGAAGTTGGGACGGGGCCAGGCCCTGGCCAGGTGTGTGGCGGAGGAGGAGGAGGGGTGGGAGGAGGAGGCGCGGAGGAGGAGGAGGACAGGGCGCGGAAGAGTCGGCAGCGAGGAGAGGAGGGCCAGACGGTGAAGAGGCGGCGTGGCGGAGGAGGATGGCGGTGGCAGAAGATCTTTGCGGAGGAGGGCCGGGCGACGAGGCGGCGGCAGAAGGAACAGGGCCAGCGGCGGTGTGGGTGGCGGCGGCTCTAAGGATGGAGGCCCGTGCGCTAGGTCTAAGGACGTAGCGCACGGGCCCCCTTTTTTAAAAAAATGGGGTCTGTGTCGGCGGCCTATGCCGCGGACATAGACCAATAGTCCGACGACATAACAAGCGAAAGCAGCAGAAAGAAACCGCACGGGCCACATGTCAGCGAAACAATATTTGTCGGCGGCTAAAATCAAACCGACGACACAGATATATCTATGTCGACGGCGTATTATTAAACCGCCGACACAGATTATCAGGCCTGCACGTCATACAGACAGGCTGGTTCTGCGGAGGCGCGCCATATACCGCCGAAAAAAATATCTCTGTGTCGGCAGTATAAACTCGAACCGCCGACATTGATACCTCCCACCCTCATGCCCGCCGCCTTATTGGCCCACCCACAGCCCACGATCAACATCCTTTGTGCAATGTGAGCATATAGGGCATGCACTAGACATATGTACTCATTCCACCCGGGAGTATCGACCTTGCTCGCAACTCTACTCCAAGTTCCTTTGAAAACTAACGTCGTTGCGGCACGAAGAGAATACGACATTACGTTTTCAATGGAACTTGCGCTAGACTTCACACCGAGGTCGAGAATACCACGTCCAACGAGTCCATATGTCTAGTGCACACCCTGTAAAGCTCAATTTGCAAAGAGCATATTATCGGTGGGTCGTGGACGAACCGGAAGGCGGTGTTGTTGTTGGGGGGGGGGGAGCGTCAGTGTCGGCGACCGAATGATGTACCGCCGACACAGATACCTCCATCACCCCCAATGGCCGGGGCCACACGTCAGCCACACAACAATTGTTGGTGGGAAATTTAGAACCGCCGACAAAGACTGATCTGTATCGGCAGCATCAACTTAGACTACCGACATTGATACCTCCCTCCCTCAGCGCCGCAGCCTTATTGGTCCACCCACGGCCCACGATCAATATCCTCTGTGCAATGTGAGCATATAGGGCATGCACTAGACATATGTATTGATTCCACTCAGGAGTATCGACCTTGCTCGCAACTCTAGTCAAAGTTCTTTTGAAAACTAACGTCGTTGCGGCCCGAAGAGAATACGACGATACGTTTTCAATGGAACTTACGCTAGACTTCACACCGAGGTCGAGACTACCACGTGCAATGAGTCCATATGTCTAGTGCACACCCCGTAAAGCTCAATTTGCAAAGAGCATATTGCCGGCGGGCCGTGGGAGGACCAAAGAGATGGTCCTTGGGGGGGGGGGTCTCAGTGTCGGCGGCCTACCACTATACCGCCGACACTGATGGCGAGATCACCCCTATTCTCCGGGGCCCACACGTCATCCACACAAACTTATGTCGGCGGGATACGTATAACCGCCGACACAGATTAATCTTTGTCGGCCGTAACAAGATATGCCGCCGATATTGACCCCTCCCCACCGCCCCTTGGCCACTAGAGCCAAGCATGACTGCCGCCTCTCCGGTCCCACACTTCAGAACCTATCCTATTTCCGTGGCCTAAGTTAGAGCTGCCGACACTGATGGTCCTAGGAGCATGCAAATGTGCACAATAGAACCTGTGTCGGCAATCTGTATTATACCGCCGACACAGATTGGCGCGCGTGCGCTGATTAAATTTTCTTCATTTGGCAGTACATGTTAGCGGGCTGGAAAATTTGAATTTTAAACGGCCCTCGGTGGAATAGAGCTTACATGTGTCGGCGGTATGATTTTAACCGCCGACATAGATGGTAGTGCTTTTGATTTTAATTCGCGTGCGGGAGGGTTGCCGAAGTTATGTCGGCGGTTGTATTTTTGCCGCCGACGATAATTAACTGTGTCAGTGTGGTTTTTCGTGCCGCCGACATAAACTTGTCGTCGGCTTCTTTGCCGCTGATATAGAGTAATCGGCCGCCGACAACACTACAGGAAACGATTTTAGTCTCGGCGGCCGAAATACCCAATGTCGGCGGCTAGTATACCGACGACAACCTATGTCCGTGGCCAAATAAAGAACCGGCGACACCACCAGTCCGCGGACAACAATGTCGTCGGCTACAATAAAGCTGTCGACCAAGACTGTACAACCGAACTCCCGCTTCCGCAATTTTGAAATTATGTTCCCGCCAAAACATCTTTGTCCGCGGCCACAAACTCTGTGTCGACGGCCTAGGACCCGCCGACAGAACCTGTCCGCGGCAGAAGCATTGCCGACGACACTAATTATTTAGCGGACCGGCAGTCCACCCTGGCCCACATGGCAGAGACGATTACTGCCTGCTATGTGGGCCAATATTAAAATTTTGGTACATGTGGGCAGAGCTGCACCTGTGTCGGCGTGGACCCTACGGCGGACGACACATCTGGTGGTATCGTCGGCGGCTCTAGTCTAGCCGACGACACAGGTGTACCCGCTGTCGTCCGCCTCTTAACTGCCGCCGACACACATCCCCCGCAATATATTGCCGAGCCTACGACGCCTCTGTCTTCAACCTCATCAGGGACGCTCTAGGGTTGTAAATGATAAGCAATACAACAAAGATCATACCACATTCCTCATTCGACTGCGGCGGCGTAAAGGTACATGTTCATATATGAAACTACGACGATTCTAATAGAAGTGAAGCCGATTGATCGATACAACGTATACGTTTGAAACGAACCTACGCAGATCATGGAATGAGGCCGGGGAAGGAGCGTGTCATGAAATGTTACCTTGTTTGAGGTCCATACATAGAAATAGTGCACATAGTCAATTTCGAACGGAGCGTTTCTTGGCTGTCAATTGGAGTCAAAGGTGGGGAGGCTCCTATGTGTCGCCAATATATGTGTACCCGCCGACAAAAGATGGGGAAGTATCGGCGGGTTTACTGGGGCCGACGACATAGAGAAGACTATTTTCGGTGGGTATTAGAAAACCGACGACACAGGTGGGCAGTATCGACATGGAGTACCTCATGTGGTGTTGGAAGGCTTTGTATCGGCGGGTAAACTTAGGCCGACGGCACAGATACAACATGTTTCGGCGGGTATTATGGAGCCGACGACACAGGTTGTGCAGTGTCGATATACTACTTGTGGCCTTGTGTGAGCATCGTGAGCCCTAATTTTTATTAGTGGCATTGATGTCAAAATTAATTAATATTAAGTGATAGGGGGTTTTTGGATTTCTCGGAACCCTAGTGAAGACTCGGCATTTTTGTAAAACCCTAATTTGAAGCGTCGACAAATTTTGTGAGCTGCTCCGAGGTTTCAAGTGCGTGACCGGGCGAGAGAAGAGGTCACGTATAGATTAGGAGTAGTTAGGTTTGATTTCCTATTTTTGTCGGATTTCAAAAGGGGTTTGAATCACTCGTACTATGCCGGATCTTTGCGATATCTCGAAAATCGGTTTCCATAGTCCACCTATTCCAAAAATACCTAATTATTCATCTTGTGAGATTTCTAGAGAGAAAAGAAACCGTAAACTCTCCCACACACACTCAAGCCTTTTATTAGAAAAATTCCCTCTGTCGGACGGCGTCGAACGGCCGCGGCGGCGTCCACCACCAAACCCGATTCTGATGCTCAGTTGCCGGACGGCGTCCGTACCAGAGTTACCGGACGGACGTCGTCGATAAAGTTAAAATTCGTACCCTTTTCGTAGTCGGACGGCGTCTGGGAGTAGGTGGCGAGTGTCCGATGGGCTAAGCGCATGAGCATTCCTTGCTGTCGGACGGCGTCCGGTGGGGACCGGACGGCGTCCGATAAGCCGTTTTTCTGTGAGCAGTAGGCTCCGTCGGACGGCGTCCGGTAGAGGCTAACGGCTAGTTATTTTGTCTCCTTCCTGGGGGCAACGGCTAGTTTGCTCTTGGGGCTATATATAGATGCTAGTGGCTGGCTTCTGGGAGGTTTTGCTGCTCTCTACACCTACCATACTTATTGCTCATCAATTAGGTGATCTAGAGCCATTCCTCTACCCACAAATCATCCAAAGCCACAAATCATTAAACCTCAACACCGAGCTTCATGGAAGTCCTTCGATCCGGCATGATCGGGGCGTTTCGGGCTTGTTATTTTTGAAGACGACATCCTTCGTGGAGGCGTGGGCTTGGGAGTAGGCCTTGGCGTGTGGCTACTCTCAAGTCGGTGTCTGGTGTGAGTCCACCTCGCCGGAGTGGCGGAACGACTACCGGGAGTAAGTGAGGCGTTAGGCTCGAGAGCGAGCCGGTCCTTGTGCGCAAGGGGTAGCCTCAACGGAGAGTAGGAGTTGCGGCTCCGAACTTCGGTGAAACAAATTCCGTGTCGCTCCCTCTTATTTACTTTCCGCACTTACTACCGTTGCATTGATTGTGTTGATTGTGATGCCATGTCTTAGTTGCATATTAACTTATTTATCGCTTCCGCTTGCGTATCAATTGAAACTAGGATTGGGTCACTATTAATTTGATGCTTAATTAACAAATAACCGAAAAAGTTTAAAATTGCCTATTCACCCCTCTCTAGGCCATAGGATCCTCTTTCAAGTGGTATCAGAGCATCTAGGTACTCCGGTATTAGCTTCACCGCTAGGAGATGGCTCAAGAGGGGCCTAGGATAGAAATTGAAAAAACTCCTATCTTTGATGGAACAAACTACAACTATTAAAAAATTAGGATGCAATGTTACTTAGAGGCGCTTAGCTACGATGTGTGGGTTGCTTGTGAGACCGGTTATCCGGATCCTCCGGTTGGAACTTTAGCTCTTGATGATGTTCATGCTAAGTACAAGCGCTTTAATGTCATTGCTAGAAATGCTTTACTTTCTAGTGTATCTTTCGAAGTTTTTGATAGCATTGGCAATCTCACTAAAGCTTATGACATTTGGAAGCATCTTAAAAAAACTCATGTTGGTAGCGCCGAGATGCTTGAGGAGAAGCTATCTCGAGTTAGAAAAAGATTTGATCAATTCAAGATGCTACCTAATGAAGTGTAAATGAAATGTTTTTTAGGTTGAACCCTATCGTAAACGAAATTGCCGGATGCTCGGAGAAGAAGGTCTTGGAGGACATTGACGTTTGTCGAAAGATGCTCGATGTTGTGCCATTTAGTTTCAATCCACTTGTGACTTTAATTTGAGCATCCAAGTCAAAACTCAAGAAAATGACACCGACAAAGCTCCTCGGACAACTCAATTCTTATGAAATGCGGCTTCTTGAAAGTGAAGAGTCTCCGCTCAACAAGAAGTCAATTGCTCTCCCCGCCAAAGGCAAAAGTGGGAAGAAAAAGATTGAAATTGAAGAAGATGATAATGACTCCGATGATGCAATTCCGGAGATTGAAGAATTGGCCCTCCTTGTCAAGCGGTCAAGAAAGTTGATCAAGAAGATGAGCTTCCGCGGTGCATCATCCTCTTCAAGGCGAAGACCCATCTCCGAAATGCGTTGCTATGAATGTGGAGAGAAGGGTCACTTGGCGGCAGATTGCCCAAGAAGCAAAAAGAGCAAGCACAAGGCAAGGAATCAAGAGGAAGATGAGGATGACAACAAGAAGAAGTATCGTCACTACCGCAAGAGCGATCACAAATCTAAGGAGAAGAAAAAAGCTCTTGCCGGTCAAAAAACCAAAAAGGAAGATAGCTCAAGCTCATCATCCTCCCAATCCTCCTCCGAAAAAGAAGATACTAGAGCTCATGGGCTAGCCGGACTTGCGATCAAGGAAAATGCTCCTCCGGCTCTTCCCAAGCAAAAGCTTTGTCTCACCGCCAACATACAAGAAGAGGTGATTGGGGAATGGATCACCGACGATGAAGGCTCTTGGGCGGACTCTTCCGACAATGAAAGCACCAAAGTGTCCAGAGTCGCCATCAACAACTCTACACCTCCCATGTGCCTCATGGCACTAGAGGAGAAGGTAACAAATGAGCACCTCTCTAAAAGTGAGCTTAAGCTTTTGATTGATGATTTGAATAATGCTCTAGAGAAGGAAAAATCTAAGAGGAAGAAGTTAATCAAAGTGCATAAAGAGCTTGCGAATGAATTTGAGAATTTGCTTGAAAAACATGAAACTCTAGAGGATGATTATGAAGCTCTAAATTTGCAAGTTGAAATTCTAGAAAACAAACTTGCTAGCTCAAATGTTGTTGATGAAACTCCTCTTGATTGTTCGATTGAAAAATGCAATGTTGGTGTGACTTGTGACTTAATTGACACCATTAATGGTTTACTTAGCTTATCTCATGACACATCTTTGAGCTTGTCACCCACTATCACACCTAATGCTAGCTCATCTTCACCCACTAGTGCTACTTCTTTAAATGAAAATGCTTGTTCTATTGGTATTTGTGGTGTTGCTAAATGTGCAAATGAGCTAGTTAAGGAAAATTTGCTTCTAAAGGATAGAATTGAGCAACTAGACTCTAGCTTAGCCAAAATGCTTGTGGGGAACAACTTTCTTAACAAAGTGTTTCGGGAGCAAAGGTACACCTTGGGCAAGCATGGTTTGGGATTTTATCCCGGGTATTTGCTCAAGGGAGGTTGGGGTAAGCCCAAGCTAACTTTTGTTAAGGGAGGGACCCGTTGTCATATTTTCAAAAATGAGAAACACAAAGCCATTACTTGTCCTCTTGCAAAATCGTCTCAATTCATGTCTAAAACTCAAGTGCTTAATGCTAGTTACATGCTTATGAGGAAGAATGGCTCTACTTATGCAAAATATGTTGGTGCACCCACTGAAAAGAAAGATGTGAAGGCTATTTGGGTGCCCAAATGTTTGATGACTAACTTAAAAGGACCCAAGAAGAAGTCTTGGGTACCTGAAACCCAAGCTTGAATTTGTGTATGTAGGTGAACTACAAGAGCGATGGCCGGCATTGGACATTTGATAGCGGTTGCACTCAACACATGACCGGTAGCTCAAGTATGTTCGCCTCACTAGAGGAGGAGAAGGACCCCGAACACAAGATCACAGTTGGGGATAACTCCAAGCGAAAGGTAAAAGGTATAGGTAAAATTGCAATATCCAATGACCTATCTATCTCTAATGTTCTCTTAGTGGAAGCTTGTAACTTTAATCTCCTCTCCGTTGCTCAAGTGTGCGATTTAGGTTTTGATTGTTTCTTTTCGGTCAACGGAGTTCGTGTTGTTTCCACTAAGGATCAAAGTGTTGCATTTGAAGGCACCCGGTTTCAAAACTTATATTTGGTTGATTTTCAAACCGTGAATCTTCTCAAATCAAGACTTGCCTTATTGCTCAAACCACTCTTGGTTGGTTGTGGCATAGACGTCTTGGACATGTTGGAATGGGCACTTTGAAAAAAGTTTTTAAAGACAACTTGGTTGCTGGAGTGAAGGATGTTAAATTCGAGAAAAATCGTTTATGTAGCTCATGCCAAGCCGGCAAGCAAGTGGCTAATTCTCATCCGACTAAGACATTCATGTCTACATCCCGACCACTTGAACTTTTGCGTATGGATTTATTTGACCCAACCACCTATGCGAGCATAGGCGGTAATTCTTATTGTCCTGTGATTGTCGATGATTTCTCTCGCTTCACTTGGGTATTTTTTCTTACAAATAAATCTCTTGCCGGTGATGTGTTTAAAAGATTTGCTTTGAAAGCTCAAAAGGAATTTGAATCTTTTATTAAAAAGGTGAGGAGTGATAATGGCACCGAGTTTACTAATACAAATGTTGAGGAATTTTGTGATAAGTTAGGTGTCAAGCACGAATTCTCGGCGGCATACACTCCTCAACAAAATGGAGTGGTGGAGAGGAAGAACCGTACCTTGATAGAAATGGCAAGATCAATGCTTGACGAGTATAACACGCCGCATGCTTTTTGGGCGGAAGCCATCAACACGGCGTGCCATGCCATCAACCGTCTCTACCTCTACCGACTCCTTCACAAGACCTCATATGAACTATTAGTGGGACGAAGGCCCAACATCTCTTACTTTCGAGTCTTTCGTTGCAAGGTATACATTTATAAGAAAAGGACTCATTTGGGTAAGTTCCAAAAGAGGTGTGACGTTGGTATCTTGTTAGGCTACTCTTCTCGCTCCAAAGCTTTTCGAGTTTTTAATAATACTACCGGGCTAGTTGAGGAAGCTTATGATGTTAAATTTGATGAAACTAATGGCTCGCAAAGTGAGCAAGATTTGACAAGAAATGTAGGTGATGAGCTACCACATGAAGCCATGGAGTTAGGGGAAATTCGACCCTCACCGGAGGTGCCAAAAGATGAAGTCGTCTCTCCTACCACCTCCATTGATAATCAAGCTCAATACATCTCTCCAACAACTCAAAAACAAGCGGTGGACGGAGATGCAAATTTTGAAGTTGATCAAGCTCAAGGGGGAGGCATTGATCTACAAGTACCGTCCAACAACACCGCTCTCTCTCCAAGGATCATCCCCTAAATCAAGTCATTGGCGATCTCAATCAAGGCGTAAGAACCCGTTCTCATACCGCTAATTATTGTGAGCATCACGCCTTTGTGTCTATTGTTGAGCCCAGGACCATTGATGAGGCATTGGCGGATGTGGATTGGGTGAACGCCATGCATGAAGAACTAAACAACTTCATCCAAAATGAAGTTTGGGAGCTTGTGGAAAGACCGAAGGACCACAATGTCATTGGAACCAAGTGGGTCTTCCGCAACAAACAAGATGAGAACGGTGAAGTGGTGCAAAACAAAGCAAGATTGGTGGCGCAAGGTTTCACACAAATCGAAGAACTTGACTATGGCGAAACCTACGCCCCCGTTGCTCGACTTGAAGCTATACGGTTACTCTTGGCATTCGCCTCTCTATATAACATTACACTTTTTCAAATGGATGTTAAGAGTGCTTTTCTAAATGGTTTTATTGATGAACTCGTTTATGTCGAGCAACCGTCCGGTTTTGAAAACCTCAAACACCCAAACCATGTCTATAAGCTCACTAAGGCGCTATACGGTCTCAAGCAAGCTCCTAGAGCATGGTATGAGCGTCTTAGGGACTTTCTCTTAGAAAAGGGATTTAAAACCGGTGCGATTGATTCCACATTGTTTCTAAAGCCTATAGAAAATGACTTATTTATTTGTCAAATATATGTGGATGATATTATATTTGGATGCACTAACAAATCTAAATGCAAGGACTTTGGAGAAATGATGTCCAAGGAATTTGAAATGTCAATGATTAGAGAACTCACTTTCTTCCTTGGATTTCAAATCAAGCAACTTCGGGAAGGGACCTTCATTTGTCAAGAGAAATACACAAAGGACCTTCTCAAGCGGTTTTCTATGGATGATTGCAAATCGATCAAAACACCAATGGCCACTAATGGGCATCTTGACTTGAATGAAGATGGAAAGCCCGTGGACCAAAAGCTTTATCGCTCCATGATCGGTTCGCTTCTCTATCTCACCGCTTCTCGACCCGATATTATGTTTAGTGTGTGCATGTGTGCTTGCTTTCAAGCATCCCCTAAAGAAGTGCATCTTATTGTCGTAAAACGTATTTTGAGATATCTAAAAATCACTACTAGCCTAGGACTTTGGTACCCCAAGGGAGCGCGTGTTGAGCTTCTTGGCTATTCCGACTCGGATTATGCCGGTTGCAAAATTGATCGCAAAAGCACCTCGGGGGTTGTCACTTGCTAGGACGCTCACTCGTGTCATGGACTTCGAGGAAGCAAAACTCCGTGGCGCTATCTACCGCGGAAGCGGAATATGTAGCGGCGGGGAGTTGTTGTGCTCAACTCTTGTACATGACACGGAAGCTTATTGACTTTGGGCTAAAATTTGAAAAGTGACACTTCTATGCGATAATGAAAGTGCGGTAAAAATAGCCAACAATCCGGTCCAACATTCCCGTACAAAGTACATCGACATCCGACATCACTTTATTCGTGACCATGTTGCAAAGGGTGACGTTGTGCTCGCCTACATGCGAACGGAAGACCAATTGGCGGATATTTTCACCAAACCCTTAGATGAGGCACGGTTTTGCAAATTAAGAAATGAACTCAACATACTAGATAGATCAAATGCGTGTTGATTGATTTTTGTGATTTTTGGGTCTTATTTGAATCTTTTCATTTGCTTTTGACCCTTGTCACATTTAGGGGGAGTTTAATTTCAACTCATGATCTCAAAACTCCCTCTAGTGGTGAAAAGATAAATTTGATTTTGGGTTAGCACATTCTTGTCATTATATTTCAAGCCAAAACAAATTTGAACTTAATAGACTATCCTTATCGTCTTACCACTTCAAACTTCTAAATTTGAAAATCTTATCCCCTTTTGAAAAATTTGCTCCATATACATATTTGTTCTCTTGAAAATCATATGGCATCAAAATTGTTGAAAATATTTGAAAAGGAGCCAAAATTAAAAAACACGTGCTTAAACTCTAAAGTGAACCCCTATGCTTCATTTTCATGCCTATATGAGAAATCAAGGCAAAATTTGGGTTCACACATTTTCTTGGTCTCTAAGATCAAAATTTGGGTTTTTCAATTTGATTTGGTTTCATTTGTCAATTTAGAATCTTATCCCTTCAAAATTAAAAATTTAAAATTACTTCAAATTGCTCACATTTGAATCTTCCTTTGAATTTTGAGCAAAGATGGAGAATATCCCTTCAAAATACTATTTTTATAAAAATTCTTGTATTGGTGGGGCCCACTGGTCAGAAGTGCTAGCAGTAGCGAATTCAGTCTTCATCGGACGCCGTCCGGAAACTCTCGGACGCCGTCCGCAAGGTTTTTGCATGTTGAATTCGTACTGTCGGACGCCGTCCGGTAATCAGCGGACGCCGTCCGACGAAGTCTTTTCAGCGTTGCAATCTTCCTGTCGGACGCCGTCTGGAGTGCTCTGGACACCGTCCGACGAGGTATTATCCGCGCTGCACCCGTACTGTCGGACGCCGTCCGATAGGCGTCGAACGCCGTCCGACAGGGCCCAACTGTGCAGATCGCCCTTTAACTTGCCTCTCCGCCTCCCTCTCTTCTCATTTGTTTTCCCTCTCCTCTCCTAACCAGCGCCGCCCCTGCTCCTTCTCCTCACCGGGGAAGGCCCTCCGGCGAACTCCGGCGACATCCACAACACCGGCGGCCTCCCCTCGTCCTCCTCTTCGATTCCCACCTCGGGGATTGAAGGTGGACGGCCCGTTTCGTGCGCCTCGTCTCCGTCGAGCTCCCCTCCTTTCCCTTACCGGGAAGGGCCTAGGGGACGATCCCCTCGCGCACGGCGGCTTCCTCTTCCCTTCTAGGGCTCGGTAACGACTTTCCGCCTCTTTTCCCCACAAATTCCTTTGATTACCGAGTTCTAGGTTTTGAATACGATTTTCCCGCGCTTGTGTGTAGGGTTGGCTCGTGGTGGGGTTGGCACCTCATCAGTGGATTCTTGACAGTGGATTTGGTTCATCGTGGGATTGGAACCTTGTCGATTGGATTGTTTAAATCGGTGGTCATTTAGTTAGAAGGTTTGATTCGACATGTCGCGTTCATTGAAGAAGTTTGGCAAGGCTCGGCGGGACCTTTGAGTGGTCGTCGTGACAAATGGCGGTAGGGGTGATCTGATTACTTTGATTAGGCGGCTAGCAAAGTGCCGCACCTCCTCGGACAAGAAAAGCTACTAGAGGATACACGCAGATGACATGATGTGGGATACGATTGGAAAAGGGTTATGGGTCTTCTTTTGCTGTTGGCGAGGGCGTTGACGATGACACTTATCTTTGAGGACCCGATAGATGAAGATATTCTTGAGACCGTGGTGGTCGAGGATGAACCCGTGGACAATTTGGTCCTCAAATTGTCCATGGAAACCCTGAGAAAGAAGCGGGCTGTCCCTTATGCAAGATGGTTCCCTCAGCGGCGAGAGGATACCAAAGATTTCAGATTTTACACCAAGTTTCAGAAATAGCTAGGGATGGCAAAAATACCCATGGGTCCGGGTACCCGCAGGTACCCGACCCGATGGGTCCAGCTTTGGGTCCAGCTTTGGACCCATGGGTCTTTTGCTTCGGGTCCTGGTCCGGGTCCGGGTCTGGTTTTGGACCCATGGGTACCCAGACCCGGACCCGAATTGCAGAGGCTGACAAGTGGGTCCATAATATTCCTGCACTGTGCACTCTCACTGTGTCTACCCGTGCCCCCGTGCCCCCCTCGTGGCCTCGTTCCCCAATCCCCAATCCCCCGGTCCCTCATTCCCCCGCCGGCCGCCGCCCCTCTTCCCCCCAATCCTCCCTCCTCCCCTCCTCCACGGCGCCTCCCTCCACGGCGGGATCTCCTCCTCCCTCCTACACGGCGCCTCCCACCTCCACCGGCTCCACGGCGGGATATCCTCCTCCCTCCTCCACGCACGGATAGACAGATGAAGAGATGATTACCGCCACAGTGATCTCTGCAGGTTGGGATATTGACCCAAGTCAACCAAGGTTCTTCAAGGAGGAGATAGGAGACACGCCGAACAACCACTTAACAAAGAACGAGCAGAGGCGGGGGTTTTATCTGGTTCGGGCCTCTCGGGAGAGATAATAGCCCTACGTCCAGCCTTTCTTATATATCAGAGATGAATACAAGAGATGGCTCGACGAGACGAACAAGTCTCGGCGAGGTTATGCGTATACCAGTGCCAAAGCTCTAAGCTAGATGCTAAGATGTAGAACTCAATGCCAGATCAAGTCGTAAAACTCGTCTCCTCTACATGCCGTAGAGGCTCTGTTTATATAGTGTTGATGAACCGACCTACTAAGGGATAATCGGGCCGGGCTAACCACGAGTTCGTAACGAACTCGACATGCCAAATATATCCCGAGGTAGATAAGGAATACTCCTAGTCTTGGGGATCATGACTCCTATTCCAATCCGGGAAACCACGTCCGGGTCTTCACGAAGCCGTGCAGAACTCTGTTCGAGTCGGACTCAAACAGGAATCCTAGGCCGTTACGCACCGTGCCGACCAAGAAGCTGTTCGGCAGGATGCACATGGGCCTGATAGAACCTTCCAGAGAGCTGGGCCCTGGTAGGCTGTTCGATTGGGCCGTCAGAGAGTGGGCCATGGCAATGGGCCGTGATTTTATCCCCGACAGTTCTGTAAGCACATTCCACACAACCACAACAAGAAAAGAGCTAAGACTCGGCAGGAGTAGGACTATTACCCCCTACCTGGGTAAACTCTGTGTGTCGCTCCTCGCCGCGTCCCACGCTCGAATCGAATTGAGCTCGGCTGATTGGCTAGCAAGATAGAAATCTGACTAGAGGTGTGATCCGCAGTGGTTGAGCGGAGAACACGCCGTCAGTGGCGCGCCAGGTAGAGGAGCGCTAGCATCAGTTCCTGCTCTTCGACTTCATCGATGGCGGATCGGCGATCGCGATGGATCGAGGCGGCCGCCAGAGCGCGACGCGGCGTCGGGCTGGCGATGGCGATAGATCAGCCAGGCGGTAGCCGTCCGCCGAGGGTTGGAACCCTGGTGGAAAGCAGCCGCCCCGGTCAAGCTAGGCGACGCCTGGCCTTGGAGGAGTGCACCCAAAGAGAACCTCCATGAGGCGTGGCCTCGCTGACAACCCACGGTTCCGGTGACTCCGGACTCCCGTGGCGCCGTGGTGGCGATTTGCCCTTCGTCGGCGCCGCCCGGCGTGGTACAAGTTTCGGAAGGTGCGGGAACCGGCGTTTCCGCTTCTTCCCGCTCTTTCTTGCCCTCGCACCCCTCTCGCAGATCTCCTGGCGGGAGGGAGCGGGCCGCGACGACAGGAGCCAGGCAACTCCCACGGGGATTCGACGGGGCAGAAATGGCGGTGGACCAGACCTCCGGTCCCATCTGGAGGACCGCCACCTACTGCATGGAGAAGATATGCGCGACAAGCTCCGCGGCGGCGTGACCGAAAGTCTTGCGATCGCGCCGACGCCGCCGTCGCTGGGACCGGCATAGCTCCGTGGAGATTGCCCTCGCCAATAAGGCGGCGCCTCTTGGCGCCACCCAGCGTCGGGCGGCGGACGAGGCGCGTCCAGAGCAGGAGGCTCGGCGTCGGTTGCCGCACCTTTTCAAGGGAGCTGCGCGCGTCCCCGGGCGGAGAGGTTTCGACCGCCCCATCGAGAATCACGACGGCTCCACCAACCCCGACGAGTTCTTGCAGATTTACACCACGGTGATGCGGCCGACCGAGGGTCGGGAAGGTTCCGCGAACTACTTCCCCGCGGTCCTCACCAGCAGAGCCTGCTCGTGGCTCATGAACCTACCCTCGGAGTCAGTGGGGTCGTGGAAGGATCTCTCCGAGCTCTTCATCACCAACTTCGTGGCACGCTCGAAAGCAGCCCGAGTTGAAGACGATCTCCACAATGTGGAAGCGGAAGAAGGGGAGTCATTGTGCGACTACATCCGACGCCTGTCCAGTTCGCAACACCATTCGACATCTCCATCGACGCCGTTATCACGGCCTTCGAGAGGCGCCCGAGACCCTGTGGTTAAGGAGAAGATGGCCACCCATAAGATCAAGGCGACGGAAGAGCTCTTCACCGTGGCCCACAAGTGTGCCCTTCAGCGGAGGCTCGCTCGCCCGGTTCATAAGCGAGGGGCGCAGGGGCACCGAGGCGGGACCTCGAGAAACCCGCCGCAAGGACAAGAAGAAGCGTAAAGCGGCCGAGACCGACAGGTCTGGCCGCCGAGCGCGACGACGACGAAGACGGCGCGACGCGCAGCGCAGCGCGGGCGAAGCGAAGAAAGGAGGAGGCAGCGGCGTCGGCTGAACGGTCCCGCAGGGCGTTGTGGCAACCGCCGTGGCCACGGCGGCCAGCTGCCACGACGACGGGCGAGACCGCCGCCCCGCGAAAGGGAACGGAGGGACTTATCGTCCCATTCACCGCAACAATTCCACGACTTGGTGACCGCCATGTCGTCAAGAACCGGTGGACAAGCGCCCACGAGCAGCAAAGAAGCGTCCGGCAGCGGCAAGGGCAAGGAAGCGCTTCGGCAGCTTCCGGCAAGTGGGCGTGGTCGCCGTCATCCACGGCGGATCGCCACTTATCCGTTCCACGCTAGCTTTAAGCGTACAATGAGGGAGGTGTGCACCGCCGTGTCGGCGTTAGGTCGCAAGGCATTTGGCGTGGTCGAGCAACCGATCGCGTGGCCAAAGCCGATCACCCCGCCAAAGACCGCCGCCTGGGGCATCTCCCGATCGTGGTTGCGCCCACGGTCCGGAATGTCAAGCTAGGGCGGGTGCTGGTCGACGGAGGGAGTTCTCTCAACCTCCTCTCCGCCCGAGTCGTCAAGGCGTTCCAGATCCAGCAGCAGGAGCTTCGACCGGCGCTCCCATTCTTCGGCATCGCGCCGGGGGCTAAGTTCGTCCCTCTGGGGCGCGTCAGCCTCCCGGTGACGTTTGGGGGCTCCGACAACTTCCACACGGAGATGCTCGAGTTCGAGGTGGCCGACTTCGACCTCCCTTACAACGCCATACTAGGTCGGCCGGCGCTGACCAAGTTCATGGCGGCCTGCCACTATGCGTACATGGTGGTGAAGATCCCAGGGCCAGCTGGCCCCATCGTCTTGACAGTGGACCGCCCGAAGGCGCTCCGCTGCGACAAGGACGCTCTCGCTTTGGCGGAGGCAATCGGCGCCCAGAAGGCTGAAGCTTCGACTCTGGGAGCTCCTCCGGTGAAGATCCGTGCCTCCCCCGGTTCGTCCGTGGAGGTTAAGGCGATCTCCCTGAGTGAGTCAGACCCGGCGAAGACCGTTCGGGTGGGCGCCTCTCTCAGCGCCAAATAGGAAGGCGCGCTCGTCTCCTTCCTCCAGTCTAACGCAGACGTGTTTGCATGGCAACCGTCCGACATGGCTGGGGTCCCCAGGGAGGTGATTGAGCATAAGTTGACAACATTCCCCGGCGCGCGACCAGTTATGCAGAAGGTCCGGAAGCAGTCGGTGGAGCGCCAGGACGTTATCCGCCAGGAGGTGGACAAGCTTTTAAGGGCGGGGGTCGTTCGGAGCGTCGCCCATCCTAGGTGGCTCGCGAACCCCGTCCTCGTCAAGAAATCCAACGGGCGGTGGAGGATGTGCGTGGACTTCACCGACCTCAACAGGGCGTGCCCGAAGGATCCGTACCCGCTGTCCCGCATCGATCTCATCGTCGACTCCACGGCAGGATGCGAGTAGCTGTGCTTTCTGGATGCGTACTCCGGGTACCACCAGATTAGCATGGCCGAAGAAGATGAAGACAAGACCGCCTTCGTGACGCCCATGGGCGTCTACTGCTATACAAGAATGGCGTTCGAATTGAAGAATGCAGGCCCGACCTACGAGAGGAGCCATGCATATCGCTTCACCGCCTCAAATAGGGCGGAACTTGGAGGTGTCGTCGGCGACACGGTGGTGAAGTCCAAGAAGGCGAGAGGAGTTGATCGGCGACCGGAGGAAACCTTCGCCAACTTGAGGAAAATCGCATCAAGCTCAACCACGAGAAGTGTGTATTCGCCGTTCCATCGGGCAAGCTGCTAGGTTTCCTCATCTCCCGAGGGGGATTGAGGCGAACCTCGACAAGATCGCGGGCGATCGAGAACATGAAGCCCCGACGCGACTTGGCAGATGCAATGCTTGGTGGTCTGCTCGACTTCGGGCCGCTGATAGCTCGCCTGGGGGATAAAAGCCTCCCTCTACTCAGGCTCCTGAAGAAGACCAACCAATTCGAGTGGACGGCGGAGGCGCAGGAGGCGTTCGACGGGCTGAAGAAGTATCTCACTTCCTCGCCCGTGCTGGTCGCCCCGGACCCGGGCGAGCCGCTGATCCTTTATGTCGCGGCGAACCCCCAGGTGGTCAGCGTGGTGCTGGTTGCGGAAAGAGAAGGTGTTCAACGCCCCATCTACTACGTCAGCAAAGTCCTCCACGACGCCGAGACTTGGTACTCACAACACCAGAAGATGCTCTACGCCGTTCTGACGGCGTCCCGGAAGCTGCGTCACTACTTCCAGGGGAGAGAGATCACTGTCTTGATCAAGTACCCCTTGTGGGAGATTCTCTTCAACCGCGAGGCGACGGGCCGCATCGCCAAGAGGGCCATGGAGCTGGCAGAATTCGACCTCAAGTTCGCTCCCCGAACGGCCATCAAAGGGCAAGCTCGTGGAGTTAAATCGTGAGTGGACTCGGACGAAGAAGCTGATGGCACCCCAGCACCCTCGCCGTGGACTCTCTTCTTCGACGGCTTGTTCCGGCTTGAGGGGGCTAGGGCTGGTGTCGTCCTGGTGTCTCCCACCGGCGACATCGTCCGGCACCTGGTGGTGCTGGAATTCCGCGCTACCAACAACGTCGCGGAGTACGAAGGGCTACTCGCCGGGCTCAGGGTGGCTTCGACCCTCGGCATCCGGCGGCTACAGGTCAAGGGCGACTCTCTCCTAGTCATCAACCAGGCGAGGAAGGAATTCACTTGCGCGGATCCCGTCATGACGGCCTACCTGGCGGAGGTGCGCCGGTTGGAGCGGCATTTTGAAGGTTTGGGCTTCGCGCACGTCCCTCGCCGCGACAACTATATGGCGGATGAACTATCCCAGATTGCCTCGTCAAGGGCACCTGTTCCGGCCGGGGTTTTTGAAGAAAGACTCACGCGGCCGTCTGTCGCAGCCCCCGATTCTGGTGGGGACGACACCTTTCCTGGCGCAGCTCCCACATCTGGAGGAGACGTCACCATTCCTGCCACAGCTCCCCGGTTGGAGGGAGGAGGCGGAAGAACTGCCGAGGCGGTTGAGGCGGAAATGCCAGGCCAGGCAGAGTACGTCGGCGACAATGCTAACGTCGTCACGCTCGTCCGGGAAGGTCAGTGGATGGATCCGATCCTAGCCTACCTGCGGGACGGAGTGATCCCCGACGATGACGCGTCGGCTGAGAAGATAGCGCGCAAGGCCAAGCGCCACATACAGTAGGTGGGGACTGTGACGCCCGTGGCACAAGCGGAGTTTTCTTGAAGTCGCCACTCAGAAGCGGGAGTGCAATCCTCTCTGAGATCCATGGAGGCATGTGCGGGAGCCATTTAGGGAGCTGGGCGTTGGTCGGAAAGGTCTTCCGCCACGGTTTCTACTGGCCTACTGCCCTCCAGGATGCCTTCGAGCTGGTGAGGAGATGCGAAGCGTGCCAATTTCATGCTAAGAAGATCCACCGAAGCGCTGCAAACTAGTCCGCTCTCCTGGCCGTTCGCGATGCAGAAATTTGGACATCTGAGCCCGTTCAGCTGGGCGACCGGAGGTTACACACATCTGTTCGTCGCCGTCAACAAGTTCACCAAGTAGGTTGAAGCCTCGCCAGTCCCGGCGATCACGTCCGCTGCTACCATAAAGCTCATGAAGAGCATCTTCGTCCGGTTCGGTGTCGCCAGCAGAATCAGCACCGACAACGGCGCCCAGTTCAAAAGTGCCGATTTCCAAGACTAGTGCGAAGAGCTGGGTACCAAGCTGTGCTTCGCCTCCGTCGCACACCCGAAGAGCAATGGGCAAGTGGAGCGGGCAAACGCGGAAGTACTCAGAGGACTCAAGACAAGGGCGTTCGACCGCCTGGAGAAGCGTGGCAAGCGCTGGGCGGAAGAGGTTCCCACGGTGTTGTGGGCGCTGCGGACAACTCCCAACAGAGCCACCGGCGAGACCCCCTTCTTCCTGGTGTATGGCTCCGAAGCGGTGCTCCCGTCGGAGCTCACCTTCGGCTCCCCAAGGGTGGCGGCGTTCAGCGAAGATGAGAGACCACGACCGCGTCCAGATGAAGTAAATCTCCTGGAGGAGATCAGGGACAGGGCGGCGATCCGAGCCGCCAGATATCAGCAGGCTCTGCGCCGTTATCAAGCAAGGCGGGTGTGTGAGAGAACACTGGCAGTGGGCGACCTCGTTCTGCGCCAAATTCAAACGCAGCGGCCGCAAATTTGTCTGTCAATGGGAGGGCCCTTCAAGGTGGTCTCAGTCTCCCGCCCAGACTCAGTCAGGCTCGCATTCGAGGACAGTCGCGAATTGGCGAACACTTGGAACGTCGAGCAGCTGAGTGTGTTCAACCCGTAGGTAGCTGTTCCAAGAGCTTTTTTGGCCTTCCTTTGGAGTCGAGCGGCGAGGTCTTCCTCCTTCCCCGCTCGCCTCGGGGGCTGCATTGTACAAAGCCATCTGCAATATAAAGATAAGTTCTATCTCTCTGTGGGCATCTGTTCTTTTTCGCCTTAAGTCTGTTAGAAAACATTCTGTTGAAAGCTTGTAGCGAAAAAGTACTTAAGGCTGATGGCCCCTTAGTTGCAAATAACGCTGAACTTGTGGTCGGGCGAGGCGAGGCGACGGAAGCGGGTTCTAGCCTGGTGTGTCTGCTCGGTCTAGGCAATGCGCCAACGACGGCACCGGCGTCTGGACCACTTCCGGAAGCTAAGCTCTTGCCACGTAACGTTTAAGGTCGGTTTGCCAAGAGGCCATAAGGGTTGAAGTAACCAGATGCCTAAGGAAAAAGTGCTCACTTGCAGCAGAACGTTCTATCTAAAACTTTTGGCGATCAGTTGCTTAGCCCTAAAAGTCTGTTAGAAAGAAAGCATTGCTGAAAGTCGGTGGTGAAAAAGTACTTAGGATGATGGCCCTTAGTTGCAAGGGCTTAACGCTTGAACTTGGTGGGCAAGGCGGAGGCGACAAGGCGGGTTCTAGCTTGGTGTGTCTCGCTCGGTCTAGGCAACAGCGCCAACGACGGCACCAAATGACTAGACCACTTTCGAAGCTAAGCTCTCGCCATAACGACCAAGGTCGGTTTGCCGAGAGGCCATAAGGGTTGAAGTAACCGGATGCCTAAGGAAAAGCGCTCACTTTCAATAGAACGCTTCTGTCTAAAGCTTTTGGCGTTCGGGTGCCCCGGTTCTTTTCGCAAGTAAGAGTTTGCGCAAAAGTTTAATCGAGACTCACGACAGAAAAGCAAGAGTTTGCATTAACAGGTTATATTTACAAGACGAAACAAGCGAAGGAGTCCAGCTACTCCTCGTCATCGCGTCTTCTTCCGAAGCGGCGCGCCCATCATGAATCTGCGGTTGGCGGCAGCGTCGACCAGACCGCTTCGTTCGGTCCGGTGGCGCCAAGGTTCCCGGGCGGCATCGAGGTCAAACAGCGGCGTTTTGGGCAAGGCAGTTGCCCAAGACGAACCGCGCTGCTTCAAGAGCGCCTTGGCGACCGTCTTCGATCGCCCGCGTCCGCATCACCACCGGCAGGTCGCGCAAAACCTCGGGCGGCGCGCCCGCCAGCGCTGAAGCGATCTTGTATTTGCTCTCCTCCAATGAGGCATCTGAGTGACGCCAGCGGGTACAAGACGTCCCGGAAGTCGTGGTAGGCGGTCCGTAGCATGTTGGCGAGGACCCGGAGGCGCTCAGAATGCTCCGCGCGGAGGTCTTGGCATCCAGTGGCCGAGGCAGCGGCGGCGTGCGCCGCCGCAGCCTCGCAGGTCGCCGCCTCCCTCGCGGTCGCCGCTGCTCAAGCACCCGCCGCAGCTCGCCGACGGCCCGCGACGCTGAAGCCAGAGCGCCTTCCCATGCCGCCTAGGTGTGGGCAAGGGCACGGAGCGCCTCGAAGGAGCGCCCGACGTCGGCGGCGATGGCAGCCACGGCGTGGACATCAGCCGCAGCAGCGGCCGGAAGGTCCTCCAGCCTTGGCTCCGGCGCGATCTCCGTGGCGGGAGGTCTCGTCTCCGTTGAAGGAGCCGTGGACAAGCTGGGGGCTGGCGGGTCGCGAGGACCAGAGCCCGAAGCTCCAGAGTCCGCCCTAATTCCATGAAGGAAAAGCAAAACGGGGTTCAGGTATGCAAAAAAACATGCAGCATGCTAACCCTAACGCAAAATGTGCATAAGTGCAGAGAAAGACACCGAGGCGGCGCCCCCGAAGGTGAAGGAGGAAGGGCAGCGTCAAGCCGCCGGTCGCGAGGCGGCGGCGGCGCGAAGCCTTGGCCGGTTCAAGCAAAGCGGCGCAAGACAATGGGCGCCGGCGCAAGAAGAGTCGGCGCGACGGCGGAAACCGGCGCTGTTGCAGCCAACGGCAGGAGGTGCAAGACGAAGAAAGCGCGCAGCGGCGCCAGTTTCGGAAGATCGCCAAGGCTCGCCAGCGGGCGAGCGGCGGCGTCAGCAAGAAGGCCCCACTAGAGGGGCCCGGAGAAAGCGGCGGCCCGACTCGAGGGGCGAGCTCTCTTTGGGCTCGCCTCTCCCTCCTCATCGTCGTCGTCCGGGGAGAGGATGAGGCGGCGCTTCCCGAGAGCGCGCTCGGAGTCGGCCGCCACAACAGGAGGAGCAGCAGCCGCAGGAGCTTCGGCGGTCGTTGGCGGAGGATTGCGGATCTGCAGGGTTCCCCGAGTCACTTGGACCGTGGGACCAGAGACCTCCATGGGAGGCAGCGCACGCAAGTATTGGTTGCGCTCCAGTGGGTCCCGATCGAAGAGAGGCGGATGCTCGCAGAGCGAGAAGTGTCGCCGGACGGCGGACGGAAGTCCCACCACCCATCGCCGAACACGTCGTCCGCAAGCGTTCCTCGGGTGGGCGAACAAGAAAGGAAGTCGCGAGTTGGCAAAGTGACAAAAGTAAAACAAAAGGCGTTCCAAAAAGACAAGAGACCCAAAAAAGAATGAAAGAACACGCACCTCCGCGGGCGACGCGGACTCTATCGTCGTCGCCATAATGCTACCCAGCGGGGCGTGTTCTCACTCGGAGCGAAGCGAGGCGTCGGCGCAAAAAAATCCGCCCGACGTGGGTTCCGGTGAGCCCGTTCTTGGCGGAGCTCGGCGATCGCGCCAAACATCACTTCCAGCTCGGCCGAGTCGTCGGGCATAGACCCCCAGCTGGCAAGGGATTCCGCGGGACCCTCGGGGAGAGCAAGATCATCACAGCCGCTGGAATCTTCCACGTACAGCCAGTATCGGTGTCACTCCTTCCAGCTTGGACTTGACCGCAACCAGATGAAGGCGGCGGCCGGCGGGCGTAAAGTAGCAACTCCCAATAGCCCAGCTCATGGCCAGCTCGCGTCTGCAGCGAAGAGCGGCGCTAAGCGGGAGGTTTAGCATCACCCCCAGAAACATCTCGCAAAGGTGGGCGAAGATGGCCAGCGCGACAACGGAGTTGGGGCGAAGATGGCCGCCTGGATCTCGTAGAAGGCGAGCACCCCCAAGAAGAACTCAGAATATGGCAGGACGAGCCCCGCCAGCACCGCCCAGGTGAAGGTCACGATCTCCCCGTCACGGGGGCTCGGCGCGATGGTGCCAGGGCGGAACCGGGCGTAGGTTGGCGGCACGAACACTTGAAGCCGCGTCACCATGTCTTCGTCGGCGGCGGAGGCGGGCAGAGCTGGCCCAGATGTCATCGCAGCCGGAGCGGCGTCACCGCGGCGACCCTTGCTGCGTTTGGCCACCATGGAATGCGGTGGTGGAGTTGGCGAAAAAGAGAGTGGCAGCAGCGATGGAGGCGATTGGCAGTTTCCGGACTTAGCGTGCAAAAGAGCTCGTCGCAGAGAAGAGAAGCTTTTTATAAAAGGTGCAAGCGAGCGCGACGGTTTGGATTCCGTCCCCACTCGCGCGCGCGGCGCCATCATTGCTCCGCGCGCTTCGGTTTTTCGCGAAAAGCGGCGTAGTTCCCCAAGAAAGATCGTGCGCAGGTGGAGAATCAGCGTCTGACGCGGCGAGAGGTGGGCCCCACATTCGTCTCCGCCGCATGAGAAACGGAAAAAGTATCAGCGCGACGGTTCGCGTATCATGGTGGACCCGGGGGCTACTGTCGGTGTAACAAATACCGGGTACGAAGAGTCCCGAGAAGCGAGCCCTTAGAAGACCGGCGAGGGCCCCATCGTCGGTAGGCGACCGTGCCCCGGCGTGGGCGAGACTTGTCACTTCGCGGGCGAGGGCCCCACGCGTCGGGGCGCGATGGGCGAGCCCTCGGCGTAGGGCCTCCCACTCGTCAAGCTGGGCCAGCGTGGTGGAGGCGTTCGAAAGGAGTCTTCTGGCGAAGGCTTCCCCGCTGCGAAGACGGCGGCGCATTCAATGCGACATTACGTGCGGATAGACAGATGAAGAGATGATTACCGCCATAGTGACCTCTGCAGGCCTGACCAACTGTCATTGTGGCGCAGCGGAATTGACCGGCAGAGAGAATTTGCCATCATCAAGCTCGTCGCCCGCGTCGGAAGGAGCAAGCTGGGCCCCACCATGATCTCATTGGGCGTACTACTTGGTCGAAGCCACTGCGAGGCAGCGTGGGCGGCGCCGTCTTGGCGCATAGCAAGACGTTTTACGTCTCTCCTATCGTGTCCCTCATGTCTTATCGATTATCTTGTCTTTGAAATCTTGTGTGCCTACCCACGGCTCTCTCCTTATTTCGAGGCTTGTATAAAAGGGGCGGAGAGAGGAGGGAGAGGGGGTGGCAGAAGCGTTCTGTAACCACATTCCACACAACCACAACAAGAAAAGAGCTAAGGCTCGGCAGGAGTAGGACTATTACCCTCGAGGGGGTCCGAACCTGGGTAAACTCTGTGTGTCGCTCCTCGCCGCGTCCCACGCTCGAATCGAACTGAGCTCGGCTGATAGGCTAGCAAGATAGAAATCTGACTAGGGGTGTGATCCGCAGTGGTTGAGCGGAGAACATGCCGTCAAGTATGGGATGGGCATACCCATCTAATATAGAAGGCCAAGAGCAAGAGCACGCGGACGAGAATGATGAGGAAGAGCAGGCAGAAGAGGAAACAGAAGAGGAAGAGGAAGAGAAAGAAGAAGAGGAGGCTGAAGATTTTTAAGCCACTCAAATTTTGTAGGTGTAATGTCATTTACTTTGTATTGATATTAATTGAAAAATTCATTTAATTTATGTCATTTTCTTTTTATTAATTGATATCCCTCTAATTTGTGTTCAACTGATTTGTGTAGGATGTTTGGAGCTAAGAAGGGTATCTCTCGCTTGTGGTGTCGCAGCAGGAGGAGAGCAATAGAAGCTAGCACATCTGACGAAGAGGTGGTCGAGTCCGACTCCCAGGAGGATGTGGACTTTCGATGGCTTGGGGAGGAAGGGCAGGAATTTGAGGAGGGGTCGGAGACCGGTGACGAGGGCAACTTTGAGAAAAGAGGAGGTGAGCACACTTCGGGTTGGTGGTTGCAGGCAATTGAATAGGTCGACTTCGAAGATGAGCCGGAGGACGAGGACTGGGAGATGCCGGAGTCCTTTGGAGCCGAGTCCTTGAGCGCCAGCAATAGAAGGCAGGGGAGAAACAAATTGCAAAAAGCCCCCACAGATCCAAGTAAGAGGCCCGTGGTACAGGTTGCCTCCGGGGAGAGGTATGTGGTACAAATTTCTATGTCATTTATTGCTAACCAAAAACTTAATTGCTAACCACTTCTTATGAATTGCACGTGCAGGGTCTTGGTTTGCACCAACAAGGGGCCACAGGAGTCGGGCCCCATGTTGTGCACACTCTTGAAACAACTCTACCCCGGGCGAGTGGGGAAGGGCAAGAATCATCGCCCGGCGATGAAGTGGAGTGACTACTCGCTCAGTATTGATGAAGAGGGAGTAACTCTCGCCGATCGATGCATCGACGAGTTTTGGGTTAGATGTCAATTTTCATTTCTAACTGATGTTTTTGTCTTTGTAACTGTACCTCATTGTTTTTTTCACGTGTTGTTTTGTATTAGGAGAGGTATATGCTTTTCCTTGAGGCGACCTTGGAGGACTACGACGCTTGTCGCCCTGTGCTCGATGCAATGGCGACAAAGAAGCTAAGGGACGCCATCAGGTTAGCCCGATTGGATGCGGTCATGAAGCACAACAAGAAGAAGGGGATTAACAAGATGACGAGGGCACAGGCAGGTCAGGAGTACCTCACGGCAAAAGAGTACAAGCCTTGGTGTCCTGATTGGATGGACAAGTGTCCACGTGCCTAGAAGGAACTATGCAAGCTGTGGGCCTCCAAGGAGTGGATTGAGAAGTCTAAGAGGAGCAGGGAGCAATAGAGATCACGAACCCGAGATCTCAGGCGACCTACCTTGGAGGGCGAGGCATGGGGCATTTAGCGTGATATAGTAAGTATATTTTTTTAACATTAATCATCTTATCTATTCTGGCAATAAGTATTTTTTTTTCACATGTTAACTATTGACTACTAGTTGACTTGATCAGTATTTTTTCACATTTGAATTTAAGCATGTAGGAAGCGGATATCTGAGGACTTGAGCGATGAGTTCACCGTGTGGAGGCACGCTTTTACGCCCGTCTTCTGCCAGACGGCACATGTCCACCAATGCCTCCCGCTGCCTAGGAGAAGATTGTATGTTTACGTTCTTTTCACTTATTTATAGTTACTTTGACTATTTTCGAGCTAATCCGCTTTATAACATATTTGTTTCGCGGGACACATATAGGAACTCATGATTGAGAAGCACGGTCCGAGTGTGACCCGATGAACATGGCATGAACACCGAGCTCATCTCGACAAGTTCGGTGGTGCGAGTCATGGTCGGTCGGGCTTCTGGACTCGTTGGTGCCTCATGGCGCTTTCAAAAGCCGGGCAAGGAACACGTCGACAGCTTCGCCTCCTCTCGGCCCGTGTCGGCTAGAAACTGAAAATAAGTTTATCGAGGCTGCGACAACAAAATGAGCAGCGAGGCAGGCGGAGGAGCGGCGGAGGCGGCGGACGGCGGCGGTGGAAGCGAGAATGGCAGATGGCGTCTTGAGTGAGAGGAGTGGCGTGTTCTCCGCTCAACCACTGCGGATCACACCTGGTCAGATTTTTAGTCGGTAGCCAACTCGATCAAGCTCGATCCGATTTGGCGTCGGGCACAACAAGGCGACTCATGATTTACGAGTTCGGACCCCTCGCGGGTAATAGTCCTACTCTGCCGAGCCTTAGCTCTTTTCGATTGTGGTTGAATGGGAATGTATTTCTGAGTGTCTCGAATACCTGAGCGCTTCTCCCCTTTTTTCCCTCCTCTCTCCCTCCTTTTACACAAGCTTTGAAATTTTGGCGGGAGAGCAGGGGGTAAGCGTCTGATGCTCTCGGTGCTTGACAAGACCTGACGAAGAGGCAGCGTGCTGCATTGCCCACGCCGCTGCTGCGCCGCCCTCGCGTGCCGCCAAGTGGCCTCGACCCCCTGATCCACCGGTGAGTCTGCGGGTGGGGCCTACTGCTCCTCGACACAGGCGGCCTCCTCAAGCAAACCTTCTCTCTGCCGGTCAATTCTTACGCGCCACAGATGTGACCTTTCGGAGACTGCAAGGGTCCTTTGTGGCGGTAATCATTTCTTCCATTGTCTATCAGCGTGATGTCTCATTAAATGCTTCGTCCCCAGCGATGAGGGGCCGTCTGAAGACTCATACGCAATGCTCACTGCCGTCTTGGGCCCGCTGCGTATGAGGCCCCTGTCTCGGGGCTCGCCCAGCACTTTGGCCGCGTGGGGCCCTCGCCTCTCGTCGGAGGGGCGCAATGCGCCCCTGGCGCGTGGGGCCCTCGCCTCAGGCCGCGCCCTTTGGCGTGGGGCCCTCGCCTCATCGTCGGAGGGGCTCGCCCGCGCACCGCTGGCGGCGTGGGGCCCTCTCGGCCTCTTGAGGGGCTTTCGCTCGCATTGGCTTGGGTCCTTGCTCGCCCGCTTTGCAGCGTGGGGCCTCCTTGCCTCTGAGGGCTCGCCCATTTGGGCCTTGCTTTCGCCCACTTTGGCGTGGAGCCCTCACAGCCTTCGAGGGGCTCGCCCAGCATGTGAGGCCTTGCTCGCCCGCGACGCGTGGGGCCCTCCAGCCTTCGAGGGGCTCGCCCTGTGGCCCTGGGCCTTGCTCGCCCGCTGTGGCGTGGGGCCCTCTCGGCCTTCCTAGGGCTCTTTGTACCCGGTATTTATTACACCGACAGTAGCCGGGTCCACCATGATCTGTGAACCGTCGCAGAGATACTTCCGTTTCTTGTGCGGCGGAGGCGAATCGTGGGGGGCCCACCTGCGGCGGCCGTCGCTGATTCTCCACACGCACACGATCTTCCTTGGGGAACTCGCCGCTTTTGGGGAAACCAAAAGCAGCGGGGCAATGATGGCGCCCAGCAGCGTGAAGCGGAATCAAACCGTCGCTTTTCGCCACGCCTATAAATACTTCTCTCGGCGCGCATAATCCTTCCGCCGCTAAGTCTTCAAGCATCCTTGCCTTCCTCATTGCTACTCTGACCTTTTCGCCCGCCGCCACCGCCAAATTTTCCATGGCTCCCAAAGCGCGGCAAAGGGCCGCCATGAGACGCCGCACCACCCTTCGGGAGCTGTTACGCACTGCTTCCACCGTCGATGAGGATCAGTGGCGGCGGCTTCGAGTCTTCGTGCCACCGACCGCCGCCCGGTTCAGCGCCCGGCACCATCATGCCGAGTCCTCGCGCCGGGAGATCGTGACCTTCTCTGGCGTCTTTGGCGGGCCTTGTCCCGCCGTACTCGAAATTCTTCTTGGGGTGCTTTCGCCTTCTACGGGATCGAGCGGCGCACCTTCCTCCCAACTCGATCATGGCCTGGTCATCTTCGCCCGCCTCTGCGAGATGTTCTGGTAGCGATGCAAACCTCCCGCTCTGGCGCCGACTCTACATCCTGCACAGCTTTCGCGCTTCGGCGCGGTTGGGAAGCTGCTACTTGGCGCTCCATGACGCCGCCCGCCTTTATCCTGCCGCGGTCAAGTCAAGCTGGAAGGATCGGCACCGGCGGTGGCTGTCTGTGGAGGACTCCGCTGGCTCTGACGATCTTGTTCTTCCAGCGATCATGAGCCCTTTGCCGCCCATCGGGGCCCGGCCGACGATCTAGCAATCGGAGGTGATGGCGGCGCGCATTGCCGAAGCTCCGCCGCCGGGGCTCACGGAACCCGTGGTGGCGGACTTTTCTTGGCGCCGCCTTTGCCGCTTCGGCAAAGCGCGCCCGCTGGGCGTATTCGGCGGCGCAGCGGGACCCGACTGCTCTTGGAGGTGAATACTCTCGCATTCTTTTGGATTTCGTACCTTCTTTCTTTCCATTTTTGGCTAATAGCCAACTCGGCGCTTCTTCTTTGGGTGTTAATTTGGTGGGAACGTCAGGCGGCGTGCTCGAGGCTGGTGGCGGGGCTTTGACCACGCCGACGGCGACATCGCCCTCGCCGGCGGGCATCCGCCCCTCTGCGATTGGGATCACGGGGCGCAACCCTTACTTGCGGCGCTGCCCCATGGAGGTCTCTGGTCTGCGGTCCAAGTGGCGGGGACCACTGCGAGATCGCGAGCCGCCCTCGGCGACCGCCCAAGCTTCGGCGGCTGCTGCTCCTGCCGTGGCGGCCGACTCGCCCAGCGCTCTCGGGAAGTGCCGCCTCATCCTCGCCGTCGGCGGCGGCAGCGAGAGGGAGGCGAGCCGAAGAAGCGCGCCCTTCAAGTCTCGAGCTTCCGCCGCCACCGCTGGCCCCATCCGGCGAAACCTGCTGCTACCGCCGCCGCTCGCCACCGGGCGAGCGCGGCGACTCTTCAAGCTGGCGCCGCTGCGCCGGTTTCTTCCGCCTCCTACGCCGACGCTCCTGGCGGCGGCTCTTCTGCCATTGGCGCTTCTGCCGGCACCGCTTCGTGCAGCGCCGGCGTCTGTTCGGCAGCGGTGACGCGACCGCGCCGCCACCGCCGCCGCAAACAAGCGACTTGAACTCCCCTTCAGCTTCGCCGCCAGGCGCACCGCTTGAGTTGGTTTTCCTGCGCTTACGCACACGCCGTATTAGGGTTAGCATGCTACGGTTTTGCATACCTGAACCTGTTTGTCCTTCTTGAACAGGCGGGCTGGGCATCGAGCTCCGCTTCCGCGACTTCGCCACCCCGGCACGCCGCCCGCTCCTTCGACGGAGGCGCTGCGTGGCAGCGGAGAGTTCGCCGGCGCTGGCGGCGGAGAACCCTCGCCACCTCGTCGGTGCGCGCCGCCATCTCGGCCGTGACCGCCCGGCGTGGGGCGTTCCTTTGAAGCGCCGCACCCTCTCCGCACTGGGCGGCGGGAGGAAGCCCTTGCCTTGGCGGAGCGTCTGCCGGCGAAGCTGCGGCGGGCCTTGGCCAAAAACCGCCGCGAAGGAGGCGATGACCAGCGAGGTGCGGCGTAAGCCGCCTGCTTGCCTCGGCCGTAAACAGATCAAGACCTCCGCTGGAGCACTTCGGCGCCTCTGGACCCTCGCCGACATCTTGCGACCGCCTATCTGCGGCTTCCGGGCGCCCGCATCCACTAGGTGTTTCCTTGCATCCCTCATTGGAGGAGACGGTTGCAGCGATCTGTTGGCGCCGTGGGGACGAGCCGCCCAAGCCTGCGCGTCCTTCCGGTGGCGCTGGACGCTTGGCGATCGAAGCGGTCGCCAAAGCGCTCTCGGCAGCGCGGTTCATCTTGGGCAAGCTGTCTTGCTCGAGCGCGCGTTTGATCTCGACGCCGCCACCGGGAGCCTTCGCGCCGGCTGGACCGGTTTGAGCGGTAGCGCTGGTTGACACCGCCGCCGACGCGTGTCCATGATGGGGGCGCCGCTCGGTGGAAGATGAAGACCGGGAGGAGTAGCGAGACTCCCCGCCTTTTTGCCTTGTAAATGTTGCCTATCAATGCAAACAAACTTTTGTTCTTTTGTTGTGAGTCTCACTTGAACTTCGCACAACTTTAACTTATGGAATTGAATTGGGGCACTGGCAAAGGTTTTAGATCAGCGATTACGCGCAAGTGGCGCTATTTTTTAGGCATCTGGTTACTTCAACCCTTATGGCCTCTCGCAACCCGACTTAAACATTACGTGGCGAAGCGCTTAGCTTCGGAAGTGGTCTAGTCGTTGGTGCCGCCGTTGGCGCATTGCCTCAGAACCGAGCCGACACACCGAGCTAGAAGCCCGCCTTCCGTCCGCCGCAAGACGCAACGGCGTAAGTTATAAGCGTTTGCCTTTGCAACTAAGGGCCATCGGCCTTAAGTACTTTTCGCTACCGACTTTTCAAAGAATGTTTTCTATGAGACCTTTCTAAGGCTAAGCCAGCGATCGCCAAAAAGCTTTAGAGCGTAGCTTTCCGTTGAAAGTGGCGCTTTTCCTCGGGCATCGGTTACTTCAACCCTTATGGCCTCTTTGCGAACCGACCCTAGACATCGCGTGGCGAGAACTTAGCTTCCGGAAGTGGTCTAGTCGCCGGTGCCGCTGTTGGCGCATTGCCTAAACCGAGCCGACGCACCAGGCTAGAACCCGCCTTCCGTCCGCTTCGCCTCGCCTAACATGAGTCGAGGCGTTAAATCCTTACAACTAAGGGCCATCGCCTTGAGTACTTTTTTTGCCGGCTTTCACGGAATGCTTTCTAAGACTTGAGCGAAAAAATAAGCAGATGCCCACAAGGAGACATAACTTATCTCTTATTGAAGATGGCTTTGTACTGCATGACCCGAGGCGGCGGTGAAGGAAGAAGACCTCGCCGCTCGGCTCAAGGGAGGTCTAAAAAAGCTCTTGGACTGCTACCTCACGGTAGAACTTCCTCGGTACTCGACGTTCCAAGTGTTCGCCAATTCGACCGTCCTCGAATGCGAGCTGACCGAGCTGGGCGGGAGATCGAGACCACCTTGAAGGGCCCTCCACGGGAGGCAGTTTGTTGCACCCGCTGCGCTTGGATTTTCTTGTGAGCGAGGTCGCCGACCGCCAGGTGTTCTCACACACCCCGCTTGCTTGATAACGGCGGCGCCTGCCGATACTTGGCGCCCGGATCGCCGCCTGTCTCGGATCTCCTCCGGAGATTTACTTCATCTGCGCCGGTCGTGGTCTTGATCTTCGCTGAACGCCGCCACTCTTGGGGAGCCAAGGCGAGCTCGATGGGAATACCGCCTCGAGCCATACACCGGGAAGAAGGGGTCTCGCCGGTGGCTCTGTTGGGAGTTGTCCGCGGCGCCCATAATCTGGTGGAAACTTCTTTCGCCCAGCGCTTCAAGCGCTTCTCGGCGGTCGAACGCCCTTGTCTTGAGCCCTTTGAGTACTTCGCGTTCGCCCGCTCCACTTGCCCATTGCTCTTCGGATGTTAGCGGAGGCAAAGCACGACTTGGTACCCAACTCTTCGCACTGATCTTGGAAATCAGCGCTTTGAAGCGAAAGCGCCGTTGTCGATGATGACTCTGTTGGCGACACGAACCGGACGAAGATGCTCTTCATAAACTTGATAGCCGCTGCGGATGTGATCGCGGGACGGCGAGGCTTTAACCCACTTAGTGAATTTGTCGATGGCGATTTAACAGATGAGTATATCCTCCGATGCGCCGCTGAACGGGCCGAATGTCGGCCCCGGACCACGAACGGCAGAGAGCGGAATGGTTTGCGGCGCTGGGCGGTCGGTGGATCTGCTTAGCATGAAATTGGCACGCTTCGCATCTCCTCACCAGCTCGAAGGCATCCTCGGAGGCGATGGGCCAAGAGAAACCGTATAAAAGCTTTCCCAACCAACGCGGCTCACTGCCCTCAATGGCTCCCGACATGCCTCCATGGATCTCGAGAGAATTTCACTCCCCGCTTCCCGAGTGACGCACTTCAGTAGAACTCCATTTGCGCCCTAGCGGTACAGGTCCCCACCTACCAGGGCGTAGCGCTTGGCCTTGCGCGCTATCTTCTCAGCCGACGCGTCATCGTCGGGGATCACTACATCCCGCAGGTAGGCTAGGATCGGATCCATCCACTGACCTTCCCGGACGAGTGTGACGACGTTCTGTACATTGTCGCCGATGTACTCCGCCTGGCCTGGCGTTTCCGCCTCAACCGCCTCAACAGTTCTTCCGCCTCCTCCCTCTAACCGGGGAGCTGCAGCAGGATCGGTGACGTCTCCTCCAGAGGTGGGAGCTGCGTCAGGGAAAGCGTCGTCCCGCCGAGTGGGGGGCTGCGGACGGACGGCCACGTAAGTCTTTCTTCAAAGACCCCACGGAGCAGTGCCCTCGGCGAGGCAATCTGGGATGTTCATCCGCCATGTAGTTGTCGCGGCGAGGATGTGCACGGCCCAAACCCTCAAAGTGCCGCTCAACCGGCGCACCTCCGCCGAGTAGGCCGCCATGACGGGATCCGGAGCAGAAAATCCTTCCTCGCTGGTTGATGACCGAGAGAGTCGCTTTTACTTGTAGCCCGGATGCCAAGGGTAAACCGAGCCCGAGCCAGCGGCGATCCTTCATACTCCGCGACGTTGTTGGTGGCGCGGAAGTCAGCACCACCAGTGCCGGATGACATCGCCGGTGGGAGACACCAGACGACGCCGGCCAAATTTCTCCAACCGGAATGAGCCGTCAAGAAGAGAGTCCATGGCGAGGTCTTTGGGGTGTCTTCGGCTTTCTGTGTCGCGGAGTCCATTCACGCGAACTCCACGAGCTTGCCCTTTTATGGCCGTTCGGGAGCGAACTTGAGATCGAATTCGCCACTCCATGGCCCACTTAGCGTCGACCCGTCGCCTCGCGGTTGAAGAGGATCTCCGCAAGGGATACTTGGTCAACACGTGACTTTCGCCCTGGAAGTAGTGGCGTAGCTTCGGGATGCCGTCGGACGGCGTAGAGCATCTTCGGTGCTGTGAATACCTTGTTTGGCGTCGTGGAGGACCTTGTCGGCGTAGTAAATGGGCGCTGAACGCCTCTCTTTCCGCCACCAGCACCGCTGACCGCTGGGGTTTGCCGGCGTAGAGGATCAATGGCTCGCGCCGGTGCAGGCGACCAGCACGAGCGGGAGGTAAGATACTTCTTCAGACCGTCGAACGCCTCCTGCGTCTCCGCCGGCCCACTCGAACTGGTTGGTCTTCTTTAGGAGCTTGAGCGGTGGGAGACTTTTATCTCCCAGGCGAGCTATAAAGCGACCTCAGGGAGGTCAGCGACCCACCAAGCACCGTGATCCGCCAAGTCGCGTCGGGGCTTCATGTTCTCGATCGCCGCGATCTTGTCGGGGTTCGCCTCAATCCTCCGGGAGACGAGGAATCCCAGCAGTTTGCCCGACGGAACGGCGAACACGCATTTCTCCGGATTAAGCTTGATGCAGTACTTCCTCAGGTTGGTGAAGGTTTCTTCCAGGTCGCCAATTAACTCCTCCGCCTTCTTGGACTTCACCACCAGATCATCGACATACACCTCCAGGTTCCGCCCTATTTGGGAGCGGTGAGCGATATGCATGGCCCGCTGATAGGTTGGGCCTGCATTCTTCGATCAACGCCATCCTTGTATAGCAGTAGACGCCCATGGGCGTAACGAAGGCGGTCTTGTCTTCATCTTCTTCGGCCATGCTAATCTGGTGGTACCCAGAGTACGCATCCAGAAAGCACAGCTGCTCGCACCCCGCAGTTGAGTCGACGATGAGATCGGCGCGGGCAGTGGTATGGATCGCCGCACGCGCCTTGTTGAGGTCGGTGAAGTCCACGCACATCCTCCAACGCCCGTTTGATTTCTTGATGAGGACGGGTTCGCGAGCCACAGGATGGGCGACATCGCGACGCACCCGCCCTTAAGAGCTTGTCCACCTCTGCCGGATAACTTCTGGCGCTCCACCGATTGCTTCGGACCTTCGCATGACCGTCGCGCCGGGAACGTCGCCAATTTGTGCTCCATCACCTCCACGGGACCCCAGCCATGTCGGACGGTTGCCACGCAAACACGTCTGCGTTAGGCGGAGGAAGGAGACGAGCGCGCCTTCCTATTTGGCGCCGAGAGGCGCCCACCGAACGGTCTTCGCTGGGTCGACTCACTCGGGAGACCGCCTTAACCTCCGCGGACGAACCGGGAGGCACGGTTCGCCGGAGGAGCTCCTGAGTCAAGCCTCGGCCTTCAGGCACCGATCGTCCCGCCAACGCGAGCGTCCTTGTCACAGCGGGCGCCCCGGCGTCCACTTTCAAACGATGGGGCGGTGGCCCCGGATCTTCACCACCATGTACGCATAGTGGCACACCGCCATGAACTCTGTTCAGCGGCCGACCTAGTATGGCGTTGTAGGGAGGTCAAAGTCCGCCACCCGAACTTGAGCATCTCGGTGCGGAAGTTGTCGGACCTCCGAAGGTTACCGGAGGCGATGCGCTCGGCCGAGGCGGACTCGGCCCGGCGCGATGTCAAGAATGGGAGCGCGGCGAAGCTCCGCGCTGGATCTGGGCGCCTTGGCGGCCGGCGACAGGAGGTTGAGGGAACTCCTCCGTCTACCAGCACCGCCCTAGCTTTACATTCCGGACCGTGGGTGCAACCACGATCGGGAGATGCCCAGGTCGCGGTCTTGGTTGGGTGATTGGCTCGATGAACGCGATCGGTCGCTCCGACCACGCCCCGCCTCATCGACCCAAAGCCGGCACGGGCGGCGCACACCTCCTCATCGCACGCTTAAAGCTAGCGTGGGGCGGATAGGTGGCGAACGCCCGTGGATGACGGCAACCTCGCGCTCCGCCTGCTGAAAACCAAGCGAAGCCGTCTCCTTGCCCTTGCCACTGCCGGACGCCTGCTGCTGCTGCTCGTGGACTCGCTTGTCCACCATCTTGCCGACGACATGGCAATCCGCCAAGTCGTGGGAGTTGTTGCGGTGAATGGGACAATAGGGCCTTCCGTCCCACTCACGGGGGCGATGATCTCGCCCTTCGTCGCGGCCATGAGGGCCGTCGCGCCGCGGCGATCGCGATAGTACCGCCTCGGCCGCCCCTCTGTGGACCGTACCCGCGGCGCCGCGACATCCTCCTCTTTTCGCGCCGCGCGCGCCCATTCTTGGCGGTCGTCGTCGTCGTCGTCGCCGTCGCTGGGCGGCGGCCATGACCTGCCGGTCTCGGCCGCTTTACGCTTCTTCTTGTCCTTGCCGCCGGGGTTCCTCGAGGTTCCGCCTCGCCGCCCGCAGCTGGCCCGCCAGCAGCGGCTGGGCGTCTGACCTCGCTGAAGGGCGCTTGTAGCGCCAAGGTGAAGAGCTCCTCCGTCATCTTGATCTTGCGGGTGGCCATCTTCTCTTTGACCTTGGGGTCTCGGGCGCCTCTCCTGAATGCCGTGACCACGGCATCGATGGAGATGTCAGGGATGGTGTTGCGGACCTGACTGAAGCGCCGAATATAGTCGCGCAGCGACTCTCCCTTCTTCTGCTCCACGTTGTGGAGGTCGTCTTCTACCCGGGGCTGCTCGAAGGTGCCCTGGAAGTTGGTGACGAAGAGCTCCGAAACTTCTTCCATGACCCCACGGACTTGAGGCAGGTTCATGAGCCACGAGCGGGCTCGCCCGGTGAGGACAGCGGGAAAGTATTTCGCGAACCTTCCCGACCCTCCGATCGGTGCATCACCGTCGTATAGATCTGCAAAAACTCATCAGGGTTGGTGGAGCCGTCGTACTTTTCGATGGGGGCCGGACGAAACCGTTCCGGCCACTGGACGCGGGCGTGACTCCTTAGAAAAGCGCGGCACCGACGCCGGAGCCTCCTGCTCTGAACGCGGTCCTCGCCTGCTGCCCCGTCGCCTAGGGCGGCGCCAAGAAGCGCCACCCTCGGCGGGGCAGCTCTGCGGGAACCTCTTGCTGGTCCCAGCACAAGCGGCGGCAGTGTGATGTCGCAAGGCGGTCGCGGCCCTGCGGAGCTTGTCACGAGTCTTCTCCATCAGACAAGTGGCGGTCCTCGGATGGGACCGGAGATCGCAGCCACCAGACGCGCTCGGCCGAGCCCCGTGGGGTCGCGCTCTTGTCGTCTTGGCCCGCCCTCCTCACCAGAGATCTGCGAGAGGAGTGCGAGGGCAACAAAAAACGGAAGACGCGGAAACGCCGGTTCCCCGCCTCAAACTTGCACCACCGCGCGGCTGGCGGCCGACGAAGGGCTAAGTCAGGCCAACCAACCACGGCGCGCCGGGAGTCGAAGTCACCGGAACCGGTGGGTTTTCCAACAAGGCCCTGGCCGCATGGAGGTTCTGTGCTGGAGTGCACTCCTCCAAGGCCAGGCGCCGCCTAGCTTGGCCGAGGCGGCTGCTTTCCGCCAGGGCTCCAACCCTAGGCGGGCGGCCACCGCCCGGGTGATCCACCGCCATCACCGCGGCCGACTCCGTGGCCACGGCTCTAGCGGTCGCTTCCGAGATTAGTCGTGGTGCGTCCAAAAAAGCTGATTTTTGAAAATAGCAAACAAATAGTAAATAAATTCAAAAAACATACGGAACTTGGTCACTGGCTACATTTCAGTGAGACGAACAAGATCAACGGTTCGGATCAGTTGTTAGGCATCTCGGATTTCGAAAACGAGTTGGGAGCACAGAGAGATCCGTGCTCTGGGGTGCACACTAGCTATATATATATATATATATATATATATATATATATATATATATATATATATATATATATATATAGAGAGAGAGAGATAGAGAGAGAAATGCTAGCGTACTCTGGGGTGTACGGATCCATCCGTACTCCTAACGCGTTTTTGAAATCCGAGATTATTATCGACCGATCCAAACCATTGATCTTATTCATCTCACTGAAATGTAGCCAGTGACCAAGTTTCGTATTTTTTTTTGAATTTATTTACTATTTATTTCCTATTTTCAAAAATCAGCCTTCCAATTAGTCGTGGTGCGTCCAAAAAAGCTGATTTTTGAAAATAGGAAACAAATAGTAAATAAATTCAAAAAAATACGAAACTTTGACACTGGCTACATTTCAGTGAGACGAACAAGATCAACTGTTCGGATCGGTTGATAATAATCTCAGATTTCGAAAACGCGTTGGGGGTACGGACGGATCCGTACACCCCAGAGTACGCTAGCATTTTGTGTGTGTGTGTGTGTGTGTGTGTGTGTGTGTGTTTGTGTTTGTGTTTGTGTGTGTGTGTGTGGGTGTGTGTGTGTTTGTGTTTGTGTGTGTGTGTGTGTGAATTGTTGGCCTGTGTACCTTTTGCCTTGGCGTGTATTAGCCAAGCTAGTTGCTTCAGGTGCTGGTGTGGCCATTGCGAGTGTTGGCTCCTCATTTGTTGCGGTGTCATATGTTTCCTGTATGCGCATATGATTAGAATTTGATATTATTAACAAGGGAAAGTATTGACTAAACAAATACTGCCTTTATTCACCTCATTTGACGTTGCAGTTTTAAGATGAAGTAGTACTGGATTAAATGATTCCACCACATAATGAAGTGTATCCTGCTCAAATGTTCTTTCCATGATTTTGGCGATGACATCATATTGTTTTCCAAAGAGATTTGTTATCTATGGGGGTATGAAATTGTCAGTGTGTTTTGTCATGCTCCTAAGTGCATCAACAAGAAATCCACTGAGCTGCTCAGCTAGACTGCCAAAGAATTTGAAGTAGGCTTCTTCTGCAGTGGGGTTTTCTATTTCAGAAGGATCGGTACATTGAAAAGTGATTTGATAACTGTTAAACGAATTGCATTAGTACAATATATAAGAAGGGGAGTATAGTAATAGCTTGTATGGAATGCATACCGTGTAGAGGGTGTTGCTACGCCGCATAAGCTGCAGTAAAATGAGCCATTTCGGTGCTCAAGTGTTTTCCTGCATCCACCATATACGAACATTACCACCTTCGTAACACCTGCGACCCGTACGTGCATTACTTTTATGTCACATGTTACCCTGATAAACTAAAAAAGTAATGCAGGGCAGTTTCTTATATATAGAAAGCAAAACTAGGTCTTTTTTGCTCAGCAAAGGCCTGAGGTAATTGCAAAACATATGTACACAGGACATGAGACTAGGTCCGAAAACACATTGGTGGTTGCTGTCATTCAGTACCAAGGTTTTTTAGAAGCAGAGTGCGGCAGTTCTCCAATTATGCTACAGCTAATAGCATACCTCTATAAGAAACTATAAGAAGCACTGAACTAATGAACAAAATTATGACCTGCTAACCTGGTGTAAACTTTTCTATGATATGGGTATTAGCTGACTGTAGCTCTGCAAAGGTCAATGTTGTCGGTTCAAACTCATGCGACCCTGATAAACTGAAAAAGTCATGCAAGGCAGTTTCTTATAACCGGGTCTTTTTTGCTCAACAAAGGTCTGAAACGCCCAATTTGGCCATATATATCTCCAGAGGCTGACCCAGAGGGGGTAATTGCATATGGAGAGCCAGGCCCAGATGGATGAGAAGTCAACCAAACACTTTACTTTTGTATCTGTAAATGCAAAAATTTTGGAATGCAGACAACCAAACAGCCTATAAACGAATGCAAGATATAACTATACAAGTACTTCGGGTACGAGATTCTACCATAATTCAAGGACGTCTGAGTTAGCCTCTTTTGTCCTTTAATTCCTCACCACTTGCAAAAATGAGGTCAGGAAGAAACGGTTTTTTTTTTCTAAACACAGCCGTCAAAACTAGAAGGGGATGCTTTACAAAGAAAACCATAGAGTTAAAATAAGTCAATAAAAAATACAAGTAAAAAAGGTGTATTTCAATAAAATAGATTTAAAAAATATATCAACATTCGTATAAAAATACAAGCAAAAAAGGTGTATTTTAATAAAAAAGATTTAAAAATATATCAACATTCGTATAATGCCAGAGGAAAAGTTGGTTTTCACAAATCTCAGCAAGGTGGGTGGTTTGATGGGTTGGCTAGCTTTTTTCCGCCGTTTTTTTCCCCGGCAAGCCTCTTTTTTCCCCGGCCATGCGAGCGTGCGCGCGCGCCCGGCCTGGCCACAGGACGCGCGCCTCCACGTTTCCCCGGCCTCGCGCGCCACAGGCGTGCGTATGTGGACCAGTGATGTTATATGAAGCAGTCACGCAGAGGCGCAGTGTATTACTGTTAAGGACGCTGCTCATCATTGCCTACTTTCGCAGGACCCATAAACATCTTCCGAATTCCAAACTTCCAAGTCAAAAAACGCACTAGTAAAAATCAGGCAGAAGTTCATCATGCAGATGCTGCCACATTGACTTGGTCGCTACTTTATTTTCTTATGGCAGTGACCTGTTCGGTGTTCGCACGCTGGCAATAACCAATGTTAATTCTTGCCTCGAGATTGCCTTCCCTTGTTCTCTCCTCCACTAGCATTTTCTACTCCTATTGATCGATGCCGGTAGGATTTACGCCAATGTAAGATCACGAACGATACCAGAAGATACGATATTTGGTAACGCAGTTCAGCTTTCGTCTACATCTGCAGGGCTCTGATTATGCGTGCTCCTCCCCCAAACCATAATACCGCAATACACCGGCTGATCTGGTCACGACCACATGCCGGCCGCTGACCCCCTCAGGCTTATGCTACTATTATGAAGTCGTTGACATGGTTACACTAGGGCTACCTCCCTTTAAATAGTGAAGGTTTGGCTAGAGTGTGATATCCCTTGGGCCTTAGCCCATGCCGGCCCACTTAAGGTTGATATTAGGCAGTGGGGGAAGGGAGTCCGGCAGTTTTCTCCTGGGAACTAAACCTAGCTAGCCGCCGCCCCCATCTGCTCTTGCCATCGACGTCGCCTTGCAGCCGCCGTGCTGCCGTGCAGTAGCCACCGTCGCTGTGCCGCGCCACCGCCATCGCCGCGCCACACCGACGCCGTCCAGTGTCGTCCCCGCCGCCATCCAGTGCCGTCCCCGCGGCCGTCCGGTGCCGTTCTGGTGCCTAGCAGAAGGGGAGATGGTCGCCGGGTGAGGTGAAGAGGGAAGGGAGCCGCGGTGGGAAGGGGGAAGAAGAGGAAGGACAAGGGGAGGGTGGCCAGCTAGGAGGAAGGAGAAGGATTTAGGGTTTGGTGCAAACCCTAGGGTAACGATTTCTTGGTCTCTCTTCATGAAACCTTCATTCTTTGTATTCGTTGAGCCCCGATCTATGAGGATTAGCGACATTTGCGATTGGGTTTTAGGCATGTTCATGTGGAGTCCAATGCAGTGAGCTTTAACTCGATTTTGGGTTAATTCCGTGAGGAATTGGAGCCCAATCCTATGAGGAAGAACATCGGCGTCGTTCTCATCTTTCCGTAGAGCCCAAGAATGCGAGTTTTGGCCCAACGGTTTAGGATTTATGCCCAAAACAGTACTGCTGTCCGGATAGGTTCCGAGTTATGGCGGGATGTAGGTTTAGGAGGGGATTAATAAGTCTTTGTTGATGGAAGGTTGTAGTTGTCGTTTAATAGGTTCGCTTATGTACATGTTGAATGGATGGTGCTCATGTTTAGGTGGTATTTGCTTTTGATCAGTGAGTAATTAGTTGGTTGGATTGAATTTTAAGAGATTGTCGAGAGCAGCAGCAGCTTGTAGCCTAAATTCGAGGTATTTTTGGGAGGAATTAGAGCTCCTTCATTTTGAATGAAAGTTAGGTTATGTTCTCAGCTTTCCAAAGTGTCCAAGAGCGCATGAATTGGATTTACGGTTTAGGAGATACGATTGTTTTCGTACTGCTGTCCGGTTCCGGACGCGACCGGAATAGATGGCAAATGATGGAGGAATGGTGGAATGTACTTTTGTAATCAAGGGATATTAGGAGCTAGGGATTCTCGGCCTTGATATATTTTCGGATTACGAATATGATGCTAGTTCTTTCATTGTTTCGTTGTTCTTGTGGGGATGTTTTGGTTTGGTCGATTAGAGAGTGGATGCACTGGATGGGTTAGGCTATAGGGGTCTAATCGATGCCGAAAATAGATGCTTAAGTAGTAGAGTTATGTATTGCTTAGCAACATGGGTTGCATGATTTATTAATTGTGATACTCTCTGTAGATGGAGTGGCTTTGAGGTCGATGCTGAGGTTGCACTATTTCGCTTTGTTGGTAAAAGAGGCAAGTATATGTTAAGCTAATGTTTGTTTAATGGTATATGTGTTATCTTAATGAGTTTAAATATTGCCGTGTGATTGTTCCTATTTGTATGGTTGAATGAGGAGTTTATGATGATTTGATTTAAATATTTCTTTACTTCTAAAAGGAGGAATATGTGATGTCTAGATGACAGAGAAGATAGTGTGGTATAGTGGCATTTTTGCATCATGTGCATATGAGCCAGGTCGCTGAGAAAGTCACTTTTGACTAGTCCGGTGAGGTCGGTGAGAAAGTCAAAAGTGACTAGTCCGGAGTGCTATGAAGTCCTACTTAGTAGGCACTCCACGGGAGTGGAGTAATTGGTCCTCGCCTGAAAAGGACGGGCAAGGTGTGGCATCGACGGGTGCGCACCTAGCTATACCGGTATGAGCTCACAGTATAGACGCATGTGTATTGCATTGCATCGAATGTTTGGAGAGTGAGTCTGATGGAGTCGTCGGTATAATGAAATATTGTTTTCTTTTAATCTAATTGTCGAAGAGATCTTGATGCGCTTATGTTTATACATATACTTTGCTGAGTATTCCCCGATACTCACTCTTGCTTTATTTGGTTTTTAGGTACATGTGATGTCAATCATGCATGGGGATGGAAAAATAGAACCTGGACTTGAGCACTCACTACCTCTCATAATAAATTAGTACATTGGCTTCATATGAGTTTTATTTAAATAGTTGTCATGTGTATAATTGAGCGTAGCAGTTATTGTAGATTTTAAATTGGTTACTGGTTGATAGAAATGTTTATTTGTTCTCTGGATACAAACTGCCTGTCGTGGATGTCCATATAAACAGGGGAAATGCTATCGAAATTTGTAAGTTTTCGTATAGTTAGTAATCACTACAGGAATCGCGGAAATTCTCGACGGCCAAAGCCGTCGATAAAGATAAGAAAACCGTCGACACAGACTAATCTCGACGGCCGGCCGTCGAGATTTGGCCGTCGATATAGAGCGGTCGAGAGAAACAACCTGTCTCGACGGCCCGGCCGTCGTTATTACCTATCTCGACGGCCAAAGGACAGCCGACGTTACCGAAACGAAAAATAGGCTAGACCGAACGTCGTGTCATTCTCGACGGCTAACAGCCGTCGATAAAAACTCTTGGTGGGCCGAGGGATCCGCACTGGCCCAGCCCAGTAGATTAGTAACGACGGCTCACGGCCGTCGAGAATGCTGACTCGCCGCCGGTGGCCTGTTTGTTGCGCGTATGTTGACGGTGGGGCTACGGGCATCAATCTCGACGGCCATACGTTAGCCGTCGAGAATAACTGTTTTCCAGCAAAAAAAAATTTTAGAAATAATGAAAATAAACATAAATTTGCAACTGCTCCTGCACCCAGCAGCAGCTGCAACCTGCAAACCCAAAAAACCCGCACATTCAAATACCCCACAATTTCACAGATACAAATACATATATATATCCAGCGTTTTTGAAACCATATTCATCACATGCACATACCATATTCATCACATTCAAACTATATTCATCACATGCACAAACATAACAACCACAATGTTTTTCACAAGCACAATTACTGCTGCGGTGGCGGGGTGCCGAAAGGCTGCTCTGCGAGGTTGGCGGCCATGTTCCCGGAGGCGTCCTCGCCCTGCTGCGCGTCGTCCTGAGGATGTGGCACGAAGGACGGAGGCGTAGACATGGCAGAACCCGAACCCTGCGAGATGTTTGAATTAGTCAGTTGAAACAGATGATTTGGCACATTATAATGATTTGGCACAGGTGACTTACCGCTGGATCACGGAACCAGGGACGCTCGATGTTCGGGTAGTTGGACGGGGGTAGGTAGGTCGGCTGGCCCCGTAAGTACCCGATGGTGGTGCCGTATGTCCAGCGTAGCCGCCCTGGCCAACATAGGTGCCTGGAGGTGGTGGTGCCGTATGTCAAGCTGTCGCAGTCTTCTATCGTAGTCCTCCTGCGCTGTCCTCAAGCTCTCCTGCATGACCCTTAACATTTCTCTGTCATAGGCCCGCTCCTCCTCATGCCTCTTCTGTTGCTGCTCCCTCTCTCTTTGCAGACGCTCCTCGAACTGGCGACGGGTCTCACCCCCGCTTTGGCTAGCCCGAACATCGGGCATATACTCTGAAGACCTGCAAAATGTGTAAATAGCGATCAGTTTTGATGCAATCACAATGTACAAGTGTTCGAAAGTAATCTCACCGTAAATGGTCGCCGCCGAGAGCTAGCCGCCCATGGGCCTTACCCCCCATGTGCTTATGGATCACGTAGGGGTCGAGGGGCACCGTCTCTGGATTGCTCTCTTCCCCGTGCTCCTCTCTATAAGCGTCCTTGTAACGCTCCTACATACCGTTATCGTATTTAAAATTATAAATAAGATTGAATATAAGGAAACGATATTGAGCAATATTGTCGACACTTACCAAACGTAGATATGTATGTGGATCCAAGGTGGGCTCTCCACCAGGTGGTGCCTTCTTCGTGTGGGCCTGCTTCCACACGTCCATCGGACTCGGTCTAACCCTCGTCTTCGCCAACTAAATTGCAATATGATCAAAAGGCGTGTTAGTGGAAAAATCTGAAATGAATAAGAATGAAAAAATAAAATTTACCAGTTTCTTCCCCAGCTGTGCAATCGACCACCTCCCGGTGTTAGACTTGTAGTCCTTAACACCCCTATTCTTCTTGGCCTTCTCAGATTTCTCCTTCCACTCGGGGCTGTCCCACTTCCTCCCAATAGCCTCCCAAGCATCCTCTTGACACCACTCGGCAGACTTTGGTTGTCTTGGTCGGCCGACAAGTCAATGGCGAAGTAGCACGGGATGTAAGGTTTTCTTTGCTCTGTCTTCGCAAAAGACAATAAGATAATAAACATATGTAACTCGAAATTATTGTTTATAATGGATACTGACCTATGGTACTCCTGTACGGCCGTGACCCGTGCATTGGACATCATGTCCTGAACCCTCTGTTTCGCCATCTTGTCGATGACAGGAGCAAAGTCCGATTGCTGAAGACCTTCTTGCGGAACGAACCTGAGCTGCAGTGCATTATAATAACAAATATAGTTAGTAGTCACAACAAATGAATGTGAAATTTATTTTGCAACTTACCCATAACTCGCGGATGACCTGATCCGCGGCATTGCTATCCCCATGTGGGGATAGCCTGTAGTCGTCCCAGCTGTACGCCGGCCTCGTCGTCCCGTCCAAGGTGATCATCCCAGGGTAGTACTGCCTCGCTAGAGTGCCAAGAGCAGTACCAGGCTGGTGTCTCTCGTTGATATCTACCGTGGACATGTTGCTGCACATTTGTAACAAAGTTAGGATAAATCTGACTAATTTAAATCGACAAATTTAAAAAATAGTTAGGGCATTCAAAGGTATGTACCTGTCACCATCAATCTGGATCGCTGGTCGTCTAGTTTGCTGAGGTGGTGCAGCCCTCACCCTGTTTGGGCCCCTCTTCCTCCTGATGGTCTGAGAGGAGCCTCCCTGGCTATCACCAGCACCACTCTCACCAGCCCCACTCTCCTGAGTGAGAGCTAGGTCCTGGCCAGCCTCAAGGGCCTCCTCCTCCTCCTCCTCCTCCTCCTCCTCCTCGGCACCCCGTGGTGGGTTGACGAACCTGCGCGGCGGCATATTCTGCATACGAAAAATAAACAATAGTTAGTTACATAAATTATGCAATCACGAAAAGTAATTGAAAATGAGACAACTAGGCTGCATATAAAACCTGGAATATTGGAAATAACTAGCAGTAATTATCGTCGACCTCCATAGGATCGTCGTTTGAGAGACCCACATCATTCAGGTTTTCTTCAACCTCTTGTAGTTCGTCTTGTTCTTCTTCAACATCTGGGTCCTCAATAGCCTGTAGCTCATCAAGCCCCGATCCAATATCGACTATCATTGTGGCATTAAGTCGATGATCCTGCGTTGGGCCCTCGTAATCGGCGGTCGTTGGATCTAACAATCTCCCTGGACGATGGACCTTGTACACAACCCACCACGACTTCAAATCTTCCTTAACACTGCCTTTCACAGGTTTTTGGCATGGATAGTGCAGATAATACACCTGCTCTGCTTGATTAGCGAGAATGAATGGATCATATCCTTTGAGTTTGGAAGTGTGTTTGACCTCCACTAGACCAATGTCATGTTTACGCCGAACACCATCATATGGGTCAAACCAAAAACAACGAAATAGAACTACTGAGAGCTCTTTACTTCCTTCGAATACAAGTTCGACTATCTCTTCAATGATGCCGTAGTAGTCAACCCCATCTTCTCCCTGGCATAAGACACCGCTATTTACCGATCGCAAATCAGGCTTTGATCGCTCATATGTAGAGGAACGAAATCGAAAACCATTTATATCGTACCGGTTATGAATTTTCACAGATCTCATGCATCCACGTGACATTTAACGGAGATCGTTATGTAAGCTTGCATCCATAGCGGCTTGTTTCCAAAACCATGCCAAGAAGTTCGGTCGTCCTTATCCAGCACCAACCCGCAATAGTTGGGTTCTCTCACCAGCAGTTGGTAATCGATTTCCTCTCCATTCAACTCGGACAAATTCATCCCTTATAGCTGTCAACTCTTCGATGTTGTCGAACAAATACAACAGTGCAATAACCCGTTCATCTCCTGTTAAGTCTAGGGTGAGATACTTACCGACCGCTCGGCCTTGCACCTGATAAATTCTTAACTCAGACTGAATTCTACGCTCGACTGTGGGGTACCTAGGTATCTGAATATTCACATTATTCTCTGTCGCCAGGTATTTTTTGGTGAAATTAGTGATCTCTTGTATATGGTACGCCTCGGCTATTGAGCCTTCAACGCGTGCTTTGTTTTTCACGCTTGCTCTAATATTTTTCAATCGTCTCTCTATAGGATACATCCACCTATATTGGACAGGACCTCCGAGCCGAGCTTCAGAAGGAAGATGTACGAGAAGGTGTTGCATTGAATTGAAAAACCCGGGGACATAAATCTTTTCTAACTTACAGACGAGCACGACAATATCATCCTCAAGCTTCATCATATCCTCCCTACTAATCTCCTTAGCACATAGTTTCCTATAAAAAAAACTCAGTTCACAGAGCGTCCTCCAAACATCCTCGGGTACGTAACCTCGGAACACGACGGGTATAAGGTCACGCATGAATATGTGAAAGTCGTGACTTTTCATTCCATTAATCTTCCCTTGAGTGATGTTCACGCCGCTTAAAATTTGGCGATAGGCGTCGGGAAATTTTAAGCTACTCTGAAACCAATATAATACCTCTTTCTTTTGCGAGACTGTTAAGCAATACGTGGCTTTTGGTTTCTTCTTTTCCCCCTCAACCATGTTCATCGACGGTCGATCGCATATCTCCTCACAATCCTGCCGTGCTTTTGCATTATCTTTACTTTTGTCAGCTATGTCAAAGTTAGTGCCATAAATAGCCTCTGATACATTTTTCTCTTGGTGCATCACATCGGTGTTGTGAGGTAGTAGCAGATCTTTCCATATGGGAGAGAATATATGCTACACTTATGCGTCCAATTATGTGAAATACCATAATCTTCATACACACCATTATGACCCTCAACCAACTTGGCATGCCATTTCTTAATAAAGGCAATACCCACACGACCGCGTTTTCTACTCTTTACCGTCGTGTTCTTACGGAATGCATTTTTCTGCTTTCGAAATGGATGTCCGGGTTTCAAAAATTGCCGATGACAGTCGAACCAACTAGGTTTGCCACCGAAACTTAGCTGAAATGCATCCGTATCATCCAAACACACCGGACAACTTAGTCGCCCGTGTGTGCTCCATCTTGAAAACATGCCGTATGCGGGAAAATCATGAATGGAGTACATGTATGCAGCCTTCATAACGAAAGATTTGTTCGTTTTTCTGTCGAACGTTGGGGCACCTTCTTCCCATAACTCTTTCAGCTCGTTAACCAATGGACTCATAAACAAATCTAGATTCTTTCCTGGATTTTTCGGCCCTGGCACGATTAACGAAAGAAACATAAACTCTTCTTTCATTAAAAGAAACGGTGGGAGGTTCAGAGGAATGCTGAAAACGGGCCAACATGAGTACGAGACGGCCATCATATTAAAAGGCGTGAACCGCCGGTGGCGGTCACGAGGCAGACGTTTCTTGGATCAGCAGCGAACTCCGGATACACCTTATCAAAGTGTTTCCATGCTTCTCCATCGGCCGGATGAACCATCATGCCGGGTTTTACACGTTTTCCCTCCTTATGCCACCTCATTTGTTGTGTGGTCTCCTCAGTCATGAAACAACGTTGCAGTCGTTTCTTTAACGAAAAATACCGCAATACTTTCCGCGCCACCTTCGTTTGTTTCTTTTCTCCATTACCATCGACAGTCTCAACAAATCTAGACTCTCCACAGTAATCACAAACATTCTTAACAGCATCACCCTTATAGTACAGCATGCAATGGTTAGGACAATAATCTATCTTCTCGTACGGCATTCCCAGACCAGCAAGTAATTTTCTACACTCGTACCAGCTGGAGGGCATCTTGTGTCCTTCCGGAAGGGCATCGCCTAAGCATCCCAACAACTTATCAAAACAATTGATAGAGAAGTTGTATTTGCATTTCACAGCCATCATCCGTGTAACCATAGACAAGAGGGTTACGGTTGTTCGATCATGCAACGGCTGCTTAGAGGACTCTAGAAGAGTTAAGAATTCAGTCATTGAGGTTGTTGCCTCCTCATCATCAAGATCATGGCTGAAGTCATCCATCATGTCTTGCATTCGGTCAATTTCATCAAATCCTTCGTCCGGATCGGGAGGCGCGACAAAAGCACTCTCACCGTGATAAACCCAACGATGATAGCCGACCTTGAATCCATTTTTACACAAATGCATACCCATATCATAGCGCGATCGTTTTCTACAATTCCCACACTCCGTACATGGGCAATGTACATACGCGGTGTCCGGGTTAGGGGTCGCCTGAAAAGCCATATCCACGAATGCATTCGCCTTGTCATACCATTCATCTGAGTGTTGTCCGTTCGCTCTCCATCCATCGTACATCCACCTTCTATCTTCTTCCATCGTTCTTAACACAATAAACTACACGTTAGGGTTTCCCAATAGGCATAGGAAGGCTTCTAAACCCATCCGCGAAAGACCGCTTGGGCATGTCCGATTGTGAAGCCGAAAAGAAACGGGACAAAATTTCGGCAGCATAACCCTATAGTTCTCCTAGTGCAACGATGGCTAAAGAGCCAAAATTCAACTCAATAGCACTTATGTTATGCACAGGAGAACTATAAGGTTATACTGTCAAAATTTTGTTTCGTTCCTTTCGCTTCACATCCGAGACATACCCAAACGGTCTTTCGCAGATCATCATTTGGGACGCCATAAGCGGGCTGTCCTTTGGACAATTCGAGAACATTTTGCACAACCCGTAATGGAAACGAGCGAATCACCGTTCTAATTTCCTTCGCGTTGTGTTGTTCTCGAAAGGGTGACGACGGTTAGGTGACATGCGTTTCAAACATTACTAAAATATATTACTAATAATTTAAATAACCTAACATACACAAATTATTTAAATAACCTAACATTATTAAAACTCAAACATTACTATAATATAAAACAAACATTAATAAAATAAATTACTAACACCAACATAAACCCTAAATTACCTATTTGTAATTTCTTAATTTTTTATTATTACAAATTTTCGTAAAATATGTAATCATTACTGCTAATGGCATATCTAATTACATTTTCGACGGTGTTCGACCGTCGAGACTAAGCTACATTAATTTAAAAAAAATAGCGCGAAGCGGTTTCACGTACCTCCGTACCGTTGCGCGAAGGAGGCAGCAACTAGAGGGCACGGCTTGGCGCACGGACGGGCATGACGAGAGGCAGGCGACATGGTGCGACGGACTTGGGGCTAAGCGCGGATCTGATGCAGAGGCGCGGCGTCGGCGGCGGCGGCGGCGGCGGCGAAGCGGTGCGGCGGCGACGAGGCGTGGGCGTGCGGCGGCGGCGGCGACGGCGATGGGAGCGGCGGCAGCGGCGCGCGGCGGTATGACGCCCGGCTGCGTCGTGGAAAGGCGGCGGCGGCGTCGTACGCGGCGTGGTGGGAGTGTGGGACTTACGCACGAAATGCCTAAGTCCCAGACAAGGAAGGGTCTATTAGAGGCTCTCTCAACGGCCTACAGCCGTCGATAGTAAGACTAGCCAGCTTGCCTCCGTACGGAAGTCGACACGTGGCAAAAAACGGCTGGCCGTAAGCTATCTTGACGGCTGAAAACCGTCGATACAGATCATATGACCGTTCGGGTCGGCCCCTGCAACTATCTCGACGGCCAGTGACCGTCGAGAGAGAAATGCCCACGACCACGTGGCACCTTGACGCTCTATCTCGACCGCCTTGAACCGTCGATATATGCCATAGCATCGACGGCCGTGTTGCCGTCGATAATAACGCGACGTAATAAACAGGCGCCCCCCATTCGTCGTCTCGACGGCCAATGCAGCCGAGCCGTCGAGATTAACTTATGTCGACGGCCCACGTTGACTGCCGTCGAGACATATCTCTTGTATCGACCGTTTTCTCCTAAGCCGTCGATAAAGACTCTATTTTCGACGGCCATGCCTGCATACCCCCTACGATGGTCAACTGTGCTTATTTATTTTTTTAAATAACATAGAATTTTTTTAAAAAATTATGCTTGCTAGTCTTACTCACCACGTGAATATACACCACCCAAAAAAACTTTCCGCTCAAATTCTATCAGGAATAACCGGTTCATGTGTAGGGGGGCATATCGTCTAGCGGGTTATCGAACGTTCTATAGAGTTGTACGGATACGTCTCACCGATGCACCGAAAAATTTTATAAATCACCATTGGATCCAAAAACCTGTATGTAAACATCATTGCAATATAAATGTTAGTAATTCCAACATTTATATAAATTGCTATGAAATGTAATAATTTTAAACGCACACACATATATATATGTTATAAAAAATCATGAAACCATCGAATGGGCCAGCCCAGTAATCTCTAGGGCGTCTGGACGAGCCCCTCTATCTCGACGGCCAGGGTGGGCCGTCGAGAAACACTATTGAGTCTGGGCCGGCCCATAACTTTTATCGACGGCTCACTCTTGGCCGTCGAGATAGACTATTTCCCGCGCTCGCGAAAAATTGGAGATGGGTGGGCGGGCGCTAATTCGACCTTTTATCGACGGCTAATACGTGGCCGTCGATACAGAATACTTATAACGACGGCTTTTATTCGGCCGTCGATATTAGCGCTGTTATATCGACAGCTTGTGTGTGGCCGTCGAGAACTGTTATGGCCGTCGAGATTTTGCGCGATTCCTGTAGTGAATATTCCAAGCCCGGTTGGGTTGGGGTGTTACATAGAGTCCGACTCGAACTCTAAAACAACCTTGCCTATTACAGCACAGAGTCCATGTAACCTACTTGTACACATATTTGACACAAAACCTAACAGATCCATTATCCATTAAATCCAATTAATTAAGATAGGGATTTGATTATCCTTAGCGTCCAAGTGTGGGGGAGTCTATCTGAAAATGAGTGTCAATATGCAGGTCACACATTCTCATCAAGGAAGGTTTCATCGATGCCTCAATGGTCACTAAAGTTTAATACTACGCAGTGTGGCTGTTCTTATAGTTGAATTCAGAGTTAGACGAGACAGACAGGCTCCTATAGAATGGTGGGTGCCAGCCTCCATGAGCATTAAGAAATGGAATTTCAAATGTTCTCAGATCGGGGCGGCTATAGCAACGCAGCATCATGTACAGTAGCGCGATTCAATCGTTGAACATAGAAATTTCATATTTACTTCCTGAGGGTTCCAAACCCACGTCAGAAAGAAATTCTGCATCCTGAAGGAAAAGAGTATAGATTAAAGGGCCCTGAAAGTCAAGTCACAACTACTAGCAGCAGCTAGTACACTACAGATTTTCGTTGCTAAATCATCGTGACGCCATCAGCCACGCGTCGCTGTTTGTTAGCTAGTGAATTCAAGGGCTACTATTGTTTATTATGCAATCAATCAACTAGTTAGCAGTACCTGTATGGCATTAGGTTTTTGGCAGTGCATGCGTTGCACTCGCTTTCGCTGATCAGCTCCGTTGATCGCATGCAGTACTACTAGTACTACCACCATCTTTCTCTTTCAGACCTGAGCAGCACAGGCACCTACTGCTAGCTGCTGCTGCTGCTGCTATCTGATGCGACGACATTTACGACCTGCCGGCAGTTGTGCCCATGTGGTCATGCATCATCGTCATGACAGAGGTTAGATCGAATTGGCGCCTCTGATGACGGTGAGAGATACCAGTGCTAGCTACCTCCTCGATCGACTGATCGATCATGGGGCCCAAACTTCGCCCTCAAATATCGCCGTCCAGCAGTGCCGCGAACGCAATGCCATAACTTGGGCACCTAGATAGTAAAGCGATCCATCAATGTGCCCCAGATCTCAGATCTCCATTTCACGCTCGATCGATCAATTCGCTCGAGAATGCAGCTCGGTCGCAGATTGATTTGTTGAATCATCTGCTCGCTAGCTAGCTATATCTTGTGTGATTGTGTCCCTACGTAACTTGATCCCAGGATGGAGAGAACCAGCTGCTTGTCTCCTACAACGCTTCCCTTGTCCCTGTCCGACGCTTTGCCCCACTGCCTTGATCGGAGATGGTCCAAGAACCCTAGCTAGGCTAGCCAGCCATGGCCATGTGTGCGACAGGCACGCACTCTCCTTTGCCTTTGCAAAGCTGCACTGCACGCGGCAGGTCGTACCGCTTGACGTATACTTGAACCAAACAACTCAATCCTGTCCCCAATTATTTACCAAGTCTACCGCTCAGCTGCTGCTGCATGCCGCCTAGTTAAATGGCCGGTTAATGCAAGCTAGCTAGTGTCCCAACATTGTACCAATGATCGACCAACCGATGCTTTGCTTGAGTTGCTTGCTTTTCTTAAAGTTATATCTAACATTCTAGCTAGATCGATCGATCAGCCTGGTCGACGCGACAGTGATGCAATTACTTGACCGATCATGAACTCCACTGGCTTAATTAATTTGGTAGTGGAGCAGCAGTACATGTATATGTCATGACCCTGAATTATCATAGCCAGGATGTATATAGTGCTCCATGAAATAATGGTGACAAAACAAGTGGTCGATCCATCTGGGTGTGCATTGTTGACCTGACTGAACACATATGATCGAGCGGCCACACCGAGCCCTGCCTTCACGACACCGGCAACAAGCCGGCCACTAACATATTCCTACTTGTCTGGTCTTCAGTCACGTTCTGATGGCCTGACAGCTGATTTAGCTTTAACTTGATTTCTCTGATCATAAAAGCCTTTAGTATATATGTTTCCATCACAGCAAGTGATCGAGAAAATTAAGGAACAGGTAGGTAACGTACATGGTTTTCCGGCTGGCTAGTGCCCTGCCTAGCTAGGACGTACCCCATGTCCATATATACAGATCTGCAGGATGCTATCTTTTTACAGGATTCTAATGGACGGGGTACAGGGTACTCAATGTCTGAATCTACCAAGGACAAGCTAAATTAAGAATCCAAATAACCTAACGGAAGATGATTATATATATACTATATACTACAGTGTAGCAGGAGAGATGGGAAAACAACACAAGTGCAGAGCCACGTTACATCGATCCTACAAACTTCCATGTCACTGCTCGTCATGAGAGTGGTTGTATTAATCGTATATTAATGTCGCCCCAAGCGATCAAGCCATGCACATGAACAGAAACCGCCGTGCTGTACTTGCAGCAGTACAGCAACAAGACCAGTGGTACTGCTGACTGACTGACGCATCGTTTTGGTTAAGCTGTGATCCATCGAGCACGCAAATGCGACTTACCTGTTCTGCTGTGCGCAAGGAACTGTACGAACTGCAGTAACGCAAAACCGTCTACGTACATACATTGGAAATGAGATCTCACCGTACCGGGCAGTAAAAACGCGGCGTATTGGTAGGGTTCGCAATTTATGTCGAAGATCACGAAATGTGCACAAACAGCTCGGTTTTGGCTCAGCTCATAGGCTAATGAATCTGAGTCCAAACTTTTTTTCATGCTAAGTGAAAAAACGAGCCGAGCCGAGCTACAAACTAGCTTGCTCGTAAGTTCACTCATCGGATTTATTTAGAAAAAATCCATATATCAGAATGGGTCAACCAATCTAACCCTAGCATCACCCTCCCAATTCCGTGTCGTCTTTGGCTCCAACACAGACACCGCGTCCATCGCCTTCTCCTTCTTCTTTCGTGCGCGCACACACAACATCCTATTTCTTCTCCTATCTCCGAGCAAACTGCATCTTCCTCCGTCTCCCACCTCGCAAGTCACGACTAAACACCGCCACCTCCATCTCCCACCTCCAGCCCTACTTCTCACCTCACAAAAAACACTGTTGTCTCCACCTCTCGTATTCTACCTGGCGAAATGTTGCCGCCTCATCAATCTCCCGCCTTCTCACATGTTGCTGCCTCCATGCATCTACTTGGATGCCGCCTTCCACCTTGCCAATCGCTAGTCGTGACTTAATGTCGCTGCCTCCTTTCTTTTGTAGTTTCTAGGGGGAGGTGAGCAGATGTAGGTCTCCTCTCTTCTTCCCTGGACCTCAGATGACGCCACCACCTTCCTCTTTCGTCCATGTTGTCTCTGCCTCCCTCTTCTTGGTTGTGCCTCCCTTCTCTGATAGGCTTGCGTGCCACCATATCCTACCCCCTCCCAATAGGCCACCACCTCCCTCTCCTCTCCTCCATCTAGGCTGCCTCCCTCTCTACTCAATGTGGCTCACAAGCCCTTACGAGCCAGCTCAAGAAAGGAGCGAGCCTGAGTAGAGCTCTTTTCATAGATCATGGAACCAATGAACAAGCCCGAGCTGAGCCAGCTCGAGCCAGGAGCGAGCTCGAGTAGAGCTCTTTCATAGATCGTGGCACCAATGAACGAGCCTCAGCCAAGCCAGACCCTATCTCACTCAAGCTCAGCACGTTTCTACCACTGTGTACTTCTTATCTAAGAAATTCCCCATCTTATCTCCACCCTTTTATGACTTGTGTAATATGAAAAACTACATGTTCATAAGTCAAATCAGTTGTAATTATGTGTCCCTAGCGCCAACTCCCATTTAATGTTATGATCTGGCAGTGTTAACGTATCACTATTGATTTACTGAACTAATAATGATACCATGGGGTATCACTCTCAGATGTGTATAACCGGTTCAAAACCAATAGTGAAGCCAGTTTAGAATCGGTTACAATGTTGTTCTACAGTAGTGGGAGGAAGAATAAATTAAAAAGTCGAGCGGAGAGGGGGGAGAAATTAAGAGAGAGATCCAGGAAGGGCTTTTGGGGGCAAAAAAATTTCACAAATCACAATGCACAGCGTAGATTGTCCGAGCCTCCGAGGAGCTCCTTTTGCCAACGTAGATGGCGTATATCTCTCACACTGTAGATTGAGCTCGTTTAATTTGCCAGCGTAGATGGCGTATATCTCTCTCTTCGCACACACATCCTAGAGGTTCGTATTTTTCCTCCGGTCGGTCAGGTCGTCGTTTTCTTCCGCATGCTCATCAACTGTTCGCTTGCTACTTGCTAGTAGCTAGCGATGTTACTACATTTACACACCGGCCGAGCCGTTCACCGACGACGACGAGGTCAACCACCCACGGCGCCAGGCACGAATGGTTGGCAGCAACACAGTGTTGAAGTATATACAAGTGAATTGCCCTCCTTCCCTATCAGCTTAGGCTTTTGGGTGAACTTTGTTAGGGTATGCAGTTTAATATGGTATCAGAGGTTTCGAGTTCGAGTCCTGATCGGCGCAATTAAATAAGTCGTCCACTCTATTCCACGTTTGTGGCCTGAGGGAGCCTCCACATGCGGGGAAGTGTTAAAGTATAAGTGAATTGCCCTAAACGTGACCACCTGTGTCATGCTTGTCAGCTTGGTCGTCATTTGTCAGCTTGGTTATCATGTTCGTCTCCCTTTTGCGCCTTCCACTTCTCGAGCTGCTCATAATTTTGATTTAATATATTGTGATTTGTGGACATCTCCTGTTGTTAGTGTCTCCGATTACAAGTATTATTTCATAATTGTTGATGATTGCTCTCATTACATGTGGACTTTTTCTAAGTGAATTGTCCTTCCTTCTCCATCAGTTTAGACTTTTGGGTGGACTGGTTAGAGCATGGAGCTCAATACACAGGTCACGTTCACGCAGCTAGCCAAGCTAGCCAGGGCTTCTCAAGATCTACATGTACGCTACAAGCATGTAGCCATAGCTACAGCCGAGGCAGAAACATTTAGGTTTCTGCAGAGACATCAAGAATCAAAAGTACAGTGCTACAGTAGTCACATATGGCAGACGATCTTAGTGTTGGAAGAGAACATATCCTGTGCAAACGGTCTTCCTGTGCAAACGCCGTGCAAACCAACTAGCAAAAGTCATAAAAAATTCTGAAAAAAATCATACACGTACTTCAAGTCATACTCCACCTATATATAAAATTTCAAGTTCAAATTCTCTATATTTTAAATATAACAAAAAGAAAACTTGAAATTTTATATAGGTATAGTATGACTCAAAATTTTCTCTTTTTTTTTTTTAATTTTTAATGAATTTGAACTTGAAATATGGTTTGCATGGCGCTTACATCGGAAGGCCGCTTATTGTGATATGTTCTCGTGTTGGAATGCGCCAACACACCCGAGGCAATGGTGCTAAGCTTTTAATTAATTTACATCAATCTTGCTAGTATAAATCTTTCTTTGCCAGCATAAATCATACCAAAATCTGTTACGTACGCGCGCATGCCGACCGTGTAGCTTGTCAGATAGAATCATTCAATCGACAGACATGTCCGTAGATCGATGATGAATACGACCTTTACCGTAGGTTATTATTAATTGTGGCACTGTCGCAGTGCATGCTATTATTGTGCTTCACCCGGTGCTGTACTGTTTACACGATGGAGCAGCTTACAGTTTCGTTGGCATGTTCCATACGTTTCGATCGGCCCGCGAGTGTACGTAGGCACACTCGCTCGCGTCGTCTCATGGGGACGAGCAGCAAGGCAAGAACCCAATCTTGTTCCTGCCCTAGCACACTTCAATCTATATATGATCCACGGTGCTAACTAGTTAAGTACTCCTATATAGGGATCCCAAGGATCGATTCTTGCACTATAGGAAACATTGGTATACTCGACGGCCAAAACTATCTAGAAAAACGAAAAAACAATTGAGAGAAGTGTCTCTTGGCCCGTTAGACTCGCAGACACAAGCGTGCTCGTGACCATGATGGGCCATGTGTGACTGGAACGGTGCAGCCCAATTAAGACTTCCACTATGCCCATGTGTGTGATTTCTGAATGTGCTGGAGTTTGAACTGTCGGGAGAGATCCCACGTTGGAGTTTTTGACCACGGCTCTCAAAGCTCCATCTTTCTATTTCTGGGTGTTCAAAATAAGAAAACCGAGAGCAACCAAACCATTAGCTGCTCGCAAAGTCGCACTACGCACCCGAATACGGCGATTTCGAAATTTCGAAAACCAAAGCTGTCCATCCGTTCAATCACTTTTACAAAACGTTCGTGTGGCCTCGGTTCCTGCTCCTCAGCTTATGCTTGCAAACATTTCCGAGAAAAGGGAAAACTACTGGAGCAAGAAAGAAAAAAGAGAGAGACGGGACGGCAGCGACCAGGACTTCCAGCGAGCTCCCCCTCCTCCTAATTCTAGGTTATCTTGTGTAGTTGGACAGGTGATAGGACCCTTTTCTTGTCTTACAACTTCATGTTTTTATTAGAACTAAACTTTTAGGGTCAGAGTTTATCATCAATTTGGTATCGTAATAAGCTTCATCTAAGCTTTCATGACATCCTTAACAATTTCTGAGATAGGGCTCTTGCATGCGGTCATAGATCTGTTTGCGGGTCATTGGGATTTATGTCCCTATGTGGTGGAAATTTTGTGTCGGATTGCCATGTAGAGTTACTCTTGTGACGATGTTGAATGATTTTGTCGATATACATTTGCGGTCAATGTAAGCGGATCATAGAAAAACGGTGGAGAAGTTGAATTTGACTGTTCATGCGTATCTTTTGTAAGGAAAATAACATGCCTATCAAAACATGTAAAAATTCCTATAATGATACTAGTGCAAACATCATACTACGCATGCAATAAATGCTTCATCCAAGCAAGAGGATTGCATGTTGATCTTATTACTGTTGTTTCAAGTAGGTATTAGATCAATATGAGGTATTGTGTTATAATAGTTTTTTTTCTATGATTATAGTTGTTTGGTCAATGATCTAATGAAAATTCTATTATTCTAAAAAATATTGTACCGTGGGAGCAATGTAAGAAGGCACAATTTGTAGGATATAATTTTTTAAACAAAACGGACGTCCAGTGTTTTGCAAAAAAAAAATTCACTTTTTTTTAACAAGTATAGCCGTCTGTTGAAACAAGACGATAGAACCGGTGAAATAAGACAATAGTGCTTCTGAAATGTCGCAATAACATAATCTGCTAGACTGCCAGTGGCATTTCCAACCGTCTTATCAAGTGTTGGGAATTCGATAGTGACGCCCTGTAGCATTTGGGCCCCCAATTTTTATTGATTGAATTATTGAAGGGTTTTGGTGCTCACTTCAGATCAATTAGGCTCATTTTATTAGTATTCACCTTAGTGGTGTGGCTTCAAACTCAAATACAAGATTAAGGACATTTTTGTCAGTTTAAAATTAGGAGATGTATCAAGCTTTTAGCTAGGTATTTTTATTCGTTGTCGTACTATCAAGGGGATTTCACATTATTATTCCTTTGGATAATATTTCTCTCAATTTTATGAAAATAAATTGGAGCAACCTAGTCCTAAAAAACTTAGCTATATTCCCTTTTCAGAAAGATTCTAGTTAACGCCAGACAAGTTATCAACCACCCTCTTTTTGTCTGGTGCTTCTCTAGAAAGATCCAAGTTCTCACCAGACAAGCCTTGCCTTGATAGTTCTCTTTACTCCGGTGCTTCTCCAGAAAGATTCTACTTCATCGCTGGACGGTCTGTCGCGAACTAGTTATCTTTAGGATGTCGTGACAAAACATTGTGTACGCAGGATAGTCCGCCCCAAGATAAACTTCCTTGGCATAGCGCGCAGACAAATCTCAGTTCACGCCGGACAGTCCGTCGCGTGAAGGTTTTCCACTAAAAGTCTGTCCGCCGCAAACTTGTTTTCTTCTATTTCAAAATTTCTACCGTTGAAATCCGTATGTTGCTAAACACAACTTTGACAATGCTTTTGCAAAAGTACTTTGTCTTCTTATTAACGGCTATGATTACACTCAAGCGGCTATTATTTGTATCTTAGCCTATAAAAGGACGTGGAACCTTCATTTCAAATTGAGCTTTGGCCTTAAAATATTATTTTCACACCTTTTAGTCAGTTCTTGAGCTTTGTTCTTCTGCTGAAACACATCTCCAATAAAAGGCCCAAAATTTCATTGCTCCAAATGTATCCAAATATGATTGAGAGTTTGTTATCCACTTGAGTGATGATTTAAAACTCATTACCCTTGGATTACTAATCCTAGACGGCTTGGTGTTGGTATTCTTGAAGAGCTTGCCATGTTGGTTGTGGAAGCCTTCAAGACGACTTGTGAAGGTTAGATGCTTGTCTATCGGAGTGGTGAAAAGCAATCTTGACTCTTGAGTGGAAAGAGGTTGCGGGCTCGAAAGGAAGCCGGTCCTTGGTGAAGGGCTTGCCTCAACGGGGAGTAGGAGGAGGACTCCGAACCTCGGTCAAAAATCATTGTGTCCCTCTCTTACTTATTGCATTTAATTTTGTCAATTTACTTTCAGCACTTGTCTTGTATCTCTTTTTCCTTCCGCTGTGTTTTGTTTTTCGTATCTTGCTTAGTATAGGACTTTCTAGCTAGATTGGGTAACAAATTGCTAAAAAGCTTGAACTTTAACTTAAAATTTTAAAAATTGCATATTCACCTCCCTCTAGGCCAACTAGATCCTTTCACGCGCCCACCCGAGCCGATTCTATCGTGCCTCAGACCGGCCTAGGCTGGGTCTATCGTGCCTTGTGGCGGTGCAAAATAGGCTGGCTTGGCCTGGTCATTTCCTCGGTTTGTGCAGAGATATCCACCAAAAGCAAGGCCCGACACGAGCAAACAGCATGTCGAGCACGGCACGCAGGAGAAAATAGCAAGCTAAATATTTTTTATATAAATTCATATGTTGATTAAATGAAAAGGTTGTCCATATGAAAAAGATATGTCTCGAAATTTCTCTACAACCATCATGTTTAATAAAAATTCATACAAACAATCGAAGAACTTAAAAGCCAGGGAACCACCGAGGAGCGTGGTGTCGACCCTAAAGCACTAAGCCTACTAAATAATTTTTATAAATTTACTCAAATGAAAAGGTTGTGTATATAAAATTTATGCATCTCGAAATTCTCTACAACTTTTGAGAGAATAAACATTTATAGAGAAAATAGCACTATGGCCCCCTAAACTTGCACAATTTCGCACTTAGTCCCCCGAACTAGCGTTTTACTCTGCGGCCCCTAAACTTGTCGCCGTTTACACGGAAGGTGCAAAACCATTAGGGCAGTCATTTAGCGCTGAGGTGGTAGTCCATGTAACTATCAAATGCCTATGTGAGTGTTAAATACCTATGTGACCTTTCATCTAAGCGTCGATGTCATATTGTCTCTCTCCCCTTCCCTAAAATTTGAAAAATTGAATTTTGAAGATTTTAAACTTCAAATTTTTAGTTTTTGTACTTTGAATTTATTTTTTATTTTTTAGGATTTTTATATTCAAAAAATCCTGGACGGCTTAGTCCAAACTCCCAGCACTAGTCTTGTCCCCTCATGTGGCCTCCCGGCCTCCCCAGTACCCTATCCTCCGCTGCTAGCATAGCAACTCCGGCGAGGATTCATTGGAGAAGTGGCAAAGGGCCCTTGTGTGAGATTAAAAACATCATCAAATTACTGATGAAACATTGACGAATTAGTGATGGAACATGGGCAATGTGCCGATGAAACACAACGAAGTACTGTGAAATGTTAAGGTGACATGCATGGTTGGAAATACCAATGAAACATGGACGGATACTCATGAAATATGACAAGATTACTAATGAAACATTGTCGAAGTGATTTTTTCAAAAAAAAGATGTTTCACCGTATAAAAAATGTTCTGCAAGAGTAAGCGTCAGTTTTTTCCCTCTTATATTTTATTGCTATAGTACTAAATTTATTCTAAGATAGTTTTTTCTCTCTTCTATTTTATTATTACAGTGCTAAATTTATCGTATGTTAGAGTAGCATTGGACTTGCGCGAGAGCAAAAGGTGCATGGGCAGAGAGAGATTTGTGTGTGTTGCGGAACCACATCCCAGCCCATCACAAATAAGCAAATTAAAGTCAGATCGCATCTGCTGCCAGTGGGTCCCACATTAGACCTAGCCTACATCGTAAGCCATCTACGTACTAGTATAAATAGAGGTGAAGACTCAATTTATTGTCAATCTGAGAAGTTAATAAAGCAAAACTTTATCCCTACGCTCCATGTCGTTGTCTCCTACATAATTGCGTGATTGTTTTTCTATACCTTAGATTACACCCACCAGTAAAGTTTTACGACAGTGTGCAATAGAGAGAGCGAAGCCTCCATAGCTGTTTGAGATAATTGATGACATGGAGCGCTAGATTAGGCGTGAGTTGTACTTACACGCCATCGTTTTGACTGGGTTGACACCCTCCTCTTGGTTCGTGGTTTGGTTCGATTTTATTTAGTTGAGCAAAAATTTGGTATTTTTATATGGATCGTTCAGTGTCGTATTTTGTAATAATTTTTTCAATGAGTTTTGTAGAAGTTTTTTGAAAGATCTCAAAAATATTTTTCACTAATTTTTTAGCCTTTTCATATTTTTTAAAAGACTTAATTTCTGCTTAACCGAACCGAAGCAAACCAAGCCACAAATTAAAAAGAACGTACGTGGAACACATGTACTTGAGCGATTTTACGCCTCCTTTTCACTATTCATATACATTTCTTTCTTATATTTTATTCGCTACAATATTAATTTCTCTCTTTTATATTTTATTCGTTAGACCCTAACTTTAATTAAAAAGGACGTACATGGAACACATGTACTTGAGCGATTTCGCGCATCCTTTTCACTATTCATATATATTTCTTTCTTATATTTTATTCGCTACAATATTAATTTCCCTCTTTTATATTTTATTCGTTGGACCCTAACTTTAAGACCCATTGAAGATGCCCTACGAAAAGTTCCACTGGCAAGACGCACAAGTGTAAAGAGTATTTTGGATATCACAAGTGTATAATATCGGTGGAGACTAGCATACATTGATAGACTATTATTTGCCTATTTGTGATGGCACTGAAGAGAAATTCCATCAAATAAGCTATTATACGGCTCTGTAGTGGCACATAAGCTAGCTTTCCATTAGGAAAAGCAGAACAGTGCAGAGCAGACATGTGCCGGCAGATACATATCCTGTACGCGCCGTATAACGCCAAATGGGACGAATTGTAGGAGAGCAAGTCAACGAGTGGTGTGATTAATCGCCGTATTAATAAACGCCGCGTCTGCTCTGCTCGTGGGCTCGTGGCCGGGGGACGGTGACGCAAGAGGTTCCAGAAACTCTACTCAAAGCTGTTTCATCAAAAAAAAAAAAAAAAAAAGGAACTCAAAGCTGGCAGGAGTGGTCTCCTCTCACGTGCATTCTCGCACCCTTAAGATGCTGACGGTACACGGCACAGAAAAGAAGAGCATTTGGCAAGCTTTTGACTGTTTTAGCAGAAAGTTGATTGAAAACTTTGATATGAAAAAGTTATGACCCATCGAGAAATGTTTTTAAAAAATTAAAAAAATATGAAAAAATATTTTACGAACTCTAAGAATAATTATTTAAAACCAAAAAATGGTTACAAGTATTAGATCACTTGTCTTATAAAAAATGATAAATTTAAATTTAATTTAATTCAAGCTGAAACGAACAAGGCCTTTGTTGAATCAACACGCCAACGCATCTGCATGCTTATTAGCAGGTCATACAGGGACTCGCCCATGGAAGGGGTCATGAATGGGCAGTGGCCACCAGCCCAACTTTTGCTGTTTTTCATTTTTGCAAACCAGATCCAATGACCTGCAGCACCAAAAGTTTATAATTCGTATGAAAAAAAAAGGTATGTTTGCTGCTTGCGGCTCATTTCACACTTCCATTACCAGCAGTTCCACGAAGTTCAGACAAGTGACTCCATAGCCCACAGATGTGAAACTAGTGGGCAGCATATGGTAGACTAAAGAAAATGTTGGGACCTGAACGAAATGAACATTATGTGTCAAGCAGCGAGAACACCAGACTGTAAAACAAATAACACACTAAGATGAATATATGTTGTACTGAAAACAAGCAAACAATCAATACAAAGGAACGTGGCCTCGGTTGGTCTCAACTAATATTGAAATGCCAATAAGTTTTTCTTTCAATTGTCCACACCCGGCTTTGTATCAACTATCAATATAAATAAATGCTAAGGTAAAGTTGTAGTCAGAAGTTTTAATCCTGTTAGATAAATTAGTTAAAACTATCAAAAATTCTTCATTCACATCTTGTAAGAAGGTCACGTTAAAAGAGTGAGACAATTAATAGCATATATGCTCTCACATTCCATAAGATTGCAAAGAACAAGCAATGGAAACAAAAGTGAACATATTCTTCTAAGTAAAAAATATAAACAGATTCCAAGCACTTCAATCTGATAAAATATATTGCACTCTCATTCAGAATTGTATAGTTATATTGTACTATAGTTGCCACATCTTCTTTTGGGTCAACGCTTTGTTCATGGACACCATCAGTTCCTGGTGCATTGGGCCGGCGAGCCAAAGGAAGCGGGCTTTGGGCCGGCGAGCCAAAGGAAGCGGCCACTTGGGTGGATGCCATTGAGCTTCATAGTTCCTTTCTAGACCTCAAGCTTGAGGACAAGCTTGCTCCCGGGGGAGGGAGTATTGATACGGCCGCACCTGGTCGGGTTTACTTCAGGCGCAAGAAAAGGACGGGCCCAGTAGAAGATGGCGCCTGAAGGAAGGCTTTATCCCCTCCTTAGTTATCTCTGTTATTTCCTAAATTAGTTATTTCCATATTGTTCTCTTTCCTAAGCGTCATGTAAGGCGCATGTGCCAATCTTATTATCACCATAAATAAAGAACAAATCTAAAGGGGGAGGCACGATTGTTGCTACCCAAAACCAAGACTCAGGCGTTGCCGACGATTAAACAGTCGGTGGCTTTGTACAACATTATCCTCACCATAGGGCGGCGCAAGCAGGCGGCGCTCCCATCCACCTCGTCCTGGGCATCGGCCGGGTACTCGGCTGTACGACCAAGAGCATCCGTATCAATTGGTATCAGAGCCGACCGATCCTCCCCCACCTTCCATGGCAAAGTTCAGAGAAAAGGCTAGGCAATCTGGAGACGTCCATGGACGAAGTCAAGGCGGCCATCACTAGCTTGGAGAAGACCGTTGCGGACATGGCGAAGACCCTCGGCAAGTTAGCGGTCCCAGCCGCCGATCCAGTCGGGGAGAAATCGGCCGCCAGCGTCGCCAATCCGAGGCTAGCATCCCGAGTGCGGGGCCGAGCCGACACGGAAGATGGAGGCCGGAACGAAGGCAACAACAGAAAACGACGACAACGACGACACGATGCGTGGGCAACCAGGCGACCGCGAGGATGGAAGGTGGGCGCCCCGCGCGCCGAGGTATGATCTGGACCAGTACGATTTGTCTCTTTGTGCCCTCCACCTCACACTTACGAGGTCAAATTGTCGGAGCGATACATGATCTCACTCACTAAGGCATTCATAAGACCCTCCATCGCATCCAGCAACACTACTATTAGGAGGGACAACGACAGTTCGTGGCGGATTATGTGGGTAAGTGTGCCATTTGCCAGCAGCACAAGATAAGTACACTAGCTCCTGGTGGCCTTCTTCAGCCTCTACCAATTCCTAATCAGGTTTGGGCTAATCTTTCTATGGATTTTGTCATTGCCCTTCCGAAATCACAAGGAAAAGAAGCTCTTCTAGTGGTGGTTGACTGTTTGTCCAAGTATGCACATTTTATTGCTATCAAACGCCCCACTGCAGCTTCGATTATCGCCGAGATTTTCTTCGACCAGATTGTTCATTTGCACGGCATGCCAAAGACAATTGTGTTGGATCGTGATCCCATCTTCCTCAGCACATTTTGGCAGGACCTATTTAAGCAGTGTGGTACGCGACTTTTGACTTCTTCAGCATATCATCCACAGACGGACGGCCAAACTGAAGTGGTCAACCGCACCATTGAGATGTACCTTCGTTGTTTGGCCGCCGACAAGCCTTCGACGTGGGTACAGTGGTTGCCTTGGGCAGAGTTTTGCTACAACTCCTCACATCATTCTGCTCTTCGCATGACTCCGTTCGAGTTGGTTTATGGCCGGCCACCACCTCCCTTGGTGCCCTATACCAGAGGAACCACTGCGGTGGACGCCGTCGACTGTTAGCTCGTGGATAGGGATGAGCTTATGGCATGCGCTCGACAACACTTAATGACTGCCCAGAATCGCATGAAGCAAACTTATGATAGCCATCATCGTGATGTCACCTTCCCAATGGGCTCTTGGGTGTGGCTCAAACTTCAGCGACACTGCCAGTTATCTCTGCGCTAGTCAGCCCAACATAAGCTTTCTCCTCGTTTCTTTGGGCCCTACAAGGTTGTGCAACATGTGGGCGAGGTCACTTATCGAATGGCATTGCCACCTACTGCTCGTCTTCATGATGTATTTCATGTGTCGATGCTCAAGGCCTTCAAAGGATCCCCTCCGTCGACGATGCCAGACCTTCCTGAGGATGCATCTTCCCCGTTTCTAGAGCCGGCGCAGCCTACGCCACATCTTTTGGGTCAACACTTTGTTCGTGGACACCGTCAGTTGCTGGTGCATTAGGTCGGCGAGCCTAAGGAAGCGGCAACTTGGGTGGATGCCATTGAGCTTCGTCATTCCTTTCCAGACCTCAAGCTTGAGGACAAGCTTGCTCCCGAGGGGGGACTATTGATACAGTCGCACCTGGCTGGGTTTACTTCAGGCGCAAGAAAAGGACGGGCCCACCAGAAGATGGCGCCTGAAGGAAGTCTTTATGCCCTCCTTAATTATCTCTGTTCTTTCCTAAATTAGTTATTTCCATATTGTTATCTTTCCTAAGCATCATGTAAGGCGCATGCTCCAATCTTATTATCACTATAAATAAAGAACAAATCTAAAGGGGGGGGGGCACAATTGTTGCTAACCCAAAACCACGGCCAGTGGCTCCGTACAGCCATTATCCTCGCCATAGGCGGCGCAAGCAGGCGGCGCTCCCATCCACCTCTCGTTCTGGGCATCGGCCGGGTACTTGGTTGTACGACCTAGAGCATCCGTAGCACCCTTATGCAAAAATCTCATGGTATTACATATCTTACATGCATATTTGCCTGGTTGTAATGGGCTTCACAAACACATCTAAAAGGGGTCAAACCAATTAATTATGTGAGAGGCACACAGCCTAACCTACTTAACTTTCATTTGTATTGGGAAATCAACCTAAGAATCGAGTTAAAATAGACTCGCTTTATTCCACCTAAGCATACTTTTTTTTAACTAACGGGGCAGATGCTTTGCCATTTTATTAAGAAGAAGAGAACTGTACAAGGACATAGCCACGGCTAGGAAAACATAAAGGAATTACAAAGGAGCAGCATGAAGTCCCATGCTCCAGCCCCTCGCCTCAGCTTACATTTGTTCCAAATGGTGTAGTAATTTATCACGGTGGACAGCAGTTCTTTTCCAAGTCAATGTTGGCCGTTAGTTTTTCATACAAGCAGTGGTGTGTGGTAACACAGTCAATTATCTTACCATACTTATACCTAACTGAAATTGAGCCCCCTGACATAACTGAAATTATGCAGCATTCTGTATACTGTAAACTGACATAGCTGATAAGAGCATGGTAATATAAATAGTTGAACCCAATTACTTTTTATTTTTCTAGTTTATAGAAGTGAGCATGATTTTTTTTTTCTATTTAGATTTAACAAGAAAAGTATGATCTATGGAAGTGAACCAAGTGGCCAAATAAACATATATAGTCAATGACTCAATGTTGCAGAGATGGAAAGTGCATAAAAAAGTGATCCATGTGTGCAATGTGTTTGAGTAGAACATAAGTGCAAAACTTCATTTCTACGTCTAGTCGATACCATGGGTGTAGAGCCACTAAAATGGGCACAAAAAGATCCTTTCATGCCTTATCCCTGTGTCGTGCAAAAAGCTAGACTGATTACTAAACACAGTTCAAGTACAATTAGGATATTTGATTGCTGTTTAGAGTTTTAATGGTGTATAGCATGTTCAGAGAATTTTTGTCTATAGCAATATAAGGAAAACAACACATTTTTGTCTTAATGGCCAACCACATTAAGGTTCCTATCATGGCATTGATGAAAGGTCACCCTGCCCTCATTAAGGAAGCCCGTCACCATCAACACCAAAAAATATATCAGAATAAATTAATCCAGCGGCTTTGAAATTCAACACCTTGATTCCCATCAATAGAATTTTATTCATGTTACGCATACTACCCAGCAGTCAATTATACATTGTCATCGTACGCTTACAGCCACAGCTAAATCTTTGGGGTGTCAGCTAACATTTTTTATTCATCACACCACTTTTATACTTCTAGATATGCCTAAAGGCAGTGGAAACAACCTTTTAGTTTATCTAGATAAATAGCCAATTCTTTCTCTAGCAAACTATTCTTTAGCATCCTAACTTTTGTCCAAGTGACAATATTATACTCTTCTTCTTTTCAGATATGTGTGCCCTGAATGATTTGGTGACCACTAGACCGATGACACATGAAGTTTATCCTTTTAATTACTCTTCCTTTCCATCGCAGAGAACACAATGTAAGCCATGAGAGTAGTTTGGCCCCCTCCACCAATTTCATACGAACCTTTTTATATCTTCTATTGCCATCTATACCAAGAACAAATCTACCAAATCAAAATGAGAAGAACAAAAATCATATAAGCTTAGCTTTACCTTTTGTGTCACCTCCAAAAAGCCATATCTCCTTAAGAATGACATCAACGTGCTTGCTCAGATGCCTCAGCGACAATGTCAGCGATAAACTTGATGAGAGAGCAGAGCCCGCCCAAGAAGTTGTGGTCAATCACCCCCTCACCCTCGACCACATGGGCGAAGTCCACTAGCTTCACCCTTACCACGCCTCCACCTCCATCTCCACCTCCGGCAGCAGCGGAGACCGCGTTGGCATCGTAGCCTACTAAAACCGACGCCGAGTAAAACTGGAAGATCGTCTGCTCTTCGAACCACGCCTTAAGTTCGCGCAGCTGCGCCAAGACTCCCCCTTCTCCTCCGTACACCGCGGCGGCAAGAGCGCAGTCCAGACCCTCGCCGCTATCCGACGACACGTAGCGCCGGAGCACACGACGGACGCCAGCGGTGTCCATCTTCTTCAGCTCCGACCGCTCCGGCCGCCACACGGCGCCCCGGCGGCGGCAACCCGGACGCCGGAGACGCGGAATCCGAGGAGGACGCTAGTGGTCGCGCGGTCCTTGGCGAGGCACTTGGCGACGTAGGGCTCCGGGGCGCGCGGCGGCCACGTGCACGCGCCGATCTTGATGTCGGCGACGGAAGGGGCGGCGAAGCCCGCGAGGAGATCTTCGAGGACGAGGTGGGGGTAAGGCTCGCCGGGACGCGCCGGGGTGGGGAGGAGGCGGGTGCCGTGGAAGCGCGGGAAGAAGGCGTCCCTGATGCGGGGCGGGACGGCGGGGTAGGCGGAGAAGGCGGTGTAGAAAGCGAGCTCGTGCTCGCCGCGGTCGCCGGCCTGGAGCGGCTTGTAGAAGAGGCCAGAGCCGTCGACGAGCGGGCCCAGCTTGTCGGCGGTGGCGCGGTGGCCGGCGACCTGGTGCTCCGGCGGACGGAGATCGGACATGGTGAGGGAGGGCGGGTGGAGACAACGAGGACTTGGGATTTGGGAACCTCGCGATGGTGAACGTTGAGATGCTAACCTCAACTGCTCGGTGATTTTTGTTTTATTCTTCAGTGGCGTATTTGAATTGTCTGCGCTGCAGCGTGCGGGTTGACTTCGTCTCCGAGGGCAGCAGCAATCCAAGGTTTCTAATAAGATTTTTTTCGTATGTACCATTTCAAAGATCATTTATTTCAAATGTATCATCGCAAATCAATATAATTACGGAAACACTTGTATCCGGACGTCCGACGCGCTCGGTCTCGCCTTGCAAAACGCTTTTTAGCGTCGTGCGCCTGAGGACAGACGACCGGCTTTTTTTTACGTGTCGCATGCTGGTCTGCGCCTCCTTTCTCATTCATTCTTATCCACACCTAGTTAGAGAGAGAAAGGGTGAGAGAGGAGGCGAGCAGCTCCTACGGGCGGGATTCCGCGAGCTCCGATGGCTTCGCTTTCCGGCGGCAAAGCAAAGCTTCCCATTCCGACGATGGCTGCAACACGGCGGCAGAGCTCTTCCTACCCTCTTTCTCCCTCTCTATCCCCATTCCCTTCTCTCTCTATTGATGCGACCATGTCTGGCATCGATATGACCACGGGTACTTCTACTATGATGCGTTCGTCTATATGGTTTCAACGATCTCCACCTTTGCCACGACTATCACAAAGTCGACCGCTGCCTCGGCTTTGCGAAACGGCACCATCACATCCAGCAATTAGGCCACCACCTTGGCCGCCTCCCATACATGATGGCATATTAAACAAAGGCGAATATCCATATCTACTATGTCGACAAGCCCTGCATGTCAAGTCGATCAAAGGAAGACACACAAGGAAAATAAATTACGTGCTCTACTCGAATTCTACTCCTGCTCGGCCTCATTGACAGCGCTGACTTTGACCGTAATTTTTGATTCTGGAGGTTGCTGGAGGTCTACGAGTACTCGTTGGAAATATCTCGGAGAATACAATGTATCTAGACGTGTGTACTGTAGCAAACCGACTTACTGTAGCACGTCGGTTACTGTAGCAAACCCACCTAAAGTGGCTATAAATAGATAGCCACCCCCTCATTGTAACTTGGGTTTTGTTAGGAATCAGTTTAGCTTCTTTGCTACTGTCCGTGCAAGCACGTGTCGATTAGACCGTCTGCGCACGTGTAAACAAGACTCCAAATTTCAGATTGCTTGTTAATCTTGTTCTTGCTAGTTCTTCGATCGCTTGCAGGATCAAGGACCTTCGTGGTCAGGTTGATTGCGCTCCGGCGAGGTCAATAACCATCTGGAGTTGGTGTACCGGTCGCTAAGGCGCAACGTCCTGGACGGTTGTAGTCGGGCCGCTAATATCGACTCCTACCAGATCGTAGTTATCCTCCTCTCGTCGAAAGATCGGGACCCCTGCCCCTATCATCTATCCTTCTCTCTAGTTTTAGGGCCAAATCTAGAGTACAAGAGAGATAGAAAAGGAGATGAATGCGTCAGATCCGGAGAAGGAAAAAGGCTAGGAAGGAGATGAATCCTCATTTTTTCGCATGGGAACTCCAAGCATGTAAGTATGAACTTGGGCTTTTTTGCTTGTTTTCACTCGATCCGCAAGCTTGGGGTAGGGGTTGCGGTTTGGGGGGAAGGAGACAAGGACGAGCCCCATCCCATATTTTTTCACACGAAACACAGGACTTTGCCTTCTGAAACTTGGGGTAGCACGTTCTGAAACTTGGACTTTGTACTTTTGAAATCTAGGATTTTTCTCTTCGAAAACTTTGCATCCCGTATGTTGAAACTTTGATTTTGCTTGACGAAACTTGAACCTTTCTCTATTGTAACTTGGACTTCGCTCGCCGAAACTTGGGGATTTTCACGATTGAAACTTTGCCTTTTGCCACTGAAACTTAAGTTATGCTCGTTGAAACTTGGATTTTTGCCTACTGAAACTTGAACTTTGTACTATTGAAACATGGTTCTTACTTTGAGAAACTTTCTGAACTTTCAAGTTTCATCCTCAGGTTGCTAGGTTTCATCAAGTTTCTGCCGTTATTTTTCAAGTTTCAGTAGGTATTTGCCAAGTTTCAGCGATGACGTCATGCTGACGTCATTGGTCCGGACGGTCCGGACGTCCGATCCCTGGCGTTGCCCATATAATTATACTATATGTCACTAGTTTTGCAAAAATCTATCGAAATTGACGTTCTCGGAAATTTTCTATCATTTACGACGTACACCAAATCAAAATACGGACAAAAATACATCCTGACATGTGGGACCCGCACGTCATGCACTCAGCCCTTTCTTTCTCACTCCTCCCTCCTTCCTCTCCACTGCTCTCTTGCCGGAGCTTGCTGCCGCCATGCTCGTGCCGCCATCGCGTCGCCGCCGCCGACGTCCTCCTACCGTCAACGGCTAGCCGCCGCATACCACCAGACGAGCCTCCCGCCGCCGCATTGTCTCCGGCAAGCTTGTGCCGCCGCCGCCGCTCGCCGCTTTCGCCTTTGCCATCTGATTCGCCATCGCCGTCGCCGCCGCTAAGCGAAACTCATGCGTCGCCGTCGCCGCCATTGTCTAAGCGAGCTCAGGCTGTCGCCACTAAGCTCGCCGCTTATTGCACTGGCGAGCTTGTGTCGTCGCCGCCCAGCTCACCGCTTCCGCCCCGCACCTCGCCGGCCTCGTCTACCAGTAGAAGAAAGAGAAGAGAAAGGGATAGGTGAAGGAAAGAGGTGGAAGAAGAAGAGTGTACAGGGTGACATGTGGGGCCCACATTTTAGGGTTTATTTTTTGTCCGTATTTTAATTTGGTATATGTCGTAAATGTTAGAAAATCTCCGAAAATGACAATCTTGATAGATTTTTGCAAAACTAGTGGCATTTATAATCATATCGACTTTGCGATGGCATATCCGAAATAAGTGAACTTTGTAATGGCATGTATGAAAAAAATCCTTCTAAATATCATTTCTATATATGAGATGTCATATAGAAACTATAAAAGAAATGGTGTCTCTATTGTATTGTACTTTGATATCGTTTCCATCATTAATACTTTCTTTTTTTTTTTCAAAGAAACCCTCTCTCTGCGCATTAATTATAAAGTTGAAACAAGCGTAGAAATGTTTCCTAAGGAAGAAATCATGTCCTTCTCTCTCTACATTAATTTTGTGCTATGTCATCCTTCTATCCTACATGGCATAGGAAGAAACAAGTGAAAAAACTGCAATGTAAGTGCCATGACCGACTAGCTGTCCCTGTAGAACTCGGTTACATGATTTCCCGTGTAGATCTGATCATTCATTGGGTCGGGCCGGCTTTAGGTCGGATATGGTCGGGTTGCTAGGTTTGTTCTTCAGGTCCAAGCCCACCCGTTGAATATGTTGGGTCGGGTTTTTTTGGGTCGGGCTCGGAATTTCGTCGGATTTCAGGTTTCGACTTACAAATTGATACCTGAGCCCATCCAATATATCGTCGGATCAGTTTTTTTCGATTGGATCGGGTCAGGTTGGCCAGGCCGAGCTATGATTTATAATTTGTTTACATCCATTCTATAAATTGATGCTTCAACTTTTAATCCAAACCAATCAAATCTATCTTCTTCTTCATGCTTTTTTCCTCTCTTCTCCTTTCCCACCTCGGCAAAGTCCTCTCCTCCCCAACAACGTGATCGCTGGCCACCAAGTGGCAGACCTAGGATGTATTTGAAATAAAAAAAATACGAGCCTGCCAAAAAAAGTTCTGAACTCATCTATAAGTAGTACAAGTCCGAGTTCCCCCTCCACCTCACCACATGGCCCCTCCCTGCCCCTCACAGGCCACGCCGCTCCGTCACCGCAGCCGTCCGATCGCGTGTGGCAGGAGATCCAGCCGTCCATTGGTTTGTTTATGTATAAAATGATTTTTTTTCGTGCTTCTCTAAACGCTGGCAGCTTGGCGGTGGCTAGTGAGCGGCTCTCACCACTACCATGGTTCAATCCTACCCCGCTGCGTTTTGATTCATTTTTCCTCATTGGGCGCGCTGTATGCTGTGCTGGCTAGTAATAGTACAAATGCATATTGAAGTCACAGGCTCGTAATAACGTCGATGCATAATTAGAGTATTAATTATGAAAATCTTTAACTTATAGAAACAAGTTATGCTCAATAAACATAACCAAGCAATCATTTAAATATGAAAAGTATATTTTATCCTCTCAACTACATGGTGCAAAAACGTTTAACCCTTCGGTCTAGGAAACCGGATATCCACGCCATAGAAGTATGTCAAGTGGTAAAAATACCCCCTCACAAACAGTTTTGAGAGTGATTTTGCCACTGTGATATTGCGGGTGGAGGGCTTACCACATACAATAGGCACATGTTATTTTATTTAAGAGAAACATATTTACACAAATAGGTCTCACATATCAGTTACCAAGGGTCTGCTCTTGTCAGTTTATTTGGCTTATTTGATTTATCTATCTATTTACTTATCTTTGTTCAAATTTAAAAAATATTTTTTGAATTATTTTTTCTATCTCAAAGACTTGTCTAAAAACTCTAAATACACAAGTTGGACGGCGTCGATGGAACTCTCTAGACTATATAGAGGATATAAGTAAAATCAGTAGATAAGTCGGATAAGATAAATTGAGAAGAACACACCTAGGACGCTTTCTTCTTCCTCTCCCCTCCTCTCCCTCTCTTCCGCGTTTTCTTTTTGTCTTCCCCCACTGTCACCAAACTGGGATTCATCTCACTAGAGCGCAAGGACAAGGGAGGAGGAGGCAGCCCGGTGAGAGGAAGGCACTACTGCGGATCGGGGCTTCCAAAGCGGCCCATCACAAGCGGCTCGCTTTAAGCCGCTTGCGACCCGATCACCACAAGCAGTTCGTGGCCAACGGGTGGGAGGTTGGCGGGAAAGGGCATATACAAGCGGTTTCAAGTAAGAACCGCTTGCAGAGATTACCCAATGCAAGCGGGACTCTGTAAGCGGTTCGTGATACAAACCGCTTCGAGAGGGAACTCTATGCAAGCGGTTCATACCTTGAACCGCTTGCATATGCACTTTCCCTTCCCGCCCACGGCATTTAAGCCCTTCTTCCTCCCCAAGCAGCTTCGACAAGAGTAATCGACGGCCGAAATGTTCATGCAGGGGAGGTGCTGCCAAAATTTTTAATTGAGGCTAATAGCTCCAAATTAAGGTTTTCAAGGTAAGTAAACATGGTCCCAACATCATTTTCGTGTAGATGTTGCTTATATTTTTGCATTGGATGTGGAGAAATATTGAATTGATCATGTTTGAATTGAAGGGTGTTTGATTTTCTAGCTCTCTCTCTCTCTAGATAATTTGAGGCAAGATGTTGATCTATTGGGGGTTTAAGTCCCATATTAGTTTTGTATCCTTCTTTTGATGTTGTATAAGATGTTGAAATTAGTTGGTAGGGTGATTATTTGTTTTAGAGAGCTAGATCTAGCTTGGTGCCTTAGTTTTTGTCGGAAGATGTCTATTTTGCTAGCTCTCCTCTCTAGATCTTTTGAGGCAATGTGGTGATCTATTGGATGGTTTTAGTTTCAAATTAGTTTAAAATAGTAGGTAGGGTGATTATTTCCTTTGCTATAGAGCTAAATAGATCTAGGTTTTTTGCTAGGTTGGGAATAAATTATTTTTGTGTATGAAATATAATTAAAAAAATTAGAGGGTACACAATAAAAATTACATATGTTTATAATTTATGCAAAGTATAGAAAATAGTTGAAAAAAGTTTTTTAATTTGTGAGATTTAGTTGGTTTAGCTTTAAAGATGTAGAAAGTTTAAAGGTAATTAAAAATTATAACAATTAGTTATTTCTAGTTAAATATTTTAATTTAAAAAATATAATAAGTGTTCTTATTAATTTAATTGGTGCAGATGAACCGGCAATGGATGTATGCGGATCGTCGGTCAAGAGAGTTCATCGATGGCGTGAATGCTTTTCTCGATGTTGTCGACGGTTGAGATATCAATCTCAAGTCAACTAAGGTTCTTAAGAAGGGGAGATAGAAGACACGCCGAACAACATAAACAGCCACCAACGACGAATAGGAAGACAGGGGTTTTTATTCTGATTCAGACCTCTCGGGAGAGATAATAGCCCTACGTCCAGCCTTTCTTATATATCAGAGATGATTACAAGAGGATGCTCGACGAGACGAACAGGTCTCGGCGAGATTATGGGTGTACAAGGAAGCAATAAGCGATCTAAGCTTCAATGTGCGGTGATCAGGTGGAAGATCAGGTGCATGAAATTGTGCCCTCTACCAGCCGTAGGGGCTCTGTTTATATAGTGTTGAATAACCGACCTACCGAGGGATAATCGGGCCGGGCTAACTACGAGATCGTAACGAACTCAACGTGCCAAATACATCCCGAGGTAAATAAGAAAAACTCCAAGTCTTGGGGATCACGACTTCTATTCCAATCCGGGAAACCAACGTCCGGGTCTTCACGTAGCCGTGCAGAACTCTGTTCGAGTCGGACTCAAACACGAATCCTAAGCCGTTACGCACCGTGCCAGCTAGGAAGCTGTTCGGCAGGATGCACAAGGGCCAGATAGAACCTTCTAGGGAGCTGGGCCCTAGTAGGCTGTTCGAATGGGCCGTCAAGGAGTGGGCCATAGCAATGAGCCGTGATTTTATCCCCGACAGCTAGCCCCCGAGACTCAAGTGGAAGGACTCACTAGAGTGGGGTCTTCCTCTTGAGACTCCAAGTCACGAAGAGAGAAATTTTGCTGCTGAAAAGACATATAACGAATGACCGAGCAGGTTAAGGTTCAACCGAACAGGACTTGTTCGGGACCGAACAAACCTGATCAGTATCGAGCAACTCTGTTGCGTCGAACAGAAAATTGCATCTACCCGAGCAGAGCACCCAGTCCTCAGTGCAGACACTGGAAAAAATAGTCGTTAGCCGTTCATCTGGATCATCTGGTGCAGATCATCCTCCTTACCCAGACGCAAATAACAGCTCTGGAAATTAGCAATCAGAGCGTCACAAAGCTGGTTCCACGAGCAGATGGAACCCTCTTGCTGGTTGAACAACCACGTCCGAGCAGTACCTTCAAGGACAGTCGGGAGGTAATTTGCCATGACTAGCTCATCACCTCCGGCTGCCATGATGGCAGTGGCGTAGATGGGAAGAAACTCTTCTGAGTTTTGAGTCCCATTGTATCTCTCCATGTGACCGGGCTTGATCTTAGAAGGCCACCTGACAGCGCGGAGCTCATCAGAGAAGGCCTTACAGCCCAAGGCGTAAGACCGGCCACCCTCTCCTGCGGAACCTAGTCTTGAAAAGACGTTGGTCCTATTGCCCGGAGGAATTCTAACTGAACGGGAGGTCTCTGCCTGGAGAAACTCTCTCTGGGACAGTCCTCCACGCTCCTTCCTCGTGGTTGCTACAACGCGCTCCTCGCGAGGGGAACGTCCGTGATCATCGCGCGCACGTTTGCCTCTATGGTCGCGGTGACCACGGGGACTTGGCGAGCGTCGACGACCACGGGTAACTTGCTCGTGGGCAGTGGTCCTTCGACGGTGACGAGGGTCACGAGATCGATGGGAGCGCTCGCTGTCGAATCCACCCGGACTGGCTGACTGCGCTGCCCGGAGGAGGTGTTGGCCTCACTTAGGGACTTAAGGCCTTCGGCCAGTCGCTCAAGGTGGGAGGCAACAGCATCGCCCATGCGGGCGAGGTCGGCTTGGTTGGTGGATTTGAGCACCGTTGCCATAGCCTGGAGTCGTTTCCGACTCTGATCTAAGGGTCCAGGGATCCCTGAGGCATCTGCGTTTTGCCCGACCGTAGTCTGGTCACGCGGGGATTCGACCCGAGTAGGCTGAACTTCTGCTGGGGGTCTTGGCGTAGGCGCGCAAGGCGGGTCGCGACGCTGTCGCTTGCGCTGGTCGCGGATCTGCGCCAAGGTCTGATTGATGGACTCGTCAAGACTGCGGCGAACAACGTCTTGCTCGCGAGCAGCTAGCACGGCCTCATCTGGTGCCGGGCTGAATTGGACTACCCGATCTCACCGACCGCCGCGGCCCGTGCAGGATCCTCTGAAATCCTACACCGGCCATGTTGATGCTGCGGTGACCGTGCGTTGGAGCACTGGACGGTATCATCACTGTGTCGCCACAGGAGGAATTGACCGACATAGCCTTGGAATTCGAGAGATCCAAACCATCATATAGATCGTCGGTTCCGTATTCATCGTCGATGACGGGAGCTTGATCTAAGAGCATCTCTGGAGAGTATCCAGAGACTTCTGCCCCAGATATGGAAAGCGATCGAGATCGAACAGATCGATCCGATCTGACAGGGGATGAGACATCCTGTCCTTCTGAGTCGTAGTCCTCAGGAAGGGATCCGTGGTCGCTGATGGAGTTCGACATGCTTGATCTGCTAGGTCCCCACTGACGGCGCCAACTGTCGACGGTTGAGATATCGATCTCAAGTCAACTAAGGTTCTTAAGAAGGGGAGATAGGAGACACGCCGAACAACATAAACAGCCACCAACGACGAACAGGAAGACAGGGGTTTTTATCCTGGTTCAGGCCTTTTAGAAGAGATAATAGCCCTACGTCCAGCCTTTCTTATATATCAGAGATGATTACAAGAGGATGCTCGACGAGACGAACAGGTTTCGGCGAGATTATGGGTGTACAAGGAAGCAATAAGCGATTTAAGCTTCAATGTGCGGTGATCAGGTGGAAGATCAGGTGCATGAACTCGTGCCCTCTACCAGCCGTAGGGGCTCTGTTTATATAGTGTTGAATAACCGACCTACCAAGGGATACTCGGGCCGGGCTAACTACGAGATCATAACGAACTCAACGTGCCAAATACATCCCGAGGTAGATAGGAAAACTCCAAGTCTTAGGGATCACGACTCCTATTCCTGTTGGTGATTGACAAACGGCCCACCTTGAAGCAGGCCTTGGGCCGATCCTGTATCGATCCACCACGCGAACAGAGGACTGCGCAGCCGCTCCTACCGCACCTCAACGCTGACCGTTTGTGGCGCCTCCGGGCTCGACTAGGTCAAACCCGTGCGACACGTGTCCCTCCGGGCTATCCAGAGCAGGAGAAGGTCCTCGGTGATCCGCCGCTCGTGGCAAGCGGCGACAACCGTCATGGCCCGCCATGCTTTCTCCGGACTTGACCGAACGCATCAGATCTTCCGGGACCCCGGCCGGGAAACGCTGTGACGATCCGTCTTGTCGCTACCCTCTTTGGCGGCGGCAGATGGTTGTTATAGCACGCGACGCCTCTAACGGGTGGCGCAGAGCTGGCTCGGTCCAGTCAAGGCTATATTGGGGATAAAGGGAAAGTGCTTTCCCTCTAAAGAAGTTCTCCCCCTTTGAACAGGCATGTCAAGACAAACACTTGTTCAGTACTAACCCGACCAGCTTCTTCCTGCAGGCTCGATACCCGACAGGACCCTAGAACAAGACAAGAACCTCGCCACTAAAGCAAAGACCAGCGCGGGGCCCGCCGTATCAGCCTCGGGCGGCCCACGGCGCCTATAAAAGGAGGATTCCTGGATATTGCGAGGGGCGGCAAAACCGATCACCCGAAATCCCTGATCCGATTCCACCTGGCCCGAGCATAAGCAACATTGGCATCCGAAGCTTCCTCCACGAGTAGCCTTAGCCTTTAGCCGTCATCACTGTAAGTTCGGGATTGGCGCCTCTAGGTCCGATCCCGGCGCCTCTGTACTGTTTTCCACCATATAGTCAACAAGACTGGAGTAGAGCTATTACCCGGCAGTGGGGGCTCGAACCAGGGTAAATCACTTGTGTCTCCACGGTTTGCATCGTTCCTCTCTGTCCTCCCACAGTACGAAGGATCTGTACCCGGATCATCTAGTCGCACCAGGCCCTTGTCCGGGAAGACCGCGCGGCCCTAGCCTTCCGCAGGCTTGGCCGCCACCCGGGCTGCTGAGAAGGGTTGTCGTTGGGCCTCACACCAACTACAAATTCGTCTGCCGGTCCGTGGACCCGCTGCTTTTCAGGAGCGCGATTCCCAGACGCCGACAGCTGGCGCCCACCGTGGGGCCCATGGCTAGCCCTCAGCACTCCGTTCCCTCGGACATGCCTGAGGTTCCAAGCGGCGACGAGGTCCTGGACCTCGAGTTTGATGAGTGCGACGATCTGGACGATCTGGTCCCGTCGTACGATGGCTGGCGGGAGGAGTACCTCGCCGAAGCCGGGGCTGACGAGATGGAGCTTGATACCTCTCTCGCCCCAGGGGTAGAGTTTCGCCGAGGAGTCGCTTCGAGTGGACCCTCCGTCACCCATGTCGCCGAGACTTATGGAGTTCGAGCTGCTTGGTGACACCGCAGCCTCCGCCGGCGACACCGGACATTTCCCGGCCTCGCGGACGTCCCACTGCGTCTTCGCGGCCATGATCGGCAACAACGCCGAGGACGAGGAAGCCCAGCGCAGCTGCCCGTCGCCTGAGGCGAAAGTTCTTCAATGATGCCGTCCGCCACGTCATGGATGGCATCGTGAGGAGGACCGTCGCGCCAACAAGACTTCGGCTGCCGGCCGGTCGACCCCCTCATCGAGACGATGACCAACCCGCTCTTGCGTAGCCAGCAGAAGGCGCGCGCCATCGCTGCAGTCGTTCGCGACTTGGAGAAGGACCCCCGTGGTTTCACCATGACGGATTTGGGTCCGGCCATCGCTGAAACACGGGTACCATTACCTGTGGCATCGACCGACATCAAGAGCGGAACGGCGGCGATCGTCCAGACACATGGCGCGGAAACCAATCCGACCACAGCGGTACTCAAAGCCTCTCGCGCCGCCACCGCAGTCGTTCGCGCCAGACCCAGACGGCCTCCTCCGCTGCGGCTCGTCGCCGACGCCGGGGAGTGTTTTCCCGGGCCCACGCCGATACCTCTCCCGAAGGCCGCGCCAGGTGCTTTGCCTTCTCTCGCGCTCTCCATGGCTGGCACCGTGGCCCCGAGGTTCAAACCGGGCCCATTGAGAAGTTCGGCGGAGCAAGAATCGAGGAATTCCTATCCGTCTACACCACCGCCATCCCGAGCTATGGGGAGATGAGGCCGTCATGGTCAACTACTTCCCCACGGTGCTCGAGGGCATGGCCCGAACTGGCTATTCAACCAGCGGCCGGTTCTATCCGCGGTGGTCACAGTGCGGGGATGCCCTCCGCACGAAGCTTCGTGGATGCTACGCCGCTCTGGGCGCCCTCGGGACCTCAAGCTCGTAGTACTGTGAGGCGACGAGTCTTGAGGACTTTGTGTGCCGGTTCGTCAGAGCCCGCAACACGATCCCCTGCATCTCGGATGAGGCCATCATCGAGGCCTTCAAGGATGGTGTGAGGGACCGGCGCTACACCGAGGACCTCGAGCTCCACCCGGTCAACACCGCGAGTGAGCTCTTCCGCACCGCCGCCCTCTACGTCAACGCCTCCGAGGCGGTGGAGCGCAAGAGGGGCCGTGCGAAGAAGAAAGCCAAGGTCGGCGATGGCTCGGGTAAAGCCGACGCAGACAAGAAGAAGAAGAAGCGGCAGGAGCAGCCCGCTAAGTTCATCGCCGCCGTCGAGCCCGACCAGACCGAGTGCCCGCCCCCACAGCGCCCTCTGCCAACACGCCCGCCGCCTCAGCGTCCGCCGCAGCGACCGCTACAGCAGCGGCTGCAGCGACCCCCCCAGCCGGGGGTAGGCCACGTGGCGGCCAGGGGGCACCCCAAGGTCGGCCTCCCGTCACAGCCGAGAACGAGGTGAGGCGGTTCCACGACCCGGCCTTTTACGCGCCTTCATCAACGCCCTGGCCATGAGCTACGCAACTGTCGCACATGGGCCCGCCAGCTGGAGGACTTCTACGCCGGTCGCGGTCCCATGCCCGAGCTGCCCGAGGGCGCGGCCGCGGCGCCTGCACCCCAGGGCGGCCAGGATCAGGGTTTTCCTGAAGCCCGTGGCCACGTCGCCGTCATCTTTGGCGGAACGTCAGCCTACACCTCTCGCCGCGAGCTCAAGGCCGCGTCCCGGGAGGTCCTCCACATCTCCCGCGGCGAACCCGCGGCGTCATCCTTGCCTTGGTCCAGCCAGGCCATCACCTTTTTCGGTGATGATCGTCTGCGGGCTCTCCAAACCCCAGCGTCTCCCGCTGGTACTCTGCCCTACCATTGGCAATACTAGGGTCGACCGCGTCCTCGTCGACAGCGGGAGCTCGCTGGACATCATCACAGCGCGCGTCTTGGGCCTCATGCAGGTCCCGCGCTCCAAGATCAAGGACATCACCGTCCCTTTCCATGGGATTGTCCCAGGATCGTCGCCGCCCGTGGGGCGGTCGTGCTACCCGTCACGTTCGGCTCCTCCGCCAACTTCCGGACGGAGTACATCACCTTTGAGGTGGTGGAAACAGAGCTCCCCTACAACGCCATCTTGGGGCGCCCCGCGCTCTCCAAGTTCATGGCGGTCTCCCCCCACGCCTATCACTTGCTGAAGATCTGGCACCAAGGGAGTCATCACCGTCAGGGAACCACAAGACGGCCCTCGACATGACGAGACCGCATGGCCATGGTAGGACGGCCCTACCCGTGGTCCCAGCGGCAAGGAGCGCTCCCAGCGCGCCCTAAGGTGGCACTGCAGCCGCAGGAGCCCACCAAGACCGTCGTCCTCACGGAGTCAGACCCCTCCAAGGTGGTCCACGTGGGGACAACCCTCGAGCCTCAATAGGAACTCGAGCTCATTACCTTCCTCTGGGCTAACAAGGACGCGTTTGCATGGGAACCGTCCGATATGCCCGGTGTCCCAAGGGAGGTGATCGAGCCTGAGCTAGCTGTCCTACCGACAAGAAATCGGTAAGGCGATGTCGAGGCGTGTCCTCGATCGAAGGCCAAGATCATCCAAGACCAGCTCGGCAAGTCGCCGGCGGGCTTCATCCGCGAGTTCAGCACTCCGATTGGCTTGCGAACCGGCCGCCGTAAATCGAGAAGAAAGGAGGCAAGTGGCGCATGTGTGTCGATCATCGAGACCTTAATTCCGCTGCCCTAAGGATAACTTTCCCTTCCACGCATAGATCGGCTAGTTGGCCTTCTGGCAGATTCAGCTTTGATGAGTTTCTGGATGCTTATTCGGTTACCATCGGATCGCGTTGTGTAAAGAGGACGAAGAAAAACCGCCTTTATGCGCCTTTTCGGCACATTTTGCTATCGACCATATCCTTCGGTCTCGAAATCTTTGGCGCCACGTTCGGCGTCTCATGCAAAAACACTCCATGATCAAATAGGGCATAGCGTAGAAGTCTCGTCGGCGATATCGTAGTCAAAGCAAAGACGCCCGTGACCATGTGTCCGACCTAGCCGAGACCTTCGACTGACTGAGACGGCACGGGTCAAGTTAAATCGAGAAGTCGCCTTTGGTGTCAAGTCCGGCATGCTCCTAGGCTACGTGTCGGCGGGCGAGCATCGGTGCGTGAACCGAAAAGATCGAGGCCGTCGAAAAGATGAGGTCGCCGACGTGTAAAGGACATCCATCCCTCACGGGCAAAATGGCGGCCTTAAGCCGCTTCATCTCCCGCCTTGGAGACCGAAGCGCACCTTTACGCAAACTCTGCGCCAAGCACGATAGTTTCGAGTGGTGAGGAAGCGAGGCGGCGTTCTGCAACTCAAGCAATATCTCGCCTGCGCCACCCATCCTCACTACTCCCAAGCTCGGAAGCCCTCTGCTAGACCTCTCGGTGACACCAAAGCGCCGCAAGTGCGGTCTTTGGCGATTGAGCGAGAAGGGAAGCGGCGGCAAATGCCTACTATGTGAGCGAAGTACTCACCGGGCCAAAGGAGCGCTATCCCGACCTTCAGAAACTGTGCTACGCTTTGCTGATGGCCTCGCGCAAGTTGCGTCACTATTTCCAAGCCCACCAAGTCGTTGTCCCGACTACTTACCCGATCAAGGACATTCTCCGAAACCCGGAGGCCACTGGCCGGGTCGCGAAGTGGGGAGTCGAGCTGGGTGAGTTCGACATCGGTTAAGTATCTCGAACGCGATCAAGGCCCGAGCCACTGCTGATTCGTTTGCAGAGTTGACCAGGCGGATGAGCAAAGGTCAAGCTCTCCAAGTCAAGACGGGAAGGAAGCTCGGTGGACTCAGACTTTGATGGCTCACACCAGTCCGAGGCGATCGGGATGCGGCTCGTTCTCATTTCCCCAATGGAGAGCGACTCGGCAAAGACGTCATACAAATACACTTTGTGGCTACGAACAACGCCGCGAGTATGAAGCCCTAATTGCGGGCCTAAGAGCATGCGCTGCGCTTTCGACATTAAGCGGCTTGTTGCGAAAGGGATTCGCGGCTCGTCGTCCGCCAGTCGTGGAGGAGTTCGTGCAACCGACGACTCGATGGCGCTGATACTGGCGGAAATAAGGAAACCGAAGTTTTCACGAAGTTTCAAATTAGCTACATTCATTCGGGGAAGAGAATGGCGAAGCTGATAAGCTCACCAAGCTCGGATCCTCGCAAGAACCGGCCCTGCCGGGGGTGCTAGTGCAGCACCTTTTGAAGCCCTCCATTCCCTCCGGAGAGGAGGCAAAGGGGACGTCTGTTACCCCAAACCGAGGCGTCGTCTTGTCTCATTCCTCGAGCAAAGCACCTCTGGATAGCGCCATTCATCCAGGTTCTTGGAGCGAGGACATTGCGAGGACGTTCTTGGCGTTCGGCTAAAAAGGCGAGCCCGAGCTTACGCGCACGGGGCTTCTTGTCTGCAGAAGGGTGCTAACGGCGTGCTTTGTAAGTCGTTACCCAAGAAGAAGGTAAGTACCTTCGGCCGACATTCACGAGGGCATCGTGGGCGCGACGCCACACGTAACTCTCGTCGAAAGCGCCCGCATGGGCTACTATCGCCCATCGCGATGAGCGATCGCAAGTTTTAGTTAAGCGGCTGCGAAGCTTGCGATATCATGCGCGGATGGCGCACCAGCCAGCGTATGAGCGCAAACCATTCCACTAAGCGTGGCCATTCGCGGTTTGGGGCTTGGACCTCTTAGGACCGTTCCCCAAAGGTCTTGGTGGCAAAACGACTTGTTCGTAGCCATCGACACCTTCACCAAGTGGATTGAGGCCGAGCGGTCTCCAACATCACCGCAATCGCCATGATGCGTTTTTTCCGAAGCATCGCCGCAAGGTTTGGCGTGCCCAAGAATCATCACGACAATGGCACCCAATTCACAAGCCGGAGTTCAGCAGTTCTCGCGAGAAATCGGCATGAAGCTTCGCTTTGGCTTCGTGGCCCACCCACGAGCAACGGCGCTTGCTGAGCGAGCTAACGGACGATTAGTCCAAGGCATCAAAAGCGAGTCTCGACGCTCTCAAGGCCAAACAACAAGGTTGGGTCGACGAGCTACCATCGATCCTCCGGGCGGTCCGGACAACGACCGGTAAGACTACGGGAGAAACTCCTTCCGACTAGTCTATGGCTCGAAGCGATCCTCCCAGCAGAGATGAGACTAGGATCGATCGCGTTGACCGCCCGACCGTGGTCAGCGGCGAGGAGCGGCGGCTTGACCTCGACCTACTTGAGGCGCGCCGTGAGCAATCCCTACTTGGTGCGGCCTACCAGCGATCCTGCGTCGTTCTGTGACGCTAAACGCATACACGAGGACCACGCAAGTAGGAGACCTGGTTCTACGACGATTCGTAACCTTGCGAGGCTCCAACAAGCTCGGCCCAAGTGGGAGGGACCGTACAAAGTAGTCGGTAGAAGACGACGGGCTCGATGCGCTTTGTCGACAAGGACGGGAACGAGCTCCCTAGCTCATGGAACATCTCCCTCCTGCGACGCTTCTACGCTTAATCAGGTCGTAAGTTTCCTTCATTTCAATTCGTTTCAACCCGAGAAAAAAAAACCCTTTCCCCCATTCGCGAGTCACGTTGGTCCAAGTCTTAAACAAGCCCGTGGCCAAAAGCATGAAGGCTAAGGATAAAGCATTCCGGAGCATTTCCACGACGGGATAAGCCGATCTCCCGCACCCCAGTGAATCTCCGCGCAATGTGGAATTCGATGGCCCAAAGGTGCAGGAAGCCCACGTCGAGTTCGTTCGGATGGCTAACTTGGGCGCGGCCTTCGGGGTCAAGGCTTTCTTCGCCCAGCTTTTTTTTTTCCTAAGTCCTCGGCGTCACCAGGCCCAAGATCGTCGCAAGCAGCCCAACGGCTTCGAAGGGTGGGGTTCGCGCGATTTTTCTAAATCACTCTAGTTCTAGATCGCGCCCAACCCAAGTTCGTGACTCGAACTTGGCCACAGCTCGAAATTTGGATGATTAGGCGCACCAAAAACAACATTTCTAAAGCAATCCGTTTGCCTAAGCTTCTTAAGTTCGTCTCAGGACTTCGTTACTGTTCATCTAGTTTCTCTGTTTTCGCATTTCAGGATTCGCAAATTCGAACAGGAAAAAGAAGCGAACAAGCAAGCAGGAGCAGCACGATGGGATTTTCCCAAAGGAAATTGCATTTCGACAATTGGAAGATCTTACAAGAACAAATGAAGGACGGGCTCCTAGTCTACCACAAAAGAGGGCGCCGCGCCACTACACCTACGGCGACGCCCAAATCCTGATCCTCACACGCCTACACAAGGCTGGCGACGCAGCCATGGAGCCTTGGACCCTTCCGACGACGACGACGACTCCACCAAGCCCGGTGCTGGCGCAGAGGGTCCCGGCGCGCTCGGGTGGCGCCTTCATCGGCCGGGGCAGATTGCCCTCAGACACCCACCGGTCTGCGCCAGACGACTCCGCCATCGCCTCGGCCCCTCCGGCGCTGGCATTGATGGCCCGGCGGCGTCTAAGCGCTGCCTCCTCCGCCGCTGATAGTTCGTGAAATCCGTAGGCAGCGGAGGCGGCGCCGCGATGATGGCCTCCACAATCGCCCCAATCCCCTGCTCCGCCATGACCCGCGGTGGAACTTCCTCTCGCTCCACCACGGGCTCTAGGGGTACCTCTTCTTCCGCTTGCTGCCGACGGCGCGCCCTCCTCCAGCCACGGCTAGCAAAGACGGCATCCTCCTCCGCCGCCAAGATGGGCGGCGTCTGACGCGTATCGGCGGCAATCTGCGCCGCCACCGCTCTCTCTCATCCTCCTCCGCCGCTGGGCGACCGCCAACGCTTTAGCCATCTCTCGTCGGGCGAAGTTGGGCATATGCCGCCAATCGCGGCAGCTTGGCATGGCGGCGGAGCCCTAACGGCAGAGCCACGGCGGCGGGGCCACGACCTCCTCCTCCTCCCCGCTGGCCGGATCGGCGGCACGGAGGAAGCGGTGGATTTGGCTCATGAACAAGGATTCCATGAATGCACGCAGCGTGGCGGAGTTGTAGTTAGAAGACATGGCTTCAAGCCCTCTTTCCCTTTCTTCGCCGCCACTCGCTCGCCGGGTGCAGGCTCTCATTTTTCTATCCTAAGGCAAGCGCAGCAAGGCGTAAGGGTCACTTGACGTACACGCCCGCTTTATAGGCGGCGGTACTGGCGTCTGTTGCATTGCGGGCTACCCGAAGCGTCGCTGCGTGCGAAGAGATGGGCAATTAAAACCCACTACCCAAGCTGGGGAGACGCGAGCGCATGCGCCGTCTCGCGGGATACCTACCGCGCCAGTCGCCGCGCGACATGTGCCTCGGCACTACTAGAAAAATGATTATTGATGACATTATACATTCGTCATCATAAGTGACAAAATTGTCACCGTAGATCTTTCATGACGATCTTATGACGAAAACAGGTTTGTCATAGTATGTGCGTCCACGTAAATTTTTGTTGACAAAATGTTAATTTTAGTCATAGAAAATAATTTTTTGTGACGAATTGTCTATCGCCATTATAGAGATCCCTTTTACGACGAAGAGAGTCGTCATGTAAAGCTTCTATAAATGTCATGGAAAAACCCAAAATTGTCACAAAAACACTATTGCCCTGCTAGAGGAGAGCTTTGCCATAATTTTGTATGACAGAAAAAATCGTCATAAAAGGATGCCACGGCGACCTGAAATTTTGTCATTGAACACTCTAGTGGCACATCATCTAGGGTGCCACGTCATGTGTCATATATGCCACATCATCTTTCTTAGAAACCAATTCACACATATATATTAAACAGAACATCACAAACACATTACAAATAAGCTGGATCAATACATAACAACAATTTTACTAAATTACAAATATTCAACAAAATATTAACTAGTTCATTCCATTGATAGTTCCAACAAAGTAATTGAACCACTTCTAGCTAGTGTCATATAAGAGCAAAATAAGTTTGTCATGTCCGGGCTTTAAACCACTTGGCATTCATCAAGTCACTGTTGGGATTGACTTGCAATGACCAGGAGATGACGATTTAAGATCATCATTTTCCTTTTGCCTCTTCCTAAACTCTTGCATTGCTTTCTCCAACGCTTTTGCTTTTTTCCTTCGAGGAACCAAGTTCTTATTGTTGATGCTCAATGGTCTGTCACTTGCTGCAATACCGTCAAAATACTTCCTCGTTAGACTAAAGTTAACTTTCTTTTTTGCAGCATTAGCCTAAAATACATAACCTAATTTATCATTATATATATGAAGCAAAACATAGTAAAGATGAGGCAATAAACACTAGCAGACTAGGTTAATATATTGTTAGCACTTTGGTCAACTCACGTGTCCAACCTAGAGGTAACAAAGATATTTATGTCAAAGGTTGAATAAACATGACACAATCAACCTGTTAAATTCTATAGCACAAGTATGTCAAATATGCTGATAAGAAGTCCTTGCTAGCGTTGGAAAATATGAACCAGAAATTGTCTTGCATCCAGACACCTAGACTAATCTAATCGCAGCTGCAGAGAACGGATGATTGACACAAGCTAAATTGTACTCGGAAAAAATGATAATGTTTACAAGATGAATCAATGCACATTTTACCTTGTAAAAATATCTTTTGAAGGATTAGTCCAATCTCCATATACAAATTGGAGGATCCAATTTTTTCATACTAGCCGATGTCGTGTGATGCAATGTAGAATGAGGCAATCTAAGTGCTAATGCGAATAATAATCCATCCGCTAATGCTGAAGCTTACCCAACATAGGTCTTTGTCGAAGGTTGGGATATTGACCCAAGTCAACCAAGGTTCTTCAAAGAGGAGATGGGAGACACGCAGAACAACCACTAACAAAGAACGAACAGGAGCGGGGTTTTTATCTGGTTCAGTCTCTCGAGAGATAATAGCCCTCACGCCGGCCTTTCTTTATATCAAAGAGGATTACAAGGAGGGACTCGGCGAGATCAGCAGGTCTCGACAAGTAGTATGCGAAAATCTATCTGCCAAGGGTCTAAGCTAGATGCTAAGATGTAAAACTCAATGCCAGGGATCCCTTTAAACGCCGTAGGGGCCCTGTTTATATAGTGCGGAGCAAACCGACCTACCGAGGAATATCGGGCCGGGCTAACTACGAGATCGTAACGAACTCAGTACATGCCAAATATAACCTACGGTAGATAAGGTAATCTCCTAATCTTGGGGATCACGACTCCTAATCCAATCCGGGAAACCACGTCCGGTCTTCTCGTGGCCGTCGCAGAACTCGTTCGAGTCGGACTCAAACAGGAAGCCTTGGCCATTACGCATCTCGCCAGCCAGGAAGCTGTTCGGCAAGACACATATGGGCCAGATAGAACCTTCCAGGGAGCTGGGCCCTGGTAGGCTGTTCGATTGGGCCGTCAAGGAGTGGGCCATGGCAATGGGCCGTAATCTAATCCCTGACAGGTGCGGAATGGGGACGGTGGACGCGTGGGATGAGGACGGCGGCGGCCATGCGAAACGAGGACGGCGGCCACGCTAAACGAGGATGAGGCGGTCACGTGGGGCGAGGGCGGCGGGCGTCGCCGGATAGAAGCGGTGATGGACGGCCGGCGGCTGCTTGTGGCGTCGTGGGACAAGGGCAGCGAGGACGCGTCGAGGCGGCGATGTGCTAGCCAAGGCGCGGTGCCGCGAACTGAGGCAATGGCGGCGCGAGCCCAAGACAGCGGCGGCGGTGGCGGAGGCCCGAGGACGCGGCGGCGTGCTGGCGGCGGCGTACTAGGGTTGGGAAGAGATGGGTGAGAGATGAACTAATTGGGCTAGCTGGCTGGGCCCTTATTATTAGAGACTTAGTGTTGGGCCTTTGTAAAATATCCGGGTACCCGATATTACTGAATAGTACCTGTACCCGACCTGAACTTTCGGGTAATTTTTCAGGTAGCCCTCTTTCCATACCTGACCCATAACCGAGTGTTAGTTTTCGGGTATTACCCGAACCCGTACTTGATAGTAAAATAATTAACCCGTACCCGTTTTTTTCAGGGTAAAAAATTCCTTTGGAACCGGTACAGGTCGGGTGTTACCCGACCCATTTACACCCCTAATGTTAAGAACCCTTTAGCTAAACTCATCCCGACCTTTTCCCCCAACCGTCTTGATTTGTCTAGCCTTGCATCCACTCATAAGTCTACAGTGTTCAAAGCCCTCCAAATTGTGGGTCCCACATGGACTTGTTTAGACAATGGCCTACATCTATCCACGTCTATCCACGTCAGACCATATGGAAACATCGAATATGTTCATCCAACAAATGTGCCAGATATTACCACGCTGGACACAAGACCATTTATGATGCAAAGCATATCGTGACAAAGAGGGTTACCTCAAGTCACCCTATAGTCAAACAGATTTCTACTATCTATGATGATTTATTATATTTTTTTATGACAAAATTTCATGTTTTGTCATAATTTTAGTGGGCTAGAGTCACCTTATGCAAAATATGACGATCAGAAACAAACGTCATAGAATATCAGCTTTTCATGACAACAATTTCAAATGTCACGATGATTTAAATCACAGATAAGCACATTTTTAGTAGTCGCCCCGCCGTCGATGGCGGGGAGAAATCATTACGGGTCGAGCTCATCAGATAGGTGTGGCCCACCCAGCGAGCAAGGCTCGGCGATGCTCTCACGGCCCGCCACGTGGTTTAGGCGAGTCGTGAACCCGCGCTGGCGGTTTCACCTCAGATCTGTGCCAAGCCAACTGTACTTCCGTCGGCCAGGACACCGTCTTTGCTTGTGGCGGAGTTCACTGAAGACGACGACTTGACCTGATAAATAAAGAGAAAATGGCTCGCCTTTCGCCACCACGCATTCTGAAATGTTTTTCCGATCGACAGGCGTTAGAAGGAAAATACATAAAAGTATATGGCGCAGAGCGTGGAGCAGTGGACGGGTCAAACTACGGCCCGCGCTGCAACTTGAGCCCCTCTAGCTCGTTCTCTAAGTCTCGGATCCGCGTCTGCGCCTGGAGTAACTCTATGGCTCGTGCGGCCATATCGTTTTGTTCCTGGCGTAGCTTGACCCGGGCTTCGGCGAGCTCTTCCCTCTGTCTTTTCAAGGCTTCCGACTCTGCTGCGGACTTCGCCCCAGTTTCGCGTAACGTGGTACTTTCCGCCCTGAGTTCGCTGCAAGCTTCTTCAAGCCCACGAACGATGGAGTTATGCTCGGACTTGGCAGCCGCCAGCTCGTTGACGGCCGCCTCTCTGCGTTTATACTCCTCGTCGAAAAGGATCCGTGCCCTGTCCGCTTCTTCGCGAGCCGCCTGGGCTTGAATCTTCACGGCTTCCTCCACCTCCCGAGCTCGAGCAAGCCTCGTCGTGACCTCCTGCTCCTTCTCCTGCGCTGTCTTCAGCGCGGCTGCTAGCTCGGTGATGCGCGCCGTGGCACGGGCGTCGACCTCGGCGGTGAGCTCGTCCGCGCATTTTGCTTGAGCCTGGGCTTGCGATAGCTCGGCGGAGAGACGCTCAATCCTCGCCGCATCATCCTCTGCCTGCCCGCCCATCGCTTCCATCAGCGAAGATGAGCCAGCGATAAGCGTGTAAAGCTGGAACAGAAAAAAAAACCAAGTCAAAACACAAGAAACTCAGTACTTAAGCGCAGAGAGCAGGGCCAAGGGCATCACCTTTCTGGTATGAGCGAGCATGTTCCACGTCCTCGCCGCAATGATGATCTTGGCGTGCTCCGCCAAGCCCGGGCGCGGATCCCATCTGGCGCCAAGGGTTGGCGGCCAACTGTTCCTCGCCACTCTCTCCGGCGGACGCTGGGCTCGCAACGCCGCAGCGTAATTGAAGCAAAATTTGGCGCCCTAGCGCGGCTGCTCTTCTCTCGGCATCCTCCAACTTGCCGCCCACTGCCTTTGACGCAGATGGCCGCCTCTCGGCAGCCACGGCCTCGCCAAGCGAGCCGGGCCCTTATCAATCGTCCTTCAGCTCGTCCACCGCCCACTTAGCCTCCACGAGCTCGTGTGGATCCTCCGGCCCGAATAGGCGGGGTTTTGGGCGTGGCGATCTGTTCGACCAGCCTCCGCCGACTGGCGGCATCTCGTTCCTCCACCCATTGCGGGGTGGCGGAAATCCAGCCCGCGAGATGCTAAGCGGGGCCACGCTGAGCATCACTACCCTTGTCCATCCGTCCGGCGTTAATACGCGGACGGCCAGTCGATTGACTAACAAAGATTCGCCGATCGGTGTTGAAGCGCTTTCCCCGGGTCTTGAAATGATCGGCAACCCCCTGCGGTCAATTGGCCACCACCATGCCAGGCGCCTTCCACGCGCGCAAGGCGTAATCCACACAGATCATCGCGATGACGGCTTCGACCGTCTCCGCAACCTCCGTGAGCGCCCAAAGACCGCCGCCCGAAGCGATAATTTGGTCCTCCATGGTCAATTGCTCCTTGCCCTTCGACTCCGCCAATCCAATGACCTCTAGCTGCGCTTATCTGGAGCGATTCCTCTGGTCGGCCGTTTGTCCTTAGTAAGCCCATTTGCCTCCAGTGCTGCAAAGCAAAACACTTCTCCCGTGGGATTCGGCGGCTCGTCTTGACCGCTGCCTCAGCAGAAGGAAGCGACACCTCGGTGGCCACTTTGCGCCTCGACCGCGAGGAAAGGCACGGCAATCGAACCAGAAAGCGGTGGTGATAGCATGAAGCGCAGAAACTTACGCTACGGTTCGAGCTCGGTGTCTTCGTACACCTGGCGTGGGGCGAAGAAAGAGCTCTGTCTCCAGCCCGCCAACGCAGCTCGAGGTGAGCAAAGCCGCTCCCTTGCGCCTGCAGGAACCTTCCTCGTAGGTCCTCGCCGTGGGGCCATCGCGGCGGCGGGCTCGGCGCCAAAGACAACCTCCTCATCGTCGCCGTGCGAGTTTGGTGATACGTCCTCCTCTTCTTCGTAGGCGCTGCGCCCTGAGCACACACGGCGTGAAGACTTAAGGGCCGCTGGTGCCTAGCACTCAGCCCGTATTGGAGTATGGAGGCTCACCTGCGCGGGCGCCGCGCGTTATCCAGTGTGCATCTTTGTACCTGCCTGTGCTGAGCCCGCCGTGGCCGCTCGAGGTGCCGTTTTCCCCTTACTTGCCGTCGGCGACGGGACCGGCGCCCCGCTGGATACCGCCGGCGTTCCCGCCAGCAAGGGCCCCTCGTTCGAGCCCGCGGCCTGAGCGGTCTGCCCAACCACCTTCCACGTCCGCTGAAGAACAAAAGTCGCCTTTATCAAAACCTCAAGGAGCGACGGTGAGAAATTCAATCGAACACCATTGGCACTTACCTCGGACAGTTTGTCCTTCACAAGCCGTATACGGCGAGGAGCCTTGTCCAAGGGTAGCAACATTCCTGCGACCCGCGCAACCTCGCGGTTTGAGAGACCTGCGAGGTCTCACTAACGGTTACAACGTATCCCAACTCGAGGTCAAACGCAAAGAAAGCAGCTTACGCCTACCTTCATGGAAGTCCCGGTCGGAATCCTCCCAACCATCCATGTCGCTGACGCATCGCGCGCGGCGTCCCAGCGGGCTGATCCGGTGCCGGACAAAGCCAACGACGACCTCGTAGCCCGTCAAGCCGTCCTTAACGAGCTCTTTGATGACAGCCTCAGTGGCTTGATCCTCCGGCTGGGGCTCACTTCGCTGGAAGATTGGCGTGTCCGGCGCGGCCGCTGAGTATTCCAGGGTCGAGCCCCCGCGGTTCAGGTAGAACCACCGCCGGGCCCAACCGTCGACCTTCGTCCTCACCTCGTACTCAGGGTACGACTGGCTCCCCCGGGCTCGGCGCGCGGTCAGGTAGAAAACCCCGCCGTTGCCCACTCGGCGGCCGACCGGCTTCAATTCGAAAAAGTGCTGGAGGAGGCTCACCGTCGGCCGAATCCCGCAGTGCGCCTCACACAGGAATGCGAAGATTGACAGGTGGACATAGGATTGGGGGGACAGGTTCTCTGGCCTCAGCTCCGTGAAGGCGAAGAGGTCGGTGATGAACTGAGATTCTGGCACGCGAAACCCACAGATGGCCGAGCTCTCGAAGCATACCAACTCGTCGGGTTCCGCCTTGGCTCTTGTTCGCGCTGGAGAGCTCCACGAACCCGGCTTCACAAAGCCGTCTCGCTCCAGCTCTTTCATCCTCTCCCTCGTCAGGGTGCTGTCTCCCGAGAACCATGGCGGCGGGAGGCGAGAAGTAAGAGAGCGAGGAGAAAGTTGAGATTTGAGAAGACGAAGAAAGGAAAAACAAGGGGGATGATTCTGCGGTAAGGAGTTCCCCCCGAAAGCGCTGTCTTTTGAGAAGAAAGGGCGGAGGCCGTGGGAGTCGTGTCCAAAAAGGAAGGTAACCGCTCCGTTTTCCCGTCAGATCAAATTCAATGCCTAGGACTCCGGCTCCCGGACCAAATCTTCCCACGCGGCGCGTGGTGAGGATTTTTCCCTCTTCTTTAAACCTCAGACCGGCTCGTTACGCGACCCGCTCAAGGCTCGGGGGCTAGCTGTTGGTGATTGACAAACGGCCCACCTTGAAGCAGGCCTTGGGCCGATCCTGTATCGATCCACCACGCGAACAGAGGACCAGGCAGGCCGCTCTCGGCCGCACAGCAACGGCTGACCGATTGCGGCGTCTCCGGGCTCGACTAGGTCAAACCTGTGCGACATCGTGTCCTCCGGGCTATCCGTGAGTCCGGAGAAGGTCCTCGATGATCCGCTCGCTCGTGGGCAGGCGGCGACAACTGTCATGGCCCGCCATGCTTTCTCCGGACTTGACCGGAACGCACTGTATCTTCCGGGGACCCCCAGCCCGGGAGAGTACGCGCGGACAGTCCGTCTTGTCGCTTGCCCTCTTTGGCAGGCGGCAGATGGTTGTTGCGCTACGCGACGCCCCCAACGGGTGGCGCAGAGCTGGCTCGGTCCAGTCAAGGCTATATTGGGGATAAAGGGAAAGTGCTTTCCCTCTAAAGAAGTTCTTCCCTTTGAACAGGCATGTCAAGACAAACACGTGTTCAGTACTAACCCGACCAGCTTCTTCCTGCAGGCTCGATACCCGACAGGACCCTAGAACAAGACAAGAACCTCGCCACTAAAGCAAAGACCAGCGCAGGGCCCGCCGTATCAGCCTCGGGCGGCCCACGGCGCCTATAAAAGGAGGATTCCTGGATATTGCGAGGGGCGGCAAAACCGATCACCCGAAATCCCTGATCCGATTCCACCTGGCTCGAGCATAAGCAACATTGGCATCCGAAGCTTCCTCCACGAGTAGCCTTAGCCTTTAGCCGTCATCACTGTAAGTTCCGGATTGGCGCCTCTAGGTCCGATCCCGGCGCCTCTGTACTGTTTTCCACCATATAGTCAACAAGACTGGAGTAGAGCTATTACCCGGCAGTGGGGGCTCGAACCAGGTAAATCACTTGTGTCTCCACGGTTTGCATCGTTCTCTCTGTCCTCCCACAAGACTGAAGGATCATGCACCGGATCATCTAGTCGCACGGGCCCTTGTCCGGAAGACCGCTGCCCTAGCCTTCCGCAGCAGCCGCCACCGAACTCCGCCGAGAAGGGTTGTCGTTGGGCCTCACACCAACTACAAATTCGTCTGCCGGTCCGTGGACCCGCTGCTTTTCAGGAGCGCGATTCCCAGACGCCGACAATTCCAATCCGGGAAACCAACGTCCGGGTCTTCACTTAGCCGTGCAGAACTCTGTTCGAGTCGGACTCAAACACGAATCCTAAGTCGTTACGCACCGTGCCAGCCAGGAAGCTGTTCGGCAGGATGCACATGGGCCAGATAGAACCTTCTAGGGAGCTGGGCCCTAGTAGGCTGTTCGAATGGGCCGTCAGGGAGTGGGCCATGACAATGAGCCGTGATTTTATCCCCGAAAGATGTCGTATTTCGAGACTTGCCTTCAGGAAGCTTCATACGGTGTCCGTGCGTAGATTGCAGGAACGAGAATGAGCACTCAATGCGAGGACGGATACAGGGCCACTTGTTGATGAGAGGTTTCATGCCGAACTATACATATTGGACTCACCACGACGAAGTAAAGCATACCAGCATAGAAGACGAAGAAGAGGCCAATAAAGAGAAAGTGACATATGATGGTATGTCGGACGCGACGACATACGAGGACGTCGAAGATACACAAGGTGATTAGTTTGGTGTGGATGATGACCTGGACCAGATGCTGCGTGACGCAGAGGGAGATATCACAGAGGACAAACAATATAGGAAGTACCCGATACCACTGTAACCCGATACCCGCGGGATACTCCAAGGTCACGGTGGACGAGGTGGTGGCCAGATTTGATGATATGGAGCTCGATATTGCCGGAGGAGATGATGTGACCAAGCTTGGAGAGGCCCTCCATAACATCATCCTCTGGCGGAAGAAGTACATCGTGTTTGCTGATGGTGTGGAGGTGACATCTATACCGAGACAGAACTCACCTCCTTCAACAAGACAGAACACTCCACCGAGACGGAGCTCACCTCCTCCACCAAGACAAGCCACGCCACCACGCAACGCCTCGTCTGTGATACATAGCACTCCACCACCTGCTAGCGCTATGCACAGAAGCCCAACACCGCCGACAGCCCCTCAAAGCAAAAGGAAGCAGTAGCCTCCGAGGGGATCAACGGCACAGGCATCTCCCCCCAGTAAGAAGGTTGCTACCAAAAGGAGCATTCCTACAACTAGAACGACTACAAGCAGCCGGATGGCCGGTTTCCTATTCAGACAGAGAATGAAGGAACCCGAAAAAACATCATATGAGATGACTCCTGAGGAGCTAAAGAGTGAGTCCAAGAAAGCTGTGGACGCATGGATACAAGGGCTTAAAGATAGAACAAATCCACCGCCAAAGGAACGAATTGATCCAAAGATCGCGGAAAAATTCGCGACAACTGTTCAGTACCGACTGCCTCTCTGTACCGACTACCAAAGGTCTATCAGAAAGCACGTCTTCAAGATTAAACAATCTCCGGGCACATACATGAGCAAGGAAGAACAGGAGGAGGCAAAACGTCTACAGATGGAGTATGACTTCTTGAGGAAAGCTGGCCTGGATAACATAGAAGCCGCCCGTGGATTAACTGATGATCTTCCAACGGCACAAGTCAGGTGGTCATTTAAACTGGGCCAACCGTTGCTAGACCCTAAGGACATATGGAAACTGCCGGTCAATTAAGATGCGACGCTCGCATGAATGGTACGAGCACATGTCCGCCAGGGGATATGCTTTACTAAGCGTCTCGTTTCAAGAAGAACATTTGTTTCGAGGGAATGATCAATTGATAAATCTTGATTTTGAAGACTGGTACAATGTGTACCAAGGAGACGCCGTCAACGTGTCCTTCATGACCTGCTGGTGCCTGTGAGTGTCGACCATCCGAGTTTATATATATATCTATACCTGCTGCTTGCCGAGAACCCTAATTAATTAACTCAACCCATTTTCTGTAGAATGAAGATACAAAGACTTAGAAAGCAAAAGCCGAACTCGATTGGCTTCCTTGACCCTTGGTTGGTCAACGAGGCTGTCTGACAATACCGTGGAAAACCGAAGAAAATCCACGACTACGTTGTACATGCACTAGTACAACAGCACTACAAGCCATACATATTTCTACCATTCAACTTTAAGTACATGCTGATGTCCTCACTAACATCTCGTTCTTATATTGCGTAAGGCACATGATGGCAGACTATATATTACTTAATTACATTTCATAACTGTTGCAATATACAAATAGGTTCCACTGGATCCTTATAATCATAAAGCTTGACCAAAGCATGATCATCATCCAAGACTCAAGGAGAAAACCGCAAAAAGAATACCAGTGGATAATTGACCTCCTTAACAAGGCGTTCCTGAGCTTTCAAGAGATTCAGAAAGGACATTTTAAGAAGGAATTCGATGTCAAGATAAGCGACTGGGTACGCTAAAACGACGTAATTGCCCCTTGTCAATTAATATTTCTCTCCCTTACTGATCTGTAATTGCCCCGCATCGAACATAGGTAAAACAACAATCTGCGAAAAACAACCTATGTGGCTACTATGTGTTCCACTATATCCAAATGATGTGCCACGGCGAGCTTGAGCCTCAAACTCCTGAAGAGGTTCGTATATATATGCACGCAACCATGCATCTAGCTACAACTTAGTAACGTTCTTATGTACTCCATTAATTTACATGGGTGCACGTATTTATTTATTTCCCACTTTCATTGAATTGGTAGCCCGACATGGATAAACATACTGAAGTGTTACCACATCATCGGATGCTCGCATTACACGAACAACTATTCGGCTTCATTCTCGATGAGGTCATTAACTCCTAGGGCGAGTTCCATTTTCGAGAACCATATTCCAACACGAACGAACTAGGGACGACTTCTACGTCGTCAAAGAGCGTCAAGAAGAGTACTACAAGAAAACAATGAACTGTTTGGTCCATTTTGCACAATGTTTATTAATTATAATCTTTGTAAATTTGGCTCATTATTACTTCATGCATGTGTGTCTAGGCCGATGCATATAAAGTGTACATTATTACATGTATTATCTAACATATTTAAGCTTGTGTGATCGCTAATTATATGCTCATCGTATATGTATTTAAATTTAAACGACAAATAAAAAAGTCCCCTGCCGAAATATATATTTAAATATCTATTTGCGCCGCCCCGAAATTAACCAGGTGGTAAACTGCACGTCTGCGCAAGTGGTTATTCAACCGCTTGTGGAGATGCTCTCTACAAGCGGTTCGTGCCTCCAACCGCTTGCGGAGAGCCCCCACGTGGCCTACACGCCCGCCCGCGCCATCGTCCTGTGAACCGTTTGCATAGGGGTATCAGTCGCGGTTGCCTGCAAGCGGTTCTAAAACCGCTTGCATAGGCCTTACGAGCCGCTTGGGCTAGGGCGATCCGCAGTAGTGAGGCGAACACGTCGGCATTCACCGCGCCGAGCTCCCGGGCGGGGGTATGACAGTGTCAGGACCCGGTCTAATTGACCGAATCCTAATTGTGCATACAGTACTAGTCCCAGAAGATCATGGCTAACACACACAATTTAACAATAATGGTACATTACCTTCGAGTTACATTATTACAACATAGGGGACTAAGCGTCCCACGGGAAGTCACAATTTAAAACATCAAGCATGGCACGCAGGCCAAGATACAGAGTTACACACACGGTAACGCAGGAGCCCAACATGGCACGATTTATTCTAGTAGCTAGACTATTCCACAGGCAAAGCGACAGGCAGGACACAACCCTACTCTTCGTCCTCGAAGTCCTCCTCCTCCTCGAAGTCCGGGTCCTCCTCGGATGGCGAGTCGTAGGGAGCTTCCTCGACTGTTGAAATTTTCGGAAGAGGGGAAGGAGAAATAGGGGTGAGTACAAAGGTACTCAGCAAGTCGAGGATATATGCAGATGGGGTTTAGTACAAATGGATGGCTTGGGCAGTTTTGCGGAAATTGCAGTTATTAGCCTAGTTTTGACAAAGCGATTTAGAAACATTAAATCTCCATATTTTCTTTGGGCTTTTCGCAAACGGTTCTCGCCACTTGGCCTCAGTGTCATAGCAAGAACAAAATCCTTCTTTTCTTTTCTCAAAACCGCTAGGTCCATTCATGCGACACTTTCCGATAGGCGTTACCCATTTCGAATATCTTTGGTGGCCCCTAGCTCAAACGAAATCCTTCTCAAATCCTTACTCATCTCAAATCTTTTGTTCAAAACCCTTTTCTAAATTGGTTTTAAAATGAAGGAGCTACCATATAATCAGTCCTTCAGCGCTCATAACGCGAAAGCACGGCTATCATGACAGTTTTAACTCTGCAGAGTGGGTACGCTTTACCCTCGAGAGGCTACGCACCCAGACGATGTTTCGCCACAAGACCATCAACCACGAGGGCCAACGATCGGGCCCGTCCCATTCCGGGGCTCGAGGTCGTACTGTAATGGCTCAGTTCATAGGATCATAGGATGAGCAGTCCTTAGACTAGGGAGAGTAGATATTTTAGCCCAGTTTACAAAACCGGTGCCATACTGCACCAATCTGACAAAATATCTCCCTAGTCGGAAAGATTTTGGGGTAAGAGGAAAATCATTTCCTATTAAGCATCTCCCTTGACGTGCTATCTTTAAATCATCCTTTCCCAAACATTTCTCAACAATATTCTCATTCCACACAAATGATTGAATCATTTCGCATAAATGATTTTAAGCATTTATCCTACCTCAACAAGGTATTTAAATAAGAGCAATTCATATTTTAGCCTTAGGTTTAATCCTAACATATCTCTTACCTTTTCTATTTGGCATAATATCTAAGTCTAGTAAATACGGTATTTATCCTCTTTAAACTAGCATGCATATTTTCAAGTCTAGTAAACATTTTCTAAATAAACGAAAATGGCTTCACAATATGATCGAAGGGGACTTGACTTGGTCAGAAAACGGGTAGGAGCAACCGGCGGCGTTGGACGGGTCTAACCATGCAGACAACACATACAAGATAATACAACCATCCATCAGACACGAAAACATTTATATGCAATTTTGGTTTGAAAATCATGCACGAAATAAATATGCATGAAAATGTGATGCATGCACAACTATTTTATATTTTTATATTTTTATTAAATCAATTGTATGCATCAAAATAATATTTTCATCATTTTTCTAAGGTTTTTGAAAATCATTTGTTATTTGCTAGTTAATGCAAAATGATTAGTTTAATTTTTATTGTTATAGGTATATATAAATAGAGAGTTATTAAATTTTTGGATTATATTTATGTGTGCGCTTTGAACTCTGGAAAGCGTATTCTGCTCGAATACGTTTCCACTTATTCAAGGGCTAGCCATCCACCTACTAGCACTAATCTCAAAGCACTTCTTCTTCTAGCTCTAGCCACATCCATGCATGCACATAGCACACAGCACGCAGGCAACTCCATTGGAGCTAACTGGAGCTCGGCTAGCCGGCTGTGGAGACCTCCGTTCGACAAACCATCGCAAAATGGATTCTCTCGACTCAAGCACCTCCAAAGGACCCTATAGCTGCTGATCCGCCGACCGCGCCTGACGCACGTATTTTTATACATAGCTACAGTACACGTTCTAAACTAGCTCGCATGGCTTCCATGGGAGCTCTAGCTCAACATGGCATACGCAGGGGAGACTACGGCCACCCCGGGATCATCTTCCCAAGCTTATGCGCACCTAAAGATGTGCAGAAGCTTACTGAGGCGACGACGAACTGAGCGCAGCTTCTTTTTAACTTGGTGGTTCTTCGGGTTCCTTCGACACTGCAGTATGGAGGATGAGAGGAAGCGAGTGAGAAAGCGATGAAGAAATGGCCGAAGGCCAGGGAACAGAGTAGAGCTCACCGAGGAGAAGCACGGGCACGACAGGGCACTGGCAAGGAGAAGTAGGAGCACAGAGCTCTACTTTATAACTGAGAAGGGCACGGCAAGCGTCGGACTTTACTCCGACGGGTGGCACAGCGCGCGGAGGCAACGAAAGACAGGTGCTATTGCACAATAGCTGCGGCGACATGACGGCGAGGTCAGGGCGCTTGGCGTGGCGTGGCGGCGAGAGGAGGTCGTGGCGTGGTCTTGGTGCGCCGACGACGCACGCGGGGGTTGCAGGGAGTAACTCGCAAGCGATAGCTGAATTAAAGGAGAGATAAGCTTGCGGTGCAGAGGTAGCACGGAGAGGACAGAGGGCTTTAGGCCCAACAAAGAGAAAAGGTGAGAGAGAGAAAAGTTTTCTAATTTTTCCAGTTTTGTTTTTCTCTTTTCTTCTTTCTAAATAATTATTCAAAGGGCAAATATTAAATAGGTTTTGACAAATTCACATGGGTTTGAAAGTTTCTAAATGCATCTATGAAAATATTTATACCTTCAAATAACTGATACCCATGACAATGATTTTTATTATTATTTTTTAAAAATTAATGACCCAAACCATTCCCAAAAGGTTACATGCAATGATGATGCCATAATGTTTTTCAACACTTAAATAGTTTAATATTTTAGTTATGCATTTTAATGAAATTATTAACGTGCCAAATTTGGTTTTGAAAATTTAGGATGTTACAGACAGGTTGCCTGCGAGCTCGGTGCCGTGCGCCCGTAAGAACTTGGCCACGTCCATCTGCATCACCATCCTGTACCCCAGTGCCGACTCCACCAGCTACACCGCCACAACGTTCTCCGACGCGTCTCCAGTGGCACCAACGCGCGGTGCACGCCCTTGCTTAACGTCTCCATGAAGTCTAGCACACTTGCAACCCACAACAATGCGTCAATTGATAATCCTTCAAACAGTACACAAATAGTTCGATCCCCTGTTCGCATGCGGACTTGATTAGTGGCTGTTTTCCATCCGCGCGGGCCCTAATCATTTGCAGATTTGATTAATCGCCACCTGAAGGCGGTTGCTTGATATCGTGCATGCGTCCTTGGGCATGAAGTAATTTTCCCCGACGACACTCTAGATGGACTCTTAGGGCTCGACGGGTGGCCTCAGTGGCGGAGCCAGCCCAACTGAGGAGCCTGGGCCCAGGGTGGCTGGGCCTTGGCTCCGCCCAGTTGGGCCTGGGCCAATTGTCAAAAATATGCTGAAAAATGAGCTGGGCTAGAAGGCATTTATGCCTTGCTATTGGGCCGGAGCCCGGGCCTGGGCCCAGGCTGGCCGGGCGGTGGCTCCGCCACTGGGTGGCCTCAATGCAAGGCGGCGGCCGGCGTTCCGATTGAAGTTGCAACCGGTCTACGTGCGGCTGCGGACGGCCTCAATGTGGCAGCGGCGAACGGACTACATGCCGTGGTAGCCGACGGCCTACTCACGGCGGCGGACACCCTGTCCGCGGCAAGGAATCGTCTGCATGGCGAAGTGGCATATGGGCTTCGTGTCACGGGAATAGGCCTGCACCATGCGGTGACCTTTTTGCGTGCGGTGACTTGTTCTCGCTGCGGAATGGTTCGTCGTGACTATGACTTGATTTCCTAGAACGAGGGATACGATAAGTTTGATTGTCATGTCCTCTTTCGAGACAAGCAATCCCTTAAAAAGTGGCTTGAGAAGAACAATGTCATGGTCAAACCGAATTGGTCGGCGACGACAGCATCCCCAACTTTGTGCTAGACTCCCTCACCGACGAGACGACAAAGTGATGTTCATACTCCCTACTATGCGCTTCTGTTAGAAGCTTGATTTTCGTACTAGCAATATGTGTACTTGTTTAAGTTCAATAAGTACTCTATTTGAAGTTTTCATTTGAATAAGTAATATATTCGAAGTTTTTATTATAAAAAGTATTGTATTTAAAGTTTTCATCTGAATAAGTACATGCATGCAAGCATAATTGAGGTACTGGAGTGCTAGTTGATGTACTCAATTGCTTCTCTCACAATCTATACATCACAAGTCAAGGTACCTGGCAAGACTCCATTCCTCTCTAGTGAAGCTTTCTTCAGATGAGGGATTGCATAATGCTGCCCACCTTTCAACCGCATAATCTCGCGCATATATGACTGGTGAGTGAGAAAAATTCGGTTACTCTTATGTAATGAGCACTCGTTGAAAGCTTGTTCTATCTTGTCCACGATGTCAGCAACACTGTTTGGTCTCATTTTTTGATACATGTATTGAAGTGATGTGAAAAAACCAAGATCCAAAATTTTTAGATCAGGAGAGTTTGGCGGTTGGCACATCAACCTTATGTCAAATCCATTTGCAGACGCTGCATCACAAAAAAGTGGACCATCAACAGCAATTTGGGTCTTCACATTATCTTGTCGTATGAATATTGTGGTTCCATGATCCTCCGCTGGCCACTTCTCCTTTATAGCAGGCAATACCTTGTTCATGATGTATTCACGACTAACATATTTAGTTACTGATGGCAGTACCTTTGTAACCATTGTACCGACTGGCCTATTGACACTGTTCCTTTTAGCTGGCTCCACTTTAGTGAAAGGGAAAACACCAATATTTCCTGAGAATGAAACGTTTCCATCACTATCAAACCTAGGCCTGGGTAATGCCACCAGAAACATCACCTTCTCTATAAAGTTCTTGCTCTGTGTTGCTCTCTCCGATTCATTCTCATCTAGTGCCAAGTAGTAATTCTGACTCTGCTTAGTACGAAATTATGAAGGCGCGGGCGGCAAAACCTTCGTGGGTGTGGCAAAACCTTTGTGGGCCTTTCCTTCCGCACGCCAATTCGTTCGGCACGGCAACAAATCCCCACGGCCTGACCTTTCCTTCCGCTGGGGGACGACCAAAGGACATCATGCAGCCGAATTAACAGTGCCATGCAGGCCCACGTAGTCCCTTCCACCAGGCAATTTCTCTGTCCGCTTATCACGTTGGACTAATCCAGATTAGGGTAAAGGTGGAAAATTTTCACGCGTGTCCCCTTGCGTTAATCTTCATGCAAAATTTTATACGCCTTGTTTTTTGGGATGGATGGATTACTTTTTAGAAAAGAATCTGCTCTGTGTCTTAGTCTATATGGCAAGGCAGCACAAGAGAAAATCCACCCTTAAAAACATTTGTGGGATGGTATTTGCACCACTTGACGTATTTATGGGGGTAGATATCTGGTTTCACAGAACAAGGGTTAAGTGCACCATTATAGTTGATGTGTAAAGTAGACTTTTTCCGTTAAATATTTATCCCCATTCTATTTCTAGCCTTATACTTCACATAATTCATCGAAGAAAAAACTCTCTCCACATTAGCAGTTGCTACCGGTAGAATTAGCACCAATTTAAGTAGCTTGTACTCTCCTTATTTAAATAAACATGATCCATCTTTGCAAGATTTTTTTACTTTTTAAAATCTTTCATTTTTATGAACATCAGTAAATGGAGTGTGTAAGATTGAAGGGGAGATGCATCAACTCTATGCTTGATAAATCTTTTAGATATAAGTAAGCAATCTGTCTTTACCTCATCAAATTTGTCATTGAGCTCTAAAAAGAAACTCCAATGATACAAATATTGTCAACATAATTTGAGCTTCTATATAGCCTTTGTGCATTGAGAGCGATCTTTTTTGACCATTATAAGAACCTAATTGATCGAAGGATACATAGCAACAACATGTATAACGGTGGTGTGTTGGGATTCAATGTACCCAAATTTTAGAGTACCACAATTTTTTGGGCTTGAGCTTCTCAAAGCATTTATGTCTTTCTATAGGAATTCCCAATTACATTCAACCGATATCCAAGCAGTTTGAAGAACCAAATAAAATCAGGATTTTCTTTAGCAAGCTCCACAAGTGTTATTTGTAATTGATGTCCAAAGTAATGGACATAGTAAGCAGAAGAACTCTGTCAACGGTTGAGATATCGATCTCAAGTCAACTAAGATTCTTAAGTAGGGGAGATAGGAGACACGCCGAACAGAGCGAACAGCCACCAAAGAGCAACAGGGAGACAGGGGTTTTTATCCTAGTTCAGGCCTCTCAGGGGAGATAATAGCCCTACGTCCAGCCTTTCTTATATATCAGAGATGATTACAAGAGGAAGCTCGACGAGATAGACAGATCTCGGCAAGATTATGGGTGTACAGGAAGTAATACACAACGATGCGAAGTCTCTTGGCCGTAAACTCGTGCCTAAGATGAGGTGCCCTCTACACGCCGTAGAGGCCTTGTTTATATAGTGCTGAGCAAACCGACCTACCGAGGGATAATCGGGCCGGGCTAACTACGAGATCGTAACGAACTCAACGTGCCAAATACATCCCGAGGTGGATAAGGTAAACTACAAGTCTTGGGGATCACGACATCTGCTCCAATCCGGGAAACCACGTCCGGGTCATCACGTAGCCGTGCAGAACTCTTGTTCGAGTTGGGTTCAAACAGGAATCCTAGACCGTTATGCACCGTGCCAGCCAAGAAGTTGTTCGGCAGGATGCACATGGGCCTGATAGAACCTTCCTGGGAGCTGAGCCCTGGTAGGCTGTTCGATTGGGCCGTCAGGGAGTGGGCCATGGCAATGGGCCGTGATTTTATCCTCGACAAACTCTTATCCATGATTAATTTCTTTAGACCATTAACATGGCCCTTTATATTACTAGCCCCATCATATCCCTGCCACGAACTGTTAACAAGCTCAATGAATGTTTCGTAAGCAAAGACTCAATTGCCCCTTTTAAGTGTCAAAACGGTGGTGTTCTCGACATAAAAAATGCCAAGAAACCTCTCAACCTCCTCTTTTGTTTTGCCAACACAACGCAAACAAAGAGCCAACTATTCTTTTTTATATACATCGGTAGACTCATCAGCAAGTATCGCAAAATAGTCATCACCAAGGTCTTGCATGATAAGCCTAGTAGTTTATTTGGCACAACAATTGATGATATCTTTCTAGTTTTTTGGAACAGTGATTTGACAATTATTTGGAGCATTCTTCACGACCACTTTGTTAACTTCTTTAAAATTTTCTGATAATCACTTTTTTCAAGAAAAATCCCTTTTGAAGGGATCTACTTGATCTACAAGTAGTGAATAGTCAAGTTTTTTTTTTGTTCAAGTTTAGATTTCTTCAAGTTGGTGACCCAAATTAAGTAAAGAAACCTATTCCAAGCAATAGCAAAGAATATCACAACGCAGAAGTAAATTTGTTGAAAGCAGATTGCACAAAGTAAAAAAGACTAGCATGAATTTTTTCCCAAGGTTTGGAGCCTCCTCCTCCTCCTCATTGAGGCAAATCCTTGCTCCTCATGAGAACTGGCTCCCGCCCGAGCCTAGCGCATCCATCCATTAATGGTAGATCTTCACCCCTCTGGCAAGAGAAACTCAAAGACTTTTACACCATCTTAAACGCTTCCACACACACCAAGACAAGCACCTCAAAACCACAACCTCCATAGCCAAGGTGCCGAGGTGGGGGTGAGACAGCTAGATGGGCACCGAGCCACCGACGGTGCGAGCGAACAGAGCGGTGTTGTTATACCCGACCCATTGTGATGAGAGGTCCGTTTGGCCCATGTGGATTGGTAGTGGTGGAATAGTATCATCTTGTTAATAGTGAGAGATTTATACCAGCATATAAGGCCTGTTAGGTCCAATCATTACACCTCAGGTTAACTCTTTTGGACGAAGTGAGGCCGAAAGTTCAAGTAGGTGCTATACATTCGTGGGCCAACCTCATAGGTGGGCTAGGCTCTAACCGAATTTGGGTCAGGGTGTTACAAATGGTATCAGACCATCAACCCTTGTTGTGCCACGCGGTGTGGGTTTAGTTGTGCGGGCATATAGCACATGGGTGTGTGGGCCGCAACGGTCACATGACATGGCATATGGGCTAGCACTAGACACGCTGTCGCATACCAGGGGAGGTCCTCGACATTTGCCGCATATGCGGTGTGCTGATGAGGACATCAGCCCATTAAGGGGTGAGTGTAACACCCGAGCCATTGTGATGAGAGACCCGTTTGGCCCATGTGGATTGGTAGTGGTGGAATAGTAACACCTTGCTAATCTTGAGAGAGTTGTACCAGTATATAAGGCCTGTTAGGTCCAAATATAATACCTCGGGTTAACCCTTTTGGACGAAGCGAGGCCGAAAGTCCAAGTAGATGCTATGCATGCGTAGGCCAGCTCCGTAAGTGGGCTAGGCTCTAAGCGAATTTGGGCTATGGTGTTACAGAGGAGGGGTCCCAAGGAACAAGTAAGAGCAGCAACGAGCCCACAGTGACCACCCGGTGGCCACCGAGAACCAGAGCGAGGAACCGAGCACCACCCACCACGGTCAGCACGGGAGGCGAGCACGCTAGCTTTGTTGATTGTTTGACACACCACATTGTTGAGCACCACGGTCAGTAGTTGATCTAGTGATGGGGATGGGGGTCCCGATCTTCCGACAGGTAGGATAAACACGATTGGTGGAGAACTCGACGTTGACGATCCGGCTTCCAATCAGAACAGATCTAAGCCTGCAATCGCTACACCACTGTCTCCGTTCGTTATCAACCACGCCAAGACACGGTTGACCTCACCACGAAGGCTAATTCCTGCAAGCGAATCGAGAACACAAGCAAGAACACGGTAGATGCAATCTCAATATTACAGATTACCGATTAAGCACACAAGTTGGGGTTCCGCAAACCGGTAAACGGCGAAGCTGCAACGGCAGAACAATCTAAGCAAAACCCAAGTCTAAACTAGCGACGGCTACTAAATTTATAGTGACGGCTAGGGTTTGGGGCGCAGCCCCTAGGGTACATGGGCCATGGGCCCAAAGTGGAGCGGCGCAGCGCCCGACACATCCCGGCAGATTCTGGTCGCAATATTGTTTTGACGATTCCTGCTGATCTATAAGGAATTTGGACGTGGGACTGGATCCGTTGGAAAGATCTCGTCGAGGGCTTATCCGTGCATACCAAGAACGTGCAAAACGGAGTCCGTATGAGGTCAGGGCATCCGTTTTAAGTTGAATGCATGCAAATGGCCGAACCGGACTCGTGGACAAATTGGGCTCTTTCTTGAGCCGGCCTTGCAAGGACGTGACTTGTGGGACCAGAGGGTACCGAAGAGGTGGAGATGCGCCTTCCTTGAATACGTCTTGAGCATGGGGAGGTGGCCACGGTGGAGGCCGAATCGGTGGCGCAACAACAAGCAATATCAACACGACGACGTGCTTGTGGCGGCTTTACGCCCCGCCATGGTGAGGGTCGATGATGCCATATAGTTGATGATGATACCATAGTTGATGTAGAGGATGTAGAAGATGCCGTGATGTGTTGCCAACTTGTCGTAGATGAAGAGGTCGAAGGTGAAGTAGTCGATCGAAGAGTCGCCGACGTGCATCTCGGGCGAAGTAGTTAGCAGAAATCTTGATGACCACCACATTGAGGTAGTGTTGGTCATACCTATGATGGACATGGTCACATCATCGCCCCGCCTCCCCTATCGCCTAGGCGGCGCCGAAGAAGCGCCACCCTCACTGGCCGGGGCAGCTCTGCGGGAGCCCTCTTGCTGGTCCCGCGTCGGCGGCAATGGCATGTGATCGCCTTCGGTCGCGCCCTGCGGAGCTTGTCACGCAGTCTTCTCCATGCAGCAAGTGGCGGTCCTCCAGATGAGACCGGAGATCGCGCCACCTGACGCCGCCGGCCGAGCCCCGTGGGGTCGCCGCTCTTGTCGTCTTGGCCCCCCCTCATCGGGAGAGATCTCGCGAGAGAGTGCGAGGGCAACAAAGAACGGAGGACGCGAAACACGGTTCCCCGCCCCGAAACTTGCACCACCGCTTGCCGGCGGCGCCGACGAAGGGGCAAGCTGGCCAACCACGGCGCCGCCGGAGTCCGAGTCACCGGAACCGTGGGTTCTCCAACAAGGCCACGCCGCATGGAGGTTCTGTCTTTGGGTGCACTCTCCAAGGCGACGCCGCTTAGCTTGGCCGAGGCGGCCGCTTCCGCCGAGGTTCCAACCCTAGGCGGGCGGCAACCGCCGGTGATCCACCACCATCGCCGCGGCCGACTGCGTGGCAGCGGCTCTAGCGGCCGCTTCGCTCCATCGCGATCGCCGCTTCGCCATCGCCGCTGAAGAAGGGTCAAGAGCTTGAACCGATGCTAGCGCTCCCCTACGGCGCGCGCGACGGCGTGTTCTCCGCTCAACCACTGCGGATCACACCTGGTCAGATTTTTAGATCGCTAGCCAACTCGATCAAGCTCGGTTCGATTTGGCGTCGGGCACAACGAGGAGCGACTTCGCAGATTTACCAGTTCGGACCCCTCGCGGGTAATAGTCCTACTCTGCCGAGCCTTAGCTCTTTTCCGATTGTGGTTGAATGGGAATGTGTTTACTGAGCGTTTGAATGCACGAATGCTAGTGCGTACCCCTTCCTCTCTCTCCTCCCCTTTATACAAGCTTTGGGGTGGCGGAGAGAGCCGAGGGGTAGGCAAGATACTCTCAAGACATTGACACGACTCGGCGAAGAGGAGCGTGCGTTGGCCATGCTTTGCGGCGCCGCCCTCGCGCTGCCGCAGTGGCCTCGACCCGCCTGATCACACCGGTGAGTCTGCGGGTGGGGCCACGCCGCCTCCCGACGCAGGCGGCCTCCTCAAGCAAACCTTCTCTCTGCGGTCAATTCTTACAGGCTACGATGGATGTACCGCTCAGACTGCAACGGTCATCAGAGCGGTAATCATTTCTTCATTGCCTATCCGCGCGTGATATCTCATTAAATGCTCTTCGTCCTTCGCAGCAGGGGAGCCTTCGTTCAAGACTCCTTCGCAACGCTCCGCCGCTGGCCCCACTGGTGCGTGGGACCCTCGCCTCTTCGAGAGGGCTCGCCACGCACCGCTCGGCGCGTGGGCCTGGCGTGGGGCCCTCGCCGCCGCTTGGCGCGAGGGGGCTCGCCCTCAGAGGGCTGCCTGGGCCTTGCTCTTGCTCGCTGACGCGTGGGGCCCTCTTGGCCTTCGAGGGGCTCGCCCTGGGCTGGGCCTTGCTCGCCCTGGCGTGGGGGCCTCTTGGCCTTCGAGGACTCTTCCTACCCTGGTATTTATTACACCGACAAAAAGGTTGATAGTTTCATAGGAAATTCGGTTTGGTTCAGGTTGGTTCATATAGGTTCAGCTTGGTTCAGGTTGGTTCATGTAGTTTCAGTTTGGTTCAGGTTGGTCATGTAGGTTCAGGTTGGTTCAAGTTGTTACAGCTAGTTTCATTAGAAATTCAGATAGGTTCATGTTGGTTCATATTGTTTTAGGTGAAAAAAAATAGGTAGGTTCATGTGAACCAAGCCAAGACATGCCAGCCCACTGGTTCAGGTTGTTTCAGCTAGCTTCATAGAAAATTCAGATTGGTTCAGTGTTTCAACTAGTTTCATATGAAATTCATATTGGTTCAGGTTGTTTCAAGTAAAAATGCAGCTAGGTTCATGTGAAATTCAGGTAGGTTCAGATAGTTTCATAGAAAATTCATGTTGATTCAATATTTTTCTGTTAAAAAATAGATAGCTTCATAGGAAATTCAATTTGGTTTGTGTTGTTTCAACTAGCTTCATAGGAAATTCAGATAGGTTCATATTGGTGTAGGTAAAAAAAAGCTAGGTTCATATGAAATTCAGGTTGATTCAGACAGTTTCGTAGAAAACTCATGTTGGTTCAGGATTTTTTTGGTAAAAAAAGAAGATAGCTTCATGGAAAATTCAGGTTGGTTTAGGTTGTTTCAGTTTAGTTTAAAGAAAACATGTAGGTTTAGGTTGGTTCAGGCAGTTTCAGGTTGGTTCACGTTGGTTCAGGTTGGTTCATGCAGATAACTTCATGGAAAATTCAACTTGGTTCAGGTTGGTTCAGATAGTTTCATAGAAAATTTATGTTGGTTCAGAATTTTTCTGTTAAAAAGGTTGATAGTTTCATAGGAAATTCGGTTTGGTTCAGATTGGTTCATGTAGGTTTAGTTTTGTTCATATAGGTTCAGCTTGGTTCAGATTGGTTCAGGTTGGTTCATGTAGGTTCAGTTTGGTTCATATAGTTTCAGCTTGGTTCAGATTGGTTCAGGTTGGTTTATGTAGGTTCAGGTTGGTTCATGTAGGTTTGGATTGGTTCAGGTAGTTCACAAATTTATTCAAATAGTTTTAAGTAGTTTCATGCATTTTTCAAAAAAATTCAGGTTTCATATTGTTTTCAAAAGTTTCGTGTAGTTTTTCAAAAAGCTCCAGATTGTTTAATGCGGTTTTAGAAATTTCATTAGTTTCAAAAAATCATGTTGTTTCATTTAGGGTCATCGTACGAACCAAATGAATGTATATATCCTTCCAGTTGCCTAAAATAATCACGTATGAATGTATGCCTAGTTGGTCTCCTATTTAAAAGCTCAATCAGGTGACCCGGGTTCGAAACGCAGCAACTGCGTTGCTGCTAGTGCTACTGTTAGTAACAGTTGATGCTCATCCGTTGGGTGAGTCCTGAACGGACGACCGTAGGGTATAGGCTCCCATACTTTTTTTACCGTAGCCCGTAGGCATATGTCATTGTCATGCATATATCTAGATCTGTCTTTCTGCTGTTCTTTGATAATAAGCTCCATTGTATTTGTGCTTCTTATCTCTCTCGTACCTTGAGAAAGATACTACACCGTCGGCATACATGTATCCGCCTTATTCTTACAGTGCTTTGGTTTTTTGTTTCAGATCGATAATTTGCAAAGTACATTCCGTCGTTGGGAGTAAACTATTCGAACACCACAGAATAAGCTCATCCAACAAAAGAGCTTACCAACTGTGAGAGCATCGAGTGGCAGGTACCGCAGCAGATTATAAATTATAATAGTATCGTAAATCTGTGCTATTACTATATATTGTTCATCTGTGGAGAATAAACTGTTATCAAAAGTGTCACTTTCCAAAACCATGCTTATTCATGGTACTGGAACAAATGCTAGTTTTTTTTTTTTTTACATTGGAACAAATATTCTATAACTGTGCTTGAGACCTCTTATGTTATAGTTCTTCCATCTATTTTTTTTTGTATATTTTCAATTTTTGCTGACACTTTCTGTCCAACCAGTATTGATACCGAGATTTCAGTATCGTAAATCTGTGCTATTACCATATATTGTTCATCTGTGGAGAATAAACTGTTATCCAAAGTGTCACTTTCCAAAACCATGCTTATTCATGGTACTGGAACAAATGCTAGTTTTTTTTTTTACATTGGAACAAATATATTCTATAAATGTGCTTGAGACCTCTTATGTTATAGTTCTTCCATCTTTTTTTTTTTGTATATTTTCAATTTTTGCTGACACTTTCTGTCCAACCAGTATTGATACTGAGATTTCATTGATGTGCATTGTACGGAGAAACAGCTGGTAGCGACAAGGAGTCGTGCGCCATGGGCGCGCTTACTTTCATAGTGGAAATTTGTAACCACGACTGCTTGAAGGTTTCCATCGAACCAAGTAAATAGACATGCCATTGTGTCACTGGTTATGTGGATAAATTGATCTTAAGTAGGACATATGCTGCTTTTATCAGTGAATGTGCTTATACGAGCCATGGCTGGGACAGGAATTAACGTTCCGGCTAAGGTTGTTCTGTTTTGGAAGCAGATATCAGCAAATTTGCAGTACAGAGAATCATAGCCTCTAATACTAGTGTTGATAATATCATAATACTAGGAAAAACAAGTTTATCTGTTCAGCCTTCAGTACTTTAGAACTGAATTATTTGTTCAGATTTTAGTCCACTATTATTGATAATACTAAGGAATATACTAATATTATTTGAAGTGAAATGTCAGGAATTCATTTGAACAACAAACCATACATGCATATAGTATGTGATGAAGGGAATAATGGAGAAAAATGCATGTTCAGTTGTTTCTGCTAGCTGATAGCTAATACTCGGTGATGGAGAAAAATGCATGTTCAATTGATGATGACTTCAACAATTTGCAGCTTGTCTTAAGATTTTTATGGCGACAAAGAAATATTGGTCTTATGAGAAGAGCAAGCAGTTTGAAGTAACTCTGGCCTGTTAACTTCTACGAGGGAGGAAAGTTTTTGTTAATTGTAAACTTAGAATGGCACATGCAACACTGATATATGTGGAAGGAAAAAATTTGAGAAAATATATATGTGATGATTATATTCTGTGTCTATTGTGTGATGGTCAAAGTGTTCTCAGTGTTTGCATGTTTGTGTGCATGATTGGGATCTAATGAAATGATATAATCATATGCTAAAAGAAACATTAATCATGGCCAGTCCTATAAACATCATAATATACAAATGGGGTAGTTATAAACACCATCGTAGGTAGTATTCGGCAGCGTATACAAACGCTGTGATAGCTCTGATTCCACACGTCGTACATTAACGCCATGATATATAGCTTGAATCTCTCCTATTGATGTCGTGGTAGGCTATTTTTCCCGGTGATTACAAATGCCGCGGTAGGTTAGTTGTCACGGCACATCTAAACACAGGGCCAAAGCTTAAATGTCGGGTATGACTTTTTTCAACGGTATTCCTTTTGACACCATGTAAACGCTGTGAAAAAACCTTTCAGGGCGTTTCTAGCCGTTCTAGGGCATTTATAGATGCCTTAGAACTGGTTCGTGTTGTAGTGTAACCAGGCACTGTATGAACCCCGAGTCAAAATAAAATTTTTGGTAACTTTTGATTGGAAGATCAGTTTGAACTTAAATTTGAAATATAGCTTTATTAGGACGTCTACCACCTGTTCCATCCAAGAATCAAGGTTATGGTTCCCAAAAACTTACCCTTTCTGTGTTTTTTAAAACCCAGATCATGAACTAGGTAAAATAAAAATTTTAATTATGACTAAACCTCGAGGGCTACTTGGATAAGCTGTTTCTAGATATGTTATTTCACGCTATATGTTTCACTGGACTCCGCGCAAACATGTTTCTCCCACTCCCGTGTGTGTTGAGGTGAAACGAACGAGGAGACGGAACAAGGTGGGTTTGTCATTCTCTCGTAACTATACCACCCCGTGCTGATCAGGTGGTGCCCAAAATAGATGATTTGGCATTAAATTGTTTTTCTACTAGAATGTAAATGACCCAAAGCATGTACGCTTCCAATGTCCAAGCTCGAGGGAAATTGAGCAACTTTACTCGAAGTGCATGTTTGAAATAACCGAGCTAATGAATAAATTGACTGAACTAAATTGGGCTAAATGTTAAGTGTTAAGTGATTTTTGAGTTTGCTTCTCGAAGCTAGTGATCTTTGTTTATGTTAAAGATAATTGCACTGTTGTCCCCTGAACACCCAGCAAATATCACTCAGCCCCCTAGACTTGTAAATTGCGATGTCGGCCTCCTGAAGTTGTCTCCGTTTTCATATTTACCCCAAAACCGTTAGTTCTCCCGTTAGACGCTAAGGAGGATGTTTATGTGGCCGTTAAATAATGATGTGTGACGACGTGTTCTTCACTTAACCACGGTGAATCATACCCCTATCAGATTTCTAACTTGCTAGCCGATCAGCCCGGGCTCGATCTGATTCGAGCGTCGGACGCGGCGAGGAGCGACACGCAGAGATTACCCAGGTTGGGACCCCTCGCGGGTAATAGTCCTGCTCCTGCCGAGCCTTAACTCTTTTCTTGTTGTGGTTGAATGGGAATGCTTACAGTATGCCGAATGCAACGTAACCTCTTCCCCTCCCTTCTCTCTCTTCTCCTTTTATACAAGCCTTGGACTGGCGGAGAGAACCGAGGGGGGGTAGGCAGTACAGTGCGCTTAGTACACTTGATAAGACGTAAAAGACGGGGCAGGAGAGACGAAAACGGGCTGCTACTGTGCCGAGCGGCGCCGCCCACGCGTGTTTCGCAAGTGGCCTCTGACTCGTGAAAACACGCCGGTGAGTGATCGGGTGGGACCCCAGCTTGCTCCTTCTGACGTAGGCGGCCAACCTGATGACGGCAAACCCTCTCTCTGCCGGTCAATTCCGCAGAGCCACAGTGACAGTCGATCAGACCTGTAGTGGTCACTGTGGCGGTAATCATCTCTTCTCTGTTCCATCCGCGTGTAACTTCGCATTGAATGCGCCTGTCCTCCGCAGCAGAGGAGAGCCTTCGCCCAAAAGACTCCCCTCGGGACGCTTCCTGTAGCACGGGCCCCACCTGACAGGGAGGGGGCCTCTCGTGCTCGCCCGTATGTTGAGGGCTCGCCCTCACTATTGGGGTCACAGTCGCCCCGACGCGTGGGGCCCGCCCTGCCTTCCGAGGGGCCCGCCTGACGCGTGGGGCCCGCCTGGTCTTCTTTAGGACTCTTCATACCCCGGTATTTATTGTACCGACAGTAGCCCTCGGTTCACCATGATACGCGAGCCGTCGCACCGATTCTTGCCGTTTCTCGTGCGGCGGGAGACGAATCGTGGGGGCCCACCTCCTGCGGCGGCCGTACGCGTGATCCTCCACCTGCGCACGATCTTCTTTGGGGAACCGTACCGCTTTTCGTGGGAAAACGAAGCGCGCGGGACATGACGGCGCCGCGCGCGCGAGTGGGGACGGAATCCAAACCGTCGCACTCGCTTCCTTTGCCTATAAATGCTTCATTCCTTGGCGCCGCGACGAATCCTTCTACGCGCCAAAGTGCCTTGAACTGCCATCTGCCTTCTTTGCCGCTGCTGCAGACTTCCTTCGCCCTTTAGCTTTTGCCACCGCGCTTCCGCAACCCTCCAATGGCTCCTAAACGTAGCAGGGTTCGCCATGGGGACGCCACTCCGGCCGCGTCGCCGCCGGACGCCGCCTTGCCCGCCTCTGTTGCCGACGAGGAGACCGTTGCGCGGCTCCAGCGACTCATGCCACCTTCGGCCGCCCGTTTTCGCGCCGGCACCATGGCGCCAAGTCCCCGCGACGGGGAGATCATCACCTTTACCTGGGCGGTGCTGGCGGGGCTTGTCCCGCCATATTCCGAGTTCTTCCTGGGGGTGCTTGCCTTCTACGAGATCCAGGCGGCGCACCTTCCCCCCGACTCCATCGTGATGCTGGCCATCTTCGCCCACCTCTGCGAAATGTTCGTGGGGGCGATGCCAAGCCTCCCGCTGTGGCGCCGGCTCTTTACGTTGCATGTGAGCTCGCGCTCGAGTGGGGCGGTTGGAAGCTGCTATTTCACGCTTCGCGACGCCACCGCCTTCATTCCCGTCGCGCTCAAGTCCAACTGGAAGGACTGGGTGCGACAGTGGCTGTACACGGAAGATTCCAGCGGTTGCAACGATCTGGTCTTCCCTGAGGGTCCTGCGGAATCCCTCGCCAGCTGGGGGTCTCAGCCCGACGACTCGGCGGAGATGGAGGCGATGCTGGCGCGCATTGCTGAGCTCCGCCGCAATGGGCTCACCGGAACCCATGTGGCGGCAGACTTTCTGCAGCGCCACCTCTGCCCGCCTCTGCAGCTGGGATTCTCGATATCATTGTTGGGATAATCCTAGAGAAGGCGCCAGGATTTGTGATGGATAAGGAAGGTATTGTTTGGTTCAATAAAAGGATCGTCGTGCCTGCTCAAAAGGATCTTCGAGAGTTGATTTTGGAAGAAGCTCATGATTCAGCGTATTCTATTCACCCCGGGAGTACCAAGATGTATCTGGATCTGAAACAGAGATACTGGTGGTCAGGAATGAAGAAGGATGTGGCAGAGTGCGTTGCCTTGTGTGATATTTGTCAGAGAGTCAAAGCAGAGCATCAGAGACCGGCATGTTTGCTTCAGCCTTTAAGAGTGCCTGAATGGAAGTGGGAAGAAGTCGGTACGGATTTCATTGTGGGCCTGCAAGAACCCAAAGAGGATTTGATTCTATATGGGTGATCGTTGACCGATTGACCAAAGTGGATCATTTCATTCCTGTGAGGACAAGGTATGATAGTGCTAAGATGGCAGAGATCTATATGTCAAAGATTGTGTGTCTGCATGGAGTTCCTAAGAGGATCGTGTCGGATCGAGGAAGTCAGTTCACGTCAAAGTTTTGGGATAAGATTCAATCTCTGTTGAGCACGCATCTAGCTTTCAGTAGTGCCTATCATCCTCATACCGATGGGCAGACTGAAAGGACGAATCAAATTCTGGAGGATATGTTGAGAGCAGTGGCTTTGTCATATTCAAAGAGTTGGGATAATGCATTGCCATATGCAGAGTTCTCCTACAATAATAGTTATCAGTCCAGTATTCAGATAGCGCCTTCCGAAGCTCCTTATGGAAGGAAGTGTCGGACGCCATTATATTGGATTGAGACTGGAGAGCGAAAGTTATCCGAGGATCAAGTCAAAATGATCCAGCAAAGGATGAAGACCACCTAGTCAAGGCAGAAGAGTTATGCCGATAAGCGGAGGAGAGAGTTGCAGTTTGAGGTTGGAGACCCTGTTTATTTATAGGTTTCGCCTATGAAAGGTCTTCGTCAATTCCATGTTTCTGGGAAGTTGTCTCTGAGATATATTGGTCCGTTTCCAATAACTGGAAGGAGAGGAGAAGTTGCTTATCAGTTGGAGTTGCCAGAGCAATTGCCTGGAGTGCATAATGTGTTCCATGTTTCGCAGCTCCGGAAGTGTCTGAGGGTGCCAGAGGGGCAAATGACAGTGGAGGCTATGGATTTGCAATATCACCTTTAAAGAGAGGCTGGTCAAGATTTTGGATGTGTCAGAAAGGTGTACCCGGAGTCGTTCTATCAAGTTTTGCAAAGTCCAGTGGTCCAACCATTCAGAGGCAGAGGCGACTTGGGAAAAAGAGGAAGATTTGCAGGCTGAGTTTCCAGAGTTGTTCGAGCAGGATTTCTCTGAATCTCGGGGTCGAGATTCTCCGTAAGGGGGGGAGGTTTGTGACATCCTCTATTTTGTCGTATGCCACTTGTATTTTCGAAAGCCCAAAAATAAATTAAAAGGGAATTGTTATATACAAAACCCTGTTTTAATTAATTTAAACTAAGGTTTAAGCCAAAACCCTAGAAGACCTTTTTGAAAAATTCTGGGAAAATTTCCAAAAATCCTAAATGCCATGAATTAGCCACCCTCCAATTTTTATGACCAAATCCCAAGGCGAGCCTGTGTTTCCATGAAGGCGACCTTTGTCACGGAGTTAAATTACCAATGAATTGACCAATGAACGTGCTAGACCCAAGCCCAAACTTGGTGGAGACATATTTGAGGCCTAAACCTGCATAGATCCCGAAGCCCAAGTCCAAATTCGTTTATTTGCAAAAATACCAAAATTAGGGATTCCTAAACCTACTCGGTGTAGAATTAGAGCCCAATTCAACTTCTACCTATTGGAGGCCTGCCCATGGTCGACCCAACCACTATATAAACACCCCAAGACCCCTGACCCAAGTCCTCATCACGAAATCCCTCAAGTCCCAAACCCTAGCCATCAAAATCTCTCCCACCGAAACTCTTTTCTACAGATCCCTCTCTGTGCCGTGCCCAAACTCAAGATTAGATGGTGCCATGTTGAAGATCTCGTCGAGGCGGTCCAGATGGATACTTGGATGGTCGGTTTCGTGCAGAATCGAGGAAGAAAAAGCTCACGGAGTTGGCCGCGCGCCCTCGCCGGGCGGCCTCGCCCGCATACCAAGATCCGCCGCCAACCAGCGCCGCCACTGCCCAACCGCAGCCGCCTCGGCCCAGCGCGCTAGCGCGCGCCAGCGTCCTCGCCGCCGCCCCGCGTCGCACCGCCGTTAGCCACCGCCGTCACCCTGGCGTCTTGCGCGTGTCGCGTCGCGCCTTCCGCCCTAACGCCCGCGCGTGCCCTCAGCGTCGCCGGCGCGCACCAACCGCAAGCAAGCAGCCACAGGTCGCTTCTTGCGCTGCGCCAGCGCTGAGCCGCCGCTGGTTCGGTTCGTTCGCGGTTTTCCAGATTAAACCGGTTTAATCTTTTCCCACCCATTTCGATTTATCCTAAACTTCCAGAATTGTTCCGGAGCATCCGAACTCAAATTAGGTGATTCTAGAGCCATTATTTTCCATAAATCCCCTAGAATTTTATATAATTTATTTAGCTATATGTTATGTTGATTGTTTTGCTGTTTCTTGCATATATGCATATACGTGTAGATCGTCTGTATTCTCGTTGCTCGGGAGGTTTCTAGGAGCCGATCGGAGGAGGATTTCAAGACCGGAGTACTACCAAGGCAAGATAGTTGCATCTTGCTTTCCCAATTTACAAAACTCACCCGTTTATTGTTTCTATTTATTTTCTCATGCATAAATTGATGGGAAGGGTAGAAACCTAATATTCACTGCGTCATTGACCACGTGAATTAGCCTTTATTGTTGCCTTATTTGTTATTCCTAGCCTATCCTTGTGCATAGCTGCTAGTGCTCGTGGGTTGGTAGTTGATTTAGGTTCATCATTTAATTATTCTTGTGACTTGGTATGATTGTAGATGCTGAGTTACTTTAACCTAATCAACTAAAACCTACGTGGCGTGTGTTGACTAAAGGTGGCATAGTCGGGTGGTTTTGTGGACTGTGGATTGTTGGAGGTAGTCACCTTGGTCTAAGGACTTTGGGCATGTGCTTATCCGGCCAAACCATACAAGCGCAACCATAAGTGCTAGCATTAACATGTTGCGCAGCATGTGCTAGTCCTGGCTTAGTAGTTAGGGAAGACTGTTAACACACTTTACTTTGAAAAGATCGGGCTGCGGTCCGTTGGCTCAAGGGGGGGCCCGAGTGCGAATCCTTAGAGGGGGTATCGGTGTTAACAGAGGGAACTAATGAATCGCCTTGTATTGTTACTTGGTCTGGGCTCCTAAGGAAGAGCTAAGATGCAAAAGTACCACTCGGCTTATGGGTAAAGTGTGCTACACTCTGCAGAGTTAAAACTATCATGATAGCCGTTCCCACGGTTATGGGAGGGGAGGAAGGTCGTACATGGTAGTCTCATGTGTGTAATAATAATCTGATGGGTTGGTTTTGGTTTTGAGTATTCGAGGCTTGTGCAGTTTTGCAGAGGGGCTTTCGAAGCCGAGCTCTGTTTGTTATCTTGGGAGTCTATTCATCTTATTAATTGTTTAACAAATGTTTTCACAACACTTTAATTAATATTGACTAGAATAGGTGTTTATGCAAATTAACCATCATGTTCTTGTTATTATCCTTGCATCATTTATAAGGACTCTTGCTGGGTAGCCGTGTACTCACTATACAAAAACCACGGATAAATTTGTATTCAGGAGAAGGATTAGGTTCGGTCTATCTTCAGGATCAGGAGGATCTTGTCCCGGATTTTGATGAGGATTAGCTGGCGCTCAAGGGTCGGATTGGAGCATCATTATACTTTTTCCGCTGCATATTTGAATTTCCGCACTCTGGTATATTATGGACAAGATATGTCATCCTTAATCAAACAAGTGTAATAAGTAGTTGTGTAACAATTACTTTTGCATAATATATAATTTCTCTTAATTATTCATGACTGTGTGATGATGTTCAACAAACTGTCGCTCACAAGTTGCTAGCATTGATCTCTGGGACTAGCAATGGATTGTGAGTGGATCCCGGTGAAGCCGGGGTTGTGACACGGACTGCCTACCGTGACTTCGCGGACGTCTTGTATCCCTTGGGGGTCACCAGACGCCCGCTAGAGGAGACGGTCTTGTGATGGGGCCGCCACGAGGTCTCGAACGATCTGCCGGTGGCGATGCGGACGCGGGCGATCGAAGGCGGCGCGGTTTGTCTTGGGCAACTGCCTTGCCCAAAACGCCGCGTTTGACCTTGACGCCGCCACCGGGGAACCTTCGCGCCAGCTGGACCGAACGAACAGTCTCGGGTCGAGGTCGCCGCCGACCGTGTGTCCATGATGGGCGGAGCTGCACCGGCAGAAGATGACGACGGCGAGGAGTAGCTGAACACCCTCGCCTGTCTTGTCTTGTATAAAACCTGTTAATGCGGTTTTTTGCTTTTTCCCTGCCACAACTCCCACTAAACTTTACGCAATTGCTTATTTGCGAAAAAGAAGAACTTAGGCGACCGATCGCCGAAAGCTTTAGACAAAACGTTCTACTGAAAGTGAGCGCTTTTTCCTTAGGCATCTGGTTACTTCAACCCTTATGGCCTCTCGCAAACCGACCTCAAACGTTGCGTGGCGAACACTTAGCTTTTGGAAGTGGCCTAGACGCTGGTGCCGTCGTTGGCGCAGGGGCCCAAACCGAGCAGACACACCAGGCTAGAACACGCCTTCCGTCCGCCTTGCCCCGCCCAGCCGCAAGTTTAAGCGTTCGCTTTTGCAACTAAGGGGCCATCAGCCTTAAGTACTTTTTCGCTACCAGCTTTCAACAGAATGTTTTCTAACAGACTTTTAAGGCGAAAAAACGGATGCTCACAGATAAACAGAACTTATCTTTATATTGCAGATGGCTTTGTACATTGCAGCCCCCGAGGCGAGCGGTAAAGGAAGAAGACCTCGCCGCTCGGCTCCAAGGGAAGACCAAAAGCTTTCTGAATCGACTACCTACGGGTAGAACTTCCTCAGCTGCTCGACGTTCCAGGTGTTCGCCAGCTCGCGACCATCCTCGAAGGCGAGCCTGACTGAGCCTGGGCGGGATACTAAGACCACCTTGAAGGGGCCCTCCCATAGGGGAGACACTTTTGCGCGCCCCGCCACGCTCGACTCTGCAGAACGAGGTCGCCCGCTGCCAGTGTTCTCTCACACACCCGTCTTGCTTGATAACGGCGTAGGGATTGCTGATATCTGGCGGCCCGGATCGCCACTCTGTCTCTGATCTCCTCCAGGAGATTTACTTCGTCCTGACGCCGGTCAGGGTCTCCGTCTTCGCTGTACGCCGCCACCTTTGGGGATCCGAAGGTGATCTCCGATGGGAGCACCGCCTCCGAACCGTACACCAGGAAGAAAGGAGTTTCGCCGGTGGCCCTGCTGGAGGTCGTCCTTAGTGCCCAAAGCACGGTGGGGACTTCCTCGGCCCATCGCTTGCCGCGCTTCTCCAGGCGATCGAACACCCTTGTCTTGAGTCCTTTCAGCACCTCCGTGTTCGTCCGCTCCACCTGCCCATTGCTCTTCGGATGGGCGACGGAGGCGAAGCACAGCTTAGTGCCCAGCTCTTCACACCAATCTTGGAAGTCAGCGCTCTTGAACTGAGCGCCATTGTCGGTGATGATTCTGCTGGCGACCCCGAACCAGACGAAGATGCTCTTCATGAACTTTATGGCCGCAGCGGATGTGATTGCGGGACCGGCGATGCCTCCACCCACTTGGTGAACTTGTCGACGGCGACGAACAGATGTGTGTAGCCCCCAGTCGCCCGCGGGAACGGGCCCAGGATGTCCAGCCCCCAGACCGCGAACGGCCAGGAAAGTGGAATGGTTTGCAGAGCCTAGGCTGGTCGGTGGATCTGCTTAACATGAAATTAGCACGCTTCGCATCTCTTTACCAGCTCGAAGGTATCCTGGAGGGCAGTAGGCCAATAGAAGCCGTGGCGGAAGACCTTTCCGACCAGCGCCCGGCTCCCTAAGTGGCTCCCGCACATGCCTCCATGGATCTCAGAGAGGAACTCGCTCCCCGCTTCCCGAGTGATGCACTTCGGTAGAACACCGTTTGCGCCCTGGCGATACAGGTCCCCACCTACCAGGGCGTAGCGCTTGGCCTTGCGCACTATTTTCTCAGCTAATGCATCATCGTCGGGGACCACTCTGTCCCGCAGATAGGCTAGGATAGGATCCATCCACTGACCTTGCCGGACGAGCGCGACGACGTTAGGTTTATCGTCGGCGTACTCTGCCTGGCCTGGCATTTCCGCCTCAACCGCCGCAGCAGTTCTTCCGCGTCCTCCCTCTTGCTGGGGAGCCGACGCGGGGACGTTGACGTCTCCGCCAGATGTGGGAGCTGCGTCAAGAATCATGCCATCCCCGCCAGGTTCGGGGGCTGCGGCAGACGGCCGCGTGAGTCTTTCTTCAAAGACCCCAGCCGGGACAGGTACCCTTGACGAGGCAATTTGGGACAGCTCGTCCGCCATGTAGTTGTCACGGTGAGGGATGTGCGCGAAGCCCAAGCCCTCGAAATGCCGCTCCAACCGGCGCACCTCCGCCAGGTAGGCCGCGATGACGGGATCTGAACAAGTGAATTCCTTCCTCGCCTGGTTGATGACCAGGAGAGAGTCGCCTTTAACTTGTAAATACGGATGCCCGTGGTCGGCCACCACGAGCCCGGCGAGGAGTCCTTCGTACTCCGCGACGTTGTTGGTTGCGCGGAAGTCCAGCACCACCAGGTGTCGAACGATGTTGCCGGTGGGAGATGCCAGAACGACGCCTGCCTCATCCCCCTCGAGCCGGAATGAACCGTCGAAGAAGAGAGTCCACGGCGAGGGTACTGGGACGTCTTCAACTTCTGCTGCCACCGGAGTCCACTCGTTGACGAACTCCGCCAACGCCTGCCTTTTCACCGCCGTCCGAGGAGCAAACTTGAGGTCGAACTCCGCCAGCTCCATCGCCCACTTGGCTATGCGGCCCGTCGCCTCGCGGTTGAAGAGGATCTCCCGCAAAGGGTACTTGGTCAACACAGTGATTTCTCGCCCTTGGAAGTAGTGACGCAATCTTCGAGATGCCGTCAAGACGGCGTATAACATCTTCTGATGCTGCGAGTACCTGGTTTCTGCATCATGGAGGACCTTGCTGATGTAGTAGACTGGGCGCTGGACTCCTTCTCTTTCCGCCACCACCACCGCGCTGATCACCTCCGGGTTTGCCGCGACATAGAGGATCAGCGGCTCGCCCGGCTCTGGGACGACCAGTACAGGCGGGGAAGTGAGGTACTTCTTCAGATTGACAAACGCCTCCTGCGCCTCCGCGGTGCACTCGAACTGGTTGGTTTTCTTTAGGAGCTTGAACAGGGGGAGACTCTTATCCCCAGGCGAGCTATAAAGCGGCCTAGGGAAGTCAGACAGCCCACCAGGCACTGCATCTGCCGGAGTCGCGTCGGGGGCTTCATGTTCTCGATTGCAGCGATCTTGTCGGGGTTCGCCTCAATCCCCCTCTCGAAGACTAGGAAACCCAACAGCTTGCCCGACGGAACGGCGAAAACGCACTTCTCAGGGTTGAGTTTGATGCAGTACTTTCTCAGGTTGGCGAAGGTTTCTTCCAAATCGCCGATCAGCTCCTCCGCCTTCTTGGACTTCACCACCAGGTCGTCGACATACACCTCCAGGTTTCGCCCGATCTGGGTGCGGTGAGCAATATGCATGGCCCTCTGATAAGTCAGGCCTGCAATCTTCAACCCGAACGCTATCCTCGTGTAGCAGTAGACGCCCATGGGCGTCACAAAGACGGTCTTGTCTTCATCTTCTTCAGCCATGCTAATCTGGTGGTACCCGGAGTACGCATCCAGAAAGCACAGCTGTTCGCACCCCGCCGTGGAGTCGACGATGAGATCCATGCGGGGCAGCGGGTACGGATCCTTCGGGCACGCCTTGTTGAGGTCGGTGAAGTCGACGCACATCCTCCACCGCCCGTTGGATTTCTTGACGAGGACGGGGTTCACGAGCCACCTGGGATGGGCGACACTTCGAACGACCCCCGCCATCAGAAGCTTTTCCACCTCCTGGCGGATAACGGCCTGGCGCTCCACCGACTGCTTTCGGACCTTCTGCAAGACCGGTCGCGCGTCGGGGAACGTTGCCAACTTATACTCAATCACCTCCTCGGGACCCGGTCATGTCGACGGTTGCCAAGCAAACACGTCTGCGTTAAGATCGAGAAAGGAGACGAAGCGCCTTCCTATTTGGCGCTGAGGGACGCGCCCACCTGAACGGTCCTCACCGGGTCTGACTCGCTCAGGGAGACCGTCTTAACCCGCGCCGCAGAGCCGGGGGAAGCGCGGATATTCGCCGGAGCAGCTCCCAGGGTCGAGGCTTCAGCCCTCTGGCGCCGACGCTTCGCCAAAGCGAGAGCGCCCTTGTCGCAGCAGAGCGCCCCGGCGGTCCACCTTGCGATGATGGGGCGGCTGGCCCGGATCTTGACCACCATGTACGATAGTGGCGGGCGCCATGAACTTGGTCAGCCGCCGCCGACCCAAGATGGCGTTATGACGGAGGTCAAGTCCGCCACCTCGAACTCGAGCATTTCCGTACGGAAGTTGTCGGCGCATCCGAAGGTCACCAGGAGGCTGATGCACCCCAAAGGGACGGATTTCGGCCCGGCGTGACGCCAAGAAGGAAGCGCCGGCCGAAGCTCCCGCTCCTGGATTTGAAGCGCTTTGGCGACTCGGGCGGATAGGAGGTTGATAGAACTCCCTCCGTCTATCAGCACCCGCCCCAACTTGACATTCCTGACCGTGGGCGCAACCACGATCGGGAGATGTCCGGGCCAGCGATCTTTGGCGGGTGATCGGCTTTGGTGAATGTGATCGATCGCCCGACCACACCACCGCTTAGCGCACCCACGCCAGCACGACGGCGCACACCTCCTCATCGCACGCTTGAAAGCGGGCGTGAGACGGATAGGTGGCGATCCGCCGTGAATGACGGCGACCTCACGCCCACTCTGAAAAAGCTGTTGCCGCTTTTGCCCTTGCCGCCGCCGGATGCTCGCTGCGCTCGTGGACCCGCTTGTCTACTATCTTGCCGACGACCGCAATCCGCCAAGTCGTGGGTGTTCTTGCGGTGAATGAGACGAGAAAGTTCGCCGTCCCACTCGCCGGGCGAGGTCTCGCCTCGTCGTAGGCCACGACGGTCGCCACGCCAGCCTGCGGACCGTTCTCGCCGCGCGACCTCCTCCTTTCTTTTCGCCCGGCGCCCGTCGCGCGCGCCGCCACCGTCGTCGTCGTCGTCGTCTTCTCGCGGCGGCCAGACCTGTCGGCCTCGGCGACTTTTGCGCTTCTTCTTGTCTTTTTCGCGGGATTCTTGAAGTCCGGTTGCCACCCCAGCCGCCCCGCCCTTCTTGGGCGGAGCGGGCCTCACTTTGTAGGACGCACTTGTGGGCCAAGGTAAACAATTCCTCGGTCTTCTGATCTTGCGGGTGGCCATCTTCTCCTTGACCTTGGGGTCTCGGGCGCCCCTCCTGAAAGCCGTGACAACGGCGTCGATGGAGATATCAGGAATGGTGTTGCGGACCTGACTGAAGCGCCGGATGTAGTCGCGCAGCGACTCTCCCTTCTTCTGCTCCACATTATGGAGATCGTCTTCGACTCCAAGCTGCTCGAAGGTGCCCTGGAAGTTGGTGATGAAGAGCTCCGAGAGCTCCCTCCACGACCTCACTGACTCCGGGGGCAGGTTCATGAGCCACGAGCGAGCCCCGCCGGTGAGGACTGCGGGGAAATAGTTCGCCAGAACTTTTCCCGACCCTCCAGTCGGCTGCATCGCCGTGGTGTAAATCTGCAAGAACTCGTCCGGGTTGGTGGAGCCGTCGTACTTCTCGATGGGGGCCGGCCGAAACCTTTCCGGCCACTGGACGTGGCGTAGCTCCCTTGAAAAGGCGTGGCACCCGACGTCGGGAGCCTCCTGCCTGGGACGCGCCTCGTCTCTCGCCTCGACGCCTAGGTGGCGCCGAAGAAGCGCCACCCTCGCTGGTCGAGGCGGCCCCGCGGGAGTCCTCCTGCTGGTCCCCGCGAGCGGCAGCGATGGCGCGGTCGCGCACCCGGTCGCGCTGCCGGCGGAGCTTGTCGCGGAGATCCTCTCCATGCAATAGGTGGCGGTCCTCCAGGTGTGACCGGAGGTCTGGTCCGCCGCCATTCCTGGCCGGTCGAACCCCCGTATGAGTCGCCTCGCTCCTATCGTTATGGCCCCGCTTCCTCCCGCCAGGAGACCTACGAGAGTAGTGCGAAGGAGAGAAAGAACGGGAGGAAGCGGAAACGCCGGTTCCCGCACCTCCCGGGACTTGAACCACCGCCACGGCGGCATCGACATAGCGGGCTAAACTGGCCAGTCACGGCGCCGCCGGAGAGTCCGGAGTCACCGGCACCGGTGGGTTGTCCAGCAGGGCCCTGGCCGCGTGGAGGTTTTGTGCCGGGGTGCACTCCTCCAAGGCCAGGCGCCGCCTAACTTGGCTGGGACGGCTGCTCTCCGCCAGGGTTCCAACCCTCGGCGGGCGGCTGCCGCTTGGCTGATCCATCGCCATCGCCGCGGCCGACGCCGCGGCCGCAGCTCTGGCGGCTGCCTCTGGGTCCATTGCGGACTGCTGATCCGCCATCGAAGAAGTCGAAGAGTGCGGACTGCTGCTAGCGCCCCCCTACCTGGCGCGCCACTGACGGCGTGTTCTTCACTTAACCACGGTGAATCACACCCCTATCAGATTTCTAACTTGCTAGCCGATCAGCCCGGGCTCGATCCGATTCGAGCGTCGGACACGGCGAGGAACGACACGCAGAGATTACCCAGGTTCGGACCCCCTCGCGGGTAATAGTCCTACTCCTGCTGAGCCTTAGCTCTTTTCTTGTTGTTGTTGAATGGGAATGCTTACAGTATGCCGAATGCAACGTAACATCTTCCCCTCCCTTCTCTCTCTTCTCCTTTTATACAAGCCTTGGACTGGTGGAGAGAACCGAGGGGGGTAGGCAGTACAGTGCGCTTAGTACACTTGATAAGACGTAAAAGACGGGCAGAGAGACAAAACGGGTCTGCTCTTCGGCCGAAAGCAGCCGCGCCACGCTGCTTCGCAAGTGGCCTCTGACTCGTGAAAACACGCCGGTGAGTGATCGGGTGGGACTAGGGCTGGAACTTTAGCTCGAGGCTCGCGAGCAACTCGGGCTCGGCTCGGTCCCAGGCTCGGCTCGGGCTCGGCTCGTTACAAAACGAGCGCGAGCTGAACAGACTTTTCAGCTCGTGATAACTTGCGAGCCGAGCCGAGCCTGAGACGGGCTCGTTCGTGAGAGCTCGCGAGCTGAACAACAAAGTGCACATTTTACTCCCACATGTCGGCCCATTTTACCCCCAAGCCCATCAGGCCATCAGCCCATCCCCAATCTCATTCACCAAATCCCGTCGGCTTCCTTCCCCAATCTCCCCGTGCGTGCCTCATCTCCCCGCCGCCTCCTCTCCCAAATCCCAAATCCCGTGCCTCCTCTCCCCGCCGCCTCCACTCTGCCCATCGCCTCCCCTCGCCGCCGCCGCCCCCTCGCCCGCTCTAATTGCCGCCGCCGATGAAGAGGAGGAGCACACCTCTCCGTCATGCCTCTCCCTCATGCTCCTCTCGGACGACGGCCCTAACGTCGTCATTGTCGCTCTCCGTCGTGCTCCTCTCGGCCGACTTCGGCAGCCGCCACCGCCTCCATCAAAGTCCTCTTGGCCTACACTACCGCAACGCCGCCGCCTCCTCTGCCTCTGTCCCGTTCTAGCAGCAAGCATCGCGGGCTCCTCTCGTCCCCGTCCGGCCCAGACCACCGCCTACCTCCATCCTCGTCTCGTGACGCATCTCCACCTCCTTCCTCCGTTATGTCTCTCCTCCTAGTCGCCTTACATCTCCGGATCTGAAACCCTAGTCAAGCTCATGAACGCCACGAGCCGCTCGAGCTTTGACGAGCCCGAGCCGAGCCTCCCAGATAGCTCATGAATTTTACGAGTCCGAGCCGAGCCTCTCCTCGAGCTCGTGTTTTTATGAGCCACGGACGAGCCGGAGGTAGCTCGCTCGAACTCGGCTCGTTTCCACCCCTAGGTGGGACCCCAGCTTGCTCCTTCTGACGCGGGGCGGCCAACCTGATGACGGCAAACCCTCTCTCTGCCGGTCAATTCCGCAGAGCCACAGTGATATCGATCGACCTGCAGTGGTCACTTGTGGCGGTAATCATCTCTTCTCTCGTTCTATCCGCAGAACCGCATTGAATGCGCTGTCCTCCGCAGCAGAGAGAGCCTTCGCCAAAAGACTCCCTCGGGACGCTTCACAGCACGGGCCCCACCGACAGGAGGGGGCTCTCGTGCTCGCCTCGGCTGTTGAGGGGCTCGCCTCGCTACTGGGGCCTGGTCGCCCACCGACGCGCGTGGGGCCCATCCGCCTTCAGAGGCTCGCCACGCTGGGGCCTGGTCGCCCGCCTGACGCGTGGGGCCCGCCTGGTCTTCCGAGGGGCTCGCCCACGCACTGGGGCCTGGTCGCCCGTCTGACGCATGGGGCCCGCCTGGTCTTCTTTAGGACTCTTCATACCCCGGTATTTATTGTACCGACAATGTGGTTAGCCACATATGTGTCTAATTCATCTCTCCCTCACTCTCCTTGGTGTGGTGCTTGGCGGGTCGACTGGGCCTCTCCCGAGATCACTACGTGCACCTCCACCTCCCAGAGCATGCTGCCACTCCCCTCCCCAGAGCTCGCCGCCACGCACCGCCCCTCCCCTCCCCCGAGCTTGCCGCCGCGTGCCGCCCCTCCCCTCCACGAGCTTGTCGTCACGCGCCTCCGTCTTAGACAACCCTAACAGTTTTGAGGCCTTACGTAGCCACATAGGCAGCCACCTCAACGTCTAACAGGAGCCCTAATAGTTTTGGGGCAACCGTACAAACGGAGACCAGTTCAAGGGGCCGACGTCACAATTTACAAGTCTAGTAGGCTAAGCGAGATTTGTTGCGAGTTTAGGAGGCAACAGTGTAATTCTCTCATTATTTAATGGCCACAACAGCACTTGACGGCCACATAGGCAGCCACCTCAGCGTCTAACGGGAGCCCTAATGGTTTTGGGGCAACCGTGCAAATGGAGACAAGTTCAGGGAGGCGATATTGAAATTTAAAAGTTTTGGGGGGGCTAAGTGAGATTTGTTGCGAGTTCAGGTGGTCACAATACAATTCTCTCTTTATGTTACTTTTTTAGAGCTTTTGGAGGTGGTTTCAAGATAATAATAAATTAAACTAAAAGTCTAAATTATTTTTCTTTTCAAATAGGCATAAGTTGCTCTGAACAAGCTATAAATGGTAGAATAAAAAAAAATCCTGATCCCGTGAGGTACTACTAAATTTCTTACGCTATACCATTAAATTTATCCCTCTATATGTAAGTTGCTAAAATATATGAAAGATCTTGCTTTTAATTAATTAAAGCGGATATCAAAGGTGCACATCAAAAGATATAATTTACCAACATTTCAGGGTGTACAATGAATCAAATGATTAGCTAACTTTTATGATAGAAAGTGTGAGCTTCCGCTCGAGCCATATAAAACCATTATCCACGAAGACGAAGGGGCATATGTAAAAGCAAGGGAAGGCACATGCCAATCATTTATCTCAGCCCAACTAATCATGTTAGATCCATAAAAAAAAAACTAATCATGTGAGCGTACTTGTGCCACTGGGCCCACGTAAGAAGTTTATGCACACATCCCATTATGAGTTCAACCTTAATCTATTCTACTCCTACGAATACCACTGCGTCTGGTTAAGTAATGTTATCTTTTTAGCGTAATTAATCCCTGCCAAATATTAAGACCTAGTTATTATCAGCTTAACGGCTTAACAGATTAACAACATATCTACGTTTTGAAAAGATATATACTTTGAATTTTTTGGATCCGTTTTTTCGTTGTTTGGAAGGTGGGTCCTAACACTTTAAAAAACAAGTCAAATGAAATGGATCCAAATCTCGAGACTATCTCGAGAAGCTCTCGAAGTTTAGTCATTTCAGTCATTCAGCTATTCAGCCATTCAGATCAGCTTAAAAGAACATGACCTAAGTATTTAAAAATATTTCGATTAAATATATAAAAACGTGTGTAAATTCACCATGAAAAGTACTATAATAAAGTTTTAATTTAATAGGTTTTATAAATAATACATAATAATTAATAGTCAAAATTATATTTTGGATAATAAATCAATGCTTAAAGTTCCAGTGACTAGAGAGACTACATCAATGCTTATAGTTCGAAGTTAATTGTCACATTTTGTCTAACTTTGCCCCCTTTTTTTAAAAAAAAGAAACTTAAGATAGTGATAAAATAGGGTATTTTCTGCAAACAAAGTGCATCAGCTATTCCGGCCTGCATCTCTTCCACTCATCATTAGAAGGTTCGTTCTCATGATCAGGAGGTAATCATAATTAAGAAGCCCTAAAAGTGATCGCATCATATCCACATTACTCGCTCGCATGACCTTTCCACGAACACGCGGTTGGCCCAATGGATTGATCGCTGCGCACAGACCTAGGCCTTGTTTGTTTCAGATTAAACTAAATTAAAATTTGTTATTTTTGTATAAGCCAAATGATGTAATGTTTTATAATCATTCTTGTGGGGTTTTAAATAGTTTTTCTTAAAGTTTGTAAAATATTTTTTTTCAGAATTTTTTGAACTCGTTAAAACGTATTTTGAGGGGGGTCACAAATTTGTTACAGTAAAACGCAACTCAACATTAATATGAAACAAACGAGGTCTTAGATTTTGTTGCGATGCTTTGAGGCCAGTGGCGGAGACAAGGGGGGCTGGCAGGGGCCTGGGCCCCCTATGATCTATGTGCAATAGTAAATATAGTATATATAATGTTGTATCAAACTTAAGCCCATCTAATTAATTTACATGACTAATTTTAGCTCTAAGAAGTATGCTATTAGTATTAATTAAACATACTCTCCCAACTAATTAATTTTATAAGACTAGCATAGTTCTTTGAAGTTTTCTTTTCAAAGAAAATGATTTTAATTTATGAATTAATATATTTTCCAAGCACATTATATATTATAGCAAATATACTAAGGTACGTACTATATATTCAATAATAGTGTTAGTGCACAATATTTCGATAAGTTTATCAAAAATTCGCAGACCGCTTCTTGACGTTCATCTATATACATTTGGGGCTTGACTAATTGTAACTCATATTGCTTTTCAAACACTTCAAATATTTTTATTAGCTAGTTATCACCGTGTCCAATATGAACATAATTGTATTATTGGTGTATAATCTTCCTTTATTTTAAAGAACTGCATAACACTTGCTATATATATACACACATATAAATATAACCTATTTATTTAGTTTTTGCCACATCACCCACAACTTGACTCAATGTCATGTGAATATGCAAAAAAATGTGCCATTTGATCACAGTTATTTGTCCCGACACATGACAACCTCCACTAGGTACGATACTGTTATCGTTGCTTTCTATACTGCTTTGGTGTATTTGACTCGATTTATTACATGATATAACAATATTTATACGAAACATTTTACTACAAATCGCTCGCTTTAAATATAATGATAGGATCATATTGCCAATTAATTTGTTATGTGTCGGCCCCCCTGTGATGAAACCCTGGCTCCGCCCCTATTTGAAGCAACGCTTAGCTTTGCTCCTCCATCGACGTCATGTGGGTGACGTGTCTACACTAATCAAATTTTGCTTAATATTAATTTTATTGAGCTAGTTCCTGATGAAATTTGGTTAGCATATACATTTTTAAATTAAAAATAGCTTGGTGTGACTTTGTGTCAATTACCTAACAGAACTAACTAAAAGGCTTTCGCATTCTTTTTTTAATGACAAAGTGACAGGAGCGCTTCTTCCGATTCTAATAGGAGAGAGAGTGTCGTATTTCATAATAGTAAACATCTCAGCAGAATCCAGGCCAATGTTATGACTACCTAACTATGAAAAAGGTGCTAATTTGAGACACTAATCCTAAAGCCGTTGAAAGTGTAAGGCAGGCCTATTTGATGCCCAACACAAGTAGAAATTAAAATGTAAGAAAGAAAAATATAGAGACAAGTGGATAATAATTGAAAGCTGAATGAACGGTGATGGGATAGTTCCAGCGTTATTACACATGTTCAAACTCACTCAAATACTTTCTATTATTATAATGATATAATCCTGTCCAGTGATGATGTACTCATGAAGATTCTGGTTTTGGGGGTAATGTTTAAATTATCTTATTGTCTACTCAAACTGGACTTGTGGCTTAGCTGAAATCAGAATTTAAGAATGCTTATCATCTGACTTTAAGATTTTCGAGAAACAATCTCAAAAAGCCGCCCGCCAACTACGTACATGCCAGATTGATATATTAATTTTGCGGATTTCACTGAGTCATCTAGTCTTGACAACACTAATAACGACAACATGCGTATCCATCGGTTAACTGAATTTTAGAGTTGATTTTAGTCAATTTGAATTTCTCCTCGCTCACAATTATTGTCTCCCATATTGTTGGGTTAGTATTTAGGGTTCACCACACCCTACCCTACAAGAGGGAGGCCAGGGTGACAAGGAAGTCTCCACCACGGGAGAAGGGCGATGAGTAGGGTTGACGAACAAATTGATGATGAGACGTCGAGTATTAACCACTAGGTATCATTAATCTGTATGCATTCTCAGTCCACTTGATCTTAAGCAACAGAGTGCTGCTCTAAATAATCATGTAACCAGTAACTATTAGATTACAACATAAATATGTTTGTAGACCACGCTACACACCCCACCGTGATCTTTTCTAATCTAGTTGGTCAAGGGAACATTAGAATCAATCACCTTGGGTAATTAAGGTGGCATGTGAAGTATTAGTAGTTTACGTATATAGTACCAATACTCATGCCATTCTATAGCCTCTACAATTTTGACCTTGACTTGGACTGCGAAAGCAAGATTTCAGAGCTGGGGAGAACCCATTACAGAGATATTCTTTGCAACTGGGCATTAAGTATAGGGAGAACCACAGTTTGGTCGGTTTGGATCTTGTTGTACCGCACATTGCAACTAATTAATATAGCTAGCAAAACTAATATATCCCAGAAGCCATTTTATTAGACTCTGGTAGTTTTGTATTCTATTCATCAATTAAACTTCGATTTACTGTATGTATGCGGAATAGGCACTATTAGATATCGACTCCGTTGTTTTAGGTTTAAATTAAAATTAAAGCCGTGGCTTGAAAAATTTATCTTTTTTCAAGACAAATTACCGTTTAACACTTTGTAGTTTGTACTCGTTACTCGTTTCTTTGAATAAGTTTTTCAGCTTTTTCAGCGTCTTTTTTAAACCCTCGACTTTTATTTTTTTAATCAAACTCCGATTTTCGTCCAAAATCTGATTAATTTTATAATCAATATATTTCGCATTACTCCCTTTCTTCAAATTATCGTGTTTTCCACTCCTCTCTTTCTTAGGCCTTGTTTTTTAGCGTATCGTACCATTGTGTATTACTGTAGCAAATTTTATTATTTTTATATAGCCTATATGTTGTGATAATTCGTAACGATTTTTTCGTGGCTTTTAGTAGCCTTTTCAAAGATTGTAAAACTATTTTTTAATTATTTTTAATAATGTTTATACCTTTTCTCGAGGGCTCTCAAATTTGCTACAGTATTACGCCAACGCAACGATACGCTGAAAAGAACAAGGCCTTAAGCAGGCAGCGCAGCCACCCCTAAGGACGAACATGACTTTGCTCCCAGGCTTTTGCAAACTATACTTGAGTGGAGAGGTGAGACAGATCATGATGTAATTAAAACATTAATTTAATCAGTAGATAATTTCTAATTACGTGTATGAGCTGATTTTTATCTTGTGTGTTTCGCTCTGTGCCTCTGTGAGTTTGGAACACGGCAGGACGAGCTGTGTTGAGTTCGAAGCTATGTTTCAAGAGGAATTCCTATGGAATCGGAGTATAGTACTCTCCCGGTAACTCAAGGAGGAGGGTAATTAACAAACTTGATGTGTATTTAATCACTGCTATAAAAATGCTTATCCGTGCCTCCTCAACATGAACTGTCACTTACGGTTAGAACCATTGGAGATGTGGCCGGTTATCAATGCGAATAATGGGGTCTTTCATTGAATTTATTTGGTTGATTATGGAGAACTGGACCCTTCTTCATAGAGACTTTGCGTTCGGGGTGGCAACCAAGAAAACGTAGAGATAATTTTTTACCTTTGTTTAGGCCTTTGCGGAGAAGGTATATAATAGCCCTACGTCCAACCTTCTTTACTATGTTGATAACAAAGTACAAGGAAAATCACGATCCGAGCTCTAGGAGAAGCGTTAGGATCGAGATCGAGCTATGGAGAACCTAGACGAGGTAATGATCTCGCCAAGTGTATAGATGTATTCTGAGAGATAAGATCTCAGATACATGTATAGCGGCTATATCTATGGCTAAGTTGATTACAAGGCAAAGTCATGCCGAATATTTCTCCAACATGTACTCTAAAGCGAACTCAATTCTTCCATATCCAGACGTCCTTGTCTTAGGTGCCAAGCTAGGTATTTAGATGAACTCGTGCCCAGCATAGAAACTTGCAGGCAACTCAGACAGTCATGAGATATAACCGTCATCTGGATTGTCTATAGCTTGAGGAGATCAAGCTTCGTACTGGACCACGCCTCGTGCTAAAGATAGCCAGGGCCTTCTGGGTCTCCGAGCTCAAGATAGCTCGGTTTAGGGAAATAGAACCCAGTCACCCGTAGGCTAGCTGACCTAAGGCCTTTTTAGGCTTAGAGCCTAGAGCAACATACTCGGACCCACATGGGGTGAGATCGGACGATGTCAATAGAGAGTAATCCAACCCTCTCCACCTCCAGTCTACAACCTCAACCAAAACGGCCGCGAGAATTATTCTTTTGTTTTGAAAAAACACATCACTAGCGTTTTAGGAGCTGTTAGTGATATGGGTGACTGTTGTCACTGTCAATACATGTTCAAAAATTGACAGTGGTAACGATATCTATTATATATATAAAGGAGGGAAAAAAGAAGCCACCATGTTCATCCACATCATCCAAATTATTTCAGCCGTTCAATCAACGGTGGGACCAAATTATAACGGCCAAGATCAATTAAAAAAATTCTCACACAAAATTAAGAAAGAAAATAAAAGATCTATGCAGTTGATTTTGTGGGGCCGGATTATAACGGCTTAGATTAAAAGAAGAATATTAGAAATTCGGATTAAATACTAAAGATGATATAATATGATTATTTTATCCGTTCAATCAACTGTGGGACCAAATTATAATGGGATAGATTAGTCAAAGAAAAAAATAAAAGATCTATGCGGCTTAGATTAAAAGAAAATATTAGAAATTCGTATTAAATACTAAAGTTGATATAATATATTAGAGATAAACTCTAAATCCGATCTGATATGTAAGAGATAGATTATGAGTTAGAGATAAACACTATATACCAAAACAAATCTAGCCGCGCAAACACGCGGGCCACCTCGCTCGTTCTAGGTTACTGCACGGATGAAAAACCCTATAGAAGCAGGAGAGTGGTCGGTCACGTTGATCCCCCATGTATATATCGATCCATGCAATTGATGCGTCGTGCCGCCGCGCTTGCTTCCATCCCATGCGGTGCAAATCATTGGTTGACCACTTTTGCCGCCCCCACAACGTACGAATCAGATTTATTTGATCCCATTCCCCCTTTTCCCCATCACTCCTAATCATGCTCCACATCGCCCATTAGTACCACCTCCCTTCTTTAATTAATCCCTTCTCCCCAATATAAAACGCCCTCCATGCAGCCGCCCCAGGCCATGCAGCAACACCAACCACCTCTCTCTCTCTCTCTCTCTCTCATGGACTTCTACTTCTTCTTGTCGTCGTCGTCGGAGAAGAAGAAGGCGTCCAAGCGGCGGCAGCAGCAACAGGAGGAGGGTAGTGGCAGCACGGCGGCGAGGTACCTGGGGGTACGGCGGCGGCCGTGGGGGCGGTACGCGGCGGAGATCAGGGACCCGGCGACGAAGGAGCGGCACTGGCTCGGAACCTTCGACACGGCGGAGGAGGCCGCCATCGCCTACGACCGCGCCGCCCGCACCAACTTCGCCTACCCCGACCTCCCGCCGGGCTCCTCCCTCACGCCCTTCCTCTCCCCCGACCTCCCCGCCGCCGCCGACCACCTCCACCACCACTACGCCCTCCCCGCCGCAATGCCGCCGCCGACGCCACCGGCTCCGGCCGCCGCTCACGGCGACGTCGCCTACCATGTCGTCCCGGACGTGTCCTACGGAGGCAATGCCGAGATCATCGGCATGGCCGCCGCGGCCGACGGCGGCGGCGGCGGCGGGGCCGGCGCGGCGTGGTGCGACCCGTCGGAGCTGGAGTTGGGCTGGTACGACTACGACGGCGGCGGCGAGACCGCGTCGCCGCCGTCGCACGGGGTGTGCTTCGAGGAGGGGTACGTGCACAGCCCGCTGTTCTCGCCGATGCCGGCCGCTGACGAGGTGATCGACGGCTTCCAGCTCGGCGGCGCGTCGTCTTCGCATTACTGGTGAAGACCGATCGGAGGGAATGCATGCGTCGCATCGTCGGTCGTCGTTCTCCGCCGTCGCCGGCGGCGAGGCGCCCGCCGGAGTGGGCTATATATACGCTCGGACTTCGGCGTGGCGAGTGAGTCGTGTACGTATTCATGTCGTGTGCAGTGTATGCTTTCGTTTTATCAGTTTGCTGTGTGCGTGTGTTGCAATCTCTACCTCGCTAGTGTGAGTAGCCCATGGGCCGAAACTTTTGCTTTCGAGGTATCGGCCTACAGTTTGGGCCACTTTATTTGGAACATGTATCTCCCGATTTGCATCCTCAAGCTTTTCGATTTTCAGTAACTTTATAAATGAGCCTAACAAAATGGTGTAGACATTTCCCCTAACAATATATGTACTTCCGTAATACTGTTAAGTTTTCGTTAAAAACATCATAAAAAAGTTACGGGGTAGTGCTATGCAACGTGCATGCCAGCTGAAATAAAATGGTATTTATGTTTTGAACCTGTGCCAGCACAATAATATACCGGTCTAGCAAAAAATTGTCTTCATTTCAAGCTGAAACTGCTACTAAAACTTACGAAAAGAAGACGAATAAGCATTTCCATATCACCTTGAAGGGAAAAATGTTTACAACATTCACCGTCAACAAGAAGACCTACCAAGGAACAAAAATCAACTTCCAAAATTTTGTCGGAGGATGGAAATAAGAGTGAAAAACCTTTGATTACTACTTTTTATAATTTATAAAAATTATATTTGCAACATTTATTTTCTCAATGTTTAAAGTGAATGCCATTTTTTAACCAGACCCACCAATACGCATAAACTATCGAGTTTTGGCCCCCAAAAAAAAAAATTTCCACGCAGCATGCACTTTACCGAATGTCCAAGAGAGGGGTGAATTTGGTTCACAAATTTTACTTTTTAACCAAGTTTTACATTTGTGTCCAAACCCAGAATAAATGCAGAAGCTAAAGATTGATCGTTTGAACACAAGTAATATGACAAGGGTGATAACAATCCTAAGGTGGGGTGAATGAACTACAAATAGGCAATCTAGATAAACAATCAAACGCAAAGCTAAGAGGGATAATTTCACTAGCACAATGATTTAATAAGATCAACTTTAATCTAGGAGCTAGAGATAATCAACACATGGCAAGGGGCATAATTAGCGGCATGAACAATCACAAGATTGAGCAATATAAATAAGAGAGCAAATCACAAGTGACAAGAAGATTTTTTTTCCCATGGTATCAGAGACTTACCGGTCTTCCCTAATCCACGTTGACTCTTGATTCTCAGAAGGATCGGCTCCTTCTTGAGCTAACCTCCTCCACTTCACCAGTGGTTTGTCCACTTTGAAGATCGCAAGCACCAAAATCACTCACACGATTCGCTTTGGCCTCCTTAGAAGCTATTTGAGATGGTCACAGGCGCACGACGCCTCCACGTCATCTAGCTGCCGACAAGCGCCCAGAGTAACAAACCCGAAGTCGACTGATCGCACCGGATCAAGACACAAAAGTGATGCACACAAGCCACACTAGGCCATTCACTATTCTCACTAGGGTTTCACCATATCCACTCAAGATGGTGCTCTCCCTCTTTCTCACACTTTGGGACACACCCAAATACTAAAGCAAACTACCGCTAAAACCCTTAATAACTCTCTCCAAACTCTCCACACAAAGGAATATTAAGAATACAACCTAGGTTAGAAAATGGTGAAATCCAAAGCCTCATCGTACAAATCCCACGCTAAGAGTTTAAGGCCTTGTTTGTTTGAGCTTCTAGTCAGCTTTTAATCTCAGAAGTCAGAAGCTTAAACAAACAAGCAGCTTTAGAAACCCACTTCAAAGAAGCTAAAAGTCACCAAAAGCCCAATTTATACAGTGATCTGAGCTTTTCTCGGAAGCTTGTTTTTGTGGGGTTTTCCCAGAGCAGCTTTTAGAGAAGCTGCAGCTTAAACAAACAGGACCTAAATAGGCTAGCCCACACAACTAGCCGTTAGCCATATACACTCACAGAACAGATCATCCGAGTTTCACCCTGGATGACGTGAAAACAACAAATTGAAAAAGACACCGCTGATCCGTGGTGACCAGCTGCCGCAGGCACACAGAAAAAACGAAGCCGCCGCAGCCTCCCCGCCACAACGCCGCCGGTGCGCCTCTGCTCCGTCGGTGTTGCTGTTGCCCCAGCCGCCGCCGCCGCACCAGGTGCCGACGACGCCTCAGCCCCAGCTGCCTTCCGCTTCCGCCCCGCCATTGGCGCCATCCCCCACCGGCCGGTCGCCCAGCACCGCATCAGCTCCTCCATATTGGATCAGCACCAGGGCCGCGCTGACTCCGTGTTCATCAGCTCCCCCGATTGCGTTCTTCAGCTCCAGATTCGCAGCCCCTGTTCCAGCCCTCCCAATCAGTTTGGGGCAGGGCTCCTGTGTGCTAGCTCAACCCAAGGTGTTGTGATCGCTAAATTCCTGAGAATCGCAAGGGGCTATTCCCTGGACATGACGGCATTTGATTATTTGCTTGGTTTTATTCATGGTTGCTGCTTCGATCGCACTTGCATGTGCTTATTTCTCTGCCATGCCATCAGTTGTTGCATAATTTATTTTTGAATTAATAGATGTTATCACTGGAGTTTCATCTGCTCGTATTTTTTATGCTTCACTATATCACTCACTATTTTGTTTTTACCAATGCTCGTTACAACTAGGATGTTGCTTTTTATTACGCTGCACATGGTCAAATGATTTTAGTATAAATTGTTTGAAATGGCAAGGTAATATGATAGGGTTGGTTTATCATTAGTCAGGGGCATTAGTTATTAGGCTGCTACATGTTACTTATTTCCTGTGAACTCCGAAGTTTAGTCCTTTTCTATGTTGTGTACTTTGAAAGAGGCATTTCAACGCACTGATAATACAGACCTCATCTTTGCTAATTGTAGCATTTCTTCTGTATTTTTTATCACCACATTGGGATATGTTACAAGGTAAGAGTGTCAAAAAAATTGGTGATGCCAGATTCTGTGTACATGTTTTTTCAGGTTATTCCGATGCAATGCAGGTATGCAGTCATCTATTGAGCTCAAGCAGCTGACATAGCCAAGTCATGAGATTAAGATTTCCTCAAATTGTCAGTTGTTTAATATATGGTTAACTCTATTAGAATTTTATTCTTATGATTAACTTTTTTGTGCAAAGGAAAAATACGGGAGCAAAATATTTTTTCCCCATATATTGTATTCTGGGTTTGATATTTTTGAAATTCTTTTTTTGGCCAGTTGATGATAGACACAGGGAGCTGTTTTCAGGATGCCATGGCTATCCTTTCAGTATGTGGATTACTGTCCTGTACAGACCTTACCACATATGTGGGTGCTTTATTATGGATTTTTTTCACTTTGCTTTGTGTACATGTTAGCCTGCCAATGGTGAGAAATTCACTCCACAAAAAAATGACTAATATTTCCTGGGATTGTTATTCAGTGCTGTGCTGGTCGTTTTCATGGTTTAAGTTGCTTATGCAAGGTATTTAGGTGCATGTGGAAACAGATGCTGCTAGGGTCCAAAGATTTCAGCTATATTCTCCATTTTACTGCTTCTTTTAGGTTCTCAAGAACCCACAATGTGTCCAAAAGCAATAGATTAGCAAGTCAACAAGTAATAACATTGTTGGTCCATCAATTTCATTGTTAATCTATTAGGATTGCTATTTTCTGTACCATCTGCGCTATTAGACCTTCATAAATGGGCATTTAGTAACATGGATGATCTAGATAGAGCATTCCATCATGGTCAATAGGTCCAGGATTTTCTAGGACAATATACATACCTCTACCTGCTCAATCCCTTTGATTTATTTCAAAACAAACCTAACACAATCTGTAAGCAAACTGTATCTCCGCGACCACACTTCAAGAGAAACATTTGCCAACATGAATACAACATAGCTTTGTCCTTTGTTTTACTGTATTTATGTTTTAAATTTTTACTTCTAGGACTGCATTCCTGGGTTGGTTGTCCTACACATTGACGAGGCCTCAAATTTGCTTACCTTTGAAACCCGTCCTATGGAACAGCACTAGTCTCTGGACCAGTATACTAATACATTGCATCACTTAGTTGGATCATTGCATACAATAACATACAAGCTTTATTATAGCAAAAGGGTATTATCACTTGTCTTGATACCAACTTACATTCCAAACTTGAAACCGTTATATTACATCAAAAGTTTGTTCCTATGGCGGAAGCTGCGCCATGGTGTTGGTGACAATCCTACGCTAAGCATGCTTCACTTAGACTGTAGGAGAGCTTACGATTGGTCTTGGTCAGCCAAGGCTGGATCGCCTTCCACGTGACAAGCATAGTCACCATCGTCGGGATCCTCGTAATCTAAAATAGTGAGTGGGTGCGAGGGTAAGTGCGCAATCAAACCGCACTTGTAAGTTAACACCGTCCTTAATGCATAATAGTGATAGAAGTCTTATAGTGGAGTTCATGGTTATTTTATTTGCATAAATGCCAATTTTTTAAATAACATATATAAAAGCCTATACCTAGCAATTTTCGAAAGAACAACTCCAAAAAGATATCGAGGAAAGAGTATATCAATATTCACAATTTCATAACCCTTGCCACACAGGCATCACACTTTTTGCCACATAGGCAACACACTTATGCTACACAGGCACGCGTCCCATCTTCTTTCTCCCACCATCATTCCGGGTCGGCAATTCCCGTTGCGAACCCTATCTTCACCGAGTAGCGTGAACTGGGGACTCAACACACCGCGCTGATTGCCGTTCAACGGATGATCAGTCCCGACAGATCACCCTGGTAGACAAGGTCAGATTTCTACACAAGAAACAGCATGAAACACCTTCCTCTCAGGATCAGTTACGGGCTACACAAGCCCAGGCTACACAAGCCCTTTTTGGATACACAATCCCCAATCCTGCGCTCCGCGCGATGGCCACGCGTTGTGGTGTGAGAGACCATAAGCTTACACAAAAGGTATGGCCGGCGGAATACTCCGCTGTGCCCAACACATGAGCACCCTCCCAGACGAGCCCTTACTCCATCTGGATTCCACCTTCTCATTATCATTACCTCCTTCAGAGGTATTTATCACACAGATAATTTCTCTGGGTCCACCCTGCCCAACTCCCTTCTCTTCCATCATTTCCATCCCCAATTCCTGTAACACAAACTCATCATGATCAAGGTGTGTATGTATCATGTTCACCGGTGAGTTTTGGCCCACTAGTGCGGGATTGGATACCCGATTAAATCTTTATGACCTAAGCATGTCTAAGCAAATTTTACCCAAGACTAGAAGGTCTAAATATTTTATATTTTATGTGGACAACCAATCTTACATGATAACAAGAAATCATGTAAGGTAAAGACATATTTATCAAGGACAGGATATGATATTATCATGATTAACGAATAGGCATTATCAAATCATATCAAGCATGCACTTTATATATTTAAAACAAGATATCTTTGAAAAACTAGGTAAAAGTATGAGCTATAGTGTTAACTCGCCTTGAGGATCAGATGAAAGTACTTGGCTAGCTTCCGGATACTCTTCCTCTAGAACAGGATCCTCTATAAGAGCAGAAACCTCGAATGAATAAATGTTCATGATTAACATCGGCATGCACATGCAGGCTTAGGTGTCGACTGCAGGCGGAGGTGTTAAGCTAGGGTTCTGGACGTCTAAGGGGAAAAATTACCAAAAATACCACTAGGGTACAATTCTTGTTTGGGAAGAAATGATTTCATCAACATTGAAGTCCTCTTTAATATATTGAGAGCCCCTTCTGTGGACCAAATCCTAATTTCACAATTTTCCCAGAGTGTGGAGAAAAGAGTACATTGCAAACGCATGCTGTATTGTAATATTGCCTCGTTAAAAACCTTGCTATGAGAAAACCCAATGGGAAAAACTCATATAAGGAAAAAAGAGTACAATATATAACCTTCAGGGTCTGATCTTCAGAATCAATACGGTCTACTGGACCTCTGCGTTATAAATCTTCTAAATCTATTTGTGGTGTGGTAAAATACTTTAATTGATCGTCATGTCAACCAACTGGGTTAGACAAAGTGAAATCTCCAGGATTTCAAATGAATCAAATCAATATTTAGGTCATGCTCCCCCTCAGAACGACATCCCAGATACCTTCCGACGTTCGATGTCTTCCGGACATCCATCACACTATGCTTCTGGAAAGTATGAATAAAATAATTTGGGAACAGTATAGCTTAATCATTAAGTACTACTATCCACTTCTGCAATACAAGCAATATTATCCTAATGGATAATTATGGGGTATGGATGGTACTCGTGCCACATAACTTCTGGATGTAGTCACCATCCTTTCTAGCCAAACACATACGTGAGGCTTCATTTAAAGCATTAATCTCAAAGCAAAATATGAGATTTAGCGATATGCGAATTACACATGAATCCCGCATCCATATGACCCAACATGGTCCTCGGTTAACAGGCAACCCGAGGCTCTGCATATCAAGCAGGTCCCTAAAGACAATTTAGTGCCGAAAACTTCTGGTTGCTGCCGCACTAAGCGCTAACAGAGACAAGGAACTTCTGGTCCTCAAATCTCATATTGTCTTAGGTTTAAACAAGTATGTTCCACTTCAGGGAATCACATTAACATGTGGGTAAAGTTAATTGCAACATCATATATCTTCTAGATACAACCTATCAGACCAACTGGGTCTAAATATTGCAATTATTCTCAAGTGGCTCAACACAATCAATTAGCCTATTCCGCAGGTCTTACACATATGATTGTACCACAATAGCCAGTCTTACTTTGACATTTAGGGGATCAATCAATTTGACTTTATCACCAATTTACATTACACCTTCAGGGTAATAAAGAACACCATCACTCTCCCAACTACTGGCAGGAGATGCACAAAACTAGTGCTCATGTGGCGAGCTTTCACTATCGGGTATCAATGGGTCATCGTCCCCTATCGGGACCATTGGTGTAAAACAAATATGGACTGGTAATTAATCTTCCTTCAGAGAAGTGCTTATGTTTCTTCAGAAAACTTATTTTTCTTCAGGAAAGAAACCTTACTTCTGGAAGAGGTTATCAGGTATGAGATTTATTAATGTCGCAATTTTGACATCTTGTGTCATAAGGAACAATGAGTCCTACTAGGATCTCAATAAGGATTTTCACAATCCAACAACTGCATATTTATTTATATCATCTGCCAGAGTTACTTTTTAGCGGAACATTTATTACACATAGGAGAGTACGGGTCACATCAGGGACCTTTGAACCAGGGCTTTCACCACCTCATTATTTATAATGACCCAAAGTTAGAGCTACTGGCTCTTAAACTTCGATTAACCTCATGGTTCATCCTCAGTTGCTTGCCATATAACCCGATACAGACGCAACAGGCGCCATGCCATAGACTTAGTTCAGGATCCTTATCATAGCAACTTAAGAGGAATAATATGTGTTGATAATTTTCTCTCCATGTCTCATAAATGAGCACTTTCAAATATTAACCAGAATTTCGCTATTTCCCAAAACGATAATTCTTGGTCGTCCCGCTTTCCTAGCACTATAACATACGCGCATTAACTTGCTGGGTGTTCATCTTCAGGATGATCCTCTCCAGGAGGTTCATTACCATCATGGTAATTTCTCTTTAGGAGAATTTCAGGAGTGATGAGCAATTGTTTGACGAGTGTCATTGGATCTAAGACCCGCAGGCGTCCCCGCAGACTTTTGACCAAGACTCAATAAGTCAATTTTCGCAAAGGTGGATATACTATTTAACCCGGGGTATTCCACTCTTAGAGACTCATTTACAACAGGTAAATGATTTTCAACTCCTTTAAATATCTGGCAGTCAGGAGCACTCCTCGCTTCTAGCGAACAGGAGCACTCCTCGCTTCTAGTGAACAGGAGCATTAACTAGTGCGTGAATCGTAAAATCAAGATCTCGTAGGCATTTAACACGAAATATGGGCATTTCTCTCCCCCTAATGCCGAGATCCGATTTTGACTACAGCATACTTACACAATCCCCTTTCGTGAGCACAAGATTAATGGAACAACAGGTCCAAATTTCCCAACAACAGGTGGGAGCTCACAAGTGTATGCTTGGTGGTGATAATATTTGGGAAATATCTTAATTCCACGCGTTACCATTGGGGGGTTAACAATATATGCAGTGAGCTTAGACTTATATTTATTTGCCACGCGCTTGCTCTAGGCTATCATCTGCCCGCGCTAGGTGGCATGCTCGTGCTACGTTGCCGCACGCCCTACTGGGGCGGCGCACTCGTGCAGGGTCACTGATCATCCCAATAAATTGTGGGTTGCAAAGTCTAACTTCTTTACTATTGCCCAATTACTCATACCATATATCTAATTAAACATCATGTTTAATATAAATGCGACAATATCAATAATTTTCATGGAAACTTTACTGTTCTACAGGAACACAATAAATACTATATGTACGCCAAATAATAGTCACCTTCATGTGACAAAAACATTACGGAGGTGTGATTATATTCTAAAGACGCATGGCTTTAGGTATGTTGTAGCAACTTCAGGCGCTAGTAGCAATATTTAGGATTATTCTGCTTCAGGCAAACTAATGTGACTTCCAGTCATAATGCAATTGAAAATCTAATATGACTCGCATGCTCACGTCGGATCGCTCACGTCCGTCGGAGGCAAATATGTCCCAAATTTAACACAATTTACAATCACCAACCTATCCGTTCGCGCTTCTGGTGCATAATCTTGCCTTTACATACACAAGGCCCAATTCTCTCCCCCTTTTCACGTCAACCGAGAACTTAAGGGTGATAAGCATGTGCTACAGGCATCTGCTTAAATCATTTTATAACAATACTGCAACAGGAGTATCAATTTTGTTGTCGTGAAACCAGTATATATTTAATTTGTAACTTCAGGTTACACTTCAGGCACCTTAAACAACCGGTTGGTAACACCACACCGAAGGAGACTGTAGACTGCTGGTTCAAGCTAATTTAATTCTTTGGGGATAGACATATAGGTAGAAAATTTTCTCTAGTGCAAATAATGGAAAAACATTTGTCTCCGGGATATATGTCAACTATTCATGTCTGCAGGACATATTTTCACAATTCATGTCTTCAGGACCTCTATGCACTTGAGACGGTGTTGAGTAGAAACACTCTTCACCAAGGCAAGTTTAACTATATATCTAGTTTTGGCATACGTTAATCTGATTTTATTCCACGCAAGATTGCTTACGACAGGTAAGTCATATGCTTCAGGCATCATGTTCTATTTAGCATTTACTCAGATAATTAACTCTACTACAGGAGAGAAGCTAGAAATAGAACAATTCAGACCAATATGATGACATAAGGGAAATAATCATCTAATGCGAAACAATCAAGCAAAAGATGTAAACTACTCAGCATGAGCAAAACCCAAACTCTACAGGAGTCATTAAATTTCCCATGAATTTCCAAGCAATGTCAGGAGTTTCTAATAATTTAGGGAATTGCAAGTACTATAAGGGGAATATACAACGAGAACCACTCGTGCAAATATTGTGTTCTTCGGGGACTGTAACACAGTTTCCAGACATCATCTCAAGATGGATCACCGGGTCCATCCAAAATACCACTGACGAGGGCAGCGACGCCTACGGGGCGGCAGAGCCAAACCAAGCAGTGGTGTGACCGCGTCTACGGGACGACGGCACCAAGACAGGCATCGCGACGCGGGGTAACGGCGGAGCCGTGCGGCACGGGGCCGGCAATTGTACAGCCACGCTACGGGCGCGACTATCGTGGCGACGCAGGCGCAGAGGACGATGGCGACCGAGCCTTCGGGGCGCGACCGTGGTCCGGGCCAAAACGACAATGAAGTGGCCTTTTACAAGCGCTTACCGCGATCGCAGCGCTGGCAAGACAACGGTCGCGGCGAGCAACATCGCGGAGCGGTGCAGAGGGCACGACAACCGACGGGCGGTATTCGCAGCGTCGGCAGGGGGGGCGGCGCGAAGACCGCACGGCGTGGGCGCAGGGGCACGGCCGCCGAAGAGCTGCAGCAGCAGCGTGGCGGCAAGAACGGACGACCTTCGAGGTGCGGACCACTACACGGCGGCACAACGAGGTGGGTGGCGCAGAGGCGTAATGGCGAACGGGCGACGCTGGCGAGGGCGCGTGCAATGATCTTAGGCGTGGGGCAGCGAAGCGTTCGGGCACGGACAGCAGCAGACGGCGCGAGACGTGACCGGTGCACAGTGACGCGGGTAAAAATTCACCAATTTGCAATATTAAATAAGACAACATGTCTAAACAGGACAAATTGCAAAAGGGCGAATAATTCATTATTAATTTGCATATTTAAAAGACTACAGGCTTTTAAAACAAGATACAACAAATAAAGTGAATTAATACTTAATTAATATGGCAATTAAGTTTATTCAAAATAATTAAATCTACAGGATTTAATGATTATTCGCATAAAACAGATACCAAAAGCAGTACTAATTTAGTTTTATTCGGCCTCAAAGGAGCCCAACCAGGATTTTTATTCTCTCTGCCCCTGGTAATTTTGGCCCATTATGGGCCGGCCCAACTGGGCTGCCATATGCACCTTTGTGGTGGCTAGGGTTTCCCCTAGCCCCCATCCATGTGGCGGCGGCGGCTGCGCAGTAGGCGCATCTAAGCGGCAATGTGGCAATGTGCGCTGTAGGCACGGGCAAGCTGGGGCGCTGGCGGCGATCGGTTCGGCACGGGCGCGGCTCGCTGGGGGCGCGACGACGCATGATTGGCGTTGAGGCACGGTCGGCTTCGCCGGCGCGGCGGTGAGGGAGCGCGAACGCTGGCATAGTGGCACGGCTCGACCAGGCGTGCGGGATGGCGATGCGCGCGGCAAGCGGGCGCGTGGCTGCGTGGTGACGGAGCGGCATGCCGACCCGGCGACACAAGCAATAGCTGGCGCCAGCGTCCACGGCGAAAGCACGGCACGGGCGCTGCGCAGGGCGCTGGCAGCAGCGCGGCGGCGCTGCCGAGGGCAAGGGCGGCCGTCTTTGGCGAAGCGGAGGAGTGGTTTCGCGTGGGCTGCGCGCTGCCTTTCAGGCGGCGGCGCGCGAGGCGGCGCGGCGAGACGGGCGTTCGTGGCGGCGAAGCTAGGCGCGGCGCGGCGGCGCGACGATGTGGCGGCTCGGCCGGCGGCCGAGGCAAAGACGGCGCGGTGGCGTGCATGGCCGGCGCAAGGACGGCACGGCCGTCGCACTTTTATCAAAACAAGATCAATCTACTCAAGCCGAAGATAATAGATTGAAACTAGCAAAACGATCTACTAGATCGACCAAGCGAAGGCAGTAGATCGAAAATAACAGATCTGTGGCGTTTAGCGACATACCATTGATCATAAACCTGAGAGCGATTCGTGCTGATAACGTGTTGTAAATCGGTCATCGCATACACACAAACACAATCACAATAGATAGAAGACACAGATCTAGAGAGACAAAAGCCAGACACAATGATCTTTATTGATTCCTCTCTCTTGTATACAATGGGGTTCATATATATAGCCTAGCCTATATTTGGTTTTGCCCATAATACCCCTAGGGTTTGAGATGGGCTTCCGGCCCATAAATCACCTAGGGTTATAACAGCCCCGACGGTGAGGTGGAGCTCAGGGGATAAGCGGCGCTGGCTTCGGGCAGAGGATAGGAATGAGTAACAGTGAGCTGAGAGAGAGATGATCTGGGCCAAAATTCGGCCCAAGTTTGGCCCAAGTGAAGCCCAGCTCGAAAGCTATGATGATTTTCACCAATTTCCATTAGAATTTTTGAATTCTAGTGATTTTTGATAATTAGGATTTAAATTTTAAATCCTAGCTTGAATGGATTTTCAAATTGGACCAATTTTCGGGTGCTACACACATGAAGAGAGCAAACGAAATCACGTATTATTTTTACATGTACATGACGGTTGTAATATTCCAGTATTTAGGTGTATGTCTTTCCATTGCCCTGTTGAGATTACAAGGCTACTGTGTGTTTTTCACCCAATCTCAGCATGCAGTCAGGAAAGATCGTGAAGTCCCAGTAGAAATTCCATGTCTCATCCTTCAAGAAACACAGGATGCAGTACAATTGGCACGAATTTTGTGTATGTTCTCTATCCATATGTTGTTTGCTCTGGACCTATTGGTTTCGTTGATACAACCTGTTTTTGACATAGTGGTTGGCTGGCTATTCTGAACTGCTTTGTACGTGTTGGTTACTACCCCATCCACCCATGAATGAAAGAACGCACAACGCAGGCGACCAGCCAACGAATAGGAACTGCGCGCGAGGCGCGCTATCAATTCCTAGTTACTGATATAGCTACCAAAGAGCAAAACAAGAGGTAACTTTTGATACTGCTAGTGATATAGATCGAGTACAAATATGTTAAAACTTCGGTTACAAATTTTTTAAAAATATTTGGATTTAGATCGAGTACATGATATCTATATAGGTAGATTCATCTTCTTGCTATACTTTTACAATATTATTGTTTTAGTGGGTTGTAAATAAAATTGTATTAATAATTAGTGATCAAAGATTCCTTTTGTAGATCGGTTAAAACAATTAATTGTGAATAGATTGTTTGTGACTATAATCTGACCAAAGAGAGTATGATCATCGTAGCAACCACTATTCACACTCTTTTTTACTATTCATCTATATTTTTCTCCTACTATTTTATTTGCTACAATACTTGGACATCCTATTGGGCATGTCCAATACTAGGACTCCCCTAAAATATATATCACTATTCAGTCGTTACCCTATTTTTATCTACATTTTTCTCTCATATTTTAGGACAATTTGGTTGTATGTCATCGATCAAGCTAATATTCGGGGAAAATTGCAACTACTTTTAAGTGAATTGAAAAAATATCATTGCTTTCTCACCGCTTTCTCTTCTTAAAATGTCACCCAAGTTGACTATCCCATTTAACTGTCGCGTTAATCTTCAGGAAAAGACAATGTTACCCCTAAGTGATACCACAAACAAAATTCCCAATTTAGCCTTTTTAATTCCCCGCATACAGAGCGGCCAGTTCATTTATCAACTACGAGCTCGTTGACAGTGGCTTACCGTTGCTTAGATGTAGGGCTCGTTGACCATTGCTTAGATGTAGAGCTCGTCGACTGTGGCATAACCCAGTGCTTGTCGTTGCTAAATAAGTTTTGTCGTTTAATTGCACTTAAGTATTGGGAAACTAAAGAAGAATTAATCAAGCTTCATTTTATTTTTTATGTGTTATTATCAAAATGCACTCGAGTCACGTATGTGAATCGGTCTCGTGTAACCATTGATTGACCCTAACCATAAGAAGCATCAAAATTACAAAGATTAGATTGAGAATTTTGCTTAATGAGAGATCGTTGTCTTTCTCTAAAGCTTGATGTGAGGATAAAACGAAATAGTTAACTTCAATGGCGGAGCTAGCGATGAGACGCTGTGGGGCATGTGCTCTCCTCCGCTGGCCGGCCACTAATTAAACTTTTCGAAATCATGCTCAGCCCCAGCCGCTAATTAAGCACCCAGCCGTATTTGATTGATGCACAGCAGCACGAACGCATAGTTGTGTCTATCCGGGGAGCTGCTTGTTCTTGTAGCCAAGCATGCCCGTACTTTGCTCCTCTCACTTATTTATTGGCAATTTGGCACTGCTTTCCTTTGCTCACAAAATTTGGCATTGCTTTCTCCTTACACCTCTATTCACGCACATGTTGATAAATACTCGTACATATACAATTCACTTTATTAAATATGGCACTACTTCTTAAATTATTAAATATGGCACTACTTCTTAAATATATTTACACTGTTCAATTCTGTTCAATTCAGCTTAGCTCCTTTTGCTAAAATAAAATCAAGTGACTACTTCAATGGCTTCAGATCAAAAAATTTTGGAGAGCTTTCACGAGTATTTTAAAGAAGTCAGAACACTTGATTTGGCTAGAATTTTAAAACTTTTAGGAGTGGCTTTGAATTTTTTAGAGATCAAGTCCAAGAAACTTAAGTGTTTTTACTCAAAGAAATAGTTGTAAGCACTAATTAACGCTCAAGGTAATTAAATTGAATACAAGCCCTATATGCATGATTTACTTCAGACGTTGGCTTTTTGGTATGTGTTCTAAGTCTTCTTTATTATGATGTATCATGCATGAAGCCTTTCCTTCATAACTTGGCTTAGCCCTGCTCAAATTTTATTGTGTTCGCAACCGGTTAACTTATGGTATTTTGAGAAGAGAGGTGAGGATGCAAAAGCCAAGTTGAGAATTTTGCTTACTGGGGTATCTTTAAGGCGCATAATTGTCTTTTCCTGAATGTTAATGTGAGAACAAAATGAAACAGTGAATTTGGAGGCATTTTGAGAAAAGGTGGAAAAACATTGGCGTTTTTCTCGATTCATTTAAAAGTAGTGGCATTTTTTCAAATATTAGTTTGACCAATGGAATATAGCCAAATTTCTCCAATTTAATCCTAACCCTACTGCTAAAGTGTTGGGTAACAAATAGGCTTACCATTGGTTATGCCCTTTATCCATCCACAGCTACTAAAAACACCGAAGAACAGTTTGAAGTGTCTCTAACAAATGAAAACAAATAGATTTACCATTGCTCATAGCTTTTATCCATCTGCACATACCTAAAAACACCGAAGAACAGTTGACCATGATGCATCCACAACTACCTCAAAACACCGAAGAACAGTTGACTATGATTCCTCGGGGGTCAAACCACAGCTACTAAAAGCACCGATGAACAGTTAGACTATGATTCCTCGGGGACAAATTTAAGTCACAGTTAGAACAGATTAAATTACAGTTATATGCAAACAAAACTGGCGCGCTTTTCAAATCTGTTATATGTTACTCCCAGTAATTAAGGATATACAAGAACGGAACATATCAAACGGCCACAGAGCAGAAACACAATTAATGTTAGGTAAAACGAAGCTGCGGATGAAATGGCAACAGAGGAGCAAATACACCAGCATAAAATGTGGCATAAAACAAGGATAAGTAAAACAAATAACAAACGGATGCTCCTCTGTATATCCGACTGACATGCACAATCTCGAGAGAAAAACTACCACTTGACCACAGACATATAATCTTAGGTCCATATCCGTTACATCACGATTTCACTGACAGTAAAATATAATCCCGGTGACACCACCTTATGATTGTTAAGTAACATGCATTTGACACCTCGAGAGATGATAATATGAAATAAAACAGTTCTCTTGGAACAAGACAAAGCAGATTACAGCCAAGATAGCAAAACAAAACATGACAGCAAAAATTTAGAGCTTGTCCTCAAACTCCGAAAGAGGGGTCATCTGTTCCTTGAGCCCCTTCCTCTTGCGGATGTCCAATACAAGGGTGGCCGCCTGCGTGCCCGGGTCCAAGGGATCTGAAGACATCATGTCCCAGTGGTCAAAGACACATTGAGGGAACGCCTGACCAGATGTTGCAGCCCTCAGTGTGCTTGAGAATCCAAAGGACTCGATAACAGGAAGGTATGCCTTGATATTATAAAGTGGGGTACCAGGCCTCTGCATCTCCTCAAACACATGCCCTCTCTTCTGGTTCAGAACACCATAAATACCACCAAGTGCATTCTCAGGGGCCTGGATCTCCACCAGGTAGACAGGCTCCAGCAGCCTTGGCTTAGCTGTGAGCTGAGACGCATAAATAACCCTCCTGGCTGTAGGAATTACCTGACCACCACCCCTGTGAATAGCATCAGCATGGAGAACAACGTCACAGACCTCAAAGCAAATGCCACGCATGTTCTCCTCAGCCAATGCACCTTCTTTTGATGCCCACTGGAAGCCAGCCACAACAGAATCCTTAATTTCATTAAGATACTGTACTCCCTTACACATGTCAACCACCATGTTAGGACCAGTAGTCTCAGGTCCGAAGCACCAAATTTTCTTCGCGAGATCCTTGTCCCATCCAAACTCCTCAGACAGGATCTTGGAGCGCACCTTAGGATCATCACGCGGGCCAATGCGACCATCATCAATGGCCTCAGCAAGTCCCTCCTCCAAGGGGCGAGCTTCCATGTAAAGACGATTGTGCTTGTTTGGGGACTTGCTCATAACAGTACGGCAGGACTTCTCGAGAACAGTCTCACGGAAGGAGACAACAGGAGGGGAAACAATAATTTCAGCACCACCCATGAAATCTTCTTGCAAATCCTTCAGACAAATTTCAAGGTGAAGCTCTCCAGCTCCAGCAATAATATGCTCACCAGACTCTTCAATAGTACAGAGAACCATAGGATCGGACTTTGCCAGACGCTTCAAACCTTCAACAAGCTTGGGAAGATCAGAGGCAACCTTGCACTGAACTGCAACACGCACAACAGGGGAGACAGAGAACTTCATTGCTCTAATTGGGCAGGCATCAACCTCCTTCTCATTTGTCAGGGTGGCATTCTTTGTGATGAACTGATCCAAACCTACCATAGCAACAGTGTTACCACAAGGAACATCCTCAACAGACTCTTGTTTTTTTCCCATCCAGATAACAGTACGCTGGACACTCTTCACATACAGATCCTTCTTCTGGCCAGGGACATAGTTGGGGCCCATGATACGGACCTTCATGCCAGTTGCGACCCTCCCTGAGAAGACACGGCCGAAGGCAAAGAATCTGCCCTTGTCAGATGCTGGAATCATCTTAGAAACATAAAGCATAAGAGGGCCTTCTGGATCACAGTTTCGGATTGCAGTTGCATAGACATCATCAAGAGGCCCCTCATACAAATTCTCCACACGATATCTCTGCGCTTTAAATGGAGAGGGAAGGTGGTATACCATCATCTCAAGCAAAGCATTACTAGCTGGCAGCCAAGTTTGCATGACACGCTTCATGAGGGCCTTGCCCATTAGCTCCTTCTCATCAGTCTTCATGGTCACATTAAGCTTCTGCAACATTGGCCATAACTTATCCTTCTGATCATTCATGCAGGTGCTGATGATTTGCTTAATTGGCTCATAGCAAAATTGAACAAAACCTCTCTTGCAAGTACTAGATCCAGTGTTCTTAGTGGTCCATTTCTTTGTGGCTGGGTCAAAGAAGTTCTCACCCCAAAGCCTCTCCATCATCTTAGATTCGTCAACTCCAAACTTGGAGGCATACATCTTAGCAAAGTTTGAGAGGGTAAAAGCCCAACCATGCAAACCAGCAGAAAAAGCAACAGTTCCCTTCTCTGGGTAGACTTGAACATCACCAAGGAGCTTATCTTCATATGTTGCCATAATGACGTTAGCATTCTCAATGACACGAGAGAAGGTCTGGTAGGCTTCTTCACCTTCCACTTGAAGCTCAAGGAAGCACCTGTCCATCTTGTTCACAGTAAGTACAGGCCTAATCCTCTCACCAAGGGCTTGGCGGAGCACAGTCTCAGTTTGCACGCAAACACCTTCGATACAGTCAACTACCACCAGAGCACCATCGGTGATACGAAGTGCAGCAGTGACCTCCGATGAAAAATCAACATGCCCAGGTGAATCAATAAGGTTGATCAGGTATTCATTTCCATCCCTCTCACCCTTGTAAGTCTTGAGAGATTCATCAGTCATCTCATAGAAAAGAGAGATACCAGTGGATTTGATTGTAATACCACGTTCAGCTTCATCTGCACGAGTATCAGTCATGCGAACATCACCAGCAACTTCCTGGGCGATAATCCCAGCAGCTGCCACAAGAGAATCTGTAAGCGTAGACTTGCCTGCAAGGAGCAATAACATGTAAGATTACACACTCCTATTATTTATAACCAATACTCAATTAGAATTGTGAAAAAGTGGATGCATAGATAACGAAGAATGTTTCTCTATAATGCACGCAAAAACTAATAATAGTGAGACTTCATTAACATGAATAATCCACAACAAATATTATTATATCAATCATACAAGTACGTGCACAAAAAAAAAGAAATTTAAGTGCTAAATATTATAATAATTATAGTGATTAACATCATAGCAACTAGGAACAAACAGGGTAAATGGAATTTCCAACCCTATGAGATGATCTTTAAAAGGAAAGAAAATAGTTTAGTGTCATCTCAATATATCCAACCAAACATCAGTCATCAGCAGTAGGTAGCACATACCATGGTCCACATGAGCAATAACAGACATGTTACCAATACTCAATTAGAATTGTGAAAAAGTGGAGGCATAGATAACGAAGAATGTTTCTCTATAATGCACGCTAAAACTAATAATAGTGAGACTTCATTAACATGAATAATCCACAACGAATATTATTATATCAATCATACAAGTACGTGCACAAAAAGAAAATTAAGTGCTAAATATTATAATAATTATAGTGATTAACATCATAGCAACTAGGAACAAACAGGGTAAATGAAATTTCCAACCCTACGAGATGATCTTTCAAAGGAAAGAAAATAGTTTAGTGTCATCTCAATATATCCAACCAAACATCAGTCATCAGCAGTAGATAGCACATACCATGGTCCACATGAGCAATAACAGACATGTTACGAATGTTATTTTTCTTATCCATAATCCTGCGAAGCTCTTCTACCGTGAACTTCACCATCTTGGCTACTTTTGAATATCACGCTACAGATAAATTCCTGTTTCGAAAAAAGCAACCAATTAGAAATCATCAAAAAAACATGTGACACCCTGCATGGAAAAAGTCACACATCATACACAAGGATGTAGGGAAAGTAATAACCATTAGAAGTACAACAACAAATAAGCTCTTGTCCACAAAGAGTGTCAAAGATGGCATAAAATACTTCAATATATAATTAGCAGCAGTAGATCCATTATTACTATTGCATCCACCATAAGAAACTTATACAAGCAAATATAAAACATGGCCATCTTATTCGTATGCATGTTAAAACTAACAAGAAACCACGAGTGCTGCCACAATAAAAATACATCACATCAGTAAAGAGAAAACCAACAGAAATACTCTATCAAAGTGTACTTTATAAAATGGAGAACATCTAGCAGATGCCATCAGAACCTCACACGTTAAACACAACAGCTCACCACGTGAGCTGCAGCAGTATAATTGACTATAGAAGAACCCGTTAAACACAACACCCAACCACGTGAACGGCAGCAGCATAATCGAACCTAGATACTAGAGAACGCAAATCTTTCCCGGACGATCAGGCCATAGAGAAGCAATAGATCTATATTTTAGGAAATAAAGAACAGTTATTGATACGCCACCACGTACAAAAACAAGTAGAATTTCATTTTTAAAAAATGCGAACGCATCTAGACAATTATAAAAGAACCAGCTCTACATCTACCGCATCCACATACAGAACTGAAAGACGAAGGCGAAGAGATCGCAGCCAGGGACGAATCTAACGACGACGCATGACACGCAATATCAGATCACACCGAACCTAACACGAAACTCATTAGGACCTCCTCGAAACAGGAAGAGAACGTCAGATCAAGCTTGAATCGACGAGCTAAGTGCTGCTACTGAGGCGTCGACGAGCCCCATCGAAACGTCGGAGGAGGGGGGAGAGGGAGTTACCTGGATCGAGATCGCCTCCCGAGTCCCGATCCGAGAGGGGGCGGCGGCGGCGCAGGGGGGAGAAGCGCACTGATAGTTGAACCCTAGCCACTGGTTCGGGCCTTCGGGGTATATAGCCAGAGAGAGAGAGAGAGCTCGGGCGAATATTCCGTGCGGATCGGCGGTGAGGTGGGCCGATACACCTGAGCTGGGCTTTCCTTTTCTTTCGCTCCACGGCCCAAAACCTCGAGGATCCAGTTTTAATACTCCCTCCGGTCAAAAAAAGAAGTCGCCGTTGACTTTTGGACACGCCATTGATAATTCGTTTTATTTAAAAATTTAGTTCAAATATATAAAAATATAAGTCATACTTACATTTAATAATAAACCAAATCATAATAAAATAAATAATATTTATGTAACTTTTTTGAATAAAACAAGTGGTCAAAGATGTGTCTAAAAGTCAACGGCGACTTCTTTTTATGACCGGAAGGAGGAGTTCTTTTTTATGAAAGCATCCGGTTCTTCTTTTTGCATCCGGTTGCTGTGTTGCCACTTGACACAAAACTATGCAAGGGTATCTCTCAAAATAAAATAAAAATACATGCATGGGTACTACTATAGGCATTGTTCTTTTCAACGTAAAGTTGAGTTGAGTTTTACTGTGCCAAATTTTGTTATTTTTATATAGCCCATGTATTGTAATAATTTGTAATGATTTTTTCGAGTCTTTTAGTAGTTCTTCTCAAAATTATAAAACTATTTTTAATTATTATTTTACAATTGTTATACATTTTTTAGAACCTTTAATTGTTGTTACAGTAAAACTCAATTTTACTTAACGCTGAAAAGAGTAGGAGTATCTTTTTTTATTCGTGTGCATACTTGTTGCGCTCTCTGCTATTAAAAAACACATAAGTACATCACTTCTAATTCTAACGGATCAACACTTTCGGAAGTTTTAAGCTCAAACCCTTTTTTTTGTGTTGGTCTTTTAGGAATGTTTTTTATTTCTATTTATGTACATGTTAAGCGGTTGGTGAGGTGACGTATAGTACTAGTAGAGTAGAATGATGGTCAGATAAAGGCCACACAAGGTACGGAACACATGGCATAATGTAATCTATTTTGAATATATCATAGGTCTTTCCAGCTTAAATTAATACTACCATTGGTCACAGAAACAAGTTATCGTTAACTTTTGGACATGTTTTTGACTATTCGTCTTATTCAAAAATTTAGTGCAAACATGCGTAAGCATAAATCATGCTTACAATACCTTTAGTGATAAAACAAATTATAACAAAATAAATGATAACTTACATAGTTTTTTGAATAAGACGAATGGTTAAAGGTGTCCAAAAATCAACGGCGACTTGTTTTTATGACCGAAGGAGTATAAATTAAAATAAATTTCATATTTTTACAAACCAAATGATGTAGTATTTTGTAGTCATTTTTGCGGGATTTTAAATAGTTCTTAAATTTTCTAAAATATTTTTTATAATTTTTTGAACCTCCAAAACTTCAGTTGAGGGATCACAACAATTTCAAAATAAATTTTTAGCAACCTATCGTGGAAAAGAAGATCATTGTCCAGGTTCTTGGCTCGTCAATAGAAAATGGGTACTGTCTAGACACGTTGTTAAAGAAACTAATGCAACAGTTTAGTTTAGAATGCGACGTACTCTCTAATGTCCTTGATAGCACATGATCGAGCTTTGATGGGTACTAATTTGGTATGGTGCAATCCGCAGACCACTTTCAATTAATGAGAGAATATCAATAGATGGCGCATTGATGAGTCATCCATGGTAAACCATGTATCAGGGCATGTACAATGCTCCACCTCAGCTGTCTATAAGCTATCTATTAGAAATGTCACATCATACTTTTGCTGATCCGTACAATAATTAATGAACAGAGATGTCGTAACCATCGCTTGGTGAAGCGACTGTTTGAATGAGATGTTCTTTATTGATTCTTTGAACTAGTGATTACAATGGGAATCGTTTCCCTTTTTACACAACGTGAAACATCGACCTCCTTTTAGCATCGTAGCCAGTGACAACGAAACCGCGGTTAACCGAACGAAAATCGCGGTTAACCGGCAAACTGGTCCGGGTCGATTTTTTAAAAACCGGTCAACTAGGTTTGAATTAAATCCAAATTTGGTTGGCTGGCCGCGACGATGGAGTGGATGAGCTCGCTAGTGAGATCTTTTACCGCAACGGGGTAATTTGGGAATGGGGGTGCTTTGGGATGCTTCCGGCTCCTTTACACGTTGCTCTGACTTCTTCTTCAAGTATAGGATAGGATTGGCCGCGGATAAGCATGGTGAGGGCGGTGGAGGTGACGAGGCCATCGACCAGTGGAACGTCGGCTGCAAAACGTTAAAATCCGCCATATCGGCTGCATCTCGGGGAGGTAAACTGGCACCAACGCATTCCCCAGGTCATTATCTCCATTTTTTTGTTCAAGATTGGAATGATTAGGTTGACCATGGAGGTATTTGGATCGGTTCTTGGCGTGGCGGAGGAGCTGCAATATTGCATTGCATGGCACAATGCGCCGCGAGAGGAAGAAGACCGTGGAGGGATTGTCCGATCGCGGCGGTGTGGAAATGCCAGCCGTTCGATTTGCTTAAACGAAAGGGTATGCGCGTGCGTAGGATTGGGTTGGGCCGAGCCACTGGCCAGCGGGGCCCAACTGTCGGCGCGGCGTACCTGCTGCCGACACGTGGTCGGGGGAAAGGGTTCTTTTCCCAGGGAATTTTAGTAAATGATTTTCCTTTTAGTTTTATATCCAGAAAACCTATTTAGGAGGTTAAAAATAAGAGTTACGAAATTCCTATGGGCTTAGAAAATTATGAAGAATTTTCCTAGAGCATAAAAATGCATATGCTTCACTGTGATTTATTAAGAAAAATTTATTTAGTCTTCTAGGGGTATTTAAAAATATGCCATACTATGTAAAATTTATTCTAGGTTTGCTATTAATTTTAATGAACCTAGGGTACCAATATGCATAGAAAATGGGCAAAAAAAATTTATGTGTGTTTAATGCCTTTTTTTAAATTTTAGGCTGTCACCAAAACGACGACAGTGAGGTGCGAAGGGATGGTAGGATGTAGGCTAAGGATAAATAAGGCTGGTTGGTGGGCTACACCATATGTGGGGAGGTGGGGATTCGGAGCAGGTTTGTTCAAGGGGATTAATGGTGGCACTTTCTTGCAACATTTGGTGAGCCCAACACTATTTATTAGTTTATTTTTAAACTAGATAAACAGTATTGGATCAAAAAAGTTGCAAAAAAATATCATTAAAGATGCTCGTCCAGGGCCTACTCATTCGTATGCAAAACAGTTTAAGCTGTTGAATTCTTTACCCGCCGGCAGAAGCATCCATTGGGTGCTAGCTTAATTAAACGTGTGCTAATGCTTAAAAATTACTTATTCATCGATCTGCTGTCTTGACGTGACAAGCGCGAAGCGTCACAGTAATTTACAATACACACAGTACTCTCAAAATAAATGAAGTAGTAATAACCAAGCTAGAGTACTGCGCCGTGTATCAAATTTCTTATGCTTGAACATTCAGAGCACAGATTACTTGCTTGTCTTTTTCAATTTTTTGACATTATTTTTAAATTTCGAAGCCACAAGTTAAACATTTTAAAACCCGATTTGATTATTCGTGTCGGTCTTTTGAACCCACCGCTCAAAACTGCAATCGGGAATATATATCCTCTCGTGCCGGTCACCTTCGATCGTGAGATTCATGGCATAGAAAAATGTTACTAGTATCTGTTTACCAACACGGCCACAAATAATAAATTTGACTTCAGAGAAAGTACCAGCGAATTTCTGATCTAATAATGTAGACAACCAATGAACAAACGGGGAATACACTCAAACCATCGTGTGCTACTTCAAAGAGAAGGCCGACATTGCCGACATTGTTCAGCTCGATGGTGATTCTTTCGTCTGAAACAAAGAAAAGATTAAAGATGGTGATGAAAATGACATGTGAAGGATCAAGATGTAGCCTAGAGGGGATGAATAGGCTTTATAAAATTTCAAAGCAAAAACAGCACAGCGGAAACAAACAATATCGAATGTTCCGATGTCGATATCAGATAGTCCGATATGAATCGGACTATCTGATCTGGAATCTGAACGTTCGATATTTCTGAAAATAGTGTTAATGAACTAGAGAAGAACAACAATGAATCCTGCACCAAATAGAGTTAGAGAGCAAGCTATTAAGTAAGATGAACAAGAGAAATCCACAAACAAACGGAGACTCGAAGTAGTTGTTTCCAAAGTTTGGATCTTTGAGGAGATCCTCCGTCTCCGTTGAGGCGGCTCGGTCACACTTGAGCCGGTGTCCCTCTTGACCCTTAACCTCCAGGGTTGCACTAAGCACTCCCGGTATCACTCCTTGGATCCTTCCCTTTCGAAGACGAATCCGGCCTTCACAAACTCTCCCCGGCCACCACATGAAGCACCGGTGGCTCTAGGGTGACTCATAACCGTTTAGGAGCCCTTAAACTCCAAGATTAACGAATTCGGTGGAAAACCAACTTGAAGAATGAATCTAGTGCTCAAGGTTGAAGCTTGATTAACACAAAGTCTCTAGATCTAACTTCTTCACCCACTCAAAGATGCAATCGATGGACTTTATGATGGAGTGAGGATGGAAGGTGGAGAGCTAAGGTTTGTAATAAGTGCTCAACTGAAAATATGTGTGAAAGGCAACCCTGGCCGGTGGGAAGGGGAGGAGAATAAATACCCACGCTCTCAAACTAGCCGTTACTGTTGACAGATATCGGATAGTCCGATGTTAATATCGGAATGTTCCAATATTTTCGTAATTCGAGACAGAGAGGGGTCAATCGGACTAAACAAAGGATAGTTCCGGTCCATATCAAAATGTTTCGGACCAACATCGGAATGTTACGATATTTTTGCAACTGGAGACAAAGAGGGGTCGATTGGACCATGTATCGGATAGTTCCGGTTCATATCGGAATGTTCCGGACCAACATCGTAATGTTCCGATATTTTTGTGACTGAAGATAGAGAGGGGTCGATCGGACCATGTATAGGATAGTTCCGGTTCATATCGAAATGTTCCAGACCAACATCGGAATTTTTTGATATTTTTACGACTGGACACAGAGAGGGGTCAATCGGACCATGTATCGGATAGTTCCGATCCATATCGGAATGTTTCGGACCAACATCGGATAATCCGATATGATTTTCAATAAAAATCCCTCAAAATGATTTAGATGATAGAATGTGTCAAATTTCTTCTACCAAGAGCACTTATAACTTCTAAGAGTGGTTTTCCGTCGCATCCCTCTTAATAGTACGGCGTGTCCTTAAACTCAATTCAAAAGAAAAGATTTACACTAAAATAAAACAAACGCCGTCTTCTCCTTTAAGCTTTACGGTCTCCAAGTGTCGTCCAAATCCTTTTTCTAATTTTAAAAATTGTCCAAGACTTAAAAGATGGATTAGATCTTTAATATGCCTATCATCTATCACCAAAACCCACATAGGGCCTAGATGCACTTTCAACATGAGCAGATCGAAAATAGATTTTTACGGTGCTTAGAGAGGTACCAAAAGGTACCAGATATAAAAAGATACCAACTAAATCGAACCATTCATATACTAAGGGCAAGTTGGTAAAACCGAAACAAATCATTCTCTCTTGCTCTCTCTTTCCCTGCCTCAATGGCCGGCCACGACACGGGCTTAGGACGACAACGGACAATGCACTAGGTCAGGACTATGGCGATCGCTGGGGTTGGAATAGAGGCAGCGGGCGAAGCTAGGACAGAACAACGGCGGATGACATAAGGCTAGGTCCAGTGGCCACGCGGTACCTAGGGGCTACGGGCTGCAGTGTGGACCTGGCGCAGCGACAAGCGGGGTTAGGGCATGTACAACGGCAATTAATGAGTCGTCTATATACTACCACCTCAGCGTTTTCATCCTACGTATACTGAGTTAAATGAGGAGAGAGAGAGGTGGTCGCCTCAGGAGACGACGGCACTGCTCGTGCTCCCGGACAAAATCGCGAAGCATTCGCCGTTCCAGCGCTAGGACGAGTGGACGACCCAGTTTGCATGCAGCACATACATGCAACACGTACATGCAATGTTGCAAACTCTTTTGCGGATTTACTATTTGCTATATCTTCTTATTAGCATTTTCGATTACCGAACTGATTTCAAAAATGGATTCCTGACATTTTTTCGAACAAAACTAGACCACACTTGCCACATAAATTTCAAAAGTTTTAATTTTTAATTTTTATAATTTTGATTATATATTATTTATTTTAATTTTTAAATTTAAATTTTATTTTTTGTTTTAAATTTATAGCCCCTTTGATAACAATAAATTTTAAACTCCATTTAACTATTAAACTATATAGGCAATTTGTAAAGACTATCCCATTGATATATCTCTATATATATAGCCTCAGAAATCGATAGGTAACGAAGCGATCTTTAGAGACAACAGCTATCTGCACCATTGTACATACCCTTAGGACAGCAGCGATGCACAGGGCCATGATGACGGTGAGTGGGGTTTGGGATGCAAAACGTCGCCATCTGTTCGGGAGGGCGGCGTGGCCGATGGCGACGACATTCTGCCGTTGTTGGCAATGGCCGTGAGCAGGCCATACGAACAACGACGGTGGTCACGGCACGCTGCGCCCACAGGAGTGGTGGCCGGCTAGCCAACTAGTAACCCTATGGCAAGAAGGAGGAGATAAGAAAATGATTAAATTTGTTTTTTTGGGCTATAATCTGAACAGAACTGTAATGACTAAATTTCGAGAACCACTCGAGGCATTTTGTTTGACATGTCTTTTAAATCGTTATGACCCACTTTCGAGACAGCGAAAAAATAGACTCAAAAAACCCAAAGCATGTCTTTTCAAAACGTAGATAAGTCGTTAAGTGTTAAGCAGTTAATTTATTAAGACAGATAACATGAAAATGGAGAGGCCACACTAGAAGGTACTAAGAGATACTCCCTCCGTCCACAAATGATCTATGTCTAACAGAAATCACAAAGACTAAGATAAACAATTAACGGATCAACTACCCATTTAATTTTATGAATATTACTGCGAAAATAGTGCCATCATTTACTTCTTTTAGCCTCTCACCCAAAAGTTGTATCCTCGCACCAATCCAAGGACTCAATGCTTGTAACAGGCCCACAGCTATCATAACTTTCACCTCAACATGCAATTAACTACAGCATCATGCAATTAAAACAGGCTAAAACGTAGATTTTTTTAAACAAACCAAAAAGGCTTATATATAGATCATTTGGGTACATAGGGAGTACCATCCTTTTTAGAGCCATTTCATGTAAGTACATGAATGGTTGTGAATTAAGGTACCACAAACTACTATGTTAGGAAGACCGTAAAATTGTTTGATTAAAAAATGCATGCATCTGTCGCGATCTCGTTGATGTTGATCTGCTTAAGGCCCTCTTTGATAGCTTGTTTAGTTTTAGTTGGAAAATTTTGACCACCTTTAAAAATGGTATGAAAAGGCAAAATAAATTATTAAAAATATTTTTGAGATCTTTGAGGAAAACTCTACAAAGTTATAAAAAAATTATTTTCAAAAAATAAAGTGAATGATGTATATAAAAATAACAAAAGTTGCAATTCCAACAAAAACTAAACTAAAACAAGCTATCAAAGAGGCCCTAAATGTGCGTGCGCCAATCATCTTGTCTTCCATCAATACTCTCCTCCATCCGTAAGATCGATGTCACCGTAGTCTCTCCATCACTCCCCTCTCAGTGGCACTATGGCAGCATAATATACCTTTCAAGCCACTATTCATCGGTTAATATGTTGTTTGGTTGTCTTCTCAGTTGAACCAGGCAGTATTAGCTGGGACAGGCTGGTTCGAGGCAGGCTAAGATGATGCAAATGATTGTTGTTTGGTTAGTTGTATGAGATTGTACAGGCTGCCTAAAGATATTGTTTGGTTGACTGCACTAAGGAGAGAATGGCATAGATAAATTTAAAAGTGGGATGAAATGTATTAAAAAATAAATTCTAGAAAATCAAAATAACAAAAATTCAAATTCAAAAATTCAAAAGAAAGTCTCATATAAATAAATTCAAAAATGAAAATTTTAAACTTTTGAAATTTATACGACAAGTGTGGTTTGGTTTTGTTTGAAAAATGTCTGGAATCCATTTTTTAAATCGGTTCGATAATCAGATATACTAATCAAAAGATATAAAAAAAAATCAAATGTGTTGCCTGCATTGCATGTAGTCATTACTGGTTCCAACTATGCGTTACTGCATCTATCTCCAGAACTTGGCCTAGAGGGGGGTAATTACATCTGAAGAGTCTGACCTAGATGGGTGAGAAGGCAACCAAACACTCCACTTTCGTATCTGTAAATATACAAAACTTTTGGGATGCAGGCAACCAAAGAGCCTATAAACTATTACGAAGTTGCATAAAACATTTATGCCTCAGCCTTTTCAATACATTATCTAGTGGCCTAGAAAATAATAAAAGAAAAAAGAGCGAAAATGTTTTCAAAATTTTAATTTTCTTAATTCAAATGAGTTTCAAAAAACAAAACAAACTTCTTATAAACTTTCGTCCAACCGTGGTTCCATTTTTACAAGTTGTTTTGTAAATTTTATAAGATAATCCTAGAAAAAAAATAGCAGAGAAAAAAGAAGAGAGATGTTTTTTTGAAATTATTTTTTTTCAAAAAGAACTTTTCATTGATTGACCATGTTCACGCAGGCATGGATCCATTTTTTTGCAATTTTTAAACGGTCCAAAAGAAATATAAGAGAAAATAGAGCGGAGCAAAGTTGTTTCATTGAAATTCAAATTATTTGTCCTTTTATGGACGTTAACTGGACGGCCGGATCGACTCGAGGTGGAACGAGCTCTATTTGCGGTTAAGGTTATTGCGATTGACGAATTGACGCCAACCGTTTTTGTGATCACATTTATAAGAGGGTAATCTATCCGATTTCATGACTTAGGTGTAAAATTTCTGTTTTGAATTCAAGGGGTGTTGACACCTAAATTTGGTAGGAAAATCGGATGTTGCGAAATAGGTAATTATATCAGAATTATTAGGCCAAAACAGAAAATGAGCTTCATCGACAAAGGAGAGAAGCATATTGAGCAATACCGATACTAACAAGACTCCGAAAGAGTTACGATCTGATCAGGAGATATATTCCGTGACGCGGTAAAATAGTTCATATCGGTATCGGTTTTGTAATAGTATAAATAGGACGTTAGGTCTCATTAGACGATACACATCATACACAAACACAACTACTTTTCTCAAATCTGATCGACCTCATCTAAAGGCTTCAACTCGCAGGTAGAGCTATCTCGATGGAATAATCGATTCTCTTTTTGTAACCCGTATGCATGACTGTATCATCTTGATCTCATGTATACAAAGCATATTAAACTATCTCAGGTTTTACCGATCTTTAATATGTTCTTGCATGTTACACTACCTCGGTCTAACCGATCTATAATATGTACCTATCTTGCAATGCCGATTATCAAGTACCTTACATGTTTTTCCTGATGCCGATATATGCAACTCCCTCGTTCAATCGATCTTGCTTATATTCGTTTTAAGATTATGCATGTGTGGCTAATTACCTATCAGCATTGTATTTACCTATATTAGTTTTAAACCTTTAAATCGGTTTATCAGTTTATATTCAGATTTAGATTTGAATACTGCCTTGGCCTGATCAATCTATTTAATCTTTTTTTGATTTAATCTAATAAATTGATTTGAAGATTTATTGCTAATTTCACTTATAAAAACACCAAAAAGAGATATTAAATGCTTATTTATATTTAATCGCTCTATCAGGCATTAAGCCGATAGATTTACAATTGGATTATTTAAAGCCAATTCAAAATAACTAAATCTAGCTACTTTTAAAAGCCGATTAGGGCTAAGTCGCTGACAATTTATTCCTTGTTAATTTACAGGTCAAATTGACTGGCACGCTTGGTTCTTAGTTGCGACGCAAGCCTAAACTTGACGCTTCCGCACATGTGTTCATAAAGATCTCATTTTTCGTGTCAACAAAGGGGTAATCTAAACTTATCGCCAATCGTTTTTGTGATCACACTTTATATAGCTGCATCTTGTTTCAAGAGGGTAATCTATCCGATTTCATGACTTAAGTGTAAAATTTCTGGTTTGAGTTCAAGAGGGTAATCTAAACTCTCTTTCAATTACTGCAGGAAGAAATTCACAAGCAATATGGATTTATATAATCATCTTTGGCAGAAAAAAAATTATTACCCAATTAAGTTAAGAATGTTGCAACAGCTAAAGCAGAAAATAAAATAACTAGGGTACAAGATCGTCTCAGCAAACTGGTGTTGAACCTGCAATGGTGAACTTACGGTTAGTGGCTGGACAAATTTCAGAGTCAATTACTTAAATCAAATACAGATATTATGGAATAATCGTACAAGTTGACACATAACACCCGAAATAGATCAATGCAAACTTTATCTTGTGCTAAATGAGATGCAAAAAAATGCAACTTCCACCTTTTGTGTTGGTCTCAAACTTCTAATGCCAACTCAAGAACAAGTGCAGATGCTCCGCCTCCACCATTACAGACACCAGCAACCCCGATTCTGCCACCCTTCTCCCTAAGAACCTGTTGAAGAAGAACGTCATCACAGACTTAATGACCCAAAATTACGACAATAGACAATATCTGAAGCAAAGGAAGCAAGACAAACACGATACAATGACAGGAAATTACGTGTATAAATGTTCCCATATGACTTAGGAATGTCCCTATATGACTTAGGCCTGTTCTTGCCGGACCATCTTATTTGACTTATTAGTTTATCTTTATTATTTCTTAACTTTGAGAGCCTGTTAATATAAAATCAAGAGCCAAGTGCACTTTGTTTGACTTGTCTTTTAGAGCCTTTAGAAAACTCTTTGACATAGAAAAAAGACAGGTTCAAAAAAAAAAATTTAAATAAGCAAAGATAAGTAAATAGGAAAATAAGTCTAATAAGTCAAATAAGCTAACGAGAACATGTGATATTAACCCACGACTGCGTAGGTTGTATACTTGTATATAAATGTGGTGATGGTAGGTGTAGATTTCGTGAGCAATGTGGAGCCATGCAAAGGCCAATGGCTAAAGCACAATAGGCAAATAAGGCCTCGTTCTTTTCAATGTAAAGTTGAGTTGAGTTTTAATGTAGCAAAATTTGTTATTTTTATATAGCCTATATATTGTAATAATTTGTAACGATTTTTCCAAGCCTCATATCAAAGACTTTAAAACTATTTTTTTTAATTATTTTTCAGCCTCTTTAGACGGCTAAAGCACAATAGGCAAATAAGGCCTTGTTGTTTTCAATGTAAAGTTGAGCTGAATTTTGCTGTAGCAAAATTTGTTATTTTTATATAGCCTATATATTGTAATAATTTGAAATGATTTTTCCAAGACTCATATCAAATTCCTTAAAACTATTTTTAAATTATTTTTTCATCCTCTTTAGACCCATTTTCGAGTACTCTCAAGTTTTTGCTACAGTAAAACTCAACTTTACTCTACACTGAAAAGAACAAGGCTTAAGTCTAACAAGTCTCTTGGGAATAGCAAGAGAAAACAATGATAGAGGAGATATAGGTAGAGGAAGTTTTTTCTTGCTTAGGAAATAATCAATACAAGTTCCATCCAAACATAGAAACCTATCTCTGAAGGAGACCTAAGGCGGTATTGTCTTTATGTATCTTATTTCATCTATTCCATAAACTGAGTTACTGGGGCAGCCTGCGAGGATTTGGTGGATGCAGTAGCCATTGGGTGTTGCTAGTAGTATCAGCCCACAAAGGTATTCACAACATGACCATGATCCTTTTGCAGATATTTTGCTCAAATTCAATAAGATACCCAAATAGTAATGTAGGATGGTTTACCCTTCATGATAGACCACAGATAATATGTTTAAGCATAGTTATTAAGTCAGAAAATCGAGTCAAGTCGCTAAGGAACCGATTTTTGCCAACTGTCATCGACATGCTAGCAAAGCAAGAGGCATGGTAAGGTGAAAGCAAAGGAGAAAGGAAAGGAAGAGGAGGAAGAGGATCTAGCATCTTTTGCTGAGATAAGGGAAGGAATCCTAACTATGAATGATGGCTGGCCCATCAGCAAGGAGAAGATGGGTGCAACTCACACCATTAAATTTCAATCGGACAGCCTGCAGGCTCGGAAAACTACGCAACCCACACCTCCTCTTCTCCTAGTTGCCCCCTCCAACTGCTGCCGCCTCTCATTTTGTCTCTTATCTGCCATTGAAGGCAAAAGCAGAGGAAAAATGGAAGGACTAATGGCAACATGGACTGGCCATCGCAGCAGCAGAAGGCTTAAGCAGAGGGAGCAGGGGTGGAAGCTTCCAGAGGTAGACTAGAGCCTAGAGAGGTCGGCAATGGCGACGATGATGTATGGAGGTGGAGGACCAGCCGCCAGCCGGTGTGGCTACAGACTCTAGATTGTGGACACAACAGCCATCTCTGGAGACCACCTCCAGGCTCCAGGTCAACATGGCCTATCCTGTCTTCTATAGGAGCAAGCCGCAAGCCTTGCCCAAGAAAGTTCACTATTCATCACCATAATTTGCCAAGTTGATTCCAAGTTGCTCGACTTGTGTCGCTGGTTCCCTATCAACTGGACAACTAATCGACGACTCGAAGGTGTTTAAGACATCAAATTTTACTAGATTTCATTACTTACTAACAACAAGATTCATCCTTAAACAAGAGAATCTTGGCGTAGATCATCAGAAAACAAAGGGAGACCCAATATAAAACTTACACCAAGAAGGGTGACTAAAATGCGAGCACCACTGCATCCAAGAGGATGTCCTAAAGACACAGCTCCTCCATGTACATTAATCTTTTCCTGCAAGCAAAGACATTATCAGCAAGGAATGTAGTAAGTGTAAGTCAGACAATATCAAATATTGCTGACGTAATCAAGAATAGATACATTTTCTTATAAGAAATTTGAATTTCATTAGGTCCGGAAAGAATTTTAGTTGAATTCGGCAACACTTACTGAAGATATTCTGAGGAGCTTTTGATTTGCAAGTGCAACAGCCTGTATTAAAAAGTACAAATAAATAAATAATACCAAAAAATGTTAATAAGTACCACCAAAAACAGTCAACGCATACCGAAAAGGCCTCGTTAATTTCATAAAAGTCAACACGAGAAGATTCCAGGCCAGCATTTGCAAGAGCCTTCGGTATAGCAAGTGCTGGGGTAGTGGTAAATAATTCTGGAGCCTGCATAACAAAATTGGTACTCAAAATATCATTCCAGATTACAATTTTTTTAGTGAATAGCCTTCAATCCCTATGATAACATAAATTATCCCAGAAAAAATATATTTCTATTTCCTTCCAGAAACATATATCACTATATGTGAATAGCTATAAAGTGTACTCCATAATTAAGTAAATTGGTTGTGTGTCTTACTTGAGCAGCATCTGCAAATCCTTTGATCCTTGCAAGGACTTGCAGTCCAAGCTCTTGAGCCTTTTGCCCACTCACTAATACTAGTGCAGCAGCACCATCACTGCTCCATGTAAAACAAATCGGATTTAATAGAGAAAATCAGTGAAAATGATAAGAAACAGTCTCAGGCTCAGCTTATCCTCATTTCTATTAAATCAGTGAAAATGATATGAAACAGTCTCAGGCTCAGCTTATCCTCATCAAAATAAAATATATGCAAAAGAACCTACAAAGTTTTTTTCAATTGAATGGACATAATAGTATTTGAACAAGCATTTTTTCTTTCTGTTCAGAAGCATATTATTTATTAACCAACTTCTTAAAAATGCATAGTAAATTATAACATTTGTAGCATCAAAGTAAGAGCATAAAAAATAAATCTGAAATATATACATCATAAATGGATAGCAATTTGTAATAACAAACAGCAGTTGAATATGGCATTACAGATGACAGCAAGAAAAAGAAACAAATGCAATGCATAGTATGGGATGAATAAACTAATTTCAACATAGAAAATAAAAAGATTTCAGAACCTATGCACCAAGTAGTGCTTATAATAATATGTAATAAGCATATTCTGCTAACATCGGTGGTTCCAAAATTAAGCCATTAGCCACAGAAGCAGTTCATAACACATAAAACTAAAATAAAATAAAATAAAATAAATGACAAGCAGGCACCTTATGCTAGAAGCGTTCCCAGCGGTAACAGTACCACCATTCTCCTTGAAACTTGGGCGAAGCTTCTTCAGTTTCACTGGATCAAACTAGACACACACAATACTCAGCTTATGAAATAGCAGCATAACATAAAAAAAAATTAAATAAATGCCAAATTACATCTTGTCCTTGTTTTGATAAAAAAGAACTATCAGAAACTTTGCCAACAATATAGTGCCAACTGCATTTTTTTGGCCTAGTACTTGCTATATTGCAGCACAGGATGCATGGAAGTACCAACCAAATAACTGTCCTAAGGGTTAAGCCCAACACCTAGGTTCAATTCCTCCTGACGGCAATAAAAACCCGTTCATTTTGGGGGTGTTATAGCAGGAAATCGCCAGATCCTTGCAGTAACTGGAGAAAGACACAGACCGCTCCTGACAATTGGCTGTTCATTTGTTTCTAATAGATACTTACAGGTACTGTTGACTAGCAACAAGGAGTATAGTTTATCCGTACCAGCTTGCTATTGAGAGAATTTACCTTTTCTAGGCTCTCATCTTTGTCAACAAGAACTGCTGGTTTCCCTCTCCCAACAGGAACTTCAATCTGGGTGATAGAACACAGGACATAAGAACAAAAATAAAGGAAAAATTACTAAAGTCAGCAAAGAGAAAGGAAATCACCGGTACAATCTCCCATGAAAAAGCACCAGTGTCTCTCGCAGAAATGCCACGCTCATTGCTTTGAATAGCATAAGCATCCTAAAGAAAATGTATTAAATTCAGAAATGCTACACATAAAATATGCAAAGTCATATTGAAGAAAATGTTGAACCAAAACCAAGATGATTTCAAATACATATAAAAAGTTCAACCCATCTGTATCAAATTTTCCGACATGAAAAAGGGAAAAGGAGTAAAGTGATTAAGCTGCAAAAGCATAACGTTCTGTACTGCAGAGCATCCTATATGATATTACTATTTATCTCACAAGCATGGAGAAAAGTGATAACAATTTTCTAGTAAGTTTTTCGAACACATTTATTACGACGATTTCACTTACATCTTTGAAGGCAAGCAAATGAAAAGGTTTGTTTACTGATCTAGAACATCATATGAACCAACATGCCTTACAAATTCCATATGCAACATTAGGACAGTAGCAGTGTAGCACATCACAGACACTGGCAGTTATTGGTCCAAACCATATATGACTATAAAACTACAGTAGATATTACAATATAATCAACATGCATGAAACATGATGATTATGATAAGAGTTCAGGGCACTCTGAAATGAACCACCAATCGTATGTCTGCTTTCATATTGAATACTCACAGCTATTGTATCTATTGTAGTAACAACTAACATATTAACTTCCCTTTTATATTAACTAGAAAAATATATAAGTAGATCAGAAGATAGCTATCACTATTTGCAGCAAGCAAGCATACAGATAACGAAGAGCAGCAGTTAGCTTTTCATGATACAGTGTGATATATCAGTCAATAAACAACAAATAATAAGTTAAGGGTACCAATTTGGTCCATGAACTTTCGCCTCATCCCGTTTAAGTCCCTAACTCAAAAATCAGGTTAACTCGGTCCTCGTCTCCTCGAGCTATCAAAATCGGACTAAGTTGGTCCCTTGAAAGGTCAGAGGGTGGTTTGTGGGGTGGGTGTTGCTGACATGGCATTACACATGGTGGGTTTGGGTAACATAGATAAACATGTTCAGCAACGTGTAATGCCACACCACCTAAACACATCACATGTAATGCAACATCAACGAAAACCACCCCAAACCACCCTTGACCGGTCAAAGGACCAACTTAGCCTGGTTTTAATAGTTTGAGTACTGAGTTAACCCAGTTTTGGAGTTTGGAGCGAAAATGAGGTGAGGGCAAAACTTCAGGAACCAAATAGGTACTTTTTTCCACAAAAAAGTAATGATTACAAAACTACTTCCCTCATAAATCAATACTATCTCTATCAACTTCCCTCATAACTCAATACTATCTCTATCAATATAGCATAGATTCAAAAATAAATCTGCAGAAGTAATACTTCAAACTCTCACTAGCAAAATCAATTTATCAATATTGCAATGCCAACCACCAAGAAGACAAAGGAGCAGCCCTGTAGCATCTAGGCTACAAAGAACAAAAGGCATAATCCACAATTCGCCACTGCAAAGATGTGCAATCCTCATTTTGCCACTTGTTGTGTCACTTGACATGTGACTCTTGTGCCTACATGTCAATGGCTCATGAGTAGCAAGCGGAGGATTACAAATCTTTTGACAGTGACAGATAAAGAATCCACTGGGCTGAGCCAAAAATCCTGGAAAAGCCAACCCAATGAAAATTGAGGATATTTGTGAGCCACCATGTATGGTGTGCCACACCATACTTAATCGATAAAGACAACAAATTGTTAAAATTAGCTGATTACAGTATTTGAGTTAAATTTTAGCTCGAGCCTTTTTACATGATATAATGCCATAGCACTACCATCTCGTAACTATTTGCAAGCCTGGCAGTAAGATACCTGGTCTTCCCTTGTCAGGGCATGATTGTCCGCACAAAGCTCGGCACACATTCCCATGGCACAATCACCATATACATCCCAAAGGCCATCCTTAAGCATGCCATCAACAAGAGTGTCATGTCCAAAACGCGATCCTTTTCTGAATTTGGATACTCAAATAAGTAAGTTTACACTAATATATAAAACAGCCACAAATTAACATTTACCTTAACAAAGGTAAATGGATAAAGAAGTACAGAAGAACAAAGAAAGCAGTATAAACATTTAATCATCCAAACACAATGTCGCACACAAAACTGTTTGAAATGGATATGTTTGCATTCTGTCCTTTCTCGCACGCTTAATCTTGTCCACCAAAATACTTAAGATCACACTTCATTTATCCATGATATCAAGATACATCCAAAAGAAGAATTTGCAAACCTACTGACCTAGCTTCAGCAATGTATTTTGGAGCATTCGACATGCTTTCCATGCCACCGGCCACAACAATATCATTGGTACCCAATTGAATTGACTGTGCAGCAAACATCGTTGCTGCAGAAAAGAAAAAAAATAATAAAGATTAAACTATATCAATATTGGAAACTGTGATCACAGATTACTCAAATATGGTCACATGAATTCAAACCTTTCATGCCAGATGCACAAACTTTGTTAACAGTGGTACAAACAACCGTGTTTGGTATCCCTGCACCTAAAGCAGCTTGTCTTGCTGGAGCTTGTCCCAAATTAGCACTCAAGACATTGCCAAAGTAGACCTCCTGCACAAGGGTTGGATCCACATTTGCCCTTTTCAGAGCAGCTGATCACCCAAGCGATCATCTCAGTATTATTGGGGTAAACAAACTAAGAAAAAATATGCACGCAATCTTCAGAAGTATATAGACAGAAGATATGATGTGTTGATCTCACCTTCAATTGCTATGGAGCCAAGTTTTGTAGCAGGCAGGGAAGACAGGGCACCAAGGAAGCCACCCATAGGGGTGCGTGCAATCCCGACAACGCACACATCTGTCAGCAAGGAAGCAACAGTTATAAATTGCCTCCGATAGCAAAACCATCTATTAGTGAACTATTAGTATTAGTATCTATTGGTAACATATCAAAACCAAAATTCGACAATAAAAATACCAAGCTGCAATTATCCTAATCCTAATGAACTGAAATTTCCTAGCTCTCTTAATGTGAGGAGACTAGGATGCACGATATTTTTACTAATCGCTCAAGTTGAATTCTGCGTGGCATCTACCTTAACCGTAGCATCTCAAAAAAATGATATGAGGAAACAACAGCTAGTGTAAGAAGAATACCTCTCGGGCTGATGTTGTCCAAGCCCATGGCTGCTCGAAAGTCCGACCTGCAAATTAAAGACAAAGAAACCTACTTTAACTTCGCCAAGACGAGAAATGCAAAACCCCTCATGGGACCACGCCAACCGCGAATCCACTCGAGGAAAGAGCTACCAAATCACGCGCCATCCCAGTAAACTGGGTCGCACTTGGCAACATCAAGAAGCAGGCCACAGGCGACGAAGCAAGAACGGATCGCCCCAAGAACCAACCAGGGGGGAATGAGCGGAGGATCTTAGTTTTACTGAAGACGTAGAGAGATGCAAAATACTTGCCTCGAGCTGGATCTGGTGACGGCAGAGCGCGCACAAGGCGCAGAGGAGGAGGGGGCAGCACCGAGGACTGAGGAGTGAGGACAGAGGAGCTGAGGCGGAGGAGGAGGGAAGGTAGAGCACGGATCGGGATTTGGGGGTTGGGTATGGGATGCTGTATTAACTCGCGCCGGTGACGGCGGTCGGCGGAGCGCACGAGGCGACCTGCAGGGCGGGACGATTTGACCCCCGAACTGCTGACGTGGACGTCGAGTGCACGTGGGCGTGGCGTAGGTGGAACTAGAACAGTCCAGCACTCCAGCCTAGGGATGTCGACGGGACCTGTCCCGTTAACCCGAGGAGAATCACCCTATTTAAGGTTCGAGTTTGGATAAAAATCCTTCACGGGAATATAATTGGGGAAAAATGAATCCCCATCAGGTCTAGCGGAGACGGGGTAGGAGGGGGGAGAGGGAGTCACCTGGATCGAGATCGCCTCTCTCGATTCGAGAGGGGGCGGCGGCGGCGCGGGGGGAGAAGCGCAGATAGTTGAACCCTAGCCACCGGTTCGAGGTATATAGCTAGAGAGAGAGAGAGCTCGGGCGAATATTCCGTGCGGATCGGCGGTGAGGTGGGCCGATACACCTGAGCTGGGCTTTCCTTTTCTTTCACTCCACGGCCCAAAACCTCGAGGATCCGATTTTATTCTTCTCCGGTCATAAAAAGAAGTCGCCGTTGACTTTTGGGCATACCATTGACAATTCGTTTTATTCAAAAATTTAGTTCAAATATATAAAAATATAAGTCATACTTACATTTAATAATAAACCAAATCATAATAAAATAAATAATATTTATGTAACTTTTTTGAATAAAACGAGTGGTCAAAGACGTGTCTAAAAGTCAACAGCGACTTCTTTTTGTGACCGAAAGGAGTTCTTTTTTATGAAAGCATCCGATTCTTCTTTTTGCATCCGGTTGCTGTGTTGCCACTTGCCACAAAACTATGCAGGGGTATCTCTCAAAATAAAATAAAAATACATGCAGGGGTACTACTATAGGCATTGTTCTTTTCAACGTAAAGTTGAGTTGAGTTTTACTGTGCCAAATTTTGTTATTTTTATATAGCCCATGTATTGTAATAATTTGTAATGATTTTTTCGAGTCTTTTAGTAGTTCTTCTCAAAATTATAAAACTATTTTTTAATTATTATTTTACAATTGTTATACATTTTTTAGAACCTTTAATTGTTGTTACAGTAAAACTCAATTTTACTTAAAGCTGAAAAGAGTAGGAGTATCTTTTTTTATTCGTGTGCATACTTGTTCCGCTCTCTGCTATTAAAAAACGCATAAGTACATCACTTCGAGTTCTAACGGATCAACACTTTCGGAAGTTTTAAGCTCAAACCCTTTTTTTTGTGTTGGTATTTTAGGAATGTTTTTTATTTCTATTTATGTACATGTTAGGCGGTTGGTGAGGTGACGTATAGTCCTAGTAGAGTAGAATGATGGTCAGATAAAGGCCACACAAGATACGGAACACATGGCATAATGTAATCTATTTTGAATATATCATAGGTCTTTCCAGCTTAAATTAATACTACCATTGGTCAAGAAACGAGTCGTCGTTGACTTTTGGACACGTTATTGACCATTCGTCTTTTTTAAAAATTTAGTACAAACATGCGTAAGCATAAATCATGCTTACAATACCTTTAGTGACAAAACAAATCACAACAAAATAAATGATAACTTACATAGTTTTTTTAATAAGACGAATGGTTAAAGGTGTTCAAAAGTCAACGGCGACTTGTTTTTATGACCGAAGGAGTATAAATTAAAATAAATTTTATATTTTTACAAACCAAATGATGTAGTATTTTGTAGTCATTTTTGTGGGATTTTAAATAGTTCTTAAATTTTCTAAAATATTTTTTATAATTTTTGAACCCTCCAAAACTTCAGTTGAGGGATCACAACAATTTCAAAATAAGTTTTTAGCAACCTATCGTGGAAAAGAAGATCATTGTCCAGGTTCTTGGCTCGTCAATAGAAAATGGGTACCGTCTTGGCACCTTGTTAAAGAAACTAATGCAACAGTTTAGTTTAGAATGCGACGTACTCTCTAATGTCCTTGATAGGACATGATCGAGCTTTGATGGGTACTAATTTGGTATGGTGCAATCCGCAGACCACTTTCAATTAATGAGAGAATATCAATAGATGGCGCATTGATGAGTCATCCATGGTAAACCATGTATCAGGACATGTACAATGCTCTACCTCAGCTGTCTATAAGCTATCTATTAGAAATGCCACATCATACTTTTGCTGATCCGTACAATAATTAATGAACAGAGATGTCGTAACCATCGCTTGGTGAAGCGACTGTTTGAATGAGATGTTCTTTATTGATTCTTTGAACCGGTGATTACAATGGGAATCGTTTGCCTTTTTATACAACGTGAAACATCGACCTCCTTCTAGCATCGTAGCCAGTGATAACGAAACCGCGGTTAACCGAACGAAAATCGCGGTTAACCGCCAAACCGGTCCGGGTCGATTTTTCAAAAACCGGTCGGCTAGGTTTGAATTAAATCCAAATTTGGATCAAATTTAAAAATTCGTGAAAAATCTGAAAAAATCCATAAAATAGTAAACATTATTATATGACTATTGGCTGAAACAGAATTTGAAAATTCAAAATTTTCATGTGTTTTTCGGTTGATATGAATGAAAATAAATAAATAAATGAAGAATAGAGTATGCCATATTTAATGAGCACTGCCTCCTCCGGTCCTCCCCCCACCCAGCAACCCGTGACCCTGGGCACCCATCTCCAGCCTCCCCTCTTCTCCAGTGCTCCTCCCACCTCTGCCCCTCCCCCCTTCCCGAGCACCACAACCGCGCGGCTAGCCGGCCAAACCGAGCGGTTAGCCGGCGGGATCGAGCGGCTAGCCGGCAGATCCAGCGTTGGTCTATTAGTTCGCTAACTGGCGTGAATGCAATGCTAGCCGGTCTCTGGGAACGCAAGCGCCGGTGGCTGACCGGAGATTCGCTAGCGGCTAACCGACCTTCGCCAGCGTTTTTCCAGGTAGCCGGGCAGCTAGTCGAGGCAAAGACAGGTCGGGCGAGGCACAAAGTAGCGCCAGTGGCTAGCCGGCCACGCCAACGATTAGCCTCTCATTGGCTAACGGTTAGCCGGTGAAACCGGGCGACTAGCCGATCTGTGTGGTCGTGGCAGCGCCCCCCAAATATTCATATGTATTGTACTGCTAGTGTTAGGGTTAGGATTAGGATTTTGTATGATACCAAATTTATTTATTTGTTATTACGAAGAGATTTTGTGTTGCAATGCAATGAGACGTCGAACAAATGACGGATGAATCTAGCGATCCGGTTTGGGAGTATGGTCACAAAGTGAAAGCGGGATTCAAATGCAATTTCTGCAAAGAAACAAAAGCAGGAGACGGCACAAGCAAATTTAAGCACCATTTGGCTGGTCGTGGTAGCAATGTGAAACCTTGTGGATCAATCCCTCCTGAGGTGAGGGACTTCTTTCAACGATATCTGGATAGAACCGCTGAAAAAAAGACCGACAAAAGGAAGAGAGCGGCTTAGATCGGAAGAAGCTGCAGCATCGGCAGGGAGAGGTAGAGGGGCTTGGCAGGAGCAGGGACACCATGTGGGGGGTTATGGTAGTGGTGCAGGCAGTTGGCAGGAGCAGGGGCACCACTACGAGGGTTATGGCAGTGGTGCAGGCGGTTGGTAGGGCACACCGGGTGATGACAGTGGTGCACAACGCCCCAGGTCGCACCCATTCACAACGGGTTTCGGGACATGTGATCTTGGAATGTTTGAGAGTGGGAGTGGTGGACAAGGATGACAGCAGCAGTACACGGGGGGTTACAACGAGCAAGAGCAATATGACTGGGCCATGGTTGCGTCGAGGATGGAATCAGACTTTAGGACGCGGGTAGGAGAAAGGTATGAGCATGGCGGTGGAAGTGGGGGTGGTGCTCTCGAACTTGAGTCTAAACTAGGGAAGCTACAGCAAATGTTCTCGCGTTCGAGCTCACAAAGGGAACCTTGACCTATTGATGCCTCATCCACGGTTCAGCCAAGAATTGATAGAGGCAGGTGTCGGTGTAATAAATACCGGGGTACAAAGAGGCCAAGAGGGCCTCACGCGTCAAAGCCAGGCGAGCAAGGCCCAGTGGCGTGGCGAGCCCCTCAGAGGCCGGGAGGCCCCACGCGTCAAAGGGCGAGGCGAGCAAGGCCCCAGCTGGGCGAGCCCCTCAGAGGCCAGGAGGGCCCCACGCGCCAAAGGGGCGAGCAAGGCCCCAGCGTGGGCGAGCCCCTCAGAGGCCGAAAAGGGCCCCCGCGCCAAAGCGGGTGCACGGGCGAGCCCCTGAAGGCAAGGCGAGGGCCCCACGCGCCAAAGCGGGTGCGTGGGCGAGCCCCCTCCGACGGCAAGGCGAGGGCCCCATCGCGCCAGCGGAGTGCGTGGCGAGCCCTCCGACGGTGAGGTGAGGGCCCCACGCCAAAGTGCAGTGCGTGGCGAGCCTCCGGAGACCAGCGAGGGCCCCAAGGCCAGGGGGGCCAGCAGGGGGAGCATTGCGAATGAGTCTTGGACGAAGGCTCCCCCTGTATGAAGGACGGGCGATTTAATGAGACATCACGCGGATAGATAGAGGAAGAAATGATTACGCTTCTGATGACCCTTGCAGTCCGGAAGTACATCCTTTGTGGGCGCAGAAGAATTGACCCAGAGAGAAGGTTTGCTTGAGGAGGCCGCCGTGTCGGGAGGAGCAGGCGAGGCCCCACCCGCAGACTCACCGGTGTGACCGTCGGGGTCGAGGCCACTTCATGGAACGCGAGGGCGGCGCAGTCATGGCGAAGCGCTGGCGTTTGCGTCTCTTCTGTCGTGTCTTGTCGAGTATGAAAGCACTTGCATCGCCTACTCCCTCGGCTCTCCGCCAGCCCAAAGCTTGTATAAAAGGGGAGGAGAGAGGAGAGGCGAAGGGAGAGGAGGGCATTGGTGCATTCGTGCATTAGAGAGCACGAGCATTGGTGCATCGAAAACACCCTGTAAACACATTCCCTTTCAACCACAATCAGAAAAGAGCTAAGGCTCAGCAGGAGTAGGACTATTACCCGCGAGGGGGTCCGAACCTGGGTAAATCTGAGAGTCGCTCCTTCTTTGTGCCCGACGCCTAATCGAATCGAGCTCGATCGAGTTGGCTAGCAGAGTGAAAATCTGACCAGGGGTGTGATCCGCGGTGGTTGAGCGGAGAACACGCCGTCAGTGGCGCGCCAGGTAGGGGAGCGCTAGCATCGGTTCGAGCTCTTGACCCTTCTTCAGAGGTGATGGCGAGCAAAGATCCGCGATGGTGCGAAGCGATCGCGAGAGCCGTGGCCACGAGTCGGCCGCGCGATGGCGGTGGATCACCCGGCGGTGGCGCGCGCCTAGGTTGGAGCCTCGGCGAAAGCCGCCTCGGCCAAGTTAGGCGGCGCGGCCTTGGAGGAGTGCACTCAAAGACAGAACCTCCGCGGCGAGGCCTTGCTGAAACCCACCGTTCCGTAACTCCGACTCCGGCGGCGCCGTGGTTGGCAACTTGGCCCGATCGTAGACGCCGCCGGGCGTGGTGAAAGTTTCGGGGCGGGGGCTGGCGTTCCGCGTCCTCCGTTCTTTGTTGCCCTCGCGCCTCCTCGCAGATCTCTGGTGAGGAGGCGCGGGCCAAGACGACAAGAGCGGCGATTTCACGGGGCTCGGCCGGGCAAAGCGCAGTGAGTGGCGCGATCTCGGTCCCATCCGGAGGACCGCCACTTGTCTGCATGGAGAGGACTGCGTGACAAGCTCCGCAGGCCGCGACCGAAGGCCTTGATCACATTGCTTGCTGCCGCACGCGGGGACCAGCAAGAGGGCTCCCGCATAGCTGCCCCGGCCAGTGAGGGTGGCGCTTCCTCGGCGCCGCCTAGGCGACGGGGGCGGCGGGGCGAGGACCGCGTCCAGGAGCAGGAGGCTCCCGACGTTGGGTGCCGCGCCTTTTCTAAGGAGCTGCGCCGCGTCCAGTGGCCGGAACGGTTTCGTCCGGCCCCCATCGAAAAGTACGACGGCTCCACCAACCCTGATGAATTTTTGCAGATCTATACGACGGTAATGCAGCCCATCGAGGGTCGGGAAGGTTTCGCGAACTACTTCCCGCTGGTCCTCACCCGTGAGCCCGCCATGGCTCATGAACTCGCCCCGAGTCCGTGGGGTCATGGAGGAGTCTCGGAGCTCTTCGTCACCAACTTCGGGGCACATTCGAGCAGCCCGGTAGAAGACGACCTCCACAACGTGGGAGCGAAGAAGGAGAGAGCGCCGCGCGACTATATTCGGCGCTTCACCAGTCCGCAACACCATCCCCGACATCTCTATCGATGCCGTGGTCACGGCATTCGTGAGAGGCGCCGAGACCCCAAGGTCAAAGAGAAGATGGCCACCCGCAAGATCAAGACGACGGAGGAGCTTTTCACCTTGGCGCACAAGTCGCCCTTCAAAGTGAGCTTCGATCCGCCCGCTGCTGGCGGGCCACCAAGGGCGGCGAGGCCGGAACCTCGAGGAACCCCCGGCAAGGACAAGAAGAAGCGCAAGGCGCCGAGACCGGCAGGTCATGGTCGCGAAGCGCGACGACGACGACGACGACGCGCGACGGCCAGCGCAAGAATGGCGCGCGCGGGCGAAAAGAGGAGGAGGTCATGGCGCCGGCGGAACGGTCCCCGTAGGGGCGGCCGAGGCGGCGGCTACGGCGATCGCCGTGGCCGCGACGGCCCCCGCGGCCGCGACGAAGGGCGAGATCATCGCCCCCGTGAGTGGGACGGAAGACCTTACTGTCCCATTCACCGCAACAACTCCCACGACTTGGCGGATTGCCATGTCGTCAGCAAGATGGTGGACAAGCGAGTCCACGAGCAGCAGCAGCGCCCGGCGAGGGCAAGGGCAAGGAGACGGCCCGCTTGGTTTTCAAAGAAGCGAGCGCGAGGTTGCCGTCATCCACGGCGGTTCGGCCACCTATCCGTCCCACGCTAGCTTTAAGCGTGCGATGAGGGAGGTGTGCGCCGCCGTGCCCGGCCTTGGGTCGATGAGGCAGCTGGCGTGGTCGGAGCAGCCGATCGCGTTCAGTCAGGCCGATCACCCAACCAGTACCGCCGGCCCTGGGCATCTCCCGATCGTGGTTGCACCCACGGTTCGGAATGTAAAGCTAGGGCGGTGCTTTGGTAGACGGAGGAGTTCCTCAACCTCCCGTCCGCCCGGTCGCCACGGCGCCCAGATCGGCCGCGGGAGCTTCGCCTAACGCCCTTTCTTGCATCGCTACGGGCCGAGTCCGTCTCGTGGGCGCATCGCCTCCGGTAACCTTCGGAGGCTCCGACAACTTCCGCACCGAGATGCTCGAGTTCGAGGTGGCGGACTTCGACCTCCCCTACAACGCCATACTAGGTCGGCCGGCCCGACCGTGTTCATGGCGTGTGCCACTATGCGTACATGGTGGTGAAGATCCCGGCCACCGCCCCATCGCTTTTGAAAGTTGATCGCCGGAGGCGCCCGCTGCGACAAGGACGCCCTCGCGTTGGCGGGCGTCGGTGCCAGTAAGGCCGAGGCTTCACTGGGAGCTCCTCCGCGAAGACCCGTGCCTCCCGGTTCGTCCGCGGAGGTTAAGGCGGTCTCCCGAGCGAAGTCGAGACCAGCGAAGACCGTTCGGTGGGCGCCTCTCGGCGCCAAATAGGAAAGCGCTTCGTCTCCTTCCTCCGCCTAACGCAGACGTGTTTGCGTGGCAACCGTCCGACATGGCCGGGTCCCGTGGAGGTGATTGAGCACAATTGGCGACGTTTCGCCGCGACCGGTCATGCGAAGGTCCGAAGCGGTCGGTGGAGCGCCAGAAGTTATCCGCCAGAGGTGGACAAGCTTTTGAGGGCGGGGTCGCCCGCAGTGTCGCCATCCTGTGGCTCGCGAACCCGTCCTCGCCAAGAAATCCAACGGGCATTGGAGGATGCGGACTTCACCGACCTCAACAAGGCGTGTTCGGCGATCCGTACCGCTGCCCGCATCGATCTCATCGTCGACTCAAGCTGCGGGTGCGAGCAACATGCTTTCTGGACGCGTACTCTGGGTACCACCAGATTAGCATGGCCGAAGAAGATGAAGACAAGACCGCCTTCGTTACGCCCATGGGCGCTCATCGCTATACGAGGATGGGGTTCGGACTGAAGAACGCGGGCCCAACCTATCAGCGGGCCATGCATATCGCTCACCGCTCCCAAATAGGGCGGAACCTGGAGGTGTACGTCGACGATCTCGTAGTGAAGTCCAAGAAGGCGGAGGAGTTGATCGGCGACACGGAAGAAACCTTCGCCAACCCGAGGAAGCATCGCATCAAGCTTAATCCAGAGAAATGCGTGTTCGCCGTTCCATCAGGCAACCGCTGGGATTCCTCGTCTCCCGAGGGGATTGAGGCGAACCCGACAAGATTGCGCGATCGAGAACATGAAGCCCCGACGCGATTTCGGCAGATGCAAGGTGCTTGGTGGGTCGCTTGACCTCCTGGGCAGCTTGATAGCTCGCTGGGGACAAAGTCTCCCATCGCTCAAGCTCCTAAAGAAGACCAACCAGTTCGAGTGGACGGCGGAGGCGCAGGAGGCGCTCGACGGTCTGAAGAAGTATCTTACCTCCCGCCCGTGCTTGGTCGCCTGCATCCGGGCGAGCCGCTGATCTCTACGCCGCGCAAACCCTCAGCGGTCAACAAGGTCTTGGTGGCGGAGAGAGGGCGTTCAGCGCCCATTTACTACGCCGCAAGGTCCTCCACGACCAAACAAGGTATTCACAGACCAGAAGATGCTCTACGCCAGGCCGACGCAGCATCCCGAAGCTACGCCACTACTTCCGGGCGAGAAGTCACAGTGTTGACCAAGTATCCCTTGCGGAGATCCTCTTCAACCGCGAGGCGACGGGTCGTGACGCCAAGTGGGCCATGGAGTGGCGGAATTCGATCTCAAATTCGCTCCCGAATGGCCATCAAAGGGCAAGCTCGCGAGTTCATCAGCGAGTGGACTCCGGCCGACACAGAAGCTGAAGATACCCCAGCCTCCTCGCCGTGGACTCTCTTCTTCGACGGCTCATTCCGGCTGGAGGGGTCAATGGCGTCGCCCGGTGTCTTCCACCGCGATGTCATCCGGCACTGGTGGTGTTGGGCTTCGCGCCACCAACAACGCCGCGAGTACGAGGATCGCCGCCGCTCGGTAACCGACCCTTGGCATCCGGCTACAAGTAAAGGCGACTCTCTCCGGTCATCAACCAGCGAGGAAGGATTTCTCTGCGCGGATCCCGTCATGGCGGCCTACTCGGCGAGGTGCGCCGTTGGAGCGGCACTTTGAGGGTTTGGGCCAGGCACATCCTCACCGCGACAACTACATGGCGGATGAACTGCCCTGCATTGCCTCGTCAAGGGCACTGTTCGGCCGGGTCTTTGAAGAAAGACTTACGCAGCCGCCCGCCGCAGTTTCCCCACCTCGCGGGACGACGCTTTCGACGCAGCCCCACCTCTCGAGGAGACGCCACCGATCTCTGCCGCAGCCTCCGGATAGAGGGAGGAGGCGGAAGAACTGGCCGAGGCGGTTGAGACGGAAACGCCGCCAAAGCGGAGTACGTCGGCGATAATGTCTGTAACGTCGCCACACTCGTCCGGGAAGGTCGGCGGATGGATCCGATCCTAGCCTACTGCGGGATGGAGTGATCCCGACGATGACGCGTCGGCCGAGAAGATAGCGCCAAGGCCAAGCGCCACGCCCGGTAGGTGGGGACTCAGACGCTGTGGTGCAAATGGAGTTCTCTTGAAGCGCGCCACTCGAAGCGGGAGGAAATTCTCTCGAGATCCATGGAGGCATGTGCGGAGCCATTGAGGAGCGGGCGTTGGTTGGGAAAGCCTTTCGCCACGGTTTTATTGGCCTCATCGCCTCCGTGATGCCTTCGAGCTGGTGAGGAGATGCGAGCGTGCCAATTTCATGCTAAGCGAGATCCACCGACCGCCCAGCGCCGCAAACCATTCCGCTCTCCGCCATTCGCGTGCAGAAATTTGGATATTCTAGGCCCGTTCCATGAGCGCACGGAGGATATACTCATCTGTTCGCCGCCATCGACAAAGTTCACTAAGTGGGTTGAAGCCTCACCGGTCCCGGCGATCACATCCGCAGCGGCTATCAAGTTTATGAAGAGCATCTTCGTCCGGTTGGTGTCGCCAATGAATCATCATCGATAACGGCGCTCGCCTAAAAGCGCTGATTTCCAAGATGGTGCGAAGAGTTGGGTACCAAGCTGCGCTTTGCCTCCGTCGCGATCCAGAAGAGCAATGGGCAAGTGGAGCGGCGAACGCGAAGTACTCAAAGGGCTCAAGACAAGGGCGTTCGATCACCTGGAGAAGCGCTGCAAGCGCCGGGCGGAAGAAGTTCCCGTCAGATATGGGCGCTGCGGACAACTCCCAACAGAGCCACCAACGAGACCCCTTCTTCTGGTGTATGGCTCGAGGCGGTGCTCCCATCAAAGCTCGCCTTGGCTCCCCAAGCGGCGGCGTTCAGCGAAGACCAAGACTCGACCGCGCCGGGATGAAGTAAATCTCCTAGAGGAGATCCGAGATGGCGGCGATCCGCCGCCAAGTATCAAGAAAGGCCGCTGCGTTACCAAGCAAGGCGGTGTGTGAGAACATCGGCGATGGCGACCTCGTTCTGCGCAAAAATCAAGCGCAAAGCGGGCGCAACAAACTATCTCCCCGTGGGAGGCCCTTCAAGGTGGTCTCGCCTCCGCGCCAGCTCGGCCAAAGCTCAGATTCGAGGACGGTCGCTAATTAGCTAACACTTGAACGCCGAGTACCGAAGAAGTTCTACCCGAGGTAGCAAATCCAAGAGCTTTTTTTTCGGCCTTCCTTAGAGCCGAGCGGCGAGGTCTTCTTCCTTCACCGCCGCCTCGGGGTCTGCGCAGTACAAAGCCATCTTCAATAAGAGATAAGTTCTGTCTCCTTGTGGGTATTTGCTTTTTTCGCCTCAAGTCGTTAGAAAGCATTCTGCTGAAAGCCGGTAGCGAAAAAAGTACTCAAGGCGATGGCCCTTAGTTGTAAGGACGAGCGCCACGACTCATGGTTGGGTGAGGCGGCTGACGGAAGCGGGTTCGGCCCGTGTGTCGGCTCGGTCTAGGCACGCGCCAACAATGCACCGCGACTAGACCACTTAGGAAGCTAAGTTCTCGCCACGCGATGTCTAGGGTCGGTTCGCAAAGAGGCCATAAGGGTTGAAGTAACCAGATGCTCGAGAAAAAGCGCCATCATCAACGAAAGCTCATCTAAAGCTTTTTGGCGATCGCTGGCTTAGCTTTAGAAAGGTCTGTTAGAAAATGTTCGTCGAAAGTCGGTAGCGAAAGTACTTATGGTCGATGGCCCTTAGTTGCAAAGGCAAATGCTTATAACTTACGTTGGTGCGGCGGCGGCGGACGAAGGCGGGCTTTAGCTCGGTGTCTCGGCTCGGTCTAGGCAATGCGCCAACGGCGCACCAAATGACTAGACCACTTAGGAAGCTAAGCGCCGCCACGTAATGTTTAAGTCGGGTTGCGAGAGGCCATAAGGGTTGAAGTAACCAGATGCCTAAGGAAACAGCGCCACTTGCGCAGAGCGCTCATCTAAAACCTTTGGCGGCGGGTGCCCCAGTTCAATTTCAAGTTAAAGCAGCGAAGTTCGCTTAAACTCACAACAAAAGAGCAAAAGTTTGTTTGCATTGATAGGCAACATTATAAGGCAAAAGGCGGGAAGTCGCGCCTCCTCCCCGGCCTTCGTCTTCGCCTGAGCGGCGCCCCATCATGGACACGCTGGTCGTGGCGGTGTCAACCTCGCCGCTCAAACCGGTCCACCGGGCGCGAAGCTCCCTGGCGGCGCCGAGATCAAACGCGCGTCTCGAGCAAGACGATTGCTCAAGATGAACGCGGCTGCCGAGAGCGCCTTGGCGACCGTCTTCGATCGTCCGCGTCCGGCAGCCGCCGCCGGAAGGACGTCACGGTGGCTTGGCGGCTCGTCCCACGGCGCCAACAGATCAAGGCAGCCGTCTCCTCCAATGAGGATGCAAGGAAACACCAGTGGATGCGAGGCCCCGGAAGCCGCAGAGGCGGTGCGCAGATGTCGGCGAGGGTCCGAGGCGCTCGAAGTGCTCCATGCGGAGTCTCGACCGCTTGGCGGCCGAGGCGCGGCGGCTTACGCCGCAACCTCGCTGGTCATCGCCTCGCCAGCGGCGGTTTTTGGCCAAGGGCCCACCGCAGTCGCCGGCATCGCTCCGCCAAGGCAAGGGCTTCTCTCCGCGTCGCCAGTGCGGAGAGGGTGCGAGCGCCAAAGGAACGCCACGTCGCGCGGTCACGGCCGAGATGGCGGCAAGACCAGCGGCGAGTGGCAGAGGTTCTCCGGCCAAGCGCCGCCGAACTCTCCGCCATGAAGCAACCTCCGTCGAAGGAGGCGGCAGGGTGGGGGCTGGCGAAGTCGCGTGGAGCGGAGCTCGATGCTCAGCGTCCGCCTGCTCGGGAGGGACAAGCGAGGTTCGTATGCCAAAACCGTAGCATGCTAACCCTAATGTGAAATGTGCGAAGCGCAGGAAAGCCAACTGAAGCGGTGCGCCCTAAAGGCGAAGCTGAAGGGGAGCTCAAGTCGCTTGTTTGCGGCGGCGGTGGCGGCGCGAATGCGGTCACCGCCGCCAAACCAGACGCCGGTCTTGGCGCGAAGCGGTGCCGGCAGGAGCGCCAACACAGAACGGCGCGCCAAGCAGGAGCGTCGGCGAGGAGAGCGGAAGAAACCGCGCAGCGGCGCCAGTTCTCGATAGTCGCCGCCCGCCGGCCGTGGCGGAGCGGCGGCGGAGCAGCAGGCCCCGCTGATTGAAGCCGGCGGTGGCAGCAGGCTCGGCTTGAAGGGCGCTCTCTTGGGCTCGCCCTCCTCCTCGTCGCCGCGCCGACGGCAAGGATGAGGCGGCGCTTCCCGAGAGCGCTGGCGAGTCGCCAGCCACGACAGAGAGCAGCAGGTCATGAAGCTTGGGCGGTCGCCGAGGCGGCTCATGGATCGCAGCAGTGGTCCCCGGGCCACTTGGACCGCAGGACCAGAGACCTCCATTGGGGGCAACGCCTGCAAGTAAGGGTTGCGCTCCCGCGGGTCCCAATCGCAGAGGGGGCGGATGCCCGTCGGCAGGGCGATGTCGCCGGTCGGCATGGTCAATAGCCCCGCCACCGGCCTCGAGCACGCCGCCCAAGACGCTCCCATCACCAACACCCAAAGAAGAAGCAGCGAGTTGGCTATTAGCCAAAAAGTGGAAAGAAAGAAGGTACGAAATCCAAAAGAGCGCGAGGGTATTCACCTCCAAGAGCAAAGACGGGTCCGCTGCTGTCGCCGTAGTACGCCCAGCGGGCGCGCCTCGCCGGAAGCGGCAAAGACGGCGCCGCAAAAAGTCCGCCACCACGGGTTCCGTGAGCCTCGGCGGCGGAGTTCGGCAATGCGCGCCGCCATCGCCTCCGTGCTCGCAAGATCGTCTGGCCGGGCTCCCGGCCGGCAGCGGCTCCGCGATCGTCGGAAGGGCGAGATCGTCACAGCCCGGAGTCCTCCGTCTGACCCGCCGGTGCCGATCCTTCCAGCTTGACTTAACGCGCCAGGATGAAGGCGGAGGTGACGCGGAATGGCAAGTAGCGTTTCCCAACCGCGCCGAGCGCGAGCCCGTGTGCAAGATTTAAGAGTCGGCGCCAGAGCGGGAGGTTCGGCATCGTCCCCACGAACATCTCGCAGAGGTGGGCGAAGATGACCAGGGCCATGATTGAGTTGGGAACAAGGTGCGCCGCCTGGATCCCGTAGAAGGCGAGCACCCCCAAGAAGAATTCGGAGTACGGCGGGACAAGGCCCGCCAAAGACGCCAGAGAAGGTCACGATCTCCCCGGCGCAGGACTCGGCGCGATGGTGCCAAGGCGAATCCGGCGGCGGTCGGTGGCACGAAGACTCAAGCCGCGCCACCGATCCTCATCGACGGTGGAAGCGAGGCAGATAGCTCCGAAGGTGGTGCGGCGCCCCATGGCGGCCTTTCTTCGCGCTTGGGAGCCATGAAAAATTTGGTGGTGACGCTGGCGAAGGCTTGGTGGCGGTGGCGAGATCTTTGTGGTAGCAAGAAGAAGGCAAGACGGCGTGAAGACTTAGCGCGGAAGGATTGGCCGCGGCCGGAGAAGTACTTATAGGCGTGGGGCGCGGGCGCGACGGTTTGATTCCATTTCACGCTGCGGGCGCCATCATTGCCCCGCGGTTTTTGGTTTTCGCGAAAAGCGCGAGTTCCCAAGGAAGATCGTGTGCGGTGGAGAATCAAAGCGAACGGCAGTGCGCAGTGGCGGGCCCCCACGATTCGCCTCCGCCGCACAAGAAATGGAAAAGTGTCTGCGCTGACGGTTCACAGATCATGGTGGACCCGGGGCCACTGTCTTGTAATAAATACCGGGTACAAAGAGGTTGTGAGGGCCCCACGCGCGTCAAAGTGGGCGAAAGCAAGGCCCCAGCCGTGGGCGAGCCCCTCAGAGGCGGGAGGGCCCCACGCGTCAAGCGGGAAAGCAAGGCCCCAGTGGCGTGGGCGAGCCCCTCAGAGGCCGGGAGGGCCCCACGCGCCAAAGCCGGGCGAAAGCAAGGCCCCAAGCGCTGGGCGAGCCCCTCAGAGGCTGGAGGCCCCACGCGCCAGCAAAGTGGTGCATGGGCGAGCCCCTCAAGGAAGGCGAGGGCCCCACGCGCCAAAGGGTGCGGGCGAGCCCCCCTGAAGCAAGGCGAGGCCCCACGCGCCAAAGCGGGAAGGCGTGCAGCCCTCCGACGGTGAGGCGGGGCCCCACGCGCCAAAGTGAGGCGTGGCGAGCCCTCCGGAGACCAGCGAGGGCCCCTGCCGGCGGGGCCCAGGGAGCATTGCGTATGAGTCTTCGGACGAAGGCCCCCTGCAGGAAGGACGGGCGCATTTAATGAGACATCACGCGGATAGATAGAGGAAGAAATGATTACTGCTTCAAATGACCCTTGCGTGTCCGAGCGGTACATCATATGGGCGCAGAAGAATTGATCTACAGAGAGAAGGTTTGCTTGAGGAGGCCGCTGTGTCGAGGAGCAGTGCAGGCCCCACCCGCAGACTCACCGGTGTGACGTGCGGGTCGAGGCCACTGCGGCATCGCGCGAGGCGGGCAGCAGCATGGAGGGCAGCGGCGTTTAAATCTCTTCTGTCGTGTCTTGTCATTATCTTGAAAGCACTGCATCGCCTACTCCTCGGCTCTCCGCCAACCCAAAGCTTGTATAAAAGGGAGGAGAGAGGAGAGGCGAAGGAGAGGAGGGCATTGGTGCATTCGTGCATTAGAGAGCACGAGCATTGGTGCATCGAAAACACCTCGTAAACACATTCCTTTCAACCACAATCGAGAAAAGAGCTAAGGCTCAAGCAGAGTAGGACTATTACCCCGAGGGGTCCGAACTCGGTAAATCTGAGAGTCGCCTCCTTGCGGTTCGACGCCGAATCGAATCGAGCTCGATCGAGTTGGCTAGCGACCAAAAAATCGACCAGGGGTGTGATCCGTGGTGGTTGAGCGGAGAACACGCCGTCAGCAGGTTCTCACAGGAAGGCAAAAAGGTGAAACGTTTGGTTGGCATGGGGTGGGCCAGATGGTTTCACGCGGTCGGCATTTCTGGGAGGAAAGTCGATAGTCCTTACTTTGTCTCTGCCGTAAAGGAGACATAAAGAATAGGTAAAAAAAGTTTAAAATGTTTTTTCCTACTTTATGCACTAGTTTGTTGCCAACTAATCATACTTTGCCATATGTTCCATTTGTAGGAGAGAAGGTGCAATCACCAAGAGGTTGGGATATAGATGCAATATACTTAGATGACGAGGATACCGAGATAAAAAGAGAGATGGAGGCGTGGAAACAAGATTGAAGTCACTATGGAGTGACTGTAACGTGTGATTCTTGGACGGGGCCGACTGGCATGAGCATCATAAACTTCATGCTGTACTGCAATGGCACAACTTACTTCTATAAATTAGTAGATGCAATGAATCAGACACAGGACACTAAATTCCTCGTTGAGGTATACTTGTCTATTTTGTTGTTGTTTTATGCTCTACTACCGTTTATTTAATGTGGACATGTTTTTCATGCAGATAATACATAATGTGGTGCTGGAGGTCGGGGTGGAGAATGTTGTCCAAATTGTCAAGGATAACGGTACCAACTACAGGGCGGCGTGCTTGAAACTGAGTAAGAAATACATGTCTATCGTTTGGCAGCCCTGTTTGGCTCACACTATTAACCTGATGCTGAAGGATATTGGAGAGTTTTCCAAAAATAAAGCAATCATTGATAGTGCAAAGAGGATGTGTCGATGGCTATATAACTCTAAAAAGGTTCATGTTATGATGAAACAAACCATTGGGGAGTTAGTTAAATGTAACGTAACTAGATTTGGCACGAACTACATATTCTTAAAGAGCTTTTCGAAACATAAGAGTGCCTTTATGAAGTGGATGGCAAGTTCTGAGTTCCAAGCTACCTCTTACTGCCAGTCTGAGAACGGACAATATGCACATCAAAATTTATCAGATCTACGTTGGTGGGCTAGGGTTAAAGAGTGCATCAATTCAGTGGAATACTTGTATGCTTTCCTTCGTATGGCTAACCAAGACAAGATTCCAACCATACACAATGTGCTACCAATGTACCGTGAATGGATGTACAGAGACCTCTTAAGAGCCCGATCGCACTCATTACTTAAGGGCTCTTGATACCAGGTTTACGGATGTGGCGTATGGCACATATTGGGGCAGGTTAGTGAAATGTTTTACTGAATTGTGGCGTACCGAATTGTTTTACTGAATTGCGTAGTACTAGATATCCATTACATGTGAATTGTTTTATTGAATTATGTATTTTTCCATGCAACTGTGGCTTTGAGCCCATCCCTCCACTATAGTAGGGGCACTACTTAAACCATGCTAGCAGATCTGCGATGGGTATTTGATAGAATGACAAACAGTGTTACCGCTGCCCAAGCATCGGTGGGCAGACTGCTTATCAAATGGCAATACATGAAAATATTAACCTAGGTAATTGTGATTTGCGATCTACTATTCTACAATAATGGTGGAGCAGACTGCTTACCAATGTATATCATTACATGTAGGGCAATGGTGGAGCATGTTTGGCACGGACACGCCAACGCTTCAAAGGTTTGCCAAGAAGCTTGAGAGCCAGTGCGCGTCCTCTAGTGGATGTGAGAGAAATTGTATCACCTTTGCCTTCATTCACACGAGGCCCACAACAAACTAGGATATAACAAGCTACACAAGCTTGTTTTTGTTTGTTACAACTCAAGACTTCGTCTTAAGCTGGTAAAAACCTCAGAAGAAGGAGATAGAATATGACCTTGCGGACCAACTCTTATTCCTTTCAATTGCTGGCAGGAACAACCCAATGTTCGATTGGTTGGAGAATGGAAGGTGCGGACATATGCCAAATTATTCTAGCATAAATTCTAGCATGTCAAGCATACTGTATAAATTCTAGCATAGGTCATATGAAAATCTAATTTGCATGGTATGCTTATTACTTTTGTTGTAGGTCAAATTTTACTCCAGTTTTAAATGAGGACAACACTGACAACCCATTGCCATCACCATTTGTAGTTAACCTAGAAGACCAAACACTATCTAGGCAAAGATCAAGAGCAAAAGCATAGGCGAGTGGGCTGAGGAGAATGTGGGAAACATCCACATTGGTAAGAGAAAGACCCGCTTGCCTCCTCCTATGAAGTGTTTATCGAAAAAGATAAAGGGGAAGAGGCTGCACACGAAAGATGATGAGGAAGAGGATAGTGATGCAAATGAGGAAGATATTGCAAAAAGTCCTCCGTACGAAGAATCAAATGACAGTTCCTCCTCAGATGATGGGGAGGATGATGACGAGGGTGACGGTGATGACGGGGGTGATGGCGAGGGTGGCTGTGATGAGGGGGTGATGGTGAGGGTGGCGCTAATGACGGGGTGATGGCGAGGGTGGTAACGAACCAAGCTACCATCCTGTGACCAAATTCTACTCACAAGATTCACATCCTATCTCGCAGAGAGCCACTAGGCCCAGGTCCTCCACGTCTAGAAGGGGCAAGCAAGACAACCCGCAAGACCAGGATAGCTTAAGTTCTGTGAGTGGTACTTACACGAGTTATAATTTTTGTCCTCCCCATATCCTCATCCAAATCCACATATGAGGATGGTATATGAATGGAAAATGCCAGATTACTATGCAACTCTCTATCAAAGCAGGCAGAACAATGCCTGGACCACAGGGCTGAGTTGGGATGAATTTAAAATAAACTTAATGAACAACCATGGGTTAATAGTCATGTCTAAAGAGGAGTACTCCATAGCGTACCCTAATGTTGAATTTGAATTTGACCAACATTATCGATAGAACTTAGAACGGTAATATTTTCTTCTCATTGCATACTTACATCCATTTCTTTTATAACATGCATGTGTAATTTCTTGTATGTCTCATTTGTAGGTGCCACTACCACATGAATCAACGAATGAGAAGGTTTGAATTTTGAACTTGCTATTTGTGGCAAATTTAATTGATGGTATGCTTGTTACTTTTGTTTTATGTCCTTATAATGTGTGGTAAATTGATACAATGGAGAAGGTTTCAACTTGCAATGTGTGCCAAATTGATGCAATGTCTCATTTGTATGTCCCTATAATTTTTTCTATTTTTAAATCGATTTATCTATTTTTTCCCTATTTTTATCTAATGCTTCTATTGTCTGCTAAAACAGCTCGACTAGCTGAGCTAACCGGTCGGTTAACCGGGAAAACCGGTCGGTTAGCCGACCGAGCCGTTTTTGTATTCAAATTTGAATTCTGCTGGTTTAGCTCGAATTTTCCGGTTAGCTGCGGTAACCGGCCGGCTAGCTGAGCCGAGCCTCCGTCGGTTTTTGGACTCGGTTTGGTTATGTAATCCCTGATCGCAGCTCTTTCAAGAATCGCGTCCGATGCATTGCGTTGCAATGGATGGAGACGAGGTGTGTCTCTTCCTGTTTCTCTCAGTGAGATGAACTTCCTACTTTTTTTCATGTGCGTTAAATAGAGAGAGAAAGACGTTTTCCTTTTTTATCATTAACTTAATCATTCCTTAATTAATGATTAAGGATAATTAATCGTAACACCCCCCGGGCAAAAAGGATCATGTATTTATCAAATACAAATCTAGTTATATTATAGAGATTAGCTACCCCTGAATTTTGCAAATTTCACAATCGTCTCATATCTATTCCATGAATATATTTTTGAAACAATGAAGTAGGTAAAGACTTAGTGAATAAGTCAGCCAAATTTTTGCAAGACTTTGTTTGCAAAATATTCACCTCACCACTCTTTTGGAGTTCGTGAGGATAAAGGAATTTAGGAGCAATATGCTTAGTCATATTACTTTTTGTATAACTTGATTGCATTTATGCTATACAAGCTGCATTATCCTCATAATTAACAGTGGGGATGTCACATGGATTAATTCCACATAATTTCTCTATGTGGTTAATCATTTTGCGAAGCCAAACACATTCACGTGAAGCTTCATATATTGCAATTATTTCAGAATGATTGGTAGAAATGGCTACTAAAGTCTGTTTCCAAGACTCTCACGAAAAAGTCGTTCCACCATAGAGAAATGCAAATCCAGTCTGTGATCTGGCAATGTGGGGATTCGACATATAGCCAGCATCGGTATATCACACCATGGCCATTTCTTGATCTTTCTTATAGAACAAATCAAGATATTGTATTCCTTGGAGATATCTGAAAATATGTTTAACACCAACCCAATGTCTTTTGGTTGGTGCTGAGCTAAATCTAGTTAATAAGTTAACTGCAAACGCAATATTCATCCGGGTGCAATTTGCAAGGTACTTTAGTGCTCCAATTGCATTAAGATATGGAACTTCAGGTCCCAAAATATCATCATTATTACTCCTAGGTATAAATGGGTCTCCCTATCGAGGGATCTTACGACCATAGGGGTTTTTAATGGATGAGCTTTATCCATATTAAATTTCTCCAATATCTTCTGCATATAGGCAGACTGGTGAATAAAGACTCCTTCAGGGAAGTGCTTAAGCTGCTGGCCTAAGAAAAATTTGGTTTTACCCAAATCTTTCATCTCAAACTCCGTCACAAGATGATTGCTAGCTTTCTTAATTGCCCCTGTGGTTCCAATTAGATTAAGATCATCTACATAGACTGAGATGATACAAAATCCTTTCGGTGATTTTTTAATAAAAACACAGGGACAATCATCATTATTAATATATCCCTTCTTTAGGAGGAATTCATTTAGTCGGTTGTACCACATTCTATCCGACTGTTTTAAACCATATAATGATTTAATCAAATTGACGCAATACATGTTGCGATTAATTTTGGGATTCGGTAGTTTGAGCCCTTCAGGGACTTTCATATAAATATTCGAATCTAGTGACCCATAAAGATATGCTGTCACTACATCCATCAACTGGATTTTCAAATTCAAATTTTGCTGCCAGTGAAATTAAATATTGGAAAGTTATTCCATTCATAACGGAAGAGTATGTCTCATCATAATCGATTTCGGGTCATTGTGTAAACCCTTGTGCTATGAGCCTCACTTTATATCTCACCACTTGTTTATTATCATTCCTTTTACGGATGAAAACCCATTTGTTTCTTATAGGGAAAACATTAGGAGGTGTTGGTATCATAGGACCAAAAATCTCTCTTTTATTTAGCAAGCTCAATTCTGCTTCAATTGGCTCCTTCCATTCGACCCAATCTGAGTTCTTCTGGCACTGGGCCATGGACTTGGGTTTAGGGTCCAGCTGAAGGGTTTTAGCAATATTGGAAGCAAAATAAATGTCGACGACCGTAGAATTTCTTTTATATAATTCTCCTGAATTAACAAAATGGATTGAGATCTCTTCATTTATATCTTCCAACCCCTTGTTATTTCCCAAAAACAGGGTTCAAGTGTTCCGATGTCCCATCATTTGTATTCGTGTGCACATTCTTATTGGGATCCTCAACTTCAGGTCGAGTTACAACTGCTAGTTGTATTACCTTTTCAGGTTGAATATCATTTACTGACTTTGGTAATAAATCTGTAGAAGATTTTTGTTTCCGTGAGCGCTTTTTCGTAACTGAATCCCTTACAACCGGAGTTCTCCCCCCTCTTGTTTACATTAGGGGTAGAAGTGGTTTTTCTAGGTACCTCCACTCTCTCCGGTGCATTAGCTGCAGGTATATGCGACTTAGTTACACCATTATGGTCTGTAAATGCATCTGGCAGATTATTTACAATATATTGCAAATTTATAATCCTCTAAACTTCTAGTTTAGATTCATTAGTACGTGGATCCAAAGATTGAATGCCCACGACATGCCAATTTATTTTCTGGCTTTTTTTTGTACTTATTATCTCCCCCTAATGCCAGGAAATTATCTTCATCAAAGATACAATCAGCGTACCTAGCCGTAAACAGATTCCTATTAGTGGCTCCAGGTATTTTATAATTGACGGAGAATTATACCCCACATAGATCCCCAAGTTTCGGTGAGGATCCATTTAAGTATTCTGAGGTTATGAGATTGGTACATACACAACACAACCGAATTTTCGGAGATGGGAAATACTTGGTTCATTTTCACGTACCATTTGTAATGGGGAAGCTGTGTGATATGCAGTTGGTCTGATTTGGTCTAACGAGGCCTAGCAATGAGCTTAATCTTTTTTTCAAAGATTCAGCTAAACCATTTTGTATGTGGACGTATGGTACAAAATGCTCCACATTAATGCCCAGAGCCATGCAATAATTATTAAATGCTTTTGAAGTAAACTCAGCAACATTATCCAAACGAATGTTTTTAATCTTTTCTTCAAGAAAGTTGGCCCTTAATTTGATGAATTGGGCAATTAATTTAGTAAAAGCATGGTTTCTTGTAGACAACAAAGCTACATGAGACCACATTGTAGATGCATCAAAATGAGTACCATAAAATACCGAAATGACCCTCATAAGGGTTGTATAGGTCCACATATATCACCCTGAATTCTTTCTAAGAAATTCAGTGCTTCGCTTTTCCCTTTAAGGTATTAAGGCCTTAAAACTAATTTCCCTTTTGCGCAAGCAATGCACACAAAATCTTCAAGTTTCGTGAAATCAGAACCTTTGATATTATGACCAACAAAATTTTGTAGGATTTTACGCATCATACCCAAACCCGGATGACCAAGACGGTCATGCCAAATCTTGAACTTGTGAAGATTTTTAAATATAGTTTTTAACGCAATGTATGGTTTGGGCTTGATATGCGTATAGCACAAACCAGATGAAAAGGAATGAAGCTTTTCAACCACTTGTTTTTTGCATCCATGAATTTTAGTTAAGAGCAAAAATTATTCGGAAAGGCTTGTGTCCGGGATCAAGAATGGACGCAGCAGACAAATGTGGCGTGTTCTGTAACGCTATTTGGGAAATTAAGGCACTGTGACGACATGCAGGTGGGTCCCACGGTATTTTTTTCTTTCGGTTACCATAATTTTTGACTAGGTGCTCTAATCCACAAACCGTTTGCACCAGCGTGTTTCTCGTATTTTTACAAACAAAACAAGATATATGTTGCCATATAACTCTTAAAACTTACCTGGTGAAACTTGGGTTTCGCCTACTGAAACTTGGATTTCTCCTACTGAAACTTGGATTTCATATTCGTTAAACTTGCGAACTGTCAAGTTTCATCAGGTTTAATGCAAGTTTCATCAAGTTTCAACAGATCTCATACAAGTTTCTTCAAGTTTCATCAGGTCAATTTAAGTTTCAATAGGTTTCATCCAAATTTCATCAGGTTACATCGAAGTTTCATCCAAGTTTCATCAGCACACGGCCAAGTTTCGCTAGTATAGGTGTAAGTTTCATAAGTACCTTCTCCTAGGTTCACATCAAAAAATGAATAACTAAAAAAATCAAAAAATTGAAAAAGTAATTAAAATGGGTTGCTCTCGATTTTAGAAGAATTATGATATTTATTCCACACATTTTGAAAACTGTTTGAATGTTATACAAAAATCAGAAGTTTAATTGGAAAAACGGTCAACCGCACGACTAACAACTCGCCTGGGAACGCAGGGATGTGGGCGCACGGCAGCGCGTAGGATTGGCGTGGTGCCGGCGATCGAACGGCCGGGGCTAGTCCGGCGCGAGCGCCTCCTGCCGGACGTCCGACGCCTGGCGCTCGCCAAAATTATTTTCCACTCTCACTACTAGTCTCCACATGGAAACCATTGGCGCGAATATCTTTAAAACTTAATGTGGTACGTTTACATTTAGGATGAAAAGCCGCATCCTCAATTATGATTTCAGTACCCATAGGGAGAACAACTATGGCTCTTCTAGAACCAATAATAAACACATCGCTTCCGGAGATGGTCATAATATTTTCTTTTTTAGTAATAGTTTGGAAATATTTTGTTTCTCTTAATATAATATTAGTGGTACAGCTATCCACAAGACAAAGCTCTTTCTCCATCTGATCTTCGTATAATAGTCTATAACAAATAATAGAGAAGATATTAATTCTGTGGGAATTAATATTTAATAAAACATATATAGTACATAGACAATACATATATTGTTTTACATAAATGGTAGATGCTCTATATGAGCAAAGTTCTTACAGGAACTTAAACTGTTTATTACATAGTAGGTAGTTATACAAGAACTTAAACTACTTATTACATAGTAGGTAGGTTGATACATAAATTTGGTAACAGGACACTAAATAGTGTCACCAAACAGATCTTGAGACTGGAATTTCACAATCATGTCGTTGGTATCCATAATACCATCCTTTTCATTAGGACTTGGAAGAAGATGTGATATTCCAGCGCTTATAGTCGCTTCAGGAGTTGTAGCAAAGTGGGCTTCAGGCTTCCCTTCGCGTGGTCTTTTGCCTTTCCCAATGGATTTAAGATATAATTCAACCAAATGCTTAGAAGTGCAACATTTGTGAGACCAATGTCCCTTGGTACCACACCTAAATCAAATTTGATCTTTGCTGCCATGATCATTTTTAGAAAAAGAATCCCTTTTATCCATTCCATTATTTTGACATCCCTTGTTTTTCTTCCATTTCCTTTTATTTTTAAAATGGCCATTGCTTTTCCTCTGAGTATTTGCATGTGCTTCAGGCACAGGCATTGAACCAGTCGGACGATTGTTATGATTTTTCATAAGCAACTCATCATGTTTTTCTGCTTGGAGCAGAGTATAAATTTGACGGCGTGCTCTCCGCTCAACCACTGCGGATCACACCCCTATCAGATTTCTATCGTGCTAGCCGATCAGCTCGAGCTCAGTTCGATTCGAGCGTAGAACGCGGCAAGGAGCGATGCGCAGAGTTTACCCAGGTTCGGACCCCCTCGCGGGTAACAGTCCTACTCCTGCCAAGCCTTAGCTCTTTTCCGTGTTGTGGTTGTGTGGAATGCGATTACAGAAAGTTTTCAACCCCCCTCTCCCGTCTCTCTCCTCGCCTTTTATACAAGCCTTGAACTGGCGGAGAGAGCTGAGGGGGTAGGCAGTACAGTACGCTTAGTACACTGATAAGACGTCAGAGACGGGACATGAGAGAAGAAAATGTGCTGCTACTGTGCCGAGAGGCGCCGCCCACGCAAACTCCGCAAGTGGCCTCAGACTCGTGCGAACACGCCGGTGAGAGAAAGAGTGGGACCCTGCTTGCTCCTCCTGACACGGGCGGCCATCCTGACAACGGTGAACTCTCTCTCTCTGCCGGTCAACTCCTCTGCGCCACAGTGACGGTTGATCAGACCTGCAGAGGTCACTCTGGCGGTAATCATCTCTTCATCTGTCTATCCGCGCGTAATGTCGCATTGAATGCGCCCGTCCTTCGCAGCAGGGGGAGCCTTCACTCAGAAGACTCCTTTCGGGACGCTCCCTGCCACGCGGACCCCACCTGGCAGAGAGGGCCCGGCGACCGAGGGCTCGCCCACGCTGGGAACCGATCGCCGCCGACGATGGGGCCGCCGGACTCACAGAGGGGCTCGCCCACACGCTGGGGCTCGGTCGCCCACCGACGCGTGAGGCCCGCCGACGCTCGAGGGACTCGCCCACACTGCTGGGGCCTGGTGGCCGCGACATGTGGGGCTCACGGACGACTGAGGGGCTCGCCCACACGCTGGGCCTGGTCACCCGCCGACGTGTGGGGCCCACCTGATCTGGCTGCATGGGGCTCGCCACGCACGCCGGGCATGGTCGTCACCGACGCGTCGGGCCCGCCGACCTGTGAGGGGCTCGCCACACGCTGGGCTTGGTCGCCGCTCGACGTGTGGGGCCCGCCTGACTGTTGAGGGCTCGCCACGCCATTGGGCTCGTTGTCCGCTCGACGCGTGGGGCCCGCCTGATGCACTCTTGGCCTTCCTTAGGACTCTTCATACGCCGGTATTTATTGTACCGACAGTAGCCCCCGGGTTCACCATGATACGCGAACCGTCGCGCCGACACTCCGCCGTTTCTCGTGCGGCGGGAGACGAATCGTGGGGGGCCCACCCCCTGCGGCGGCCGTACGCCTGATTCTCCACCTGCGCACGATCTTCTTTGGGGAACCGTACCGCCTCTTCGCGGGAAACCGAAGCGCGCGGGGCAATGATGGATGCTACAGCCTGAAAGTGGGACGGAATCCAAACCGTCGCGCTCGCGCCCTTTGCCTATAAATACTTCGTCCCTTGGCGCCGCGACGAATCCTCCCGCGCGCCAAAGTGCTTTGAGCTGCCACCTGCTTTCCTTTTGCCACCGCCACCAAGTTTCTTCGCCCCTTAGCTCTCGCCACCGTACTTTCGCCACCTTCCAATGGCTCCTAAGCGCAGCAAGGGTCGCCGCGGGGACGCCGCTCCGGCCGCGCCGCCACCTGGTCCAGCCTTGCCCGCCTCTGCCGCCGATGAGGAGACGGTGGCGCGGCTTCGAGTGTTCGTGCCACCATCCTCCGCTCGGTTCCGCGCCGGCACCATGGCGCCAAGCCCCCGCGACGGGGAGATCATTACCTTCACCTGGGCGGTGCTGACGGGGCTCGTCCCACCACACTCTGAGTTCTTCTTGGGGGTGCTTGCCTTCTATGAGATCCAGGTGGCGCACCTTCCCCCCAATTCCGTCGTGATGCTGGCCATCTTCGCCCACCTCTGCGAAATGTTCGTGGGGGCGATGCCGAACCTCCCGCTCTGGCGCCGGCTCTTCACGCTGCACACGAGCTCGCGCCCGAGCGGGGTTGGGAGCTGCTACTTCACGCTCCGCGACGCCGCCGCTTTTTCATCCCGCCGCGGTCAAGTCCAACTGGAAGGATCGGGCGCGGCGGTGGTCTGTCGTGGAGGATTCGGCCGCCGCGATGATCTTGCCCTCCCGAGGGTCTGCAGAATCCTCGCTAGCCGGAGGTCTCGCCGACGACTTCGTGGAAATGGAGGCGTCTTGGCGCGCATTGCCGAAGCTCGCCGCAACGGGCTCACCGGAACCCATGTGGCGACGGACTTTCTGCGGCGCCGCCTCGCCGCTTTGGTATGAGGCGCGCCTACTGGCAAGATATGGCGACGACGATGGAATCCGCGTTTCCCGGAGGTGAGTGTTCTTTCGTTCTTTCGGTCTTCTTACTTCGCTGAACGCCCTTTCTCTTTTTGGTTGCTTGCCAACTTGCGGCTTCTTCTTTTGTCCACCAGCAGGAACGTGCGGAGGATGTGCTCGGCAGTGGTCGGCGGACTATCGTCGCGCCACCGGCGACATTTCTCCGCCGCGAGCATCCGCCCCCTCGCGATCGGCCCCACGGAGCGCAACCCCGTGCTGCGCTGCTGCCTCCCATGGAGGTTTTCGTCCCCGGTCCAAGTGGTCGGGGACCTCAGCAAATCGCGATCCTTCGCCAACGACCGCTGAAGCTCCTGCGGCCGCCGCCTCCTCTGTCGTGGCGGCCGACCGACCGTGCTTTGGAAGCGCTACCATCCTCTCCCAAGACGATGACGATGAGGAGGAGAGGCGACCCCAAAGGCTCCGCCTTCGAGTCCTGCCGCCTCCTTGGCCCCTCCAGCTGGGGCCTCATTGCCGACGCCGCTCCGCCGCCGGGCGAGAGCGCTGGCGACTCTTCCGAATCGGCGCCTCCGCGGCGGCACCTCTGTCTGCAGACTGCCGTCGCGTCGGCTCCTCTTGCGCCGGCACCTCGTGCGGCTCTTGCTTGACGGCGGCCATGGCGACTCCGCCGCCTCCGCCTCCTACAACGGAGGAGGGCGGCGGCGCCGCCCGCGATCGAGTGGTCCGACACTCTTCTTCCTTCGCTTTTGGGGCGCCGCTTGAGTAACTTTCTCTGCGTTCACGTACATTTCGCGTTAGGGTTAGCATGCCAGATGTTTTTCGCATACCTGAACCCTTTTGGTTTTTCTTCGCGGGGAAGAGCGGACGCTGGGGCCTCAAGCTCCATCCCGCGCGATCCACCAGCCCCCAGCTTGCCCGCGACCCCTTCGACGGAGACGACTTCTCCAGCTGCGGAGAGTGCGCCGGCGTTGAGGCTGGAGGACCTTCCAGCCACTGCCCCAGCCGACACCAACGCCATCTTTGCCATCGCCGCCGACGTCGGACGCTCCTTCGAAGCGCTCCGCGCCCTCTCCCACACTTTGGCGGCGCGGGAGGACGCCCTGGTTTCGGCGGTGCGAGCCGCCGGCGAGTTGCGGCGGGCCCTCGATCGGGAGACCGCTGCGAGGGAAACGGCGGCCCGCGAAGCCGCCGCAGCCTCGGCCACCAAAGACGCTGAAGACCTTCGCACGGCGCACTCTGAGCGCCTCCGCGTCCTTGCCGATATGCTGCGGACCGCCTACCACGACTTCCGGACGCCCAGACTCCACCGAGGGTCACCCAGACGCCCACCGAGGAGACGGCAGCGAGATCTTTGTCGGGCGATGGGTAGCGCCGCCGAGGCCCTGCGCGACCTGCCGGTGTTGATGCGGACACGGGCGATCGAAGATGGTCACCACGGTGCTTTCGAAGCAGCGCGGTTTGTCTTGGGAAACTGCCTTGCCCAAAACGCCGCGTTCGACCTCGACGCTACCACGGGAACCTTTCGCGCCACCGACCCAGCGAACAATCTGGTCGAGGTCGCCGCCACCACAGATCCATGATGGGCGGCGCTGCCCGCAGAAGACGATGATGACGAGGAGTAGTGAACTCCTTGTTTGTTTCTGGTCTTGTATATAGAACTCATCAATGCAAGCTTTTGCTCTTTTGCCACAAGTCTCGATTAAACTTTATGCAAATTCTCACTTGCGAAAAGAAGAACTGAGGCACCCGACCGCCAAAAGCTTTAGACAGAACGTTCTGCTGCAAGTGAGCGTTTTTTCCTTAGGCATCTGGTTACTTCAACCCTTATGGCCTCTCGCAAACCGACTTAAACGTTGCGTGGCGAGAACTCAGCTTCCGGAAGTGGTCTAGACGCTGGTGCCGTCGTTGGCGCATTGCCCAGACCAAGCAGACACACCAGGCTAGAACCCGCCTTCCGTCCGCCTCACCTCGCCCAGCCGCAAGTTTAAGCATTCGCCTTTGCAACTAAGGGGCCATCAGCCTTAAGTAAGTTTTTTTCGCTACCGACTTTCAATGTATGTTTTCTAAGAGATTTTTGAGGCTAAACAACCGACCGCCAAAAGTTTTAGATGTAACATTCTCGCTGAAAGTGAGCGCTTTCTTAGGCATCCTGGTTACTTCAACCCTTATGGCCTCTCGCAAACCGACTTAAACGCTATGCGTGGCGAGAACTCAGCTCGGAAGTGGTCTAGACGCTGGTGCCGTCGTTGGCGCATTGCCTGCACCGAGCAGACACACCAAAGTTAGAACCCGCCTCCGTCGCCTCGCCTCGCCCGGCCGCAAGTTTAAGCGTCGCCTTTGCAACTAAGGGGCCATCAGCCTTAAGTACTTTTTCGCTACCAGCTTTCAACAGAATGTTTTCTAACAGAATTTTTGAGGCGAAAAAGAACAGATGCCCATAGGGAGACAGAACTTATCTTTATACTGCAGATGGCTTTGTACACGAAGCCCCCGCTCCCTCTCGCCAGGAGATCCGTGGGAGGGATGCGGAGAAACCAAAGAGCGGGAGGAAGTGGAAACACGGTTTCGCGCCCCGCAACTTGTACTATCGCCGCGGCGGCTTCACATAGCGGGCCAAATCGGCCACCATGGCGCCCGGAGAGTCCGAGTCACCGGAATCGTGGGTTGTCCAACAGGCCTCGGCGCATGGAGGTTTTGTGCCGAGTGCACTCCTCCAAGGCCAGCGCCACCTAGCGAGCATCAGGCGGCCGCTCTCCGCCAAGGCGCCAACCCTCGGCGGACGGCTACCGCCCTGCTGATCCACTGCCATTGCCGTGGCTCTAGCGGCTGCTTCCTGGTCCATCGCGGACTGCTCATCCGCCATCACCGTCTAAAGAGAGGTCGAAGAACTTGAACTGATGCTAGCGCCCTACGGGCGCGCCATCGACGGCGGCGTTTCTCGCTCAACCATTGCGGATCACACCCCTATCAGATTTCTATCCTGCTAGCCGATCAGCTCGAGCTCAGTTCGATTCGAGCGTAGAACGCGGCAAGGAGCGACGCGCAGAGTTTACCTAGGTTCGAACCCCTCGCGGGTAACAGTCCTACTCCTGCCGAGCCTTAGCTCTTTTCCGTGTTGTGGTTGTGTGGAATGCGATTACAGAATGTTTTCAACCCCCCCTCTCCCTTCTCTCTCCTCGTCTTTTATACAAGCCTTGAACTGGCAGAGAGAGCCGAGGGGGTAGGCAAGACAAAGACGCTTAGTACATCGATAAGACGTCGTGGACGGACAGAGAGACGAAAACGTCGCGCCATCGTGCCGAGAGGCGCCGCCACGCAAACTCCGCAAGTGGCTTCGGACTCGTGCGAACACACCGTGAGAGAAAAAGAGGGACCCGCTGCTCCTCTCCCGACACGGTGGCCATCCCGACGACGGTGAACTCTCTCTCACGGTCAATTCTCTGCGCCATAGTGGCGGTTGATCGACTGCAGAGGTCACCGTGGCGGTAATCATCTCTTCATCTGTCTATCCGCGTAATGTCGCATTGAATGCGTCCGCCCTTCGCAGCAGGGAGCCTTTACTCGAAGACTCTTTCGACGCCTCGCCACGCGGACCCCACTGGCGAGAGGGGCCCGGCAGACCGAGGGGCTCGCCACGCACGCTGGGGCCCGGTCGCCGCTCGATGTGGGGCCCGCCGGACGATTGAGGGCTCGCCACACGCTGGGCCTAGTCGCCCGCGACGTGTGGGGCCCGCCTGATCTTGTTGAGAGGCTCGCCACGCTGGGGCACTGTTGCCCGCCTGACGCGTGGGGCCCGTCTGATGCACTCTTGGCCTTTCTTAGGACTCTTCATACCCCGGTATTTATTGTACCGACAAAATTAACTCAGAGTATTTTTCATAGTTATGCTGACGATACTGCTGCTGGAGTATCAGCATAGAGGGATGGAAAGTAAATAGGGTTTTGTCAATTTTTTCTACATCAGTAATCTCCTTATTAAAAATTTTCAATTTATAGATTATCTTATGTAATGCAGAGTTATATGCAGCTATAGATTTAAAATCTTGGGAAAGTAAAAGGCCCCATTCCTTTGTGCTTCGGGTAATATAACTGATCGTTGTTGATCATATCTCTCCTTCAGGGAGTTGCAAAGCACTAAGGGGTCTTCTTCCATCATATATTTAGATTTTAGATCATGATGAATATGATGGTGAAGGTATTGCAATGCTGCATATTTGTAATGTGCCGAAATGGCTGGTGCGTTCTCAATAGGAGCTTCTCAATAGGATGTCTCCATGGGGTTGTATTCTTGGACCTTGGGGTAGCGAGGAACTGGTTCTACCGGCCTGTATTCAAGGGTTGGCGGCGTCCGGAGAGACGGGATTGGCGTTGGAGACCATGGTCGGAAGCGATGGTGCGGCGACAACGGCAGGAGCCTGCGGGGCACCCATGGACGTGCCTCCAGCGCCAGCGGTGGGGGCCTTCGGGGCACCCATGGGTGCGGCATCGGCCTCTAGGGTCGATTTTCCATCATCGACGGCCTCCATGGACGGCGCAGGAAGAAGTTCCGGTGACGGTTTCTTGGGAACCTTGCCGAAGCGACAACGTTCGCGTACATCCTGTGGTACCACGGGAAAGAAGGGAGACTCCCGAATCCTGCTCTCTAGTACGATTCCATCTTCTTCCTCCCAAAGAACAGAGAGGAAATCGGTTCCTACCTTCTCAGGGAAGAGCCGAGTGCCTGCTAACGTGTTTGAATGAGATGTTCTTTATTGATTCTTTGAACCAGTGATTACAATGGGAACCGTTTCCCTTTTTATACAGCGTGAAACATGGCCCTCCTTCTAGTGCCGCAACTCTTCCAAGAATCGCGTCTAATGCATTGCGTCGCAATGGTTGGGGACGAGGCGCTCCCTTTTTCCTGTGCGTTAAACAGAGAGAGACGTTTTCCTTTTTGACCATTAACTTAATTATTTCTTAATTAATGATTAAGGATAATTAATCATGACAGCGATCAGCCCGTAGCAATACGCATGTAACCAGCACAGCATGCAGTCCGTAGCATGCCCATTTTATTTTGTTTTGCTATATCTTTTCAATAGTAACCTATTAACGAACCGATTTCAAAAATGAATTCCTGATATTTTTTCGAACAAAACTAGACTACACTTGTCATATAACTTTCAAAAAAATTAGTTTTGTTTTAAATTTTTGATAATCGATTGTTTGTTTTCATTTTAAAAAAATTTTGTTTTAAATTTATAGTCACTCGATCACCACAAATTTAAACTCCATGCAACTATTTTAAATAACTGTGTAGATAGATAGAGAACTCACTGTACACACTGACTATAGAGTTGTCTTTAGGTGACATGGCAATGCTTTAGAGACATCAGCTGTTTTTAGCATTGTATATGCCTCATAGACAGTTGTTACACAAGTTACTTTTGTATTGTCTATGCAAGTCCATTGACTCGATTGATCTTTTGGTCTTCGGTTTTACCAGCGGTGAATCTAAAGACCGTCTGTGATATTTTATGTCGTAGATTGTTGTTATATATAAAAATTTTAGATCATCTTCAACGGTATCTTTTCTGAGGTTATTTTTTTCGTGGATAGATTCTGATCTCTTGAGATGCTCCAAGAGATACTTTTGGTGATTCTCTTCAGAAGAAATTTTTTCATATATTCCTTTCAAAAAAAATATTTCTCCATTTCCTTCGCAAATGTCTTCGAACTGATGCTATTGAATATGGTGGGGAATGAAGGAAAAGAATATGGGGAAGAAAATGGGAAAGGAAATGGAATGGAATGGAGAGAAAACGATTGAAGATAGTGCTATGTGATACAATATGTCATCATGGAGGAGAGGAGAGACAGCTAGCGTTGGGAGCAACCAGACATATGTATGTGATGGCATGAAACATGTAATTTAATCGAATATGAATGGCAGAGGTTTGTCTACACTTCTCCATTTTCTTTACAATTTTCTTCAAACTGATGTTGTTAAAGATGGTGGGGGGATAAAAGAAAATAATATGAGGGAAGATAATGGGGAAGGGAATGGAATGAAGAGAAAACGATTGGAGATCATCTTATGTCATACCATACGCCATCATGGAGGAGGAGGAGAAACGGCTAGGGTTGGGAGCAACTAGACATATGTATGTGATGACATGAAACATGTAATTTAGTTGAATATGAATGGCAGAAGTTTGTTTGCACCGTCGAAAGAGCCACGGTTGACCATGCACTAATATATCGGGGTGCAAATGCAAAAGTCCAACGGCAGCCAACCACTGCATAAGGACTACGATGCGAGTAAATGGGGACCTTTATGCGAAATCACAAGGCTTAAGGGTTTTTTTTTTGCAAACTTGTCCCCTTGCGGAGGCGCGAACTTGGGCGACTGGATGGTGGCCGGAGAACTAATCGAATGGACAAAAAAATTGAGGTCATGTGGATGGCACGAGCTTGCGTCTATGCGCGCGCCTACATGCGATATATGTTTGGGATAGGAATATGCCCCATTATAATTTTCTTGTTAATATTTTAATAACTTTTAAAATTTCAATGTTATTTAGCCTTATTTGCCAGGTAAAAAAATATTTTCTGCCATGGTGCAAAATCAGTTCCGTCATCCTAGCGAGAGCCGAGAGAGAATGTACTCATAAGACACGATTATAGTTTTTTGTTAGAATTATTGGGGTTTGATGATTCGGTTTGATCGCTTTAACACATCCTCAAGAATGAGACTCGTTTTTTATTGCCCCAACATGGATTTGAAACTGGGTAGTGGGTTTTGCAACCTAGTACCTTACCAGTTACCACCGTAAAGGCAATTCTCAAGTCATAGCCATAGTTGAACAATGAAAATACAAGAACCAATTATATAGTTGAACAATGAAAATACAAGAAGTAATTAATCTTGTACTTTTTCCATCGTGTTGAAAACTGATTTTTTTTCCCCTTATACTCCTCCGTCATGTTGAGAGTTGAATTTTTTTTCTTTATGCTCCCTTCGGTTTGCAAAAGACGTTTTTGCACATCAACATTGTTTCTGAAATACAACTTTGGCCACTAAATTACTAGTACGATGTTCATTTATGGCAAAAATTATGATATTATGACAACATTTTTTTAGACAACTCTCTATATATAATTTTCATATGCACAATCTAAATAGTTTAAAGGATTTCACATAAAAAGTTTCAAAACTTGCATGTATCTTAAATGTCAAAATGCGAACAGAAGGGATATATATATCCAGGAATAAGAAGGGATGTTATTCTTTTTAGAAAGAGCTAGTCTCTCAGATATGAATATCAGAGAGCAAGAGCGACACAATTTATCATTACTCATACAGACTAGCATGCACCCGTATATTCTTATTCGGTGATTCGTTTCACTCGCACACCACAAACACAACTTAATCAGCTGACTCGTACTTAACACAGAAACACACAACACAGACACAACTTTTGACCCATGGACAGTTGGACACACCATATATAGGCCATCTTCGATAGCTCGTTCTGTTCAGTTCTGTTCGGTTCCAACCTGCTGCCCACTACACGTAAACGCATTAATGGCTGAGACTGCGCAACAGGGCAACCAAAACGCAACGAACAGAGCAAAAACGAGCTACCAAACAGGGCCATACTCCTGCACACACTGTCACACACATCAGACTACTTATCAAGCCAAAAAAAATTAAATCTCACACATCACAACACGCAGCAGATGAGCACATGATATGATCATCAAGGACAGTAAAACCAGTAACTGAAACTAACCCCCTCCTCCTCTGAAAACAGATTTAGATGGAGAGAGGGAGACCTGGAAGAAAGGCTTAGCCTTCCCTTGCCGATTAGACTTGCCTTCTTTCTTCTGCACTGCCGAAGCATCCCTGCTCACACACCAACCTCTGGTGCTACTCCCAGAGGAAGGCATGGCAAGCATGCTTAGCTCGCTCGCTCACACTGTCACAGAGCAGTCAGTGTGGCCAAGCAGCAGTAGTGTTCTTCACACCTCTTCTTCCTCTTCCTCGACATCGTCTGCGAGGAGCCCTGCTCAGCTAGGAGCTAGAACATTGGTATGGCTGGCTATGCGTGGCCTCCTCCTTATATAGGCGTGGTTGCAGCGACTGAATTGCTCGAGTCACTATGGTCTATGAGACTTGCTTTTTCTGATAATGTATTTGAGACTTGTTTTTTTTTTTTTTATAATGTCTATGAGACTTGTTAATTGGCAATGAGGGATTCTTTGGCCGTGTTGTGGATTCTCGCATATTTGCGCCACTTATTTTAAGCCACTGGATTCGCTTGCTTTGGTTGCTTTTATGGGTGGCCATTAAGGCCTTAACACTTTGTTTAGCCTAAGTAAGATAGACTCCGATTGGACTCAGTGAGTGGCCTTTCCATGCTAGTGCACAACTGCAGATCCCCTGTGTAACACCTCAAAATTGCTTCAAAAGGGAAAATCGAATTTGAATTCAAATTGATAATGGACATGCTCTCTCTCCCCCTTCTCTCTCTCCGCTCCTTTCCGCTCATTCAGCTAGAGCCTCGGGTAAGCGCGCCACCACCGTTAATGAACGGTCCACCGTTGTTGCCTGCTTGGTCGTTGTGGGCGCGCGCCATGCCCTGCCAAGCCGACACCAGCCACGCCACGGGCCGCCGAACTAAAAAGCAAACCCTAAAATACGCTGGGTGTGTATGCATAGTGTTTTAGAGGGTGGGATAGAGAGTTTGTTGGGATGCTCTAAGCCCTAGCTAGTTCCACCGCACCATGTCACGCTGCTCGATGTGCACGCCCGTCCTATCGCCTCAGCCCATCCGGTGCTGTCGCGTGACCGCTCCTAGCCTCCCATTGCCTCTTAAGCCAAGCCGGTGTCATCCCCGAGTTGTTAAGAATGCACTGTTGTTAAGAATGGTTGCTGACAATGTTGACAGATTGTTTATTTAAGACTAATGAATGATAAAATAATCTAGTTAGGATGGTTTAAATGTCTTTAAAACTAGTTATACGCAAATAAAAAGCGTTTTTTCCTTCCCTTGAAACCCTTATCACTAAATGCATTAGGAGGGATGTTAACTAGCCAGTGTTTGGATGACACTGATCTCACATACTCATACTCTTTTAGATGGAGGTTATGATGTGCACCCACCCCTACAAGTGTCACGAGGAAGATGATCCGAGCTACGACGGCCTTGACGAGGTTTAGGGATCGCTTCAGTCGTTTGCAGAGATGCATAGCCATTGAAAATATTTTTGCTTATCCTTTTGTTTCCCTGACCTGCATAAAGTGTGATGATCCTTTTGTAATGAGGTAGTACATGGTTAGTTGGTCGTACTATTAATGAACCTATGGGATGGAACTATGTTATGTAATATTCAGACTGACATTATCTCTGAACGTATGATATTTGACTATGCATTATGGGCATTATTGATCTAGAAAACAGTGCATGTAAACAGTGGCTCTCTAGTAAATATAATTTGAGGACCGACATCCTGGGATACGGTCGGTGGACACTTGTTGAAGACAGTTATATAAATTTTCACATTGAAGTTGCACGTAATTTTTTTTTCTAAACGTGTAACGATATGCTGCATACAGTGGAATTAGACTACTAGGAACTAAATACCGACTTGTGTGTGTCTCCCCAATGTTCATCATACATCTGTGGGGTAAAAGCTAGAGAGAAGTTTAAGTTTGTGGGGGAAGAGCTAGAGAGAAGTTTAAGTTTTTGGGGAAAATGCTAGAGAGAAGTAACTTGTGTCATTCTTTACAAGTACAGTTCACTTATCTAGCATATTCTTCCGCTGACAGTTTCTCTTAGCCATGAGGGAATTTCGGATGAACTTCCCAAAAATACTAACTGCTATGTCAAATCTAGCTGTGGCCCTAAAAGATCTAGCCATTATTGTCCCTATGGAAGAAGAAAAAAATTTGACTATTTGTCACTCTCAACATGTATAGTTCGCTAAGTATGCCACTTGTGTGTATGACACGTAGGACTATTTGTGTGTATAACAATGGATCAAAGTGGCATTTTAGTAAGGATCACTGTTAAGAGTGGCAAATCGTCGAATCCCTCACGGAAGAAGGGTGGTACGACAACGAGCCTCTGCATGATTCATGCAGTGCAGGACAGCACAGCAACGCAGGAGTACTATCTATAGTGGCACGTACTCTTTTGGAAAGCACCATGCATGAGCTGATGAGCACGTCCCTGCAGGAGCCTCAAGCTCAGAAAGGAAACAAGAAATCAATCAAGCCTGGAATGTGTTTATTTTTTATTTTATGGATCTTTCAGCTTCCAAATTAATGGACTATGCATCACCCACCATCATCCAAAGCTGGACACTACGGTGCGTGCTGAATTAGCGGAGGCGTCGTTTTTCAGTCATCAGGGAGATTCATATCCCATCCCCAGACTGGTCATTGTGAGCTTACACCGAACTCTATCCGAATGTAAAGCAGGGCTTTCCACTGGGTGGAGTTAATTGATGTTTTTGTCATAAAGTAATGATCTTATCTCTTTGTAATCACCTTCAAGTTGCATGGAATGGAGATCATTATTACCACTTCTTCTCATGCTTCTGCATGCCTTTTATCATGGGGGATATGCTTTTTTATGTTGCCAAAGGAGTGAAAGGACAGATCATGCTCAGGAGTCAGGAGCGACATATAACGGGCCTGTTGGTTATCATCTCTACTTTAATTTCGTGAAAGATCAGTAGATGGTGTACTTCTTTCTCAAGAAAAAAAAGGAGACTTGATTATGTGCTTATAATTTAAGGAATTTTTTATATATATTTTCAATCACAAGTTTTGAAAAATATCATCCGACCCCATTGTCATAAACACATAGGGGCCTACTTACTAATGAGACATGGTGGTATATTCTAAAACTTATGAGTTTTTTGAATTCCTCGACACCATCATCCCCATGCTCAAATACGTCTTCATCATCCTCGACGGCAACAACAGCGGTGACGGTGAGCCATTCCATTAACAGTAGTTCCACTGAGTTCTGATTCTGAACGCAGCAGCTGTAACTGAATGTTTGTGCATTCTTGTATCCTTTCTATGGAATGCTGGTGATCCTTGTGCTGACTTACAAGGGGAATGTTTGCGCTGTACTCGCTGATCGCGCTCTTCACCCTCACCATCCTCGTCACGTTCATGGTCATGGGCGATGGAATCTTGACCTCGACAATTTCTGGTAATGCTATTAGTACATTGAGCCATTTCTGTCATATTGAAATGGCAATCAATTTTTTTTTTGCTTGCAAAACCCCACTTTCGTTTCCATAAAACGAAAGCAACAGAGTATCAGTCAAGTGGAAAATGGCAATCAATTTGTCCCAACATTATTTGCATTTGTAAATTTTGATGGTAAGAAGGATATGGTAGTAACATCGAACTTTTTCTGGCTGCAGTCAATTCGCGCCACCTTATGTACATTTGTAGGTTTGATGATTTGCAGAATACTAATGCGTTTTACAAATAGATTCGTTCTTGCAGTGCTGTCTGCGGTGAGTGGAATAAGGGAGAAAGCATCAAGCTTGACTCGATATGAGCAAATTGAACGCTGCCAATGTTCAGATATCAGGAACATGTGAGACTGTTCACAGTGGCGGAGCCAGCCCATGTGAGGAGCCTGGGCCCAGGCTGGCTGGCCCTTGACGCCGCCTGACTGGCCCATCTTAGGATCCATAATTTGCAGCCCAACAGGCACAATCTCTCTCTTGTTAACAGGTCGGGAGCCTGGGCCTGGGCCCAGGGTGGCCGGGCCTTGGCTCCGCCACTAACTGTTCACAGCAGCATCTGATATCAGTGTTGCCGTTTTTGCTACAGTGCAGGTGGTGTGGATGAATTGTGGATCTCGATGGCAATTCTGTTCGTGCTGTTCTCCAAGACGGGCTAACGTAATGGGAAGCGGGGGTTGGTCCAACGCCAGCGATGATGATCCGATGAGATTATATACTAGTGAAAAATTTTGTATTTTTTGTGCAGTTGCGTGTAAATACTAAAAAAATAAAATATAAATATAAATATTATCTAATATGCGTAAGCTTTTGACATGTATATTTTTCATATTTTTATGAATATTTGTTTAAGAAAAGTGTTCTAAAATATAAAGTGGACCAAAACATTTCATAAAAATTAAGGAAAAAATATATGTCAAACCTGTTTCATATTAGATAATATTCATATTTTTATTTTATTTTTTAATATTTATATGCAACTACACAAAAATAATAAAGTTTTTCACTAGATATAATCTCAGTCGTCGGATCAAGATCCGACGGCTGACGCTGGACGTTGGATGGGGGCTGGTCCAACGCCCGTTGGACGGGCCCCACTTCCAACGCAATGACACCTAACGGGCCTCCAAGAAACAGACAGGCCGATGCCCAAGGTTCAACCTGCCCTTGTTGAATATATTATTGGCAAAAAAAACAATTTAGGCATACACCTTTAGGCTTTATTGGGCCCACCAAGAATGCTTACCTGTGTAGGTTCCCGTAGAACGTCGGCGACACCATCTACAAATCCATCCCAAGTTACAAATTTATGTATACAACTAGATGTGTGCCTAGCAGAGCACCAAAGAGACATGCATTGTTCTACGCTATTGTTCTCTAAAATTGTACCAAACTCTCACTTAGCCCTGGAACTTAAAAATTACTTTTTTGGTCCCTTAAAGTTGATTCCGTCTACACCATAGGTCCCGCGCCATGATTTTTTTCTGTTAAGTGTTGAGCTAGACACTACCATCGATATTTTAGGATAAAGGTACACTATTTCACTCTAAAGTTATATGGAAGTTTGATTTAGCCCTCAAAACTTAAAGAGCAGTGGCGGTGGTTGATGGGTGAGTTTTGAGTGGTTGTCGCGATGGAGTTAAGCAACCGCCACACAATGAACAAGAAATTGACGTGACACAAGTAGTGGGCTATTTACGTTGGATTTGCATTATGGGGATATTTTGTAGGAACCAAATGAAAAAGGTATATCGATGATGAGGTTATTTGGTTTGATAGATACTTTATGGACACTTGGTCATTGCTCTGTATTGACGATTTTGTAGAGCAAGTAGGGTATGAAAAAAATAAAGTGATAGCTAAGCATCAGTGATTTTGTGAAGCAAGTAAGGTATGAAAAAAATAAAGTGAAAACTATGGTTTATTGCCCTGGAAGGATAATTGGGTTGAAGAAAAATGATCCAAGGGTTTATAACCTAGAGGAGTATCATACTGATGCACCAAGATGCAATGGATGAGGATGAACGAGGAGACAATCGATATCAGGTTTTAGGGGCTAAGTTATATTTTAGTATAACTTTAAGCTACTTTTATTTACAAAATATCTATGTCAGCGTCTAGCTCATCATTTCACGACAAAAATCATGGTGTGGGACCTGTCATGCAAACATAACAAATTTCAAAGAGGCGATAAAATGATTTCCAAGTTTTGGGGGTTTATGTGAGATTTGCTACACTTTGATGTGGAAAATAGCAATTATCTCTTGTTCTATATACCAAACTGAAATTAAGAAACCGTTTGCAGCGGCGATGTTCTGGGCTTCTGGCCAGCGTTCATTGTGGCCATATTGGCGGCCATCATGCTATCCCTAGGTGCTTCCCGAGTGTGGGGGTGGTGCACACGTGCAGGAAGTACGAGGGGAAGGTGTACATCCCGGCGATGAACCTGCTCATTAGCGGCGCCAGCGGAGCCATCACCATCGACTTCTAGACCACCACCAACATCGGCAGCGTGATGCCGGCCGGCGAGGTGGTGGCGTTGCTGTGGCGGCACGGCGTGCTGTGGGCGGGGTTTAACTTACCGGTATTCAAAATTTACCCGGTGTTAGCGGTAAACATGATATACTGAATGTACCGAGATTATCGGTCCAAATTCAAAATTTTCAAATAAATTTGAATGGATTTGATAACAATTATACATAATCAAGTAATTATCATAAATTTTATATCATAACAATGAAGTAAGACAATATAACAACCGAAAGCACAATATAGTAATTTGTTTCATCAAAGTTAACATAATATTAAGTCAATACTTATAGCACCATACATATATAGTCCATACTCCATAGCAAAATAGAGTCCATAATACATAGAGCATACCATAAATATTGTTTACGCTCCATAGTACAATAAATAGTCTATACAACGAGAATAAGCACACAACCATAACACAATACAGTCTGTAACACACCACGAAGTCCATAGTTCATACAAATATCACAAACATAACCATATCACAAACGCATGACCATATCACAACATAGTTCATAGTCCATATATAGGCAAAAGAAATATGATCTGAAACTATTTCATGGCATCATGCATCAACAAAAGCGCATCATCTTATCGTTCCATGCAGTCTTGCATCACTACAAATATTTACATGTAAATATTTATATTACATTTATTCGTAAAGCCTCTTGACGGGCTTCTTTTTCTTCCTAGTTGACCTTGGACGGATAGGTATAGATTCATTAACATCACCACCTACAATGTAAAATATAAGTATGTGTTGATTTATTTGTAATATATGATATTTGAATTCAGCATATGCAATCGAGTTAAAAACCCAAACCACTAGCTCGACCACCGTATGCTCCTATACCATCACCGCCAATATCATTAACTCAACAATATATAGAATTTGATTAAAACTTACCTCCATCCTCATCATTAGAACTACTATCCCCTGATTCATCATACATAGGGCTACCATGTGAACAATCTGAATCATAATTTTCAAACTCTTCATCTTCGTCCAAACGCCTCTTCTTCTTCATAATATTCTTTTTTATAGCTGCAAGTTCTTCAGGACCTACACGCCGCACGTAACTCCTCTAGCACCAGTGCGCTAGGTGTAGGGGACTCGGGATCATTGTCATCATATTCATCAACAGTAGGCATAGACTCGCTCATTGAATTTCACAACCAGTCCATAATAGGGTTACTTTCATCAAATAAAGTATCATTCATCATCATCATCTATTTCTTGAAAGGTTTTGAAATCAGATTCAAATTGTTGAATCCAGAACTTTAAAAAGTAATGGACAAACACCAATTCATTTAGTTTGTCATAACCTAACTTATTTCTCAATTTGGTGTGGATCAAAGCAAATGTGCTCCAATTTATCTCACACCCACTGGACGACATGCATTGTGAAACAATGCAGATTGCAAGCTGTTGTAATTCTCTAAATTGTCTTCCATATGAATCCCACCAATCGGATACAATTAATTTCACAAAAAACAAGCAACTTGTAAGCAAACATTAATTTCACAAAAGAAAAGGAAAAAAGTATTAAAAAACTTGTAATACCTGCACTAGCAAGTGCAGATCAATGAGTTTCTTCTCCTCCAAATAAGCCTCTCTTTGCACTAAAGAAAGCAAATTCTTCAATTGCACATAAAGCCTTCCGAGACATTTCTGCAATCCTCTTGAGTGCCATTGTCACAACAAATTTGGCACTAGGCCTTTGAACAATGTTTGTTCTATATAATGCTTCGGGATCAAGTGCAGCAGCTATGAAAGTAAAAGTAGCAATATTAAATTTCAGTATTACTAGAAATAGATTTTTGGTTCATACCTGCAAGCATGACAGTGTCATTAAGAAGATCTTGTGTCCTAGGCTAGCACGTATCTCGTCTACCGCACCGCACATAATATTTTTTATAAGAATCCAGATATGGTGTCATTCTTTTGTTGATTAGCAAAGCGCGGCACAACAAAGATTGGTGTGACAATTTTTAACACCAACTCTATCCTATTCCACCATCTCCTATAGGTCATGTGATCATATGTAAAAGCATGGCCTTCTTCATACTTCCAAGCACTATTGCTCTATTCAGGAGAGACCATCCATGCTTTTTAACTTATCTTGCTTGTCCCAAAAACTTTGTAAATAAAAGGAAAATAATACCAAATCTAGTAGCATTCCAACGAATCAATTCTCCCCCTATCTTCTCCTTCATTGTGGCAGAGCCTAAAAATATATATAAAAAAATACAAGTCCAGATGTAAAGTTAAATTAGAAACAAACCACTTATGGATATCTAAGTATGTACATATTTGTTTACCTATTGTGATTGTAGAAGAACCTACATACGCGCTTTGCACTATGCACTACTTCGACAACTTCAATGAGACATGCTATGTCCTTCAACATTAAATTAATAGTGTGAGCTACACATGGTTGCCATGTTATATGTGGATACTTCTCAATAAGTTGCTTGCATGATTTTTTATAATTGGATCCATTATCGATCACAATTTGAACAACAAAGTTTGTCCCAACCTCATCAACAACAACCTCTCTAAGAGCCTTAAAGATAAATTCAGCACTTTGAATTTCACCAGTTGCATCTATAGATTTATAAAAGAACATACAACCATTGCAAAAATCATGAAATTAATAATGCACATCGTGATAGGGTCTGTCCATGAGTCACACATGATGGTCACTCCATATTGCTCCCAATCTTCTCGAAATTGAGCCATGCTGCCATCATCTCCTCATAGTTTATGTGCAAGTATTTGCCATCTATTTCTCTTCCAGATGGGATAGGCACATTACCAAGTTGTTGCGCCAACTTAATGAACGATCGAAAATGAGGGTAGTCCGCTTTCCTTCTAGGAATGTCATTAGCATGAAACCATTTTGCTAATGTTTTCCCAAGCTTTTCCTTTGCACATCCGGCAAGCATAACATCTACCCGTGTCTGTGAAGGTCCCAAACTACGTGTCAAATCTATATCAAAGAAAGATTTGGAATTATGTTTATAGAATAACTCAAGTTTACTTTGGCTATCTGAGCAAATTGCAGCTTTACTTCCACTGCCACTTGTCTTACCAAACGTAAAAACCACTGCCACTTGCCCTCCCTAAACTTGCAGCCCCACGACAACTACCACTCCTGCTTGCCCCACCGAAAGGTGAAGAGCTGCCACCCATTGCAAATTTCTTCAATGACTCTTTTACTGCCATCTTATATTGTCCCTCTTCATCAAGATCAGCCATAGCCATTTCATAATGATGCTCCATAAGCGCTTTCTCAAGACAAAGGTGGCTTTCATTTGTATTTCTTCTCTTTTGTCTCACCAATGCAACTTGATTCAACAATGCCTCCTTGACAATACGTGGAGCTTTGCTGCATGGAGTCACTACAGATGTTCCCTCAAACGGGTTGCACCTCCTCCTCTGTTGCTAGCAGGACAGTAGCCACACTTCCAGCCATTACCCCCATCGAGTCCCATGACTCCATGCTTCTTCAATTGGCCCTTGCAGTTCTATTTATCTCTCTGCAACAGAACACTGCCAGCATAATCCTTGTGTTATAGAATATAATATAATGTTCTAGAATCTTGTAGTCTAGTTGCTGTCCAGAATTGTGTATAGCAAAGTGTCCTAGAATTAGTTGACCTCAAGTGTGTTCGAGAGTCACTTCTCACTAGAGTAACAAATAGGGAACTATATGAATATTCTAGAACTAGCTGGACAAAAAATCCAACCTCTAATATATGTGTATACTTGTACTAAGAGTAAGAGAGAGAGAGAGAACTCCTTTCAGCTTTCACTTGTCACTAGCAAATTCAGCATCACTGCATTGAACTCCAGTGAGTTCTAAAGCTCTCAACCTAGGCTGTTTTCTAACATTTGGCATCAGAGCCTGTGTTAGAAAGAGCTAGAAAGTGAGATGGCTGAGAACAAGCAACGCAGGAGGGAGTCCCGGACTCCATCGCGCGTTGGAGAGTCCAGGACTCCGCCGCGCCAAGTGCGTCGTCGCTCGCCTTCAATAATCCCAACTCGGGGACGAAGGCATCGTGACGGTGGTGCCCATGAAGTTGTTGTGCAGCGGGTGGTCAAGGAGGTGGGTGGCCCGGCCAGTTACCCGATGCTCACGAAGACCAACTACGAGTAGTGGAGTTTGCTGATGAAGGTGATGCTACAAGCTCGAGGCTTGTGGGAGGCAGGGAGACCGGTGAATCTGATTTCCAAGAGGATCACATGGCACTGGAAGCAATATTTCGTGCCGTGCCTCCAGAAATGGTGACTGTGCTTGCCGTCAAGCCAACAGCCAAGGAGGCTTGGGAAGCGATCCGAATGATGCTCATTGGTGGTGATCGAGTCCGGAAAGCCAAGGTGCAACAGCTGAGGAAGGAGTTTGAGGCAATCTCGTTTCGAGAAGGTGAATCCATTGATGATTTCGCGCTCCGCCTCTCCAGCCCTATCACCACACTTGGAACGCTTGAAGAACCGCTTGACGAGTCGAAGGTGGTGGAGAAGTCTCTGCATGTTGTACCTCCAAAGTACGACTAGATTGCTCTCACCATTGAAACTCTACTCGATCTCTCAACATTGTCACTTGAGGAAGTGGTCGGAAGGCTTAAAGCGGTAGAAGATCAGATGGAACTAAGTGAATCGCCAAAGACTGGAGGCCAATTACTCCTTACAGAGGACCAAAGGCTGGCTAGATGGAAGAACAAGCAGCACAGTGAAGGCTCTTCAAGGTCACCCAGAAACAATGGTGACGACTACAGACGCCCCCAAGGGCCTCGAAAGAATGGAAGTGGAGGCGGAAACAATGCAAATGAGGGAACTCGTGACATTTCCCGTGAAAAGTGCCACAATTGTGGTCGCTTTGGCCAATAGGCCGGGGATTGTCGTAAACCAAAGAAGGAGCAGGCACACTTGGCTCACTGTGTAGTTGAAGACGATGAGCCAACTTTGTTGATGGCCCAGTCGGTTGCAGTCTCAAATGCACCAGAGCCAGAGCCCGAATAAATCCATCTGGATGAGACCTATGCATAAGCACTCCTTGGAGCTGAAGAAGCTTATCACCAAGATTGGTATCTTGACACCGGTGCAACATATCACATGGCTGACCGCAGCAATTTTTTCGCTGAGCTTGATCGCAATGTGGTTGGCACCATCATATTTGGAGATGGGTCTGTTGTCAACATTCAAGGCCGTGGAACCATTCTCTTCTCCGGCAAGCATGGTGAACATCGAGCACTCACCAATGTCTACTACATCCCTCAGCTCAAGAATAACATGGTGAGTATTGGACAACTGGATGAGAATGGCTCGAAGGTTTTGATAGAAGATGGTATGCTAAAAATCTGGGATCAGCATCAACGACTTCTTGCCAAGGTGAGTAGGGGAGCAACAGACTCTATATACTGCGACTAGAGGTTGCTAGCCCAAGCTGCCTTGCTGTGCACAAGGATAAATCTTGGCTCTGGCATGCTCATTACGATCACTTGAGTTTTGGAGCTCTTCATCAGTTGGCCAGTAAACGGATGCTGCGTGGACGATCACAGATAAAACATGTGGAGCAGCTTTGTGATACTTGTGTCATCACCAAGCACCGTCGAGCACCATTTCCCTCTAAGGCCATGAACAGAGCACAAGGCCTACTGGATCTTGTTCATAGCAAAATTTGTGGTCCAATTTCACCTCCAACACCCGGTGGTCGTCACTACTTCATTCTACTCGTGGACGATGCTAGCCGCTACATGTGGTTAATGTTGCTAGCAGCCAAGAGCGATGCAGCAACAGCAATAAAAAAGTTTCAGACAGTAGCAGAGGTCGAGTGTGGAAGAAAATGGAAGATTCTCCGCGTTGACAATGGTGGTGAATTCACTTCAATAGAATTCTCACGCCACTGTGAAGATCAAGGAGTACAACGACAATATTCTGCACCTTATACGCCTCAGCGGAATGGTGTGGTTGAGCAATGGAATCAAACGATTGTCGCCACCGCACAAGCATTGTTGAAATAGAGGACGATGCCAGTTGAATTTTAGGGGGAGGCTATAAGTACAGTAGTCTTCTTGCTCAACCGCGCCCCAACAAAAGCACTCAATAGCATGACACCATATGAGGCTTGGCACGGGCGAAAGCCGGTGGTGAGTTTCTTGCGCACTTTTGAATGTTTGGCGTATTTCAAGGATGTACAACCAAATCTGCGCAAGCTTGACGATCGGAGCACCCCAATGGTATCTATTGGATATCAACAAGGCACAGCGGCATACCGATTGCTTGATCCTATCACTCGGCGTGTCCATGTATCTCGGGACGTTATTTTTTACAAAGATGCTGGATGGAACTAGGAGTAAGAAGCAGGTGAAGAAGCTGCACCGATAAACGACTTCAAGGTGGAGTATATGGTTTCTCATATGTACCAGTCGGTGGAGCCAAGTCTTGCTGCAGATTCATCACCAAGTGATAGTCCAATAACACCTCCACATAGGGACTTATCTCCGATCCATACACCAGAATTTGCAACGCCACCATCAAATGATAGCTCCTGCCTAGATGCTCACCATGGGGAGTCTCCAGTGCGTTATCGCACGATGGACAATGTGCTTGGTGGCGCACTTACCCCGCCAGGATTAGCACCACGAGATTTAGAAGATGCAGAGCTGCACTTAGCATACACTGGTGAGCCAACATTATTTGCTGAAGCAAAGCAACACGAGGAATGGCGAGCAGCCATGAAAGAAGAAATGAATTAATTATTGGATAATAAAACATGGGAGTTGGTTGATTTACCTCGTGGACATCAACCAATTGGGCTTAAGTGGGTATTCAAGGTAAAGAAAGATGAAGCTGGGAAGGTGATAAAGCATAAAGCCCGCCTTGTCGCCAAAGGGTTTGTTCAATAGCCGGGGATTGATTTTGAAGAAGTATTTGCCCCGGTCGCACGAATGGATTCTATCCAGCTGTGGTTGGCAATGGTTGCACAAGAAGGATGGCATGTCCATCACATGGACGTGATGACAGCCTTTCTTAATGGCGATCTTCAGGAGGGAGTTTATGTTCAATAGCCGCCAGGCTTTGTTGTTGCAGGTGCAAAAGGAAAGGTGTTGCGACTGCGCAAGGCACTTTATGGCTTACGACAAGCACCTCGTGCATGGAATGCTACACTAAAGGGTCTCGGCTTTGAGCAAAGCAAGTTGGATCATGCAATGTATAGGCGAATGAAAGGTAATGCCTTGTTATTGATTGGAGTATATGTGGATGATTTACTCATTACAAGCTCTTCTATCGACGAGATTGAGCGTTTCAAGAAGGAGATGAATGCAAAATTTAAGATGAGTGATCTTGGTCCTCTCTCCTTCTACCTTGGGCTAGAGATTTAACAAGATGACAGTGGCATCTCATTCTACCAAGCACACTATGCCAAGCGCATCTTGGAACTAGGTGGGATGCAGAATTGCAACCCCGCAGCCACTCCAATGGAGGAGTGGCTCAAGCTTAGCCGCAACAGTACTGCACCAGAGGTGGATGCTACACATTTTCGACGATTGATTGGGAGTCTACGATATCTGGCCCATACATGACCAGATCTGGCCTTTGCAGTCGGTTATGTGAGTAGATTCATGGAACGGCCCACTGAAGAGCACATGGTGGTTGTAATGCAAATCCTCCATTACATCGCAAACACGATTAATTATGAGTTGTGCTATGAGCGAAGAACAACAGAAGCACGATTGATTGGCTACAACGATAGCGATCTTGCCGGTGATATTGACACAAGGAAGTGCACAACTGGAATGATATTCTTCTATGGGTCAAGTTTGGTGAGTTGGCAGTCAATCAAGCTAAGGGTTGTGGCTCTGTCATCCTGTGAAGCAGTGTATATCGCTGCCTCATCCACTGCCACACAAGGAATTTGGTTATTTCGATTACTTGGAGAACTTCAAGGAAAGGAAGTGGAAACCTTTGAGCTAAACATAGACAACAAGTCTGCTTTGGCTTTAAGCCATAATCCCGTTTTCCATAAGAGGAGAAAACACATTGACATTCGCTATCACTTCATACGGGAGCAGATGGAGAATGGGAACATCAATGCTAGTTTCATTGGCACTAAAGATCAGCTAGCTGATATCTAAACAAAGGCACTTGGACGAGTCAAATTCCAAGACCTTCGTAAAAGAAGAGGGGTAACTGGCATAGGTGAAAAGAATTGCCAGCATAATCCTTGTGTTATAAAATATTATAGAATGTTCTAGAATCTTGTAGTCCAATTGTTGTCCCGAATTGTGTACAGCAAAGTGTCCTAGAATTAGTTGACCGCTAGTGTGTTCTAGAGTCATTTCTCACTAGAGTAACAAATAGGGAACTATATGAATATTCTAGAACTAGCTGGGCTAAAGATCCTAACCTCTATATATATGTGTGTATACTTGTACTAAGAGTAAGAGAGAGAACTCCTTTCAGCTTTCATTTGTCACTAGCAAATTCAGTATCACTGCATTGAACTCCAATGAGTTGTAAAGCTCTCAACCTGGGCTGTTTTATAACAAACACATCAAAAACAATTACAAATTACAAAACATGGGTAGTCATAAAAAAATTTAAGTAAAAGGGTTTAGAAAATACTAAATGGACAACTAACTTTCTTTCCACTGGACTTGTCACTAAATCTGTAGTGACAACACTTGTCTTCCCAGCCACACTAGTTTTCTTTCCACTGGACGACCCACCACTGTCAGTTGCAATGGCAACTACCTTCCCTTTGCCTTTACTTGCACCTTTTCCCCTCTCCATTTATTGGGCAATCTACATGGCAGTTAGCAAAAGTATGAATGATCTGGACATATTTCTTCCTCAGATCTAAACAATAATTTTAGTAAAATGCAATAATGGAAGTATGGAACAAGCAGTACTCGCTAAAAATTATCATCGCAATTAGTGTTGATTAAAATACGCACTAGAAGTACTCAACTCAACAATCAATACTCACTAATAATACTCACTGGAATTATTATTCATTGGAATACTCACTAAAAATACTCTATGAAAATATTCACTAAAAATACTAACTGCAAAGTGCATTCAAGCAATCCATTCATAGTATATGCAAACAATCAAGAACGAATCAAGCTATCAGTTAAATTCACAGCATACTCACTGCCACTAGTGTACGGTGCACCTTGCGGTGCTTCTGGTCAGACCGTTGGAGGGAAGGAAAGGAGAGCCAGCGACCAACCTACCAAGAATCCAACAGCTCGAGGACATGAAGATCTCGAGGAGGTGGAAGTAGGCTTCCACACTTCACGACCACGGTGGCAATGGCGCAACCATAGAGGGGACCCACTGGAGGAGAGACACGGGACCACGAGAGAGGGGAGAGTGCTCCGACGAGGGCGGCGAGCCGACGGGAATGAGCGACGAGCTAGTGGGACTCGGGAAAGGCCTATGGTGGCTGCGTCGTGAGAGAGAGAGGGAGAAAATTTGGGGATTTTTGATTTAGTGTTTCTTTCTCATGCGCAGAGCATGGATATGGGCTCCATGCGGCAGCTGACAGCCATTTGGGTCAAAAGCGTGCGCTGGATTTTCGAACTGGGCCAAAATTTTTGGCCGGCATGTGTTTTTACCGGGTCCTTACCGGTAATGGCGGTAAACCCAGTATACCGATGCATACCGGCCGGTAGGGGTCGGGCTACTCTACTCGGAGGCTCGGAGCTTGTGCAAGGCATGAGGGCATCCTGCTGGTGTTGCGCCGCCTCGTCGACAAGATCCCCTTCGTGTCCATGCACGCCGTCTTCGTCTTCATGTCCGTACGTCAAGCACCTCCCCGTCCGTTCGTCTTCCGGCGGGTCGGCCCGACGGCCGGTGGCCGGCGCACCATCGCGTGTTCCGCTGTGTCGTGCGCTAATACAACTACACCCGAGTCGCTCGAGGGCGCCGGGGAGTTCGCTGCCTTCCTCCTTGGCCGCCTCAAGGTGTTCGTCAAGGAGGAGCCCGCCTTCTCCCGCCGGAGCGCCGGCTCCGGCGATGAGGATGACGCGGCTAGCAATCACGGCGACGGCGACGATGGCAGGCAACGGCGGAGGAGGAGAGGCGGCTCATGGACGTGGAGGTGAAACGCGAGGTGGTGAGCGTGATGGGCGAGGCGGACGTGACGGCGGCGGTGGGATTGTCGGTGGTGTTGAAGAGGGTGGTGGTGAACTACGTAAACACCTTCCTGAGGAAGAACCTTAGGGAGGAGCACAAGTCCCAAGGACCAGCCGCTCAAGATCGGGATCACCTACGATAGCAAACACGTACTGACGTACAGCACCTTCTCCATCTCGATCTCCTCTGGTTTCTAGGGCTTGGTTTCCACTGATTGTTGTTAGAGTGATATCCGTGCTATTAGAGCATGAGCAGCAGGCCCCCTATCAAAGGTCTGCATTTCAAATTTGTTTGAATTCGTTGTGCTGTATCAAGGTCCTTCTCTCTGCTTTTGTTTAAATTTTTCACCCGTGGTACTGTAGCTACAGTAATTTCGGAGGTGTGCTAGGGATGCTCTTAGCAAAATGGAACAGTGTTAACTTGTGCACATACCGGCCACTTGGCACTTGCATTGCTGATCGTGCTTTGTTAGTTTGATTAATTAGCACTAAGGTGACTTTGGAGAAGGATCGTCGCGCGTGAAGCTATATACGTATTATCCGGTAAAACCAAAAGTTAGAGTAAAATGCATCGGCGGCCCTCGAACTTGGCAGGGGGTGTCATTTCGGTCCCCGAACTCAAAAAATCAGCTATTCGGGTCCTTGAACTTGGCACGGGGTGTCATTCAGGTCCCTAAACTTGGCAGGGGGTGTCATCCAGGTCCCCAAACTCAAAAAAATTTAGAAAAAAATCATTAAAAATCTAAAAAAAATAAGAAAAAACATATAAATTTTAGAAAGTCATTAAAACATTCAAAAACAAGTATACAATATTTAGAAATATCATAAAAACAGAAAAAAAAACTTATAAAACTATGGGAAGATCATAAAAACATAAAATCATAAAAAAATTGAATGAAAAATCTTTCATGATCTTTCAAGATTTTTCATTCAAAATCATAAAACCTTGCTACGATTTTTCATAAAAATGTTATTAGTTCAAAAGATCATTTTCTTTAAAATGATCTTTTATGATTTTGAAAATCGTGGCAGGGGTTTTCTGATTTTGAAAATCATAAGCGTCTTTTATGATTTTTGAAAATCATTTTTTTTAAAACATTAAAAATATACAAAATTTTAAAAAATATACAAAATTTTGTAACTTTTTTAATGTTTTAAGAGTATAATGCAAAATTTTACTATGCAAAAATTAGGATAAATGTTACGTTAAAGGTCCGCGCTTCAACGCATCGGGTTCACATGCTATTACAGGACACCCTTTCCACAGTTTGCTCACATCGACAGTGAATAAGCGACGGTAATGAATCACCTTGTTTCTAAGAACTAGCTGTGATAAGTATCTATCACTACCGGTTCATGTTACGAATCGATATTGATAGTATGTATGTCATTAACAGTTTATGAATCGAATTGATAGTGATAATATATAGCCTTGTTTGTTTCAGATTAAATTAAATTAAATTAAAATTTGGTATTTTTGTATAAGCCAAATGATGTAATGTTTTGTAGTCATTCTTATGGGGTTTTAAATAGTACTCCTTAAAGTTTGTAAAATATTTTTTCATAATTTTTTAAACTCGTTAAAATGTATTTTGAAAGGGTCACAAATTTGCTACAGTAAAACACAACTCTACATTAATCTGAAACAAACAAGGCCCATACGTACATCACTATAAGTTTTAATTATGACACCCACCAATAGAGCTGGGGAAATGGGCCGTGCCAAACAGGCCAGCCCGGGCACGGCCTGAAAAAACAGGCCCACGGCCCAGCACGGCACGGAATTTGATGGGTTGGGCCGGCACGGCCCGAAATGGCGTGCCGGGCCGAGCGTGGAAACCAGACACAACGTGCTGCCCGGCCCGGCCCGACTGTACGGGCCGTGCTTGGGCCGGCCCGGCCCGAAATAAGGCACGAGTCAGTATTTTATGTTTTTTGTGGTCTTCTATTGCTCGGATAAATTTATATTCAATACAAAAGTTGTAGATAATGTCGAGATGCATCTTTTTCATGTAGACAAGTTTTTCATTTGAGCAATGTATGATTTATAAAAAATATTTTTGTCGCTGCCAGCTTTCGGGCCGACGGCACCGTCCTCGGTAATTCACCATTTTTGAGGTATTATGTTGCTCGGATAAATTTGGGTTGAACACAAAAGTTGTAGCTAATTTCGAGACGCATCTTTTTTTGTATAAACAACTTTTTCATTTGAGCAACGTATGAATTTCTAAAAAATCATTTTGCCAGCTGTTTTGTTATTCGTGCCGTGCTTTTGGGCCATGCCGGGCCTACATTTTGGCACTCCGTGCCGGCCTTACATGGCCCGAAGTGCTGACCGGGCCATGCCGGCCCGTTTTGCTCCGGCCCGAGGCACGACGGGCCCGGGCCGGGTCAGCATGGCACGGCCCAACTCCCACCGCTACCCACCAATAGTAATCATATGTATGTCACTCCCACTTTGCACCATGAACCCACACATCAGAATTTAGATACAGAATAGCGGGGCGTCATTTCATCACTCATTTCAAGCACAAGCACAACATCATTTCATATGAATTCGCAGTGTCAAATCAAAATTCATATGAACCAAAAAAATTTCCATACATCAAAATTCATTTTGAACATAAAATAACAAATCGAAGTACAAACAAATACAAAGCCTCACCATGCTCTGATCCTCAACATGACAACATTGATCCCCGCTTGATTCGGCTAACATCCAATAAAGCACAGAAGTCCGATTGATTTTCCATCATATGAAAAAAGCATAAATTATAGAGTCAGAAGTTGTATGGTATTAGCCATTGACTTTACTGACTATTGGAAGTTGTAGAGCCTCGTCGTCTTTCGATTTGACCCATTGGTCTCGAAAGCTGGAGCGCCTCGACATGTTTTGACACACCGATCGAAATTGAAAGTTGCACAGCCGCCGACACATTACCCATCTTGTTAATAGCAGCTGTAACGTAGCCGGCCAATTCTTCTCCAACTTCTCTTCCTCCTCCTTCTTTGACTTCTCCACGTGTTGTCCTCTTCCTCTTTCTATGTCATATCTTAACCCATATATTTTTTTTCTAATAGGCACTACAGAAATCAAAAACAGTGTCGGCGGCTAAAGTCGCCGACAAAGATAACAATACCGTTGACATAAATGTTTGTCGGCGGCTGGCCGCCGACACTGCTCCGCCGACGTTGCTTCGACGACACAGGCTAACTTTGTCGGCGGCCTCGCCGATAAAAATGCATCCAAGGCTTGTCACCTGGGTTCATTCTATGTCGGCGGCCAAACAGCCGACCACACAAGATCCCCATGACGGAACGCGCCGGGTGACGGCGCTCTGGCTAGTGGACCCCACATTCGAATGATGGGCCGGCGCGTGGCATATCAATCTGGTCGGTTTTTAGGATGGCCGCCGACACAGATCCATCAAGGCGGGCTCCCAGGTTTGCCTTGTGTTATCGGCTTGTGATTATACCGCCGACAAAACTTAGAGCTATGTTGGCGGTTTTATTTATACCGTCGGCATTAGTTATGTTTCGTGGACGTGCCTGGATAGAGCAGTGTGGTCGGCTATGGTCTAGGCCGACGACATAGATAGTTTTTCAGAAATAAAAGTTTTTGGTCATTGTTAATAAATTTCATCTTCAACCGGCAAAATAACCCAATTTACCCCATATATTCATTCCCCCAATTCACGCGATGACATACACACATAATTAAGTGCACAATATCACATTTTAGACCACAAACACATCCACATCATTTGAAAACATGAAATTATCGATAAATAACGACAAAGCTCATCTCAAGCTTCAGAAATATATCGCAAGTCACGAACGGTACAAAGTAGAAAATTACAAAGTCAGAAAAGCATTTCTATGGGTTTTGCAAACCGCCACCTAGGTCGGGATCTGGGTTAAGCAAATCCGTCACGAATTGCTCTATTGGAGACGACCTTGTGGCGCTGTCGTCACCACCCTGCGGTGCAATCATCGCAGGCGTAGCCAAACCGAACATCTGTAAGAGTTGAGAAAACAATGAATTTGTGTATTGTTATGAATTTGTTGTGAAAAATGGTTTAAATGCATTACTCCTGGAGAAGCTGCGGGCGCAGGTGGATACTGAACCATAGGGAACCAATGCGGCGGCACGAACGGGGAAGTGTGCCGGCTTGTGTCATCGGGGCCCCCGACGTCGGCGTGAAGACAAGAGGCGGCGTAGAAGGCATCTGTGCCTGACTGGAGGAGCCCGCCACCGAGAACACCTGCGGATATAATATTTTAGCTTGTCAAATCAGAAATGACAACCTAGCTAGCTAGCAGGCTATACGATCTTAATTACATTTTGCATGTATTGCATCATGTACAAGTTCTATTCTTGTATGGCCTGCATCTGCCGGTTGTTCTCCTCTTGCTCCGCCTTCCACCGCAGCTCGTCCGCCTCCCTCTGTTGTTTCTACTCCGCGATAAGTTTGTTCTGGGCGTCTAGCTGGGCACGAGCGGAAGCTGAGGCGGACTGTCGACATGCCCTGACCTCGGGCTTGTAAGAGTCGGGCGGCACGATGGCGTTCATGACGCCGTACCTACCATGAGCCCTCCCACCAAACTCGTCGTATAAGAGAACAGGGTCAGCTGGCATGTTGTTGGGGTCATAGTCGGCACCGTGCTTTTCCCTCATGGCCGCATTATAGATATCCTGCGAACAAATTAGATATATGGGGATTACTTCGAAAATGCTCAAAATAGGTGTAGAGAAGCGAATAGAGATAGCCACTTACAAGCTTCTCCTAGGCAGCCGGCGGCATCGGTGGTTGTGTGCCGTCTGGCCGAACACGGGGCGTGTGTGCAATCCTCCACACGGCGATTCCCAAGGGCTCAAGTCCCGTCTCGTGCTCCTATATGAAATCAAATAGTGATATATTTACTAATGATGTTCTTGAAGTTTATATTATTGTAGCTAGAAAAGATAAGTGTACTTATGAGGTCTCGTGCGATGTGACCCATGCCGAGCCTCCAAGGTAGGTGGAGCAGATTTCAGGGTTGGCATCCCTATTGCCCCTATTTCGTTTAGACATCTGGATCCAGTCCGATGATTCCCACATCAAGCATAGGTCCCTCCAGGCGCGTGGGCACTTGTCCATCCAGTCTAGACGGTAATCAATATATCGCTTACGCCGAGGTACTCCAAAGATCGCCTTCCTCGACATCCGTCGGCCCTCTTCTTGTGGTGCTTGATCACGATCCAAGCGGCCACCTTATGGCGTCCTTGACCTTCTTTGTCGTCATTCTGTTGAGGACATGGCGACAGAACTCGTAGTCCTCTACGGTCGCGTCAGAGGATAGCTGATACCACGCCTGAAACAAAACAAATAAATGATCATATACATGCAGTCATGAATTTAGAAACACAAAAACACCTGTAGGAAATTTAGCACTATACCCAGAACTCTTCGATGACGGCATCGGCCACAGTATCTCCCTCCCCGTCACGCACGAGGTAGTAGTCGCTCCAACTCAGCGCAGGGCGTTTGTTGCCATGGCCCTCGCCCACTCGCCCGGGTAGAACTGCCTGAGGAGCACCCCTAGCTGCTTTCCTGGCTCCTACGGGCCCTTGTTTAGGCAAACCAAGCCACTGCACGTATAGTTATCAATTGAATTTAAAACACGTGTTTAGAAAGTTTATGTTTAACAATTTAAGACATCGAATTGAAAACTTTTGGTTAGCACATATACCTCTCCCCAGGGGCAACCTGTATCTCTATCCTCTGTGATGGATCTACGGGGGCTTTTGACATTTTATTTCGCCCCCGGCGTCTCTTGGAGCTCGAGGACTCGGCTCTAGAGGACAAGGGCGCCGGCTCCCACTCATCATCCCCATCCTCATCACTCTCATCCAACCGGGCATTAGAAAATATTGTCCTCCAGTCCTCATCCTCCTCCTCCCCCTCATCCTCCCCCTCCCCCTCATCGTCACTCTCCTCGGAGTCGAACTCCTCCTCATAGCCCTCCGGCACACCCGCCGACACCTCGTCCGACGCCAACTCCCCCCTCCTCCTCCTCCGACACCAGCTCCCCCTCCCCCTCCATGTCCTCTCTCCTCCACATGCTCATCCATCGACCCGACCATGAAGTTGGGGCCAACTCCTCACCTGACCCTCCTGATGATCAGTGGCCACCACCTCGTCCGATGTGCTGTGCTCCCGACTCCTCCTGCCTCATCGCCCAAAGAGCTTTTGTGCCGTTCCCACTAACCTGTTCAATGGTCCTGTCATCCTGCACAAATCAAACAAAAATGACAAAATTGAATAACACAAAATAAGTGAATATGAAAGTAAATGACGCAAAATAAATGTATATGTCATAGAAACCTAAAATTCCTCGGCTTCATCTTCCTCTTTCTCGTATTCTTCCCCTTCCTCCACATCCTCCTCTTCGGTTTCTTCTACCTCGTATTCTTCTCCTTCCTCTACCTCTTCCTCTTCTTCTTCCTCGTATTCTTCCCCTTCCCCTTCCTCTACCTCTTCCTCTTCTGCTTTCTCTTCCCCTTCGTCTTCTTCTACTTCATCTTTCGTTTGTTGTATCACATCACCAATATCGATGTACAACTCTCCTAACAACTCTCGTTCTTGAAATGGCTCCATATCTTGTTGAGACTCGTAGTCTTCTTCCTTAAGGTTGGGCAATCCACCAAATGGATGACATTTATGTACAATCCACCAATTTTTGTAATCTGCGTAAGCGTATGGCAGATAGAACACCAGCTCGACTTGTTCGTGATAGAATAAAAATGTCAGGCTTTTGATACAATTTCTTATGATTTATTTCAACTAGTCCTAGTTCAGGAGTGCGCCGCACCCCACACTTAGGATCGAACCATCTGCACCGAAACAATACGAGCGAGAGATCGTTGTTACCTTCATAAAATATTTTCACTATCTCCTTAATAATCCCATAATACTCTATGTCTAGACCATCAAAGTCAGTTATGACATAACTAACGACGCCGCTATTAACCGTGCTTGCATTTGGGCGAGAAGACTCATCTGCTTCAGATCAAAAACGATATTCATGGCAATCATAGCATTCATGAATCTTAATTCTACGACTGCATCCACGTGACATTTGTCGAAGATCGTTATGCACGCTGGAATGTTTTTGACACTTCACAACCATAACAACGTCAAAAATTCATTAAAACTTACGTAATAATGGAATTGTGTTGTATAAGGTCCATGGAATAGAAACTTACGTGGTAATGGAACCATGTTAGAAAATTTGGATGGTCTTGTCCACGCCCTCGTCGTTTGAGCTTGTTAATTTGTTCGCCCGATGGTTCACCTGGTCTACCCCACTCATCTTTAATAAGCTGACTATAAGATCAGGTGATTCATTTTGTTATTAATGGAATAAGCAATGATTTATAATTTAATTAAGAAATGTATTAACTTACTCTATGTACACCTTCATTTCATTAATGTTGTCGTACACGTACAGTTGTATCATAATTTTTTCCGCTTCATCCAGGTCACGTGTTGTGCTTTTGCCAACGTTACGTTCAGCTTGGTCATGGAACACTTCAATGCTAGAACGAATTTTATGATGTGCCTTCTTATATCTCAGTTGTGCCACATGGACCTTATTCCTTGTCGCAAAATACTTGTCCGTGAAATAGGCGATTTTCTGAGTTAGCCAAGTTTCGGCAATACTTCCTTCGACTCGTGCTTTGTTCTTCACATTTGCTCTAAGATTTTTTATCATCCGTTGAACAGGATACATCCACCTGAACTATGCCGGCCCCCCAACTTTCGCTTCATATGGCAAATCGACTAATAGATGTTGCATGTAATTGAAAAACCCAGGAACATAAATCTTCTCGAGTTTTGTCACAAGCACAACAATATCCTTCTCCAATTTCTCCATCCTCGATACAGATATCTCTTTTGCACACAACTCTCGATAGAAGAAGCTCAGCTCTGACAGTGTTCTCCAAATAACGTCGTCAACATATCCACGCCAGACAGCCGGAAACAGTCGTTCTATAAAGACTTTGTAGTCGTGGGCCTTCATTCCATTTAACTTGCATTGGTCCATACTAACGGCATGACGAAGGCTACCCGCATAACCATCTGGGAATTTAACTTTTTCCTTAATCCAAACTAGAATCTCTCTTATTTGCCCACGTGTGAGGCAGTATTTTGCCCTAGTCTTCATCCCCTTCTCGTCGAGGTTCATTTCTGGACGATCACATATTAAAGCACAGTCTAATTGAGCTTTTTTGTTATCTCTTGTTTTTATGGGATGTCCCAGTTTGTGTTGATGATTGCCTCACACATATTTTTCTCTTGATGCATCAGGTCGAGGTTGTGAGGCTGCTTCAGGTATGTTGCTTACGGAAGGTTATAAATGATGCACTTATGGGTCCAATGGTGCTCCTCACCATACGCATCCTCCTAGCCCTTTTTTGTCAAATCTTCATGCCAAACAATGATATCCTTGACCTCGAACCGTTCTGGTGGTCTCTGTTTCGTCATAGTCTTTTCTTTACGAAATGCATTTCTTTGCCTTCTAAATGGATGGTTCGGCTCAAGAAAACAACGGTGACAGTCGAACCAACAAGCCTTACCACCTTTTTTAAGTACGAATGCATCAGTGTTACACAAGCATTTTGGGCACTACAACTTTTCATGCGTGCTCCACCCCGAGAACATGCCATAAGCCGAAAAATCGTGTATTGACCACAAGTATGCGGCTCGCATTCTAAAGTTCTGACCCTTGTAGCTATCATGTGTCATGACTCCTTTACTCCACAGGTCACTGAACTCTTCTACCAGGGGTTGCATGAACAAATCTAAATTTTTTCCAGAAGACTTAGGTGCAGGTATGATAACACAAAGGAACATATACTCTTCTTTCAAACAGAGTTGCAGCGGTAGATTGTATGGGATAGCAAATACCGGCCAACACGAGTATGGGTGTGAGGTCATATTGAATGGCATGAACCCGTCAGTGGAAAGTCCGATGCGAACATTTCTTGGCTCAGCTGCAAACTCAGGGTGTAGATGATCAAAATGCCTTCAGGCTTGTGCATCTGATGGATGAATCATTACACCCTCCTTTCTACTTTTCCCCTCTTTGTGCCACCTCATGTGCCTAGCCGTGGACTTCGACATGTAGAATCGTTGCAAGCGTTGAGAGATCGGAAAGAAACAAAAGATTTTATGAGCCACTATCGTTTGTCTAATTACACCATCTTGTCCTTTAACTTCCACGTAACGACTCTCACCGCAATATTTACAATGAGTCAGTCCAGAATCAGCCTTTCGGTAAAGCATGCAGAATTTTGAGCAATAATCTATCCTCTCGCACGTCATGCCTAACACACTAAGAAGTTTCTTCGACTTGTACAGATTTGGAGTCATTCTGTGTCCAGTCGGAAGTAGGCTATCAACCAATTTGCAAAGGTCGTTGAAGCAATTTCCGGAGAGGTTGTATTTGGTTTTCACGGCCATTAGACGCGACACCGCCGAGAGCACGGTCACATCGGTATGCTCATGCAACGGCTTCTTGGCAGAATCAAGAAGCTTCTCGAATTGTTGGGCAAGTGGTTCGGACTCTTCCTCGGGGGAGAGATCATAAGCCCTACCCACATCATCCGTGAGCTCGTCCAATCTGTCCACCTCAACCTCATCGTAACCCTCTCCAAAATCCACAGGGCTACACATCGGCGCTGGACGTTTTCTCTCACCATGATATACCCATTCAAAATAGTTTGGTTTAAAACCATGCCTACAGAGGTGTTCGCTAATATCCCTCTTGGACCACTTTTCGGTATTTGAGCAAACAGCGCAGGGACAACGCACAAGCGCTGCATTAGGGTCAGAGAATCTTCCGAAAGAATCTTCCACGAATGCCTCTACTTTGTCGAACCACTCATCCGTGTGCCGACCAAACTTCTTCCATTCATCGTACATCCACCGTCGATCTTCCATCGTTTACTATATAACGTTCATGCATATATAATAGTTCAGTTTTAAATGGTTAACGGTTTAAGCCTAACTAAATATGAGGGCTTACCCACCTACGGATGTGCGTTTGAATACGGTAGTCACGGCACAATGGTGTACGGGTCGGAATTCCGGCAGAATAACCCCGCAATCCACCCAGTGCAACGATGGGTACGAAGTACCGCTTATGTTATGCACCAGGAGAATGATAGGGTTATTCTGCAGAAATTCCAACCCGTACACCCCGTGCCCACGACCGCCGTACTCAAACGCACATCCGTAGGCTATCCAAAACGTGGACAGCTCGGAAGCACAAAAAATTTCATAATGGAACACAACGAATCACCGTCTGAGTTCCGTATGAAATTATAGAGCGCTTCCGAACGGGTTACATATGGCTATGTTTAGGATACATCATAATAACAAGGTAGAATCACTAATCGACGCCTTACTAATAACAGTATTAGCATATTTAATTAAAACTACTAATGTCGTCGGCAAAGAAATACGAATAAGATAGTTACCATATTAAATTTTATAGTCATGAGAGTTAGGTCATACCTCCACGATGTGTGAACACATTGTGACAAAAACGACCGAAGGGCGGCGAGTGACGGCCAGACGTAGTGACCCGCACTATAGCCGGGGTAGTGGCCGGGGGTGGACGGCCATCGGAGGCGGCCGGGGTAGTGGCCGGGGGTAGACGGCCACCGGGGGCGGCCAGGGTAGTGGCCGGGCCGGCACAAGTGGGGAAGGAGGCGCTGGTGGTACGGGGGCGGGCGCTGGCGGTCAGGGGCGTGGGGCAGCCGTGGCAGAAGGGTGGCGGCGGCGGCGGCGCGGGAGTGGAGGCGGGGAGGAAGCGGCGGCGGGGTGGAGGCGGGCGGCGGGAATGCAGGGCGGGAGGGAGGGCAGGCGCGCTGGTCGCTGGAGCCGGCGGACGCTGTGGAGGGCGTCGGCTTGCGCGCTGCTGGGCGGGCGGGCGGCGGCGGGACCGGGAACAAGTAAGCGGGCCAGCGCGGCGGTTGATGCGGCGTTGCCGAGCGCGGAGGCCGCAGGGCGGCGGAGCATCGAGAGCGGCGGCGACGGGCCGGCCGGGCGACGCGAGGGCCGAGAGACCGCATGGGGCGATGGTCGGCGGCGGCGGCGGAGGCATCGCGGTTTAGATCTCGCTCAGGCGCTTAGGTCCAAGACTTAGCACACAAGTCATCTCTTTTTTTAAAACATTACCAGTGTCAGCAGCAAGGCTAGGACGCCAACACTGCTTGATAAAACCCCGGCTCACAGCTGGGCAAGGCCCACAAGACAGTGGCATAGAGTTATGTGCGCGGGTACTATTTGCCCGCCCACATAGACAACCTATGTCGGCGGCATAATAGTAGCCGACCACATAGACAACCTATGTCGGCGGCCTAAACTTAGCAGACCACATAGATGTCGCGCACCCGCCGCTTTCTGGCCCGCCCTCGGCTTGATCCGAAGAATTGCTTTGTGCAAAGTTAGGGTTTAGAGCATGCCCAACACAAAACAAATCAATCCACGAGGTTTTCCTGCCCTTCCGTATACTTTCGGCATAAGTTCATTCCCAACCCGAACATGATGCCCGTTACGAAACTGATACAATCTCAGCGTTACAAAGGGATTGTGTGTCCAAAGTGCAACACAGGGCATCACAACCATATGGAATGATTTGTTATTGATTGTGCATGCCCTAAAACCTTATGTTGCACAAAACAATGCCTCGGATCGAGCGGAGGGAGGGTCGGAATGGGAAGAGGAATGGGTCTGTGTGGTCGGCATATACTTTGGCCGCCGACATAGACTACGTAACCGGTACTTTCCTTAGAGTGGCCCACAAGTCAGTAGCATAAAGTAGTGTCGGCGGTTTCGGATAGGCCGCCTAAATAGATAATTTTTATCGGCGGTTTTTTTATTAGCTGACCACATAGCTCCTGGCTGCCCTACCCGCGAGTTGTCCCTTGTTGGCCCCACATGGCAGAGACATCCACTTTTCTACTAAACTTAACCGCAACTGTTCGGGACGTTAAGGTACCGTCAATGCGAGATACAATGTGGTCGGCCTTTATAGGGCCGACGACATAGACCTCTTTGGCGGGCTTGAAAATTCAAATTTACGGACGCGCGCAGTATTGATTGGGTGTATTGTCGACGGTTTTAGTTAGCCCGACAACATAGCCAGCCGTGATGTTCCTTTGTGGGCGGGTTTGTCGTTTGCTGCCGACATTGTTATGTCGTCAGGATTTTAGCTGCCGACACTGAGTTTCCTGCCGCCGACACTGATTCCGTTTCCTGTAGTGAGGTCGATTCGAATATGGATATAACCGAATATTATTTTTCGGATTCAAATTGGGTTTTAAACGAATCTGGGCTCGGATCGGGCACAAATTTCCCATCCCATTTGTAAACCAATCCTTAGCGTCTGTTTCTATACCATCGTAGAATAGCAGGCATTGATGCAACCTATTCATTTGTGGTGGCTCAAAATTGGCATAGATAACCCAACACTACAGGAATCGCCCACAGAGTTGACTGCAAATTTATGTCTCGACGGCCAAATACATACCGTCGATACACGTTGCTTAGTATCGACGGCCAAAAAGTAACCGTCGACACTGATGTCTCTCTCGACGGTCTATACACATGCCGTCGAGAGAGCATCGAGGATGTCCTGCGGAGCCAACCGCGTCGTAACGGCGTCTACATCTCTCGACGGCTGTACGTTAAACCGTGGACACATTATGCTGTTTCGATGGCCAATGCCTAGCCGTCGAAACTACGTAGTATGAAAACAATTTAATTTGTGCTGTTTTTTTAGTTTTATTGTGATTTAAATTTTGTTTCAAATTTCTTTGAGTTTTGTTATGATGATTACTTAAATACTATGAATGTCGTGTGTGATGATATGTTTTTTGCTATACTATAAAATTCAAACGCATGTTTATTGATAATGGAAACGGATGAAATAATAAACGTTTACTGTAAATTCTTCTAAGATCTTCGATTTACAAAGGAGTCATCGCCATGTTAGCTTTAAATTTTTTGAATTTTTTCTATACTTGTAATTTTACGTAGGAAACATCAAGGTGTGGTGTGATGATTTCAAATGTTTTTTTAATTTTTAAAATTCAAATAGAGTCGTTTGACCGATTGAACCCCTGGGGGGAGCTGCCCTCGAGACTAATGGCTCTCTGGACGGTTTTATAATAAGCCGTCGATACAAAGCTGGTACCTTGACGGTAGTCAACAGTTGCCCTCGGCACAGACACTCTCGACGGCTTTTTACATGGTCGTCAATACAGCTAAGCACGACGAGAGTACCGACGGTTAGGTCGAAAACCGTCGATACAATGCATCTCTGTCTCGACGGCTGAGTATAGGCCGTCGAGACAAGCTAGCCGTTACTCGCACGGTCTCGACGGCTGAGGGTTGGCCGTCGACACAAGCTGCACAGTCTCGACGGCTATCTTCACGCAGTCGATAGAGGCCATATGGTGTCGACGTTTTATTTTGGGCCGCCGAGTTTGACCCTTTTGAACATTTTAGGCTCGGACTTGGCATTTTGCCAAGTCCCGAGCCCTCACCCGCAAGGCCGCACACCTCAATCGCCCGACGCGCCGCCGCTGCCACCCGCTTGCCGCCGCCGTCTTCCTCCGCGGCACGCCGCCCGACGCCACGCCGCTTCCGACGCCGCGCCGCCGCCTCCGTCGCCGCTGCCTTGGCTGGCGCCGCCCGCCTCCATCGCCCGCCGCCAATGGCGCCATCAAGGCCACCCGGCGCCCCCCATCGTTCTAACTCAATCGGCGCTGCGGCCACGGGCGCCTCCCCACGGCCGCCTCACGCTTCTCCACTGCCGAGGTCATCAGAGCCAGCCTCGCCACGCCACCCCCGTCGTCTTCTACAGCGACATCGAGGTACTTTCCCGGGCTTTTTTTTAAAACGATGGCAGTGTAGTGTCGACGGCCAATAATAGTTAGTCGAGACTAATTATAACTTAGTCATTATTAACATTAATTAAATTTTTTAAAATAGTAAATATTTTTTAAAAAATAGTATTAATAGATTTAAAAATTTAGAAAAATAGTATGAAATATACTTAATAATTTAAAATAGTAGAAAGTGTATTTAAAAAATATATTAATCTGTTTGCCGTGTGATTAGCTAGCGTCCGTGGATAAGTTTAGTGGATGTCACCTATAGCCGTACGTTTCCCGTTCGGAAACGGCACATTTCGTATGGAACACGGACGGTGATTTGTTGTGTTCTAATACGAGATGTGACACGCGTTTCCGAATTGTCCAGTGGAGCCCCTTATGGGCGCCCCTGTTGCGATGTCTATTTAACGACCGTTCGAGCACATGTCGCATTGTGGTATCGGGGGCTTTGAGATGAGGTTTTCGACGGCATGACCCTAAGAGGTTCTCCTGTGCATAACATAAGTGCTTGGGAGTTTTTATCGGCTCCCTAGCCATCGTTGCACTAGGAGAACCCCTAGGGTTATGCTGCCGAAATCTCGTCTCGAACCCCCGGTACGACAATGCGATGTGTGCTCGAGCGGTCATTCGTAGGTGGGTTTAGAAGCCTTCCAAAGTCTAATGTAAACCCCTCATGTACGACGATGGCTGGCAACTCAGATGGAAGAAGACAGGAGTTGGATGTACAAAGGATGGCAACGGAACGGACACCACTCGGACGAATGGTACGACAAGACCGAGATATTCCTGAATCGTGCTTTTCAGGATGCTGTAAACGAAAACACCCAAGTAACTTGTCCATGTGTTGATTGTGGGAACTGCAAGAAAAGAACCCGCACTCAGATAGAGATAGACCTGTATACGTATGGCTACAAGGCCGAGTACCGTCGATGGGTCTATCACGGGGAGAGTCGTTGGGCGGAGGCACCACCACCGCCACCCCCAGCCGACGAAGGTTTCGATGAGATTGATCGGGTGAATGATATGATGGATGACTTCGGTCATAATTTCTCTGACGCTGAGCCACTCACAACGTTGTCTAACTTCATGGAGCTTCTTGAGTCTGCAAAACAACCTCTGCACGATTGCACAACGGTGGCCCTCTTTGTCTGTTGAGGCTCGTATGTTAGCAATTAAGTCCAAATACAATTTCTCTATCAACTGTTTCGACGAACTCATATCGTTATGGTGCGATGTCCTTTCAGAAGGCCACAAGATGCCTTCCAGTTGGTACGAGTGTAAGAAACTTATAGGTGGTCTCAAAATGCCATATGAGAAGATACACTATTGTCCGAACCATTGTATGCTGTACTACAAAAATGATGTGGGTAAACAGTCTTGTGATAAATGTGGGGAGTCAAGATATGTCGAGGTAGAGGACGCTAAAGAAAACAAGAGGCAGACTAGTGTGGCGAGGAAAGTGCTCCGCTACTTTCCGCGGACGAAACGTTTAGAACGGTGTTTCATGACCGAAGAGACGGCGGAACAGATGAGGTGGCATAAGGAGGGTAAAAGGCCGAAGGGCGACTTGATGATACATCTGTCAGATGGGGACGCGTGGAAGAACTTTGATCAGAAACATCCGGACTTTGCAGCTGATCCGAGAAATGTGCGTCTGGCAATTGCTACCGATGGGTTCACCCCTTTCAATATGATCGCTGCGTCGTATTCTTGTCGCCCGCCATCACATTTAATGAAAGAGCAATTCATGTTTCTATTTGTCATCGTGCCTGGTCCAAAGAATCCTAGAAAGAATCTGGATTTTTTTTCTACGACCTTTGGTCGAAGAGCTAAAAGAGTTATGGGAGGATGGAGCAATCACGTACGATAGGAAGACAAATACCAATTTTCACATGAGGGCTGCTTTTATGTGGTCCATTCATGATTTCCCGGCGTACGGAATGTTCTCAGGATGGAGTACGCACGGCAAGTTAGCATGTCCCGCTTGCATGGATGATACGAACGCGTTTTAGTTAACACACGGAGGTAAGGCATGTTGGTTTGATTGCCACCGTGCTTTTCTGAAGCCAGATCATCCCTTCAGAAAACAAAGGAATACGTTTAGAAGAAACACCGTTGTGAAAGGACAAAAACGTCCACGACTGACCATAGCTGCCATCAAAGATTTGCAATCTAAGTTGGTGGAAGCGAGAAATGAAATCTATAAGGGTTACGGTGTGTCCCACCATTGGACGCACAAGTGCAGCTTATACTCGCTTCCTTACGCAGAGGATTTGTTATTGCCCCACAACTTCGATGTCATGCACCAAGAGATGAATGTGGGACAAGCAATCTTTGGTACTAGTCTCGACATTCCTGACAAGAGCAAGGATAATGTGAAAGCACGTCTCGATTGCGCTGAAATATGCAGTCGACCATCAATGAACCTCGTAGAAGGAAGGTCAAAAAAGCCCAAGGCTTTGTACTGCCTAACAGTCACCCAAAGGAAAGAAGTTCTCGAGTGGATCGAAGGACAGTTGAAGTTTCCCGATGGATATGTATCAAATATTGGTCGTAGTGTGAACGTTGCTCAAGGAAAGATACACGGCATGAAAAGCCATGACTTTCATATATTTGTACGTGACCTCATTCTTGTCGTGTTTCGTGGTTACGTACCTGAAGACGTATGGAGAGCTTTTGCGGAATTGAGTTTTTTCTATAGAAAACTATGTGTTAAAGAGATAAAACGGTCCGAGATGATTAAGCTCGAAGAAGAGATTGTTGTGCTTGTGTGCAAACTTGAGAAAATATATGTTCCTAGATTTTTTAACCCAATGGAGCATCTACTGATTCATTTGCCCACTGAAGCCAGGTTGGGAGGTCCCGTTCAGTACAGGTGGATGTATCATGTGGAGCATCGTCTTAAAGGGGTTAGGGCAAACATGAAAAATAAGGCTCGCGTCGAAGGTTCGATAGCAGAATCATACTATATGCAGGAGATAACCCACTTTTGCAATAAATATTTGGCGAGAGAGCACAATGTCAATATTCAGGTATCAAGATACAACACAGTTTGTAACAAACCTCAATCCGACCTAAAGTTGTTTCTTGGGAAAGGCAATCCTGTGGGAAAAAGTAAACGACGAGAGTTATCACGGGAAGAAAGGTTGATTGCCCTGTTGTACGTGTTCGATAATATGGAAGAAATGGCGGACATGCAGAATCAGTTCATACAAAGAGAATGGACAGGGATGAATGAACCCAGTTCGGAGGAAAGAACAAAGTTGATGAAGGAGGGTGTCGGACCTGGACATCCTAACTTCATAGTTTGGTTCTGGAAACATGTAAGTATACATGGTTTCATAACCTTGTTACCATTTTTAGTTTTTGTCAACATAGTTTATTAAATTTTATTTTTTCTATGAAACAGTGCACGACGCATGCGAGCGTACATAACGATCTCCGTATTCTGTCGCATGGACCTAGAACTAGTGTAAAAGTGCACAGAGCTATCTGCCTTGTCCATGTCATAAAGCAATGAAAGGTAGTACTAAACGCGGCGAGGAAGACCTTCGGTCATGGTGGGTTGTGTATAAAATTCGAAGGCCTGGAAGATTGGCTACCCCGACGTCCGATGATTATGACCAACCAGTACAAGAGCAACGCACGAATGGCAATGCGATGATTGATATTGGGAATAGCTTAGATAACCTCGTAGCCACAATAGATGATGATGTAAATGAAGAAGTAAATCCACCCAACTAGCAAACTCAGCAAACACAACAAGAAGGGGAGGACGACGAGCCTAGCGATGATCTTCTCGATCTAGACGATACATACTTCTAAGTTGATGGTATTCATAATGGTTAAATTATGTTCAATTTTGTTGTTTTAATATTACTAATATGTGCACTAACATTACTTCAAAATGCAGAATGCCACGCCGACAGTTTAGGAGGAGCGCCTCGCAGGACGAGGACGACGACCTTGACCAGGAGGTCCAGGAGGGCACTCCTGAGTCTGGCCACGAGGGCACGCTAGACCAGGATGACCTAGCACTGACACAGGAGTCTGGGGCCGCTGGGGGCTCTAGCCAGAGGGGGCTCCTGTATGTAAGAGGGCATAACAAGTTGCCCAAGGCGGCGAGATATCCTCACAGGCGGATCGTGATCGAGCCGGATGGCGGCATGTGTAATATCCTAATTCTTTAATTTGTTGTCAATTAAATCTACTAACTTACTTTTATTCTCTGTAGCAACTTATCCTGTGTCCACCCCAACAAAGCGGATACCCAGCCAGCTAATGCACTTGGCATCCTCGTGCGCCAGTACTATCCTGGCATGGTGGGAGAGGAGGGGGCGCAACATCCCGCTTACTCTTGAGATGACTACAATGTGGCACCTCACGGGGACAGCACCACCGCCGAGGAGATAAGGAGGGAGTTCTGGGTGAGTTCGATCAAATTTGTTTTTTACATATCACAGACGATTGACAACTATTGTTCATTCGGATTTATTTCTTTTCAGCTTAGGTATCGTCCGCGTCCAGGTTTGGAGGAGGATGACATCAATTCTGTCATGGATAGGAACGTGAAGCAGAAGGTGCAGGATCTGATGTCGAGTGCACGGGTCACTGCTGTTCAGGATTTTCACAGGTATTCACTTATTTCTTCCGTCTTTTTGCCGCATATGGTTTCAATATGAATAATTTACTTTTGTTTTGTCTTCTTAGGATTGTGAAGGGCGAGAAGATCACCTAGGCCGACGCGCGCAAGCTGTACCTCGAGGCTCAAGAGTACGCGCAGGTTCGACCAGACTGGGTGTCGAACGCCCCGGATGCCTGGGAGGCCCTGTCGCAGCACTGGGCCAGCGAGGCGTTCAAGAAAAAGTCCTTGAAGGCCAAGAAGAACCGAGAAGCAATGATGAGCAAAACGACGACCAGCAATTTGCCGTTCGCTCAGCTGAGGAAAAGGATGGTAATGCTATTCCATCACTATTTCGATCTTGTTACGTTTCTAGTTATTAGGAATATATCGACACTCCACTTGTACGATGCAGGGCGCCACGATTGGCCAGCTTCCGTCTTGGTTGTCGGTGTTCCGGAGGGGCCACACCTTTTAGAAAAAGGATGGCTCCTTCATCCTCAGAGACCTCAGAGAGTCAAGCAATGAGAGGTACGCAATAATATATCAATTAGTTCGTGCACAATCATATATTCTAACTCGATTATCTTCACTTCAATGCAGGCACGCTATAGAGAGACTTTCGCTGATAAGCATGGCCAAGAGATGGACTCAGAAGAGGAGCCCCTTGACCCTCTGGTCATACATGAGGCTATGGGCGGGAAGGCTCATGGGAGGCTAGCGATCGGAGGGGACCACCTGAGGTATCATACCGTCTAATTTCTGTACATGTCAGCTCAGGTGATATTTTGTAACCACTAACATCGCTTTGTTACAGGTCGGAGGATTACATGCCTCAGGTGAGGGCTGCCCACTCTCAAACGGAGAGTCGACACGCCTTCGAGGCCCGCATTGAGAGGGAGAGGCAGCGGGAGAGGAAGGAGAGGGAGCGGGAGAAGGAGGAGAGCAGACAGATGATGCAGGCGATGAGGAAGAGCCTGAGGACCCAAGAAGAAGCCAGACAGAGGCAGGAGGCGGAGATGGCGAGGCAACGATATGAGTTCGAGCAGAGGTTCGCTTATCCGAGTCGCTCGATCGGGCGGGTAATGTCCTTAAACCTTTAATATCCATCCACATGTCGCTTATTACAATTCCATTCACAAGTTAGATGTCCATGAAATTGTAGGTGGTCCCTGGTACCTGGCCGGGCGGTCCGACCTTCTCTGTGGGTCCGCCACTATTTCATGGTGGATGGGCACCGCTCCTCACACCCTCACGGCAGCCCACACCGCCCACCAGCGTAATACGTGGGCCCAGCTTGCCCACATGGTGGCTTGCCGTATGTTACGGACGCGGTAAGTCGTTAACTCATGTTTCCAACCGTTTAAACGTGACAAACTAATAACTAACTGTTTTGTACACATGTAGGGTTCCGTTCATGGCCATGGTGAAATCCGTGGTGAGAGAGAGACACATCGGTGACCAGAAAATCCCAACCGGGTCACCGACCTCTTTATAGCGCCCGCCATTGCTCACCCAAATGCTTAATCGCCAGAGAACCCACCGGAGAGCGATCCTCGCCCCGATCAAGAGCTAGCTAGCTTTACTTTTGACTTCGATACTTTTAGTTGCAAACTTCGTCTTATATTTGTTATATGATAGTTTGTGGACTTCGATGTGCTATATATGTGCTTGTGGATATGTGGTAATGTTTATTTTGTGTATTTTGTGGTTTGATGAATTGTGGTCGCAAATATGCATTTAGGGGTATATATATGCATTGTGGGGTATTTTGGGTTTGCAGTGTCATTGCCGTTGTCAGCCAAAGCGCATGGCAGAATATGTGGTTTTTTTTACAAAATATCAAAAATATTTTTTTTCTGCAATTAGTCTGTCTCGACGGCGAGATAACGGCCGTCGATATTGCACAAAGAATGGAGCTCAGATTAACGCCCAATTGTAGCCGCCGAGAGTACCTACAGGGGATTTACCGACGGTCGAATGTACCGTCGAGACCGCGGCTCGGTCCACGCCACCGGCATCGCCCTGTGGGTCCCATCAGAATTAGTGTCGACGGCTTTTAATGGTCGTTAAACAGAGGCAACGTGCGCTTGATTGACGGCGCCCCTCGTGCTCAGACGACGGTCTTGAACTTTGCCGTCGACACAAGCGTCCTCTCTCGACGACCTTTACTCGACGGCTATTTCTCGACGGCTAGCCGTCGACACTAAGTTTACCCGACAGTTCTTATATTTTTACCGACGGCTTGGGCCGTCGATACTGTTCCTGCCTCCTGTAGTGCAAGAATAGCATACACTGATATGACCTATTCATAGAACCGACATGGATGAATGGATCATTTATGTTGATGTATTAATAGAGCCAGGTTGAAATATTTTTAAATTTTCTAGCCTAGTGTCGGCGCACTAGGCTAGTTAGCAACTGTCCTCATCACCCTTCTCCTCGTCACATAGATTGAAATCAACCCTCGTTTGCAATGCATGAGGTATACTACCGCGTAAATATATTTTTTTTTGGTTGTGCATCGTAAAAGTACCATGGGAAAAAAGCCATCTTAAGTACACCTCGGCAGAAAAACGAACTTGCAAATATTACACTGTACTAGCCACTAGGGATAGGGCACTGCATGCACGAGTTGCCAGGCATCGGTTGTTCAGATCGGTAGACATTTTCCTATACATGTCGTTACAGCACACAGGTCATCCATGCATGCATTCTTGATCGCTCCCTGGCTTCATCCTGTCCTTCCCACCCCCTCTGAAACTAGTTAAATAATGTTCTTTAGCTCTTTCTCCTCGTCCTTTTGGGTCTCCGTTCGTTCTCGAGAGGAGCCGGGATGCGTCGTTGCATAGGGCAGTCCGGATAACGGTTTTGGCGCTTTGCTTGTACCGTATCTGGGTGTCACTGATGAACGACCCAACCCCTTCCTTAATCCTTACTTATGAGTGGAAATTAACGACCGAAAATTGCTCCAAGGAGGGATGCTCGTACTCGGGGTCGCCCTAATTCAGACGCCTTAGTGTTGTCGCTTAATTTTTCTTGCCCCTTAAATATCTACGTGTTGTTTCTTCCTAATGAAACGCAAACGATGAGAGGCAGAATGCTGCCAAAAAAAAATGTCACCATTAGATGGTCTAATCACACAAGCCATGAGCTCAAACCCTGGTAATACCACCAAACAAATAACCTAAGCAGGATAACACACCGTGTTGTAACTAGGCGCCAAATCGGCGATATGTTCGTTTGACACGCACACTAGTCTTTTCTGCTCTCAGCATCTGCATTGGATGACATGCCGGTAGAAGAACCCTTCAAACCATCAGGTCCCAACTCCCAAACAAGGCAGGAGGCTCCAAATACTAAAACAACAGCCTCTCAAAAAAAACTAAAACAAGAGCAAATCTAACAGTTGTACAATGGTTAATACCATGTAGGGGCCGGTTAGAAAAACGCGGCCAGATTTGTCCCTTCTCCTGGCTGTATTCTCCCCTTCGTCATTTGTACCGACGAAAACCGTCTCCTGCCTGCTGATCTCTCTTCACACCCGTTGTTTCGTTCCCGTTTTTATTCGTCCGACTGATGGTGACCTTGTCCCAAGGGAAAACAGCATTACCAATTCATAGGATCGACCCCTGAAGTCGACAGGCTAGTTTATTCACCCCAGAGTGAAACATGACAGGCATTTGATCCTCCTTTGTCGATGATTACGATGTGTGGACACGTTTCCGCTCTCGATCTACAGTGAGAGAAAAGAATGAACAGTAGCAGGAATTAGTGGATTATTCTGTGCAGTGTGCAATGGTACGATGGTTGAGATCTTTCAAATGATCATCCTGTCAGACAATGAGTGTTTACACCCAGCATAAACATGATAGAAGTGTGTCATAAAATGGGGTCTAAGGTTACAACGCTGTTGCCTCAGGACTGGTTCTCTCTCCATTCATGTGGAGCTTCGCTCCACAGCTTCAGTGATACTGACAATTTGATCAACAATAAATGGAACATTCCGTGCTGACAGGGCAATCAGATTCGTATTTTTTGTTTTTTATATCACCGTGACCATTGCAGTCCTTGATGCTGACTGAAAGGGAATTCAACACTTCTCTATTGTCTAGTTGCAGCCCCTTTGCCCCATTCTGCATAAATTACCACCCCCTTCACTTAACTGGTACTCTCTGGAACCAGTATAACTGAGTTTCAAAACAATGTCAAACACATCAGAGGAAGAGTCCCTGAACAATTTTCAGCAGCAACCGAAGCTTGAAGCTTGCGCAGCTGGGTCAAGCAGGGGTGAAAGTGTCATGCGTGCAGTGAAGAAGAGGCGAGGTCATCCAGGAAATCCAGGTATGTTGCTTGAACTTTTTCCAACTAACACACTTGGTTTGTTGTAGCATTTAATAGTATCACTTTTCAACTAATGTTGGCCATTATGTCATAAAAAACCATTCCAAGGCTCAATCTCCAGGCATGATTCTCTGATTTGATGCACACACACACGTGCAAGCCTAATATAATATAAATACATCAAAGCAATATTTGAAACAACACCCATGGTTCTTAGTTACAACTAACAACAGATTAGAGATTAAAGAAAGGATACCTGGAAGATTGAGATATTCCTTGCACTGTTGTTTTAGATTTTGACTAAGAAGCTCGTGCTTTCATGTTTGTCTTAGATTCTTAGTCCTCTACATTTTTTCCATTATCAGTATTAGCTCTGTACCTCTGTAGTTAACAGCAAATCACACAAACCTAAACTAGCTCACTTTACAAGGCAAGTATTTTCCAATTGCTGCATTAATAGAAGCAAGAAATTAGTAGCTTTGTGTCACTCCCACTGATTCAAGTTCAAACTTGACAGTCAATCACACTTCAGTGATGATAATGCTATATTGAAGCATGCACTTCTGACTATGACAAACTAAGGCGCTGTTCTTTTGAGATGATCAAGAGCTTCTCCACGTAGTCTCGAGATTCGGATCGATTTCATTTGACTTTCTTTTTAAAGCGTTAGGACCCACCTTTAAAACAGCGAAAAAACGGACTCAAAAAACTCAAAACATCTCTCTTTTTAAAACATAGATAAGACGTTAAGCTGTTAAGCTGAAAAGAACAGGGCCTAACACTTTTGTGATGTTCATCTTGCAGATCCAGATGTGGAAGTAGTAGCTTTGTCACCTAAGACACTCCTGGCAACAAACAGATACATATGTGAAGTATGCCACAAGGGCTTCCAGAGAGACCAGAATCTCCAACTCCACAGGAGAGGCCACAACCTCCCATGGAAGCTCAAGCAGAGAAGCAGCACTGAAGCTAAGAAGAAGGTGTATGTGTGCCCTGAGGTCACCTGCCCACATCATGATGCAAGCCGAGCTCTGGGTGATCTCACAGGCATAAAAAAGCACTACTCCCGGAAGCATGGGGAGAAGAAGTGGAAGTGTGACAGGTGTTCAAAGAAGTATGCTGTCCAGTCAGATTGGAAGGCTCACACAAAGATATGTGGCACAAAGGAATACCGATGTGACTGTGGAACTATCTTCTCAAGGTATCATCTTTCTCATCAACCAACCACATGGTGCACAGTAGTTAAACCGGTTATCTTGACTACAAGTTGATCATGCTAAGAACTACCAATGAATATTTCTTTGTTGCATGGCCTAAACTTCACGAGGTATATAGAAGTTAAGTATACAACACAGCAATCAAAATAAAAGGAATGCAAAGGTTTAGTCCTTTGAGAGCTTTAGCATAGGCAGGGCTTATAGGAGTTCGTGAAGGTCATAAGAGGAATGATGTTTTCTACTTATCTAGAGTTGTAACTTCAAATCTGTGTTAAGCCTTTAAAGTATGAACGATTTTAAATATGTTCCCTCACAGAAAAGATCACAAAAGGTTCCAAAAGGAACTGATAAATTGTGTTCATCTGCGATACATGATCTGCAACATTACTTGCACAATTACAGAGTTATTAGAAATGATTCTGCAGAAAATAGCGACAGAAAATCCCATGCTTTTGGTGGTACCCTCCTATTACGTGATTCATTTTCTTTCATACATGGCTCTCTGACTTGTTATAAATAAATTTACTTGAACATTCTCATATTCTTAATGTCAAACTTGCAGCAGCAACTGAAGCAATCCTATGCAAGAAGATGCTGACACTTCTTGGCATTGCTGATTATAATATACTAGACCAATCATAAAGACAACTGCTAACTGTAGCTATTTTCGTTGCAAAATTTTAGAAATTGATGTTCAACGCTATTCTATGTTAATGCAGAAAGGACAGTTTCATCACACATCGAGCCTTTTGTGATGCATTGGCTGAAGACAGCTCCAGGGTTAACCACAGTCTCGCTGCAATGGTGGGAAGTTTGCATGGTCAGCAGCAGGACATATTTTCACATGGAGTTCCTAGCTTGAGCTCTTCACCAACTGATATGATTGCAAACTTGTCTAGTAATGAACTTAATTTAGACAGCCAGCTGAGATCTTTATCCCCTTATGCTCTCATTACAAAGAATACTGCCTTGTTCTCCAACCAGATATCACCCAAGGATTCAGGCTTTCCACTTGATGGTGGTGCATCGAGCTATCCTTGCATGTCCATGAACTCTCCATACATGTCTGCAACAGCCCTGCTACAGAAAGCTGCAGAGATGGGAGCAAAAACCAGCCAGGATCCTATTTCACCGTTACTTATAAAAGGTTTCCCAAATAGTTTGACTACTGCAAGAGATCATATGGACATATCATCTGGAAGCCAAGGAGATTCCCTAGGAAATTCAGCAGCTAATAGTGTTTGCATGAAGACTGCCGATGATGAGAGCTCTTACATGAGCGGTCGCAGTAATATTCTGATAAACTCACCATGGTCTAGCAGCATCATGAGACCAACTACTGTACCTCTAATTGGACTGATGAACCAGCCATTCGCTACAAGAGCTGAAAAGGAGAGTGCCAGCATTTTCCCTGAGATTCAGATGCAGCACAACAGACAGGAAAATATTTCAGGGGTAGGAGATGTGGGGCTAACCCAAGACTTTCTAGGCTTAGGAGGTAGAGGGAATTTGGATATGAGTTCTGGGACCTATGATGCACGTGTGACAGCATTAAGTTATTCTGATGATCAGCAGAAAACTCAGGAAAATATCTACTCTTACCATCAGTCATCTCTTGACTCCACGGCATTGGAGAAACCCATTTGGGATTCCTAATGCAGATAGTTTTACTTGCTCTGGTAGTTCAGCTTCAGCTAAGCTGACTGAGCCAACAGTTTACGTTACTATGGTAGTTCAGCTTCAACTAAGCTGCCACTGGCACATCATTATCTATTAAGCAGTTTTTAACATGTACCAGGCAGTAAAACCCTTGACCTGTTAGACGAAGAAGGGTAAAGGGGCTATTTCTACATAGAAATTCAAGAGGTAGCTCGGTAAACTTATCTGCATCTGGGAGCCATCCTGGACGGTTTAAGGAAGTAATGTATTTTCATTCAAGAGAAGTATTAATAAATATTTTGCAAAATGTTGGGTAGGAAAGCAGGAAAAGTGGATGTAGATTTCAGGACCAATCTATCGTGCTGAAGAACAGTTGGGATTATTGACATTGAAAAAATATCGACTCCTGTGAAAGGAAACAATGACCACAACATGCTTCCCCCTCTATTCAATGTAGGAAACAACAAAACATTTCTTAACCTATGAGGATTCTTTCTCTTGCACTTCGATGCTATCTTTAATCTGGAGATCAACTCGAAATTCTTCTGAACCAGAAGTGATTATCAATTTTTCACTTTGATGTGTTTTGTGTGACTTTTCATTTTTCCGCCTAATGTCAAACTTGTCAACAATCCTATAGCAATAAAATATTTATATTCACCATTCAACACAACAGACGTGGAAGTCCATTATGTTCTAGAGTCTACTTTTTGTCCGTATTGCAAGTTTCTAACAGGGAAAAAAATAGACGATACTAAGCATCAAGGAATGCCCTATGCATAGGCAAACAAGTCATGTAAGTAAAAATGCATCCACAAATCTACAACGCAATTACCTATTAGCCTGAATCCTGAAGCTGAAGTATATACAGGTGGGGAGGATCTCAGGCTTCCTGGCACCATAAGCCCTCTCCATACACTACCATGATCATTCCATTACTTATCAAGGCTTGCAATATTCAAAACCAATCATGGGAACACCACTTGAGGTTTCAGAACATGCTCACTCCAAAACCCAAGCGTACGGAGGCAGTCCAATCCGATCCGGGATGTGATGTGATGTGAGATTTACCTTGGCAATGTCCCCGGGCTCGGAGCAGCTAGACCATCGATTGATCTCTGGCCTATGGCCTTCCATTACCTTCGCAAGGTCGCCTACAAGGAAGGACCCGAAGCTTCTCTGATGAAAGCAACCTCGGATCGCGATCCGCCGACGGGAGAGATGGGGAAGGTAAGGTCATCGGCGTCTCCGGCGTGGCGCCCACCGGAAAAGGTCGGAGGCCTCCGCCGTCGACGGCGTTTGTCGGTGGAACCGTGGAGGAGGGGTCCCGAAGAGACGGGCGGCGGGGGACGACATGTGTTGTGCGTAGTGCTGGGAAAATGGGCCGTGCCAAACGGGCCAGCCGGGCACGGCCCGAAAAAACAGGCCCGCGACACGGCCTGGCACGGGTCTAAAAACCAGGCATGGCGTACCGCCCGGCCCGGCCCGACTGTACGGGCCGTGCTTGGGCCGGCCCGGCCTAAATAGAAGTACGGGTCAGTTTTTTATATTTTGCGTAGTCTTCCATTGCTCAGATCAATTTCTATTCAATACGAAAGTTGTAGATAATATCGAGACGCATCTTTTTCATGTAGACAAGTTTTTTATTTGAGCAATGCATGAATTTATGAAAAATATTTTTGTCACTGCCTGCTTTTGGGCCAACGGCACCGTCCTCGGTAATTTGCAATTTTCGAGGTCTTATGCTGCTCGGATAAATTTGGGTTGAACACAAAAGTTGTAGATAATTTCAAGACGCATCTTTTTTGTATAAACAACTTTTTCATTTGAGCAACGTATGAATTTATAAAAAATCATTTTGTCTGCTGTTTTTCTACCCGTGCCATGCTCGGGCCGGCCCGGCCCGAAGCCGGCCCGCCGTGCTTTTAGGCCATGCCGGGCCTAGATTTTGGCACTCTGTGCCGACCCGGCATAGCCCGAACTATCGATCGGCCGTCGTGCCGCTTTTGCTCGCCCGAGGCGACGACGGCGCCGACCCAAGACGCAAGATTTTACCAACTCCCACCACTAGTTGTGCGTATCCTCTGACGTCGCTCAAGCCAAGTCAGGGAGACAGTGATCGAAATCGGACCGTTGGTTCTCTATTGAACGCTGCAGCCATAACTGAGCTAGTTGGGAGGGAAGAAACAAATGCTGCTAAAAAAAAAAAAAAAAATCCGCATACCATCTGCATGTACCGCATGTAGGTTTGCCTTATAGGAGAAATTTGCATATTTGCCACTCTCTATAGCTGGTCATATAATTTTACCACTCTCAACAATTATCATACAATTTTGCCACTCTCTACAATAGCACCTTATTATTTTGCCATTCTAGTCTTTTTGCTCTATTTTACATTGAACAGGCCACATAAAAAGACATCTTTGCCCTTGTCTCTTAACAGGTCTCCTAGGCTCTTTTTAGGCTGATACGTACAGGGAGAAAATATGTACAGGGCACTTCATTTTTAAAACATATAGTGACAATCAAAGCGTATTGGACAATATAATACGTACACATGACATCATTTTTCAACAAGATATATTTTTGCAACCAAAGCATACGAAATATGATTTTAAACACACATAATATCATTTTTTTGCAACAACACATAATAGCGCAAACAATTTTAGCAACTCACATTCGTGATAGTTTTAGGCTATTACAAAAATGTCAAGATAATAAAGACATCGCTATCAGGTCCTCTTCTTCTTTTTAGTGTAAATACCACGGTTCATCCATCCGATTTGGGTTTATCCCACGAGCATCATCCATTTGATTATAGTTCATCCCACCGTCATGAAACAAAGTTAGGGTTCCATGTATCACAAAAGGAGAAGAACAAATTAAATCTATATTGTAGAGAGTGAGGAGGAAGCATTGCAGAGGAGAAATCAAGACGGAGTTGGACAGACCTTGGGGGCGGTGCGTCCTGGTGAGCTTCATGGGGGCGGCGCATCCCGGCGAGCTTCGTGGGGGCGGCGCGGGCTGGGTGGAGTCGGCGCGTCCGGCGGCCGAGCCTGGCCGTGATGGCGATCGGCGGCCAGGTGACGTACGGCGGCCGGCAGCCAGGCGACGTACGGTGGCCGGCGCCCTCTTCTCTCTGTTCTGTACGGTGGCTAGGAATGAGAATGAGAAGATGAACAGATATGACTAGAAACACTAAAGGGCAAACAAGACATTTCCCATGAATTTTTGTTGGAAACAAATTAAAAATCATTTTTCTGGAGTGTGGAATGGCAAAATAATAAGGTGCTATTGTAGAGAGTGGCAAAATTGTATGACCAATTATAGAGAGTGGCAAATATGCAAATTTCTCGCCTTATAGGGTGTGTTTGGTTGCCTGCTTTTGTTCTATATATCCTAGTCCAAGTGATGCAGGATATGGTGTGTTTGGTTACCTGTAAATACTGTTTCAACCAGGCTCACTTGGTGCAAAATCACTGTAGCGCCCAAGGCCAGCAGGAACGGGGAAATCTGCATTGGCTCGCTGCGCCTCGTGTTCTCCCCAGAGGCCTACTGCCAGCCTCAGCAAGAAACCAGCGTTGCCTCTGCAATGTGTTAGGTAAAGGATTTCTCTTCTTTTTTTTCTTTTATCTTTTGATTAACACCTCCAATTATCGAACCGATTTCAAAAATGGAATCCTGACATTTTTTTCGAACAAAACTAGACCACATTTGCTATATAAATTTAAAATATTTAAAATTCAAATTTTTTTGCCTCTCCAACCATCAACCAAACACTATCTCGTATGGTGCATGTCTTGGGCCTGGTTGCCCCCAGCCAGGCTGGCTTGGCTAGGTTGAGCTCACCAGGCAACCAATGTGCTACTACATCAAGTACGTCTTGGAGCTGCACCGACATCACCGACATCACGTTGGCAGCAAATACGAATTTGTGCCGCATTGGTGTCATACACGTCGGGAACAAGCCAGCAGATGGCGGATTCAAGCTGGGGCTCACAAGTTCATGACGTACAGCAAACCAGCATGGTAGCAGCAAGCCCCTGGGGACCTCCAGATCGACCACCGGGCCCCAATCAAGCACCTTCTCCATCCCTATCTCCAGTTCAACGGTATAATTCGCATTTCCTTGTGATTAATCCATCCATTTATATATTGAGATGAAAGATTTTGTAGATGGATGAAAGATTTACCTATTTGTCATGATTTTGCATCCTATTTTAAATTTTATAGAGATAATATATCGTTTAATTTCTGAATTTGATAGGGTTAGAGTAAAACAACTCATTAATCCACCTATCCTATGTAGAGATGATGCATTGCTTAGTTGGATACCTCAAATTGGTTTGGAATTTAGAAATCTAGACCAAGCTCACACTTTTTGAAACTACTACAGTGGTCGAATGAGCTTTAGTATAAGACAAAGATATGGGTACAAGAGCAAGAAGGATTCTATGGTTACATCATGCAGGTTTGTGTGTGCAAAGGAAGGTGTTAGAGCAAAGGACAAAAGGGATCACTTGACAAAGAAACCTTGAGCTGAGACAAGAACCGAATGCCAAGTGCGTATGAGTGTTTCCTTGAATCGAGCAACAAGAAAATACAAGGTTACTGATTTGGTCCTCCAACACAAGCATATTCTCCAAATTCCAGAGACAGCACATTTATTGCCATCTCAACGAAGCATAACGACGATCTAGGCTTTTGAAATTGAAACGGCTGATGATTCGGGTCTTCGCCCTAGAAGTGCCCATGAAATGGCTAGTAGACATGTTGGAGGGACAGCTAACCTTGGATTCACATGTCAAGATCTGAAAAATTATCTTCGCACTAAACGCCAAAGGGAGATGAAGTATGGGGAAGCCGGAGGCATATTGGAATACTGTAAGAACAAGGATGCAGAAAATCCCTCCTTTTACCATGCTATGCAATTAGATAAAGAAGAATAAATAGCAAATATTTTTTGGGCTGATGCAAAGATGATAATAGATTATGCACATTTTGATGATGTTGTTACTTTCGATACTACCTTTGGTACATGACGGCGTGTTCTCCGCTCAACAACTGCGGATCACACCTCGGTCGATTTTTAGTCCGCTAGCTAACTCGATCAAGCTCAATCCGATTTGAGCGTCGGGCACAACAAGGAGCGACTCACAGATTTACCAGTTCGGACTTCTCGCGGGTAATAGTCCTACTCCGCCGAGTCTTAGCTCTTTTCTCGATTGTGGTTGAATGGGAATGTGTTTACAGAGTGTCTCAATGCACGAATGCTCTCTTTTCCTTTTCTCCTCTCTCTCCTCCTTTTATACAAGCTTTGGGTCAAGGAGAGAGCCAGGGGTAGGCAAGATCTGATGCTCTCAAGACATCGACAAGACACGATGAAGAGACGAAAACGTGCCGCCCACGCGCCAGCACAAGGCCGCTCTCGCGTGCTTCGCAGTGGATTCTCGACCCGCATACCACACCGGTGAATCGGGTGGGGCCTCGCCTGCTCTTCCCGACAGGCGGCCTCCTCAAGCAAACCTTCTCTCACGGCCAATTCTTCTCACGCCACAGTGGATGTACCGCCAGACTGCAAGGGTCATCAGAGCAAAGAATCATTTCTTCCATTGCCTATCCGTGATGTCTCATTAAATGCGCTTCGCCCTTCGCAGAGGGGAGCCTTCGTCCACAAGACTCCTTCGCAATGTTCCTCGCCAGACGGGCCCCGCCTGGCGCGCTGGGCCTCGCCTCATCGTCGGAGGGCTCGCCCACGCACCCGCTTAGCGCTGGGCCCTCGTGGCTTCCAGAGGGCTCGCCACGCCTGGGCCTTGCTTCGCCTGGCTTGGCAAGGCCCTCCTGCCTTCGAGGACTCCGCCACGCCACTGGGCCTTGCTCGCCTACCGACGCGTGGGGCTCCTCCGGCCTCGAGGGGCTCGCCACGCCACTGGGCCTTGCTCGCCCGCCGACGCGTGGGGCCTCTCGGCCTTCCTAGGACTCTTTGTACCCAGATTTATTACACCGACAAGAGCCCCGAGTCCACCATGATACGCGAACCGTCAGCGCAGATATTTTTCCGTTTTTGTGCGCCGGGAGACGAATCGTGGGGCCCACCACCGCGTACCGACGCCGATTCTCCACCGCACACGATCTTCCTTGGGAACTACGCCGCTGCGGAAACCAAAACGCAGGGGCAATGATGATGATGCGCGCCGCGGCGGAATCAAACCGTCGGCGCGCGCGCCCCACGCTTATAAATATTCTCTCGGCCGCTGCCAATCCTTCCGCGACGCTAAGTCTTCAAGTTGCCCATCGCCTTCTTCGGCTGCTACTACTGCCTCCTCGCCCGCCACCGCCAAATTTTCCATGGCTCCTAAGCGCAGAAGGGCCGCCGTGAGATGCCGCACCACCTTCGGAGCTGATTCGCTTGCTCAGCGTCGACGAGATCGGTGGCGCGGCCGAGTTCGTGCCACCGACCGCCGCGCCGGCTGCGCCGCACCATCATGCCGAAGTCTCTCGCCGGGAGATCGTGACCTTCTCTGGCGATCTTTCAAGGGCCTTGTCCCGCCAGACTCGAATTCTTCTTGGGGTGCTCGCTTCTACGGATCCAAAGCGCGACCTTCCCCAACTCGATCATGGTTTCGGTCATCTTCGCCCACCTCGCGAGATGTTCGTGGGGACGATGCCAAACCTCCCGCCTGGCGCCGACTCTTCATCTCAAGACACGGGCTCGCGCCGAGCGCGGTTGGGAGTCGCATTCGCGCCCGCGACGCGCGCGTCTTTATCCTGCGGCGGTCAAGTCCAACTCGAAGGATCGCACCGCAAGTGGTCAGACGTGGAGGACTCCGGCCGCTGCGACGATCTTGTTCTTCCCGACGATCCCATGGAGCTCATCGCCGACGGGGGCCCGGCCGACGATCTAGCGAGCACGGAGGCGATGGCGGCCCGCGATTGCCGAGCTCTCCGCCCGGGGCTCACCGGAACCCACGTGGTGGCGGACTTTTTGCGGCGCCGTTTTGCCCGCTGGCTTGAGGGCGCGCTTCACTCGACGCATTACTACGGCGATTTACAGACGGACCCGACCGCTCTTGGAGGTGAATACTCGCGTTCTTTTGGATTTCAGACTTTCTTTTCTTTCTATTTTTGGCTAATAGCCAACTCACCGCTTCTTCTTTGGGTGTTCACCGATGGAACGTCGGGCGACGCGTTCGGATCGGCCGGCGGGGCTTCGACCACGCCGACCGGGCGACATCGCTTCGCTGACGGCATCCGCCCTCGCGATTGGGATCCACGGAGCGCAACCCTTACTTGCAAAGCGCCGCTTCTATGGAGGTCTTCGTCTGCGGTCCAAGTGGCTCGGGACCATCATGGATCCGCGAGCCGCTTGCGAAGCGCCTAAGCTTCCATGTCGCTGCTGCTTCGCCGTGGTGGCCGACTCCTTCAGCGCTCTGAAGCGCCATTATCCTTGCTGCCGACGACGACGACGAGGGAGGGAGGGCGAGCTCAAGAGAGCACGCCTTCAAGTCCGAAGCTTCGCCGCCACCGCCGCCCCATCTATCGGGAGCCTCGCTGCTACCATTGGCCGCCCGCCACCGCAAGAGCGGCGACTCCAGAACTGGCGCCGCCGCGTTTCTTCGCTTCCTCCCACGCCGACGCTTCCCACATTGGCCGGCGCCTTTGCTGTATTGCGCTTCTGCGCAGACACCTTCGCGCCGCAAAGCCGAGTCTGTTCGACGGCAGGACCGCGACCGCGCGCCACCGCCGCCGCAAACAAGCGACTTGAGCTCCCGCCGCTTCGCCAGGCGCACCGCTTAGGTTGGTTTTCCCGCGCTTACGACACTTCGCATTAGGGTTAGCATGCTACACGGTTTTGCATACCGAACCTGCTTGTCCTTCTTGAACAGGCGGACGCCTGGAGCATTGAGCTCCGCCCACGCGATCGCCAATTTCACCGCCCGCCGCCTTCGACGGAGGCTACTCGTGGCAGCGAGAGTACACCGCGCGGCGGCCGGAGAACCCTCGCCACCTCGTCTCATTGGCGCGCCGCTTATCTCGGCCGTGACGCCCGACGAGGACGCCTTTGAAGCGCCAGACCCTCTCCCGCACTGGGCGACGCGGAGGAAGCTTTTGCCTTGGCGGAGCGATCTGCCGGCGTCGCGGGCGGGCCCTTTGCCAAGAAACCGCCAAGGAGGCGATGACCAGCGAGGTCTGCATGGCAGTAAGCCGCCGCTGCCTCGCCGCCAAACAGATCAAGACTCCACCGAGCACTTCGAGCGCCCGACTCGCCGACATGTCGCGACCGCCATCATGCGGCTTCCGGACGCCTCGCATCCACTGGTGTTTTTGCATCCCTCATTGGAGGAGACGGCCAGGCAGAAGATACCGGGCGCCGTGGGACGAGCCGCCAAGCCTGCAAGGTTCTTCCGGTGGCGCTGCGGACGCGGGCGATCGAAAACGGTCGCCAAGGCGCTTCGGCAAAGACGGTTCATCTTGGGCAATCGTCTTGCTCGAGACGCGCGCTTGATCTAGACGCCGCCACCGGGAGCCTTCGCGCCACCGGACGGTTTGAGCAGCGCTGGTTGACACCGCCACGACCGCGGTCCATGATGGGGGCGCGCCCAGCGGAAGATTTAAGACCAGAGGAGTAGCGAGACTTCGCCTTTTTGTCTTGTAAATGTTGCCTATCAATGCAAACAAACTTTTGCTCTTTTGTTGTGAGTCTCACTTGAACTTCGCACAACTTTAACTTGCGGAATTGAATTGGGGCACCGCCGCCAAAGGTTTTAGATCGAACGCTCGCCAAGTGAGCGTTGTTTCCTTAGGCATCCGGTTACTTCAACCCTTATGGCCTCTCGCAACCCGACTTAAACATTACGTGGCGAAGCGCTTAGCTTCCGGAAGTGGTCTAGTTGGTGCCGCCCGTTGTATGATTGCCTAGACCGAGCCGACACACCGAGCTAGAGCCCGCTTCCGTCCGCCGCCAAGCACCAACAGAAGTTATAAGCGTTTGTTTTGCAACTAAGGGCCATCACCTTAAGTATTTTCGCTACCACTTTTCAGAGAATGTTTTCTAACAGACCTTTCTAAGGCTAAGCCACCGATCACCAAAAAGCTTTAGATGAGCTCGCTGAAAGTGGCGCTTTTTCCTCGCATCTGGTTACTTCAACCCTTATGGCCTCTTTTGAACCGACCCTAGACATCGCGTGGCGAGAACTTAGCTTCCTAGTGGTCTAGTCGCGGTGTCATTGTATGCATTGCCTAGACCGAGCCGACACACGGGCTAGAACCCGCTCATTCCTTCGCCGCCCAACCATGAAGTCGAGAGGCGTTCGTCCTTGCAACTAAGGGCCATCACCTTAAGTACTTTCGCTACCAAATTTTCAATAGAATGCTTTCTAATGACTTGAGGCGAAAAGAAACAGATGCCCACAAGGAGATGAACTTATCTCTTATTGAAGATGGCTTTGTACAACGCATTTCGAGGCGAAAGCGGTGAAGGAAGAAGACTCGCCACTCACTCCAAGGAAGTCAAAAAAAAGTTTGGACTGCTACCTCACGGTAGAACTTCCTCACCGCCGACGCTCCAAGTGTTCACAATTCGCGACCGCCCTCGAATGCGAGCCCGACCGAGCTCAGGCGGGAGATCGAGACCAGCTTGAAGGCCCTCCCATTGTGGGAGACAATTTGTTGCGCCTACCGCGCTTGATTTTGCATGTAACGAGGTCGCCTAACGCTGTGTTCTCACACACCCGCTTTGCTTGATAACGGCGTAGCGCTCGCGACATTTGGCGGCCGGACGCTGTCTGCTCTCGGATCTCCTCCAGAGATTTACTTCATCCCGACGCCGGCCGTGGTCTTGGTCTTCGCTGAACGCCGCCACTCTAGGGGAGTCAAGGCGAGCTCGGCGGGAGTACCGCCGAGCCATACACCAGAAGAAGGGGTCTCGCCGGTGGCTGTTGGGAGTTGTCCGCGGTACCATAATACGGTGGGAACTTCTTCCGCCAGCCGCTGTCGCGCTTCTCCAGCGGTCGAACGCCTTGTCTTGAGCCCTTTGAGTACTTCCGTGTTCGCCGCTCCACTTGCCCATTGCTCTTCGAATGCGAACGGAGGCAAAGCACGCTTGGTACCCAACTCTTCGCACCATCTTGGAACTCAAAGACTTTGAACCGAGCGCCGTCGATGATGACTCATGCATGACACCGAACCGGACGAAGATGCTCTTCATAAACTTGATAGTCCGCTGCGGATGTGATCGCCGGACCGCAAGGCTTCAACCCACTTAGTGAATTTGTCGATGGCGATTTAACGATGAGTATATCCTCCGATGCGCCCGGAACGGGCCTGTAATGTTCAATTTCTGCATCGCGAACGCCGTGAGAGCGGAATGGTTTGCGGCGCCGGGCGGTCGGTGGATCGCTTAGCATGAAATTGGCACGCCAGATCTTCTCACCAGCTCGAAGGCATCCCGGAGGCGGTGCAATAATAGAAACCGTGGCGAAAAGCTTTCCCAACCAACGCCCGGCTCCCTCAATGGCTTCGCGACATGCCTCCATGGATCTCGAGAGAATTTCACTCCCGCTCTCCGAAAGTGACGACTTCAAGAGAACTCCATTTGCGCTCGGCGATACTGGTCCCCACCTACCTGTATGTAGCGCTTGGCCTTGCGGCGCTATCTTCTCACCGACGCGTCATCGCTGGGATCACTCCATCCCGCAGTAGGCTAGGATCGGATCCATCCATCGACCTTCCGGACGAGTGTGACGACGTTACAGACATTGTCGCCGACGTACTTCGCTGGCTCGGCGCTTTCGCTCAACCGCCTCATCAGCTTCTTCCTCCTCCTCTAACCGGGAGCTGCAGCAGATCGGTGACGTCTCCTCCAGAGGCGGAGCTGCGTCAGGAAAGCGCCGTCCCCCGCCAGAATTGGGGCTGCGGCGACGGACGGTCGCGTAAGTCTTTCTTCAAAGACCCCACCGAACAGTGCCCTCGACGAGGCAATGCAGGGGATATTCATCCGCCATGTAGTTATCGCGGCGAGGATGCACGGCCCAAACCTCAAAGTGCCGCCCAACCGGGCGCACTCCGCCTGTAGGCCGCCATGACGGCATCCGAGCAGAGAAATCCTTCCTCGCTGGTTGATGACCGGAGAGAGTCGCTTTACTTGTAGCCGGATGCCAAGGGTGAAGCCACCCCGAGCCCGCGAGCGATCCTTCATACTCCGCGACGTTGTTGGTGGCGCTGAAGTCCAAAGACCACCAGTGCCGGATGACATCGCGGGAGACACCGGGGACGCCGCCAAATTTCTCCACCGAATGAGCCGTCAAGAAGAGAGTCCACGGCGAGGAGGTGGGGTATCTTCACTTGTGTCCGCCAGAGTCCACTCACGATGAACTCCGCCAGAGCTTGCCCTTTGATGGCCATTCGGGAGCGAATTTGAGATCAATTCCGCCACTCCATGGCCCATTTGGCGATGCGACATCGCCTCAGCGGGTTGAAGAGGATCTCCGCAAGGGATACTTGGTCAACACTGTGACTTTCGCCCGAAAGTAGTGGCGTAGCTTCGGGATGCGTCGGCCAAGCGCGAGAGCATCTTCGTGCTGTGAATACTTTGTTTGGCGCCGTGGAGGACCTTGCCGACGAGTAAATGGGCGCTGAACGCCTCTTTTTCCGCCACCAAGACTGCGTGACCGCTGGGGTTTGCCGCGACGAGGATCAATGGCTCGCCCGGTGCGGGGCGATCAAGACAAAGCGGGAGGTAAGATACTTCTTGACTGGCCGAACGCCTCGGCGCCTCTGCCGTCCACTCGAACTGGTTGGTCTTCTTTAGGAGCTTGAGCGGTGGAGACTTTTATCCCCAAAGTAGCTATAAGCGGCCCAGGGAGGTCAAGCGACCCACCAAGCACCGTGATCTGCCAAGTCGCGTCGGGGCTTCATGTTCTCGATCGCTGCGATCTTGTCGGTTCGCCTCAATCCCCTCCGGGAGACGAGGAATCCCAGAGTTTGTCGACGGAACGGCGAACACGCATTTCTCCGGATTGCTTGATGCAAGATTTCGGGTTGGTGAAGGTTTCTTCTAGGTCGCCAATCAACTCCTCCGCTTTCTTGGACTTCACCACTGATCATCGACATACACCTCCGTGTTCCGTCCTATTTGGGAGCGGTGAGCGATATGCATGGCTCATTGATAGGTTGGGCTGCATTCTTCGATCAACGCCATCCTTGTATAGCGAAGAGACGCCCATGGGCGAACGAAAGCGGTCTTGTCTTCATCTTCTTCGCCATACTAACTGGTGGTACCCAGTACGCATCCGTAAAGCATACCGCCGCACCCGCAGCTTGAGTCGACGATGAGATCGATCGCGGGCGCGGTATGGATCCTTCGCACGCCTTGTTGAGGTCGGTGAAGTCCACGCACATCCTCCAACGCCCGCTGATTTCTTGACGAGGACGGGTTCGCGAGCCACAGGATGGGCGACACCGCGGACGACACCTCGCCCTTAAGAGCTTGTCCACCTCCGCCGGATAACTTCTGGCGCTCCACCGACATTCCGGACCTTACGATGACTGGTCGTCGCCGGAACGTCGCCAATTTGTGCTCAATCACCTCGGGACCCCAAACCATGTCGGACGGTTGCCACGCAAACAAGTCTGCGTTAGACTATAGGAAGGAGACGCAGCGCGCCTTCCTATTTGGCGCCGAGAGGCGCCCCACCGAACGGTCTTGGGTCGACTTCGCTCGGGAGACCGCTTTAACCTCCGCGACGAACCGGGAGGCACGGGTTCACGGAGGAGCTCCAGCAGAAGCCTCGGCCTTCAGACCGATCGCTTCGCCAACGCGAGGGCGTCCTTGTCGCAGCGGAGCGCCCCGGCGCCCACTTTCAAAGCGGCGGGGCGGTGGCCGGGATCTTCACCACCATGTACGCATAGTGGCACACCGCCATGAACACGGTCCGCCGCCGACCTAGTATGGCGTTAGGGAGGTCAAGTCCGCCACCTCGAACTCGAGCATCTCGGGCGGAAGTTGCCGACCTCCGAAGGTTACCGGAGATCTGGCGCCCGACCGACGGACTTCGGCCCGCTGATGTCAAGAATGGGGCGTTAGGCGAAGCTCCGCCGCCGATCTGAGCGCCGCGGTGACCCGAGCGGACAGAGGTTGAGGAACTCCTCCGTTTACCAAAGACTCCGCCCTAGCTTTACATTCCGGACCGTGGGTGCAACCACGATCGGGAGATGCCAGGCGGCGCAGATCTTGGTTGGGTGATCGGCTTGTCGATCAACGCGATCGGCCGCTCCGACCACGCCACCGCCTCATCAACCCAAAGCCGCACGGCGGGCGACACCTCCCTCATCGCACGCTTAAAGCTAGCGTGGGACGGATAGGTGGTCAACCGCCGTGGATGACGGCAACCTCGCGCTCACCGCTGAAAACCAAGCGGCCGTCTCCTTGCCCTTGCCATCGCCGGACGCTCGCTGCTGCCGCCGTGGACTCGCTTGTCCACCATCTTGCCGACGGCATGGCAATCCGCCAAGTCGTGGGAGTTGTTGCGGTGAATGGGACAAGAGGGCCTTCCGTCCAATCACAGGCGATGATCTCGCCTTCGTCGCGGCTTGCGGGGCCGTTGCGGCCACAGCGATCGCCGTGCCGCCGCCTCGGCCGCTTTACGGGGACCGTACCGCCGGCGCCGCGACCTCCTCCTCTTTTCGCCCGCCCGCGCCCATTGCGCTGGTGTCACATCGTCGTCGTCGTCGTCGTCGCGCGGCGGCTATGACATGACCTGCCGGTCTCGGCCATTTGCGCTTCTTCTTGTCCTTGCCGCGGGGTTCCTCGAGGTTCGGCCTCGCCGCCGCACTGCCCCGCCATAAATGGGCGGATGCGAGCTCATCAAGAGCGACTTATGCGCCAAGGTGAAGAGCTCCTCCGTCGCCTTGATCTTGCGGTGGCCATCTTCTCTTTGACCTTGGGGTCTCGGCGCCTCTCACGAATGTCGTGACTACGGCATCGATGGAGATGTCGGGGATGGTGTTGCGGACTGACCGAAGCGCCGAATATAGTCGCCAGCAATGACTCTCCTTCTTCCGCTTCCACGTTGTGGAGGTCGTCTTCTACCGGGCTGCTCGAAGGTGCCACGAAGTTGGTGACGAAGAGCTCCGAGAGCTCCTTCCATGACCCCACGGACTCGGGGCAGGTTCATGAGCCCGAGCGGGCTCACGGTGAGGACCGCGGAAAGTAGTTCGCAGAACCTTCCCCGACCCTCCGATCGGCCGCATCACCGTCGTATAGATCTCGCAAAAACTCATCGGGGTTGGTGGAGCCGTCGATTTTTCGATGGGGCGGACGAAACCGCTCCGCCATCGGACGCCAAGCGCAGCCTCCCTAGAAAAGGCGCGACACCGACGCCGGAGCCTCCCGCCTCGAACGCGTCTCGCCCGCCGCCGTCGCTTAGGCGGCGCCAAGAAGCGCCACCTCATCGGCGGGGCGGCTCTGCGGGAACCCTCTTCTTTGGTCCCAAGACGCGCGGCGACATGCTGATCGCAAGGCCTTCGATCGCTGACCCTGCGGAGCTTGTCACGCAGTCTTCTCCATGCAAACAAGTGGCGGTCTCCGGATGGGACCGAGATCGCGCCACTGCACTCTGCGCCGCCGAGCCCCGTGAGGGTCGCGCGGTTTATCGTTTTAGCCCGCCCTCCTCACCAGAGATCTGCGAGAGGAGTGCGAGGGCAACAAAGAACGGAGGACGCGAACGCCGGTTCCCCGCCTCAAACTTGCACCACCGCGCGGCGGCCGACGAAGCAGGGGCTGTTGCCAACCACGCGCGCCGGAGTCCGAGTCACCGGAACGGTGGGTTTTCAACAAGGCCTCGCCGCGTGGAGGTTCTGTCTTTGAGTGCACTCCTCCAAGGCAGCGCCGCTTAGCTTGGCCGAGGCGGTTGCTTTCGCCGAGGCTCCAACCTAGGCGGCGGCCACCGCCGGGTGATTCACCGCCATCGCCGGCCGACTCCGTGGCCACGGCTCTAGCGGTCGCTTCGCTCCATCGCGGATCGCTGCTCGCCATCGCCATCGCCTCAAGAAGGGTCAAGAGCTTGAACTGATGCTAGCGCTCCCCACTGGCGCGCCCGGCGGCGTGTTCTCCGCTCAACCATGCGGATCACACCTCGGTCGATTTTTAGTCGCTAGCCAACTCGATCAAGCTCGATCCGATTTGAGCGTCGGGCACAACAAGGAGCGACTTCGCAGATTTACCAGTTCGGACCCTCGCGGGTAATAGTCCTACTCCTGCCGAGCCTTAGCTCTTTTTCGATTGTGGTTGAATGGGAATGTGTTTACAGAGTGTCTCAATGCACGAATGCTCCTCTTTTCCTTTTCTCCCTCTCTCCCTCCTTTTATACAAGCTTTGGGGTTTGGAGAGAGCCGAGGGGTAGGCAAGATCTGATGCTCTCAAGATAATCGACAAGACACGACAGAAGAGATTTAAAACGTGCGCGCTTCGCGCCGCGCAAGGCCGCTCGCGTTTCATGCAAGTGGCCTCGACCCCACGATCACACCGGTGAATCTGCGGGTGGGGCCTCGCCGCCCTCCTCGACAGGCGGCCTCCTCAAGCAAACCTTCTCTGCACGGTCAATTCTTCTGCGCACACAGATGTACCGCCGACACTGCAAGGGTCATCAGAAGCGGTAATCATTTCTTCCATTGTCTATCCGCGTGATGTCTCATTAAATGCGCTTCGTCCTTCGCGAGAGGGAGCCTTCGTCTCAAGACTCTTCGCAATGCTCCTGCCGCTGGCCCCACTTTGCGCAGGGCCCTCGCTGGTCTCCAGAGGGCTCGCCCACGCACTCCGGCGCGTGGGGCCCTCGCCTCATCGTCGGAGGGGCTCGCCCACGCACCCGCCTGGCGCGCGTGGGCCCTCGTGGCTTCAGAGGGGCTCGCCACGCCTTTGGGCCTTGCTCGCCCTTTGCTGCGTGGGGCCTCCCTGCCTTCGAGGGGCTCGCCACGCCACTGGGCCTTGCTCGCCTGCTTTGACGCGTGGGGCCCTCACGGCCTCTGAGGGCTCGCCAGCACGGGTCTTGCTCGCCTCACCGACGCGTGGGGCCTCCTAGCCTTCGAGGGGCTCGCCACGCAGCTGGGGCCTTGCTCGCCCCTTGACGCGTGGGGCCCTCCCTGCCTCTGAGGGGCTCGCCACGCCATGGGCCTTGCACGCCTCACCGACGCGTGGGGCCCTCTCGGCCTTCCTAGGGCTCTTTGTACCCGGTATTTATTACACCGACAGTACAAATATGGAGAGACGACCATTTGGTGTCTTTGTTGGCTTCAACCACTTCAGGGAAACAGTGATATTTGGAGCAGCTCTAATATATGATGAAACTTTTGAATCATTCGAATGGCTCTTTGATACCTTCTTGAAAGCTCATAGTCAAAAGCAACCTAGAACAATTTATACCGATCAAGATGTTGCAATGGGCAAGGCTATAGCTAAAGTTTCTCCTTATGCATGGCATGGTTTATGCACTTGGCATATAATGCAAAATGCAATCAAGCATTTGAATCGACATAAGACTGATGATTCAAATATACTTGTATGGTTTAGTGCGTGCATGTTTGAGTATGAAGATGAAAGTAAATTTGAGGAAGTTTTTCTAACATCATATGCAAGGCCTCTGATCAATCATGGATGGATAGTATTTATAGCATAAGGGTCAAGTGGGTTGAATGCTACATGAGAAATGTTCACACACTTGGGATGAGAAGTACACAATTAAGCGAAAGATTGGATTGCCACTTGAAAGATTATTTTACAACAGAGTTGAACATCCTTCGTTTCTTCAAGCATTTTGAGAGGGCTGTTCAACCAAAGAGAGATGTGGAGAATAAATTAGAGTACAAAGCAAGGCACAAGTTACCATAAATGAAAATGAGGATTCCTATGTTGGTACAAGCAAGTCGGGTGTACTCTCCACAAATCTTTGAAGCCTTTCAAATTATTTATGAAAGGTCTACGTTAGCTTATGCACAATTGGCGGGGGATGGTAATGCATATATTGTTTCAATTAGATCTCTTGATGACCCTAACTTTATTGAAGATGAGTACATGGTAAATGGTTCTTTCGAAGATGGCAAACTATATTGTTTCAATTATATTGTCATGCAATTAAAATTCTTGAATTGAGAGATATTAAGCAATTGCCTAAGCATTATGTCTTAAAGCGATAAGGTTTAATTTTGAGTACAATATTTAATTCTTTCATTAATCATTGAGTGCATATCTCAAATTACTCTTCACAGGGTGGAGGACCAAAACAAGCCGGGGAAGGAAGATGAATAGCACCAAACATTCCAGCTCAATTGTATGCTAGGAAGGAGCAAAGCTCTTTTGTATATGCGGTCCTTTATATTTTGCATATGGCCATGGTCACCAAAAGGAGCAATAGCAATGCCCTTTTTATTTTGTATATGATTGTGGTCACAAAAAGGAGCAATAACAATGCCCTTTTTATTTTGTATATGGTTCTGGTAAAAAAAAAGGGACAATACAATGCCCTTTTTATTTTGTACATAGTTCTGCTTACAACATGAGCAACGACATCTACATTTTAGTTCTGGACAGAAATCTAGTTCTGCCAACTCATTTTGGTTCTACAAATTCAGTTTTGTTCCATATATTCATTTCAGCTTTGGAATTGTACAGAATTCAAACAGATTGAATCAATTCTGCCAATATATTTTAGTTTTGGGCAGCATTTCGGTTGTTCCCATAAATTTCTGTTGTGGATAGAGGCAACATCTCAGAAATTTACTTTGTACAAAATAAACTTAAAGAATCATTCACTTTGGCCTTGTTTGTTTCGGATTAATGTTGAGTTGCGTTTTACTGTAGCAAATTTGTTACCCCCTCAAAATACGTTTTAACGAGTTCAAAAAATTATGAAAAAAATATTTTACAAACTTTAAGAAGAACTATTTAAAACCCCACAAGAATGACTACAAAACATTACATCATTTGACTTATACAAAAATAATAAATTTTCATTTAATTTAATTTAATTTAATCTGAAACAAACAAGGCCTTTGTATAGAAATTTACACTGTGTACAGAATTCACACACAGAGTACTTTGCACAGAATCTACACTTTGTACAGATTTCAAACAAAGAGAGATGCTACAAGCTGCCCTTTGGAATTGTACAGAATTCAAACTAAGAGAATTAGCTATTCATCCAAATCAGAACAAGGACGGCCATCAGCGGCGGGGGACGACGGCGACATCCTGAAGAGCGGTGGCGCCTTGCGGCAACGGCGCCGGCGGCTTGCAGGAGGGCTGGAGCTGCGTCGACGGGGCTTGGGAAAGGCGACGCTTGGAAGAGGAGGCATCGGCAAGGCTTGGGATAGCAGTGCTGACCAATTGCGGGGGCGTCGCCGGCTTGAGCACGACTTGTTGAGCCGGACTTGAGCACGAAGGAGCTGAGCATAACGGCCTCGATGGCATGGAGGTCGAGATGAGCGCCTCAACGTGGCGGCGTCCATGGCTAGGGTTTTGGGTGGGATTTGGGCAGAGCAGCGGCGAGTGACTTGCAGGGAGCGATGCAGCGGGTGCCGGGTGGAGAACAATGCTGCAGCGGGTGGAGGAAAGGATAAGCTTTGGTTTTGCCATAGGATGTGCTTTGGACGGTGGATTTCCTTCCACTGCGCCTCTGACTTGGTTTAACTAAAGTCAGAGGATACGCTTCCGTTGTGACTTGTGAGCCGACCGCGACAACTCGTCGCCTCTTGGGCTCTCAGCAACCAGGCTTTGAGCCTGTGAAAGCCAGTGTTGTGAACATGGGCTCGGATCCTGGGCTCACGGCCATTTTGAAACCGGTCGTAGTTGTATTTGGAACCAGATTTTTTAAACTTTTTTATTTTTTATTTTCTAATTTAAATAAATAAGTGTTCTTTTATTAAAATTAAATAAATATCCGGTCCCCGCCATTCAATTTGGCAAGAAAAAAAGGGCGAGTTAAATCCCGCCAAGTTTTGGCGGCATATAATACGCTACAAACCCCACCGAACGTGATGGCGGGTATCAAATCCCACCGAATTAATAGGCGGAAATAGGGGCCAGCTAAATCTCACCGTTTGGATTGGCGGGAAATGCAAATCTCGTCGACATCTTGGGAGTTGGATAAAAATCTCTCTGCTGTCTCTTTTTTGTCTCCTACACCAAGATATCTTCGACATCTTGGGAGCTAGGATCGTGTCAAAAAGACGGCTCTCTGGTCCCGCAATTTAAATGTAAGCTCAACTTGGGAAGCTTTTTCCCAATCATCGACTAGTACTATGTGGACTTAGTTGTAATTTGGTTTTTAACTAGGGGACTTTGTATAAAAGGGTATTTGATATAAATGAATATTTTATCTTTTTCTCAGAAAAACTTACAATTTATTGGCATTTTCAAAATCCAAACATTTCATCTTTTCACTTTTTTTTTACGATATTGCTATAACTTGGACGTCCTACCAGATTGTACGCTTTAGCCTGACCCACTATCGCACATGTTCTTTAGCCCAACCTATTATCGTTGGTGAGGATAATTTATTTCGGTAGTTCAAATTACATGTTTCAGCAATACATTTCACTTGTTTCATTAGTTTAATTCGTATGTTTCATTTTCGTATACCACACTTGTTTTGTTCATGTAGTTCAATTCATTTTATTTGTTCCAGCAGTTCAAAGTGCATGTTTCAGCTTGACATCTCACTTGCTCCATTAGTTTAATGTGCATGTTTCATTTCATTTAGCACACTTGTTTTCTTACGGTTCAATTCATTTGATTTGTTTCACTAGTTCAATGTGCATGTTCCAACCCTACATCTCACTTTTTCTAGTAGTTCAATGTGTATGTTCCAACCCGACATCTCACTTATTCCAATAGTTCAATGTGCATGTTCCATTTTTGTGTAGCATATTTGTTTTGTTCCTATGGTTCGATTAATTTTATTTGTTTCAGTAATACATTTCACTTGTTCGATTATTTCAATGTATATATATGTTTTTACATTTTCACTTATTCTGGAGTGCATCCTAAAACAAACGAAGTGAACTATCGGAACAAGTGAGGAACAAGCGTCTGTTTTTTTTAACATCACAACTGCTAGTACATCCCCCTTTTATGATTTTTAACTTAATTGTCAACCCTCAATTTTAACTTACCTTGAGAGTCGGAATCCCATGCACTAGTCCCTGGATCGGTACTCTAGTGCGAAAGATCACGTAGCCGATACAAGCATACATCGATGAAATAGAATCCCTGGATATTACATAATATGTTACGCCCTTAGGCGAATTTAGTAAGGCGATCAGTACCAGCCTTAATATTATAAAACATTGTTCAAAGTATTGCAGCTATCCAAAAATATGTACCCAAAAGAATCTCTTCTCGGCTAAGTGCCCTGCCAGCGACCGGAGCAACCCCTAAGACTCGTCAGGTCCATCGAAGTCTTGTCCATCGTCTTCATGGCACTCGTACGGATCCTTCTCAAGTCCCTCTTCTAAAGAAAGTAAGTAGGCGAGGTCAGCGTCATACAAACGCTGGCTAGTTAACACTTCCTTTAATGCAATTAGTGCATACATGACTTTATTTTGGGAAGGGGTTATTTTATTTGCGTAAGGCTAGTTTTTAAATGCCTATGGAAACTTAACTAATCTAGCATCATATATTAGTAGTCTTAATATCTCAAGAGTTTATCATCGAAGCAATACATCCCGAAACCCCGACCAAACGACCAACCCTAAACCAACCAAACCCCGATCAACTTACCCATGAAATCATACCTCACCAAACCATACTTCTTGTTGCCCCCAACATTTCCTAGATACGCCATCCTTCCAGGATTTAGCAATCCTGTTGTGGACCACGCTTGCGATGGCATGCCCGCCTCGGCCTAGGGGGTTGCTAGCCCTCACTAGCCGATCGTCATCCTGGGTAAGTGTGGCCTTTATCACTCTCAGTGATGACCTATGTCGGTCCCTATCGAGAATGGTCACAGAGGGCCTTCGCAGAGCGCTCACAGCTGGTGATCCAAGACCCGTACTCCGCGCGATGGCCACGCATTGTGTTGGAACCATCCCTCTGATGACAGCAATCTCCCCGCTATGCGTGTTACTCCGTGCTCCTCCTAGTAAGCCCTGGCAAAACCCAGCACCAGGCAATCATCCATCCGGATGTCCTCTAGGGGCAACTCACCAATCATTCTCATCTACTTCCATGGTCCTTGACCTTGCCATACATGAACTATGCCAACCAACCGACCCAACCAGACCGACCTCCCTACATAACCTTACCCTCAAACACAATAAGCCCAACATGCAACTAATAGCCCTAACTGTCATATGTCATATCATATTTGAATGAAAAGAGTGAATGACCGGTGAATATCGGTTCACCGTTCCGTGGCGATTTGCCGGAAGAATTGTTAAGCCTAAGCCAGTCTAAGCAAGTTTTACCCATTAGATAGGGTTAAAGTGATTACCAAACTAATCATAGGCTAACAAGAGTAATGACAATTAAGGCAGTCATTAAGGCTAAACAGATCAAGGGCAGGCATGTATAAGTATTACATGATTCACAATTAGGCAGATTACTATGCATGCATTTTTAATAATAAACAATATAGCTGAAGGAAATCTAGGTAATGAACATGGTATTAGTGATGTTAATCCGCACTAGGGAAGGTCGTAGGCTCTCCCTAATACGGACAACATCTAAAGAGTAAGTGTTAACTCACCTTGCTCAGGTAGGTGGTCCTCCTCGGCGTCACCAAACCTCCCTTCGGGATCGCCTAGTCTAATCACTTATAATCCAATAATTACTTATTGATGCAAATCAGAAACATGATGCATGCACGTCCTAGGCTTTACCCTCGACATTAATGCACAAGATCGATTGGCGAACCTAATTCTCGTATGATATGCCATGCATGCGCTAATGCTCTATTAGGTAATAATATCATTATATATTAATATAGTTATCCCCAAAATACGATATCGTACGATATGGTCATAATAGAGCGATTAGGGTTTATGGAATGACATATGATGACGGCTCAGCGGAATTCGTCATAAGTACAGGGTAAAGTATATCGATGTTAGTATTTTCTAGTATTTTTCTATAGTTAGGGCTTAACCCTAGATTATAGGTTATAGTAATGCATTTTCTAGAATTAGCTCCTATTCTAGCAATTAAGTGATTTACTAATTATTTGTTGGTTTTTAACAAATAATATCCTATAGGAATTACCTTGGACAAGAATATCATTTACTCCGTATTAAAGTTTTATGACTAATATGGCATTTATCTACCCATTTTAATTTCTAATTAATTTTTGGGTCAGATTCATTACTTAACCTAACCAAATCCATTCTATATATAGTTTTTAAAAATTTTCTATATGAGAAATCTACTATTTTAAACCAACAGTGCCATTTTCCTATTACAAGTGTTGTTTAATGGCCTAATGTATTTACCAAATTTTCCTAGAATTTTTTGGAGTATTTAACTATTTTAAATAAATCACTAGCTATTTCTGCAATTATTCAAATGATTAAATAGGTATAAAAACGTTAAATCGCACCGGGCCAACCCAGCAAACGAGTCGACCCAGCCCCAAATGCGGTCCACGGCCCATTCACGCGCGTGCACCCGCGCCAGCCAGGGCGGCTACACCAAAGGTGGCTTTCACGGGGGCGCTTTCGCGTGAAGTTGGCGCTTTCCTCCAGCGACGCTTCCACTTAACTGGACAGGTGGGTCCAAGGCCCACGCGACAGCGACACAACGGCACGGCTTCGATCCAGCGCTCGCGGGGAATACTGGCAGATGGGATCTGCAGGTCAGTGACCCCCACCGCTCCAGTCTGCATGAATCTTGGCGCGGATCGGATGGTACGTGGCCGTCGTCAACCTCCAGCCGGATGACGTGGCCGACGGCGACGGGAATCGACGCGGCGACGCTGCGGGCTACCGCAGGCCAAGAGCGTGCTAGCCATGGCCTCTACGTCACCTAAGGGTCCCGTGGACGCCCGCACCGAGGCAGGAGGCAGTCAGATGCAGTGGCGCGATAGTGGCGGCGGAGCCGAAGGCTCGCCGGAGACGCACGCGCACGCTACGGATCTACATGCTACAGGATTGGATGGGGAGCATGAGTGGTTGATGTGGGTGCTTACCGAGCTCAAGGACGTGCAGGCGGAGGGACGAAGACGACTGGTGACGAGTAGCCTGTCGGCGGCTGAAATAGGGGCGGCGATGACACGTCAGCTCCGAGTGCCTCCGCTGAAATCAACCGAGGCGTCGGGTTAAGGGAGAGATGGGGATGCTCTAGGCGGAAAGAATTGAGCTACGGCTCACGGAATCGGCGAGGAGATCGTCGGCGCCAGCGCGGAGAGATTTAGGGGAAATGGGAAATTCGAGGCTGGCGGGGCGGCGTTCGGCTTTATAGGCGTGGGGTGGGATAGCTGGCCCGAAGGCACACTCGGCAGCATGAGCAGGCTGCGGTGAGGCGACGGACAGAGGCGGCGAGGCGCCATGACGGGACAGGACAAGCATACAGCGATGATGGCGCGAGCGGCGGCAGCTTGGCGGGTGCAGAGCAGCAGAGACAAGCGGCGGTAGGGCCACCGGCAAAGAGAGAGAGAGAGAAGAGAGGGGAGAGAGAGGGAGAAGAAAGGGAATGGGGCTCACGTGTCAGCGCGAATTCAATTGAATTTTGAATTTCAAAAATTTTGAATTTGTTCCCAAATTTTGGCTGTTACATTAATACACACCAAATTATTGTAGGCCACACGTTTTGTTTGATTCAACGAAACTCTTGCATCCACCCCCCATTTAACTCAGTTCAACAGTGTACGTAACTTTGCCCTATAGGATGCAAGATATTAGTACATCGTATGTTTGATTCTCCGTAACTCTAGGCCTTGTTCTTTTCAGCGTATCGTTGCGTTGGCGTAATACTGTAGCAAATTTAGAGTCTTTAAAAAAAGGTCTAAAGATTATAAAAAAATAATTACAAAATAGTTTTATGATCCTTGGAAGGACTACTAAAAGTCAGGAAAAAATCGTTACGAATTATCACAACATATATGCTATATAAAAATAACAAAATTTCTTCAGTAATACGCAACGGCACGATACGCTGAAAAGAGGTGCTCGCATGGATGTGCCCACATGCATGTTTCAGTGGGGCCTTCTCTGCCCGAAAAGATTTGTACCACAACTAACCATTGATTAATGAATACTAGTACTCCATTACACAAGCCTGATTTGGTGAGACCCCAACATCGTGTATTTTGTTATGTCAGAACAGTTACAGCTCCACTAATTACAAAAGGGGTTATTAGCCGTTCGTGTAGCACTCGCCGTAAGGCTATTCCCAGTGCAAAGTATCATATTTTAATATCCAAGAATGCCACATAGGATGGAAAGTACGATACTGCTAGAAAGAAACACCCTCTACAATGCATGATACCATACTCATATTTTTAAAACAATTAATTTGTGTGATGTTGTGTCTATGAGAGTGGACCCATGGCATTGAATTTTGTGATATGACCTAAGATATCGTGCCAAAGCAGTATCTTGCTTAAGATACAGATTTCTTCTCCCTCCTATTAAATGTTGTGCCACATCAACAAAAATTCCTATGTGGCATCTCATTAATGAGTATGATACTACCCATTGGGAATAGCCTAATAGATGTGCCCAACCTCTTGAAGTCCCTGGTGGCAGTGTGTCCACCATATTCAAGTTCGGCATGACAGCATAGGATTGGATCATATATACGACCAATCAATTTGACTGTAATTTCAGGGGATTTTTAATATGCATCTAGATTATTATAAACCATTAATGTGGTTAGGATCCCAAGGTATTGATTAGATCTTACCTTTGGAAAGTCATCAATTAATTTTATATCCATTTGAAAATAACACGTATGGAAAGTCATTAATCCATTGGATCTCTATCCTTATATAATAAAAAGTCAATACATTAATGAATAATATACATGACAGCCTGGCTGCTTTCATTATAGTTATTAAAATATCATTATACTAATTAATATTAAAGTTTTAAAAATAAGAGTCAATTAATATAATATCTATGAAAACATACTAAGAAAATTTAGATCAAATTTACCAAATGAAAGTTATATTTTTAATGAAATATTTGGAAAATTTATATAGCTTACCAAAAAGCAAATGATTCCAGTGATCAATTGATGCACACTATTACAACGCGCGTTGGACGCAGCGAGCGCTTGGCCGTTCGTTGCCTTGTCACTGGCCGTTAGATTCGTCGGAGCCAGCGGCGTTTCCTTCTCCCACCCGGCTTCATATCGCTCGGCTCGCTAGCTCGGCTCGTTTACATCTCGCAGGCTGCATCGCTTCTCCCCACGAGTCTTCCCCAGTTTTCCCAATCACCCCGTCCTCCTCAAATCCCTAGCGCCACGGCGTCCTTCCCCGGCCTCGCCTCCTATCTTCCCCATGGCTATTGTATGATCATCAATTGTGTGATTAATCTTTACAATTGTGTGGTTACCAATGCAGTTCAAGTGACATGATCTTTTATCAACTCTGGGACGTTCAAACCACTAGAAATCATGCTATGTGTATGAGCTAAACCGCAGTTCATAAATAATTATTTTATGTTTCATGTTATAACTAGTGTTTCCGAAGACACTTGTTATGAAAGGTTACAAAATGAGCACCATGGATTCTGATCAAAAGTTCATATGGTGACTACTTCCTTGATATTACTAGAGATGCGTTGAATTATCATGATTGGCAGATTCCTTGACCGTTATAAATCTTTTTTTTTTAACCTGGCATCGTTACAAATTCTCAAATCAGTTTCTTCAAAGAGTCCACTGCATTGTTGTTGTAACCAGTACAAGGTGCTTAAAATTTAATTGTTTTTTAACGAAAGGAATTGTATGAGCTTGAATGAAATATCGAACGCACCATTGGCAGAAACAAAGAATGTTACATAGGAGAGCAAAGAGCAAGTTTCTGATACTGAAGCTGAGAGCATGGAAGAATGTTCATTGTGAGCTGAGAAACAAGAAACAAAATTCAGACAATGTACAAAATTCTAAAGTATATGAAAAGGAACATGTCCATAGAAAAAAGCATGATCATTCAACAAGGAGACACACTGTATTTTTCTTTTCATCAAACAGCACGAGCATGGATTGGTTCAGACCATATGCCAAAAAGAAATGCAAACGCTTCTCATTAGATATGAGGACCACCTGCAACAAACTCTCCTTTTCTCTTGACTAATTTCTTTGATGGGATATTGAATTCATAAAAGTATACGTGTAGATTTTTATTGTCTAGATCACTTGGAAAAAAACATCGGTGCCTTGATCAATGAACAGAATTGCAAATGATCCCTACTCCCAGTACTCTGTTGTAACACTGGCAATTGGAGAACATATTTAGATGCAGAGTTTCTTCACCACATCAGGTTCAGATTTTAAACCTGGCACACCAATTGCCAATTGGCATCTGGACCGCACGATCAACCAAGAATTTGGCAAAGAAAGATACATTTGAGTTTGTGCCACTTCAAAATTATGAAACCAAATTTTGTCGGTCAACCAATAATACAGATAATTATGGAATCATTGTCATAATACATACAATTTTGCATATACATGGCTTCACATTATGAAAATCCAGAGCATGATCAACATCAATGCACTAGAGCATTGCTCAAATCCTGTAATCTGCCAAACAAAATAACATATTAATTTGTGCATATACAAGGTTTGAATTCCAAAAATGAAAACAAATAAAATCAAAACATGGTGGAGTCAGTAAAAAGGAGACTAGTTCCAGGCAACGAGCTAGAACTTTAGCAAGCTTCCGGCAGCGGGGGACTTGAAACACTATATGAAATTAAGAAGCGAGTCGAGGAAGGCGTGGCTAGCTTGGAACGACGACGTGTGGGGAAGGCGCATTGCTCTGGATGGGGAAACACTTCTTCTCTAGGTGGCAGCCCCTGTACAGATGCTGCTAGGGTGGTGGTGCTAGGGATTTCAGGAGGATTGGGGAAACTGGGAAAGACGAGCCTGTGAGATGTAACGAGCCGAGATAGCGAGCCGAGCGGTATGGAGCCGAGCGGGAGAGAGGAACGCGCGCTGGTTTTGACGAATCGAACGGCCAGTGGCAAGGCAACGAACGGCCAAGCGCGCGTTGGATGCAGCCCCGTCCAGCGCTCGTTGGACCGCCCCCGTGTCGCTCAACAAGAGTTCTTCACGTTTGTTTTCCTTATTTCTAGCATAGGGATAATTCATGCCTTAAGGTACTCGTAGTGAATAGTTTTAACAGTCATTTTAAAACATGCCACGCTATATAAAGGTTGTTATTGTTATAGATACCACTCTCCCAATGCATCATATTATTATTTAATGTATTCTTTATCACTTCGATCGTTCTATTTATGAAACTAATAGAAACAACTTAATACTCTCAGTTTATTATCGTTTTTTCCTCTTATTGCTACGATAGGGTCCACCTATAATGTAAAAAATGATCATGCTTCTCTCATTAATTACACTCCATTTTAGCAACCTATATATCCTGCATGGTAGTTACAGAAGCGACTGACATCATTGTGTTGAGGATGCCTTATATAAATGATCATGCTCTGTTTCTTGGTTAATTACCCTACACCTAATGTTTGATGTCATTGCATGGCGGTAGTGGCAAATACAAGTCGAATTAGATCATATTACGGCTAAACCATATCCGTATCAGTAATATTTTTGGATTCAGATCCAGATATAGCTCATATACGAATACAAAAAACTGTTATTTCCATATTCGAATACAGATTTCATACGATCACTGACACCGAACAGAACATTTAGGCCATGGGTCTAAATGATAAGGCTGGTAGGCCATGGACTAGTTGGGTATGGGTCTAAATCGATAAATGTACCATTTATAATTGATGCTTGTATGTTGAGCTCTTATATTGGGGCGGTGGGATAAGATCTAAATAAGGATTTGAATTTCCATGTTATGGATATACAGATCCATTGGGTATCGCCTAAATTAGGTCTGGAGAAAAACTATGTGGATCCAACGGGTTTCAGATTTGAATTCAAAAAATATTCAATCTAACAGGTTTCAAAAACCGGATCCGACAAATTTGAACGAGGAAGATTTGGACCCATTATCATTCCTACGTTTCAATGCCCTATGGAAAAAGGAAAAGGAAAAGAAGATAATGAGCGGTAACATACAAACATTTTGACTGAAATATGAGAGAATATATTCCTCTAAGCTCCTGGTAAGAGGAAACCAGGTTGGTTTGAGAGATGTACGATCATGCTTTTAAAAAATATATTCAATCTAACAGGTTTCAAAAACCGGATCCGACAAATTTGAACGAGGAAGATGTGGACCCATTATCATTCCTACGTTTCAATGCCCTATGGAAAAAGGAAAAGGAAAAGAAGATAATGAGCGGTAACATACAAACATTTTGACTGAAATATGAGAGAATATATTCCTCTAAGCTCCTGGTAAGAGGAAACCAGGTTGGTTTGAGAGACGTACGATCATGCTTTTAAAAAATTTGTTATAATTTTTTAAAATCAATTAGATAAGATAATAAAGATCCAATGTCTACATACATATTCCTTAAAAAAAAGATCTTTGATAACGTTGTAGTCTTATTACGTTTCACATAAATACCACAAAGTAAATTATCGTGGAAACCGATATCTTCAGCAAATGCTCTGTTTGTCCCTGCTCCATCACTATTCATGTGTCACCTTATAAATAGGATTGCCCCATCACTATTCACATGCCCTATAGCTGCCCCACCCCTTTCCCACTCTCTATATGCCCCATTGATCGCCTCACTGCTATTTGCTACAGTGATGAGACATAAGAATGGCCTGGATGGGGTAACCTCTGGAATGCCCTAGAAGATGATGAGTATGTTTGGTTTGCTACCCTTGCTAGCCTAGCCATATAAAAGCGTGCCTTTGAATTTGCCAACCATTTGGTTTGTAGACATTTATTGGCTAACCTTTTTTTAAAAAAATTTGGCATGTCGTTGCTTTGTAGGTGTTGCACGATGGCTATTTTATTTTTAGGTCGCCAAAGTCGAGTGCCTTCTTATCAATGGATTGACATCATAGCATGGTCACTCAAGGACATGAACCAAACACACCAGACATTTTCCGACAACAGGAAGGGCAAAACCTTTTGTTCGACTTGAAAGTGGTGTTTACCGGTGAAGGATACCCATCCTGGTGGGAGTACGTGCGCTGGTCAATCGCATCGTGGTCACCAGCAGCATTGCACGGATGCCCGGGTGCTGATTGCTGAAGCTTCCGGCTTTGTTTCCTGCAGGTTTTAAAAAATCGATGCCAAATGGACAGCTTAAATGCTTAATCAAAGCTGAAAGATGCCTGACAACGCGTCCATGGATGGCCACCGACGGCGCGGTTGCACCTACAAGTGGGAGCTCGCCGGTCACCGAACTACCACTAGTATTCAAAGCAAAGGCCAACTAATGTAATAATTGGGGGCAGTTCTTTTCTTTTTATACTCCTATGTCTCTATTTTTATGTTTGGTGATCAGTTTGTTTGGTCCAAGGACCTTCAGCCATGCCATGATGAAGCCATTGAAATGCATCTTGGGTTACTGGTGTTGTTAAAACCAATAACCAAAGAAATAACTATAATTAGTCCATGATACTACAAGGTGGGGAATGTTAGAGATCATTGAAAAGTGTACAATCGGTTTGATGACATTATAAAATTAACAATGGTTAAAATGCCTCTACTCCTTCCTACTCTTCTCCTCACGTCATTCCACTTTGTCTACCTCAGTTATCACGACCACCACATCTAGTTTTCATGATCCCCAGTGGCGCTCTCCTCCCTACCCCAATGTTGATGAGAGTAATGGCGGAAGCCCGTTGGTGGGAGCAATGGGCTTCGACAAGGGAGATAATCAGATTTGACCCATACCTTGGGTTGACACATAGAACGAGGAAGCCGACGGTGACAGAGTTTCAAGTGTCCCAACTTGGGGCGATGATGACTGGAGCAACACAAGGCCACAGGATCAACTAGAACATGGGTTGTCCTCGACCGATCATAGGGACAAACACGAGCATCTAGGAACACCTACACCCTTCAAACCGAGCTAGACCAAAAATGACTAGGGCTTGATATTACATTGACAAGTTGGTTTATCATACTAGATGCACAACTATTATATTTGGTAGGTGCATTTATTGGAACAAATGACCAAATTCTGCTAAATTTTTCTTAGACCCTAGTGTTTGTGCAACCCCCTAACTGTACCTAGTTATGTCCTAGCTTCGGCCCTTGTTCCTTCCTCCTTTTACCACCATTTTCCAAGCACATATTGGTCCTTCGATCTTACCATATCGGGCCATAGAAAAAAGGAAGCTTAGGGAGGAGAAGGGAGGGTCAGTGTCAGGGTTTATCATCATTGAAAAGGATGGGGAAGGCAGCTCATGTAGGAGGAGGGAACGGTAGGGTCGTTAGTGTCGATACAGAGGTTGAGAGGGGCCAGGTCATTGATGCCAATGAGCAGGAGGGAGAGGAAAGGAGAGCAGGGCATAATAGCTATAATTTTGATGGGGGTGGTGGGGGGGGGGTAAAATCATCTCATAATAGCATATTTCATTTTTTTACAAATTTTCAGTGGCACATGACTAGCTTTTGAGTTTCAATATCGTTTGTTGAATATATCAACTCTGTAGTGGCACATAAGTAATTAACCGAAATTAAGTTGTGCATTGGATGGAGGTAACTATCAAATTAGGGTGTGGTTTAGGAAACTTCAAAGTTCCTACGTGTGTAGGAACGACAAGCATTGATAAAACTCATTGCAATCAACTTCTGACCCCCAAAAAGATAAAGCATATGCACTGGTTTGTTCTTGTGTGGTAACATGGTAGGTAAAGTAACAAAAAAGAACATATTTATAGCTTAGTGGCCTATCTTGAATGCAAGAGTTTTTTTTATATGTATAAAAAGGATCGTGCCAATCATGTAAATCCCCATGTAAATCACATGTTCCGAGCTCTACCCTAGGCTGTCATGTTTGATGTTTGCCTAACCAAACAAATGTCAATGTACGACATGTTTACCACTAACTTACAAACGCAGAAAAGAAAGCATAATCTTTTAGTAAATGATAATAACAACAAATTGGTGTTTCATGTAGAATTAATGCTCCAACCCGTTTCGTGAGGGGTGGTAGCTTAGCTTGATTATCACTCAAAGTTAGATGGCAAAATGAAAATTTCCACGTGCAGCAAGAACCATAGCAAGAGAGAGAGAGAAAAGAAAACCTAAGTCCAACTCCAACCAACACTGAAACCTTTGTTTCAACCTGCTGCAGAAAAGGAAAAGGAAAAGAAAGAAAGAACATCTCTTGTTATGTCACGTTTCCTGTATTCCTTGTTGCCTCTCAGCTCTATAGAGACAAATATAATTGTTCCCAAGAGCAAATATAATTGTTCCAAAGGCAAATACAATTGTTTTACTAGGCAAATATAATTGTTCCCAAAGACAAATATAGCAAATATAATTGTTCCACGAGGCAAATATAATTGTTTCCAAAGGTAAATACAATTGTTTCCGTAGGCAAATATAATTGTTCCCACATGCAAATAAAATTATTCCACGAGATAAATATAACTGTTCCGAAAGGCAAATACAATTGTCCCAAAGGCAAATATAATTGTTCCTTGCGGATTAATTTCAAAAGGCATAAGAATCGCCAACAGTCGTCGGCCACAAACACCCCGACGTCACAGCTAGCTTGACTCTTCCTCGATCACAGCTAGCCTCACCTACATATGAAGCTCTCCCCACACTAGTTTGACGTCGGCCGAAGCTAGCCCGACGTTATAGCTGCAATATTTGTCGTCGGCCGCATGAACCCCGACGTCACAGTTTAGCCCGACCGACGATCAAGCCCTAGCTACTAATCGATCAAACTCTCCCGTGACATCGGCCTCAATGCGCGCCGACACGTGTCCTTCCCCCAATGCCGGTTCTCTCACGGATAATTACTCCTCCGCATAAGTTTTCAAATAAGAAGTTTGGTCGATTTCAAATTATTAAAAGCTATCATCGACTACACGCTCCTCCCCGCCGTCATTCGATGATCTCGTGGGTTCCTTTGAAATGTGCACGTCAGATCGCTCGATCGGCTTGCAATTCACACACTTCTACCAAACACGTCAAATCGTTAGCTTATTGTTCCAACAAATCAAATACATTGTTTCAACAAGTATAAAAGTTATTCCAAAGAGCAAGATTGATTGTTCGAGATGTTAGACTCATTGTTCCAAAGAGCAAAATAGATTGTTCCGAGAGGTTAGACTCATTGTTTCAACAGCATAAACTTTATTGTTCTAGTAGGCAAACTTTATTGTTTCAAGAGGTAAACTTTATTGTTCCAAAGAGACAAAACCCTATTTGTTACTGAAGGCAAAAGTTATTGTTCCGTAAGACAAAAGTTATTGTTTCAAAGAGGCAAAGCTCAACTATTCCAAGAGGACAAATTTTATTGTTCCAAAGAGGGCAAACTTTATTGTTTCAAAGAGGGCAAACTTTATTGTTCCAGTAGTCAAACTTTAATTTGTTCCAAAAGGCAAACGTTATTGTTTTAAGACAAATTTATTGTTCCATACGGCAAAAGTTATTGTTCCAAAGAGGGCAAAGTTAAACCGTTCTTGTAACACAAACCTTATTGTTCCAAAGAGTCAACTTTTATTTGTTCCAAGAGGCAAACCTTGTTGTTCCAAAGAGCAAACCTTGTTGTTCCAGCAGGGAAAAATTATTGTTCCAGTGGGCAAAATTTATTGTTTCAATAGGCAAACTTTATTGTTCCGGTAATCAAAATCTTTATTTGTTCCAGAAGGCAAACGTTATTGTTTCAGAAGACAATTTTATTGTTCCATAAGGCAAAAGTTATTGTTCCAGTAGACAAAGTTAAACTGTTCTTGTAGCACAAACCTTATTGTTCTAATAGTCAACTTTTATTTGTTTCAGTAGGCAAACTTTGTTGTTACAGCAGGCAAAAATTATTGTTTCAGTAGGCAAACTTTATTGTTTCAGTAGATAAACTTTATTGTTCCAGTAGACAAAACCTTATTTATTTCAGAAGGCAAAAGTTATTGTTTCAGTAGGCAAAGCTCAACTATTCCAATAGGGCAAACTTTATTGTTCCAGTAGGCAAACTATTCTGTTTTTTTATTCCACTAGTATTTTTTCTGTTCCAGCAGTGTGTGTTTTTGTTCCACATGTATAACATGTTGTTCCATCATTTATTTTTTTGTTCTAGCAGGGTGTGTTTTTTGTCCCACATGTATAACCAGTTGTTCCATCATTTTTTGTTCCAGCAGTGTGTGTTTTTTGTTCCACCCATGTAACAAGGTGTTCCATCATTTATTTTTTTGTTTCATTAGTGTGTATTTTTTGTCCCATATGTATAACCTGTTGTTCCATCATTATTTTTTCAGTAGGCAAACTTTATTGTTCCAGTAAGCAAACTTTATTGTTCCGGTAGTTAAAACTTTTATTTGTTCCAGAAGATAAACATTATTGTTTCAGAAGGCAAATTTATTATTCCGTAAGGCAAAAGTTATTATTTCAATAGGCAAAGTTCAACTGTTCTTTTAGCACAAACCTTATTGTTCCAGTAGTCAACTTTTATTTGTTCCAGTAGGCAAATCTTGTTGTTCCAGAAGGCAAAATTTATTGTTCAGTAGACAAACCTTATTGTTCTAGTAGGCATTTTTTTACTATTCCAAAGCAGCATCAAATAAATTGTTTCAATAGGTATGCAAGTTGTTCCATCGCATCAAATGTATTGTTTCAATTGGCTTAGCCTATTGTTCAAGAGAGCTAAATACCAAGTTGTTCCATCGTATTAGACATCTTTTTAATAGTTAAAATTAATTGTTCCATTAGTTTGCCTAACCAAACAAATGTCAATGTACGACATGTTTACCACTAACTTACAAACGCAGAAAAGAAAGCATAATCTTTTAGTAAATGATAATAACAACAAATTGGTGTTTCATGTAGAATTAATGCTCCAACCCGTTTCGTGAGGGGTGGTAGCTTAGCTTGATTATCACTCAAAGTTAGATGGCAAAATGAAAATTTCCACGTGCAGCAAGAACCATAGCAAGGAGAGAGAGAGAAAAGAAAACCTAAGTCCAACTCCAACCAACACTGAAACCTTTGTTTCAACCTGCTGCAGAAAAGGAAAAGGAAAAGAAAGAAAGAACATCTCTTGTTATGTCACGTTTCCTGTATTCCTTGTTGCCTCTCAGCTCTATATTTTCTTTCGATAATGCTTCTCATCGTGCGTCCGCACGATCGGACGCTCCGTCCAGCCCGCTCAACCGGCCCAAGAGAGCCTCGCCGCGGAGAGCGTGGCCTGCAGACTCTTTGCTGCAGCAGTTTTCCTAAGCCAACGACTAGTTGTTGGACTTCGTCCACCAATAGCGACATGCAAAGAGGAAGTAGCAACAACGACTAGTTGTTGGCTGATTCATTTTCATTGATTTTAAACTTGTCTTTTATATAAAATTAATATAGTACTCAAAATTTGCAAAATAAATTTTGAATTTCATCAAAATTCTAAACAAACCATTTTAAATACTTTAATTTTTATTTTAATTGTTCCACGAGGCAAATATAATTGTTCGCATTGCAGACAAATATAGTTGTTCCACGAGACAAATATAATTGTTCCCAAAGGCAAATATAATTGTTCCAAAGGCAAATACAATTGTTCCACGAGGCAAATATAGTTGTTCAAAAGGCAAATATAATTGTTCCCACAAAAAATATAATTGTTCCACGAGACAAATATAATTGTTCCCAAGAGCAAATATAATTGTTCCAAAGGCAAATACAATTGTTTTACTAGGCAAATATAATTGTTCCCAAAGACAAATATAGCAAATATAATTGTTCCACGAGGCAAATATAATTGTTTCCAAAGGTAAATACAATTGTTTCGTAGGCAAATATAATTGTTCCACATGCAAATAAAATTATTCCACGAGATAAATATAAGCTGTTAGAAAGGCAAATACAATTGTCCCAAAGGCAAATATAATTGTTCCTTGCGGATTAATTTCAAAAGGCATAAGAATGCAGCAAATAAAGCCGCCACAAACACCCGACGTCACGGCTAGCTTGACTCTTCCTCGATCACAGTTAGCCTCACCTACATATGAAGCTCTCCCCACACTAGTTTGACGTCGGCCGAAGCTAGCCCGACGTTATAGCTGCAATATTTGTCGTCGGCCGCATGAACCCCGACGTCACAGCTAGCCTGACCGATCGATCAAGCCCTAGCTACTAATCGATCAAACTCTCCCCGTGACATCGGCCTCAATGCGGCCGCCGACACAGGTCCTTCCCCCCAATGCCGGTTCTCTCTCGCCGGATAATTACTCCTCCGTACAAGTTTTCAAATAAGAAGTTTGGTCGTATTTCAAATTATTAAAAGCTATCATCGCACTACACGCTCCTCCCCGCCCGTCATTCGATGATCTGCGTGGGTTCCTTTGAAATGTGCACGTCGTATCGTTCGATCGGCTTGCAATTCACACACTTCTACCAAACACGTCAAATCGTTAGCTTATTGTTCCAACAAATCAAATACATTGTTTCAACAAGTATAAAAGTTATTCAATGAGCAAGATTGATTGTTACGAGATGTTAGACTCATTGTTCAAAGAGCAAAATAGATTGTTCCGAGAGGTTAGACTCATTGTTTCAACGAGACAAACTTTATTGTTCTAGTAGGCAAACTTTATTGTTTGAGAGGTAAACTTTATTGTTCCGATGAGACAAAACCCTATTTGTTCTGAAGGCAAAAGTTATTGTTCCGAAGACAAAAGTTATTGTTTGAGAGGCAAAGCTCAACTATTCGATGGGACAAATTTTATTGTTCGAGAGGGCAAACTTTATTGTTTGATGAGGCAAACTTTATTGTTCGGTAGTCAAACTTTAATTTGTTCCAAAAGGCAAAGCGTTATTGTTTGAAGACAAATTTATTGTTCCATACGGCAAAAGTTATTGTTCGATGGGCAAAGTTAAAGCTGTTCTTGTAACACAAACCTTATTGTTCGATGAGTCAACTTTTATTTGTTCCAAGAGGCAAACCTTGTTGTTCAATGAGCAAACCTTGTTGTTCAATGAGGAAAAATTATTGTTCGATGAGGCAAAATTTATTGTTTCAATAGGCAAACTTTATTGTTCGGTAATCAAAATCTTTATTTGTTCCAGAAGGCAAACGTTATTGTTTCAGAAGACAATTTTATTGTTCCATAAGGCAAAAGTTATTGTTCCATGAACAAAGTTAAACTGTTCTTGTAGCACAAACCTTATTGTTCTAATAGTCAACTTTTATTTGTTTCAAGAGGCAAACTTTGTTGTTACAATGAGCAAAAATTATTTTTTCAATGAGGCAAACTTTATTGTTTCAGTAGATAAACTTTATTGTTCCAGTAGACAAAACCTTATTTATTTCAGAAGGCAAAAGTTATTGTTTCAGTAGGCAAAGCTCAACTATTCCAATAGGGCAAACTTTATTGTTCCAGTAGGCAAACTATTCTGTTTTTTTATTCCACTAGTATTTTTTCTGTTCCAAGAGATGTGTGTTTTTGTTCCACATGTATAACATGTTGTTCCATCATTTATTTTTTTGTTCCAGCAGGGTGTGTTTTTTGTCCCACATGTATAACCAGTTGTTCCATCATTTTTTGTTCCAGCAGTGTGTGTTTTTTGTTCCACCCATGTAACAAGGTGTTCCATCATTTATTTTTTTGTTTCATTAGTGTGTATTTTTTGTCCCATATGTATAACCTGTTGTTCCATCATTATTTTTTCAGTAGGCAAACTTTATTGTTCCAGTAAGCAAACTTTATTGTTCCGGTAGTTAAAACTTTTATTTGTTCCAGAAGATAAACATTATTGTTTCAGAAGGCAAATTTATTATTCCGTAAGGCAAAAGTTATTATTTCAGTAGGCAAAGTTCAACTGTTCTTTTAGCACAAACCTTATTGTTCCAGTAGTCAACTTTTATTTGTTCCAGTAGGCAAATCTTGTTGTTCCAGCAGGCAAAATTTATTGTTCAGTAGGCAAACCTTATTGTTCTAGTAGGCATTTTTTTACTATTCCAGCAGACCAAATAAATTGTTTCAATAGGTATGCAAGTTGTTCCATCAGACCAAATGTATTGTTTCAATTGGGCTTAGCCTATTGTTCCAGCAGGCTAAATACCAAGTTGTTCCATCGTATTAGGCGTCTTTGTTTGATAGTTAAAATTAATTGTTCCATTAGTATAGACAAATTGTTCGGTAAAATTTATATAGCAACATGGGTCTTGTTTTGTTCGAAAAAATCACGAGAACACGTTGGTAAAAGCGGTTTGTTGATTGAAGCTCCATCAAATGTTATAATCGTTAAAGAAAAACGAAAAAAGGAATCTTTCTTTGACGTCGGCGATTGCATCATCATGCATGCAACTAGGCGCAGCTGCGTGCTTGCTTTATAATTTTTGGCGGGACAGACGCGTGTGCTTGCTAGCTCGTGGCCCATTTTCTTTTTGTTATGCTATGCTTCTTTTGTCTGCCACCCTAGCATTGTGCCAACACTCGTTACAAAGTTCTATAATAACTAATCTGAACTCTCATCCCTTCTCTCTTTTTTTTTTCTCCTCTAGAATTCAAGCTAGTGAGCGAGGACGTCGGTAGCCACTATACTCATATACATATTTTGCCTCGTTTAGGTTTTATTTTCTCAGCATCGATGAGAGCACCTATATATCTTCCACTACTAGTTAGGGTGCAGGAGTTTGTGCATAAGAAACCAGGCTGAGCAATAATAATAAAAAAGCACCTAACAATTGTTCCTTGCTCAATCCGGTTGGTAACAAACCATCGAAACACTTACCAGCTATAATGGTCGATCGCCAAAGACATAGAATTGAACTCTTTTGAGATATCTAGCTGTTTTTATATCTAAACCCATATAAGGAATCACTAATGAAAGATGAATAGATTATGAACTTATAGGTATCAACTTGTTTTTTAAATTACTACCAGTATATCATAATAGTTCACATTGATTTACAACATGTTCAAAGTGGCTAAAATTTATTCATTTAGCCATGTTATCTACTTAGCCTCACACATAACTAATTTTATCTCATCTAGCTTATTCATTCAGCTGGACAACTCCAAACATGCTATTGATTTGCCACCCACATTGCAAATCCCTCGAGGATAACATTTGCATTGAAAGAGAGTAATGAGCTAAAGCTTTAAGGACAACCCGTTGCCGAGCCAAACCTAGGGAGGAGAGAGAGGTGGGCTATGGCAGTGGCGATGCATATGGTTTGGTTGCTTGACAGTGGGGCGACTTCCTAAAGAATGTTGGAAATAATGGAGTAGGAGAGTGGAGGGTGAGAGAGCCGAGGAAAGGAATTTTTGTACAGGTTCGAGATGCTTTTATTATTTCTAAGGATTTTGCTGGTACGAGGTGGGATTTACTCGATGCGTGGCTCACCCAAATAGATAAAAAAATTCATATGAGAATTATCTGCTTTGAAATTTTTGTCGTATTAGATTGGATGATGGGCAACTTCTTTTCTCGAAGAAGCTCGCCAGCTACGCAAATCTAGTGGAAAATTGGATGGGTGACACTCGATTCGTGTGCCTAGGGCAATTGGCATTAAATTGAGTGACCTTATGTGAAATGGCATCAAACACGCAAATTTCTTCAACACATTTTTTTGCCTTTTTAAGCATATTCCCCGTTTTCCTCCATTTTTCTATCTATTTTCCTTGTTTTCGATAAGGAAATGACCAAAATGCCCTCATCTTCTTTCTCCTTCATCCATCCTTCCTTGCTCCATGGCGGCTGCTGCCTCTGAGCTTCGCATGATGCCTCCCCGAAATCACCTCAGTCGCTCTCATGCAATTACCGACCGCCCCTGAGGTCATCTCATGGCTCTCGCCATGGCTACTATCGATCATGAGCTTATGCTGCCACGGATGTTGGTGAGAGAATGAAGTAGAGAGAACAAGAGCGTTTTAATCATTTTCTCGTTAAAACATAGAAAAATATAAAAATGTAGAAAAAAGAAAAAAGAACATAGAAATGTTTAAATTATAAGAAATTGGTATGTCATTTCAGAGAAAAGTCGTCAAATTTGACGCCATTTGCCCAGATTTCCCGAGATCTACGGGGGCTTTGCTCCCCTGGCTCCGCGTGTGGCGTCGGCGTCTCCTCTCCCACCCACCCTGCCTCCGCCTTTAGGATCCGTCCGTCTCCCGGCTCCGCCTCCGGCCTCCTCCACGTCTCCTTCGACTCTCGCCAGCACCGCCTCCCTACCTCGACTCGCCTCCTCCTCGCCGCATCTGTCCTTGGTTCCTTGTCCCTGCCGGCGCCGGTTGGCCTCCCCCACTCTCCCCATCGAGATCTCTATCTTCGCTCTCCCGGGCAAGCCGACCTTAAGATCTCTGGCGGCTGCGGCAGGTACGGGAATCTCCTCCTTGCACATCCCTGTAGCTGCCCCCCTTGCCCGGACGGTGGATCCGCCCATGGTATCCTGAGTACATTTGGCTTATATGTCATTTGTTCTTCCTCTTTTTTTTTTTTCTTCTATTGCAGGTTCTGACGCCAGCCATATTGGACTTAAGGTCCGCACTGGTTCTTGTAGGGGGTGAATAGATTAAGCCGTTCAAGTGGATACTCCAAGACAAATTCAAACAGCTGTCATATAAGTGGCTTGTTGGAGGAGTATGCCATATATTTGTTAGAGGAATTCATACCTTTTTAACTCATGGGCGACTGGGTTATAGGAGCATTGATCAACATTGTGGGTAGCGTTGCCATAAACTTCGGTACCAACCTTCTCAAATTGGGACATGATCAGGTGAATATTACATGCCTTCAGAGTTGGACTCTTAGTTGTTTCTAATTTAACCATCTACTTAACCATAGGGATATGACTCTGGTTACCATATGACATGTAGCTTTTTTATCTGTTGTTGCCATGAGAAGAATAGTTTATGAATAAACTAGGATAATGATTTGCTAGCGAAAACCCAACTGGACCAAGTTCTCTTTAACAACTCCATGTTTCATATGAAATAATCAGACAACATATCAAACATCAGTATTAGGGTACATAACTTTGCAGCTAATTCTTGTTAAAGGCCTTGGTCTATTTTTTTTGCTATTATTTGAGCGTACTGTTTACCTTGATGCCAAACAATATTTGAAATGAATATGGTTCTAGACATTTATGTAAATACTCCTTTTGTTTTATTTGGCAGAGAGAAAAGCTTTCCATTAGTAGCATTAATCAAGGCAATGACAAATTTGTCCCAAAATCAGTTATGCATTTCCAGACTTGGAGGATAGGTAATGTTGTCTGATATAGTTTATTTATTCATCCTTATGAATGTGAAAAACTACTATAAGTTGCCACATCTAATGCTAAAACTGCATCCAGGTATACTCTTTTTTGCCGTTGGAAATTGCCTCAACTTCATGTCCTTTGCATATGCCGCACAGGTTGGACTACTATCTCCTCTTCAAAGCAAACCTAATTAAACATGGAAGAAAAATGATGATATAGATGGGAATAGATTCTATCATTGTCTTGGACCTTAGTTTATGATGAAGGATAAAAACCATCAAAGGGAGGTGAAACAGAAACAACTTGAGGTGGAACAATGCTGGGGGAAGCAGGGCACCAGTTTGGGGAGGAAATGATCTAGAGTAGCTTTCCTAGGGATACATCCAGAGTTAGGAATTGGGAACTTGAGAGCTGTTCTTTATTGCTCTCATAATGAAAATAGGTGGCAATGCTGTGCTTATATAGAGCCAACCCAAACAAATATAATCTAAACATTCCCACTGTTACAGATATCATTCCAACTAATATGGTAATATTTGATCTCATAGAGACTGTTGAAGTATATTGCTCATCTTTCCTCATTAGCTTAAGCTTTTGGGTGAACTGGTGGAGCACTTAAATCAATTTAGTATCAGAATCAAGAGGTCCTTGCTGCTTGTTTGTCCTTACTGCTAACGGTTTCAACTGACTTGCCCACCTCTGTTGGCTTCTTACTCTAATAGTTCTAGTATCCAATCATATTTTTCATATCCATTTCCAATCCAGTGACTCAAGTTGTTTGGAGAATGATTGTTTGTTTAATTATACTGCAGTCACTTCTTGCAGCTCTTGGATCAATTCAGTTTGTATCCAATATTGCATTTGCCTATGTTGTGTTGAACAAGACCATTTCAGTAAAGTATGTACATTTTCGCTTTTTAGAACTACATGAATGAAAATCAGAATGAATACTCAGAATCATGATACAAGACTAACAGAGATTTTACTATGCTTTTCAGAGTCATGGTAGCCACAACATTTATTGTCTTTGGTAATGTATTTTTAGTTTCCTTCGGCAATCATCAATCTCCAGGTATGATTTATTATATTCATCATTTATACTGTATGTAGCCCTATAAATTAGTAGGAATAATTCTTCTTGCCTTTATTGTTCCCATAACCCATCTCCTTGTAAGGGGAGCATAGAATGATGAATATAGGAATTATGAATGAGGAATAATACCCATCAGTTATAGCATAGAATGAGGAATAATACCCATCTCCTTGTTCCCATAACCCATCTCCTTATGAATTATGATGTATAACTGCAATGCCGCAACTTCAAATTTTCTGATGCCATAATCATGTTGCAGTTTACACGCCGGAGCAGCTGGTTGCAAAATATAGCAATTTGGTGTTTGTTCTCTATTGCATGTCATTGGTCTTTGTTGTTGCATTCAATCAATATCTTTATAGGTGAGGTTTTCTCACTTGACCTACTCTCTTTAGAAACACCGAATCATGCTCCTTCTTACCAGTTAAACAAGCTTTGTTGCAGGAGTGGAGAAACAATTCTTTCAGATAATGCAAAAGACACTGGCACATATTGGCGAACATTGTTACCGTTTTCTTATGCCATTGTATCTGGTGCTGTTGGATCTTGCTCTGTATTGTTTGCAAAATCATTGTAGGTTATGTCTTATTTGATATTTGATCAAGATATTTGCATGCCATGCTGATTCTTTCTGATTTAATTTATTCTAAATTTCTGACTGTCATGTACTTCTATCTCTTTTTTTTTGGTTTACTATCTAGGTCTAACATGCTGAGGCTGACTATGAGCAGTACATATCAGTTCCATAGCTGGTTCACATACTCCATGGTTCTGTTGTTCCTATGCACAGCAGGATTTTGGGTAATGCAACTAATTGTAGGCAGTAAACTAATAAATTATTTCTGAGACCAGCACACATACTATTATTATTATATTTCTGTCTAATTAATTCTTTTGTGTCACAGATGGCAAGATTAAATGAGGGGCTGTCTCTATTTGATGCAATACTGATTGTTCCAATGTTTCAAATTGCATGGACTTTCTTCTCAATTTGCACAGGATTTGTTTACTTTCAAGAATATCAAGTGAGCTCCTATTTGTGGATGTTGTAGTAGCAAGTGAATATTGTGTTGCTCATGCAAACTGCGATTGTTGACATGTCTTCAGGTATTCGATACGCTAAGGATAATGATGTTTGTGTTGGGCATGACATTTGTCTTTATAGGCATCTCGTTGCTGGCACCTGATGACAGTAAAGGTTTGCAAACAATAAACAAATTTCTGTTTTTTACTTAACATAAATGTACATGATTTTTACTCTTGGAAAATTCCCAGCAGCTGACACCAAAGATGGTTCTAGTGCTACCCAGGGCCCCACAATTGTTACAAACAGGTTCATGTCGCTACCAATTGTTTCCAGTGAAATGTATCAGTTTTAAATTACAATAATTGTATTTTACCTTGAGAAATTGTTACTATACCAGCTAAGTGTGTGTATCACCAGCGAGATGAGTGTAAGTGTGTAACCTGTAAAATTGGACATCGCAGGCCTGGAAAGATGCAGATGGAGGAGAAAGAAGTAGATGATACTAGCTCCTTCACAACTTCAGTAAAAGTAAAAGCTAAACACATACTGTTAAAAGCAAAGGTGATTGCTTTTCTTTCTAGACCCAGTTCTCTTGTTGACCTGTTATTAGAGTGCCTTTCTCATGTGGTCTTGTTTGCAGTCGGCTTGCTCCATGTCACTTGGTCTAGGCGAGGAGACCATCAGCGCTTCTTCGGTGCTTGCAATGCCGATGGTCTCTTCAAGAACAACAGGGTTTAGAGGAATCGGAACTGACAGATCAAAGTACATTCCTTTGCAAACCACCGATTGGGATAATCTATAGCTGGTTATGTTTTATAGAGATATACAACACAAACATTTACTTTTGATATTGCCAAGCGGATGTCGGTAAGTTTTTGTTGCTTCCGAAGGCAATTGTTTGTTCTACGTGATAGTTAGCTGTAACATGAGTGTATAGTTTCAACATTTCCCCTCGAAACATTGTCCATAATCAGGTTGTAATTCTTCAAAATAGCTGCGTACACTACATGTATAAACATGCCATGGTAGAATAAACCAATGATCCAATTCACTTCCCTTTCGGCTATTTTCTGTGTCGCTATGGCGATCAGCTTCTGCCTTCTGTTTGCTCTATTGTTCAGTGCATACGGTGATAAGTTTCTGCAAGCACACATCCTCTCCAGTCATTCACCTGCTGGCATACGAGGACAATCTCATTAAATTTATGAAATAATGAGGAACTCGAAATTATGCACTTCATAATTGATTTCATTTTTGTTTTCAGAAAGGAGTTTATCAACAGCAAGTAATTTTATTATTGACAACAAAATTATAAATACTTTAGAAGAATTACATGGACAATCTCATTACATACATAAAAAAAATGGGAAACTCAAGTATACATTAAAATTTTGATTTCACGAAAAACACGCTAAAACTTTTTGGATACTCAAGTATACATTAGAAAGAAGATTTCACGGAAAAAATATGCTAAAACTTTTTAAATGTTACTTGGGGACGGGGCTAAAACTTTTTGGATGTTGCTTGGGGGCGGGCACTGCTATGACATATGCCAATCATGCAACCTACTGTAAAATCCTATGTTTTCTACTACCGCTAGATAAGGCACACAGACACGACATTTCCACACTCACCAAACACCATCACATCCAAGTCTAATAGTGTGACACTCTTAGTCCTAGGCTCCTAGCTTCTTCCACCCAAATCTAAACCCTAACCGCCTTAGCCCTCTCCAACGGCCATGCCAGAGGTGAGAGGGAGGGAACTCGGTCCCTTTCGTTCTCCCTCCTTCCGACTTCCTTCCTCCACCTCTCAGTAGGCTCTCCCCTCTTACCACTATCAGCATGCTGTTGGCGTGGAGTGCTTTGACTTCCATAGCTTCAAAAGAGAAAGTGACAATTTGGATGCATTGGGTTTAGGCAGACCTAGTAGTATTAGGAGTATAATAGATCTAGAGTTTAGGATCATGTCACCAGTGATGATAGGTACCCTTTTGGCATCTCCAAACTTACTTCAGAGTTGGCGATCGCTGTGTTTGAAGTAAACTGAGGCAGTTGGATCCCTCGTCGGTGGATTTGCGCTAATGGCAAGAAAGTTGTTTGGTAGTGCTTTTGGGAGAGACCGTGGTGTCGACTCAACCGATGGTAATTAGGTCCTAGAGTTTGCTTTTGGTGATGAGGAGTGTGTATACGACCATCCATTTTTGGTTGTTTTCCATGCATGGATGGTTTCAGAGGTGGCAAAACAGTAAGTTGATTAGCTGTTGTATTCACATGTGGTGGTGCCAACAACCTTCGTTCATTGTTCCACTGCACAACCCACAATAGGGATGGTCGATGCCCTTCAAAGGTGCTTAAAGCCCTGTATTTGGTTAGGGCTATAACAGTCTCCTGCTACGAGGGTATTGGTAAGTGGACTCTAGTTCGGAAGAGCTCCTAGGTCGCCGGTGACAATGGTGGAGATAGACATGGAGTTGGACAATGCTGTTTTGCACTTTGGTCTTTAGTGTTGCGTGCTAGTAGTTTTGATTCTTCTAGGATCTCTCTATAATTAAAGTTTCTAATGGCTACTAATGATAATGCGATTCCCCTTTTTGATTGTTTTCCATGCATGGATGGTTTCAAAGGTGGCAAAACAGTAAGTTGAGTAGTATATATATGCTATTGTATTCACATGTGGTGGTGCCAACAACCTTCGTCTGCACAACCCACAACAGGGATGGTCAATGCTCTTCAAAGGTGCTTAAAGCCCCGTCTTTGGTTAGGGCTATATATGTTGTTACGGTCTCCTGCTATGAGGGTAGGGTATTGGCAAGTGGACTTTAGTTCGAAAGAGCTCTTAGGTCGCCGGTGACAATGGTGGAGATAGACATGGAGTTGGACAATGTTGTTTTGCACTTTGGTCTTTAGTGTTGTGTGCTAGTAGTTTTGATTCTTCTAGGATCTCTCTATAATTAAAGTTTCTAATGGCTACTAATGATAATGCGATTCCCCTTTATATATAGAAAAAGATACACTAGAAAGGAACAAGTCATGTTTGAGGCAAGTGTGGAAAACCTCACTGACAAGACAAAAATAGCTTTGTGAGAATAGATTGGTGGGCAAAAGGTTTTTTTTTTTGTTAGAAAAATTGAATATTGCACATTACAATTTTGACTTCGCTACTTCGCAATTGAGTGTTGACCGCAAATCATAGATTTTCATAGTCGATTTAAGGTTACCCGCATTCACCTTCTTCCTCGTCTTTGGATGCATCGTGCCATCTTCTTCTCCAACTTCAACCACTGCTACCACCATGAGGTTCGGTTAAGGTTTCTAGTTAGGGTTCCAAGGTCCACTGTGCCTCCCAAGCTTAGAGGGATGCCAGGGGTGGCATTAGATCAACGGCGGGTACCGACATTGGAGCCGTGGGATCGTTCACAAGTGACCAAAGGTGGTGGTAGGGAAATCAACACCAACCATAGGATTTTGGATGGGTAGGGCCTACTGATGGCAGGAGGAAGGTAGGTGGTGTGGAGCGACGGAAAGGGCATCGCCGCCTGCGGGCAATGGGCAATGGATGGAAGGGATTGCGAGGGGAAGCCCGGAGGTGGGGTTTGGGTCAATGTGTATTGGGATTAGAATGGATCTAAACCGCCAGAAAAATTGACTACAAAACAAGCAAATGACATACGCTTGTTAACTTGTCATTCCCTTAAATTTATATGGATTGTTGATTGAGTCATCCTTGTATGGAATCCTACAACAGTAGTAGAAAATTTGTAGCGTTACGACACTAATTTCCATTTATTCTCTAGAACTGTGCTTGCAAATTATTTATAGATAGGGCCTGACTATGCAGTAGGTGCCTGCATTTTTAAGGTTTGTGCAGGCGCGTGCACTATACATGTAGTGGTAGCCAATTTACGGAAAAATACACACTCGCAGCTAACACAAATACGAGCAAAAAATCAAATATGAGCAAAAAAATCTCTCTACGTGAAAAACATAAAATAAAATATATCTATAGTAAACAGAAAATAAAATAAATTATAATAAATAGAAAACAAAATAAATCTATAATAAATCATACCTCGTGCAAAAAATTCCACTATTGATAAACATTTTTTCAGTAAATGAAAATGTGGAAAAACAGTAGAAATTTAGTGGAATTTTTTGCGCCTGCACGATTTCGCAAATTTCAGACGCTTGCGAAATAGCAAACCCGTTATAGATATTACCACACCAACAGCTGTAGATAAAAACCTATGGGATGCCCATGACGCTGAAACAACATTCCGAGCAGCCGAATCACACATTTCCACGAGAGGAATGCTTATAAATATGGGTGACTGTTTTAAGCGATTCCAACGGAGGAGGGGGTGTGCACGTTCTCCTCTCCTTCCTACTTTAACCCCGCCGAGTCCTTCCGCACCGGGCTCCTCCTTCCTCTATAGTCTCATTGACGCCGTCCCCTCCCCTTTAGTTAAGGACTCAAGTTTAGGTTCAAAAGGTGGTTCCTATACCCCCAAGCATAGAGCTCGAAGGCGGTCAGTCCGACAGCGATGGACGAACCGACACACGACAACCAGAGTTAGGATGAGCAGTGAGAACCAACACACGACAACCAGAGTTAGGATGAGCAGCGATCGTGTTGGCGGCCGCGGCCCGCGGGTGGTGGCGGCAGCAGTTTGGGAGGAGCATGGATCGGAGCAAACCTAGGGTGGAGGATACCGCAGGTGGAGCCGGTGGTGAGAAAGGAGGAAGCAAAGGACAGCGTGGTGGGAGGAGGAAGGCCTTGTATATTTTAGCTTAGCGTGGCATAGCGTTCCACTATAGTAAAATTTATCTTTTTTATATAGTCTATTTGATGCAATAATTTGTAATGATTTTTCTCATGTTTTTAGTAGTCCTATTAAAGATATTAAAACTATTTTTTAATTATTTTTTTTACAACATCTAAAGCTCTTTTAAAAGGCTCTTAAATTTTGCTACGGTGAAACACTACGCTACTCTAAGCGGAAATGAGCTGAAATGTACAAGGTCAGAGGCGTCGAGTGCTGCGTTCTTCACGCAAGGAACTGATCACACGGCTTGTCTCTCTCACGGTCTCATCTTCAACCGAGACGACTTCCGCTGCAATCCACGTCCACTCACAATCACCTTGACAAGAAGAAACCGAAATTAAACGCAGCGCTGTACTCGTCCCCGAACAGCCCCACTCGGCACTCGCTCTCCCTGTCCGCCACCGATTTTTTCTACCAGCACCATTACTCGGTGGTCCTCGAGGTCGGGGGGAGCACGTAGCTTTCTCGCAGACCGCGAAGAAGTTTCCGCGCCATCTCCTCCTCCGATTTGCTAATTGCTACTCCACGAGCTCTGAGCCGTTGATCCGTTCCACTCCCAAGCTGCCCATCGGGAGCAAATGCGCGCGAACGACGCGCCCCCCAGTCGTCTCCCGCCACCGCGTCATCCCCGCGACTTCTTAACCTCGCACACTTCCCCTCTTCGTCTCTTCTTCAGTCTTCTTCTTCACCAGCTAGCTGACTAGCTCGGCGTCCTCGCCTGATTGCTGCCACCGCCGCGAGCCGCCGAGCCATGCGATCGATGGATCGTCGGCGGCGGCCGGAGCCGGCGGCCATCGACATCACGTGGGTGTCGTGCCGGGGCGTCAGGTCGTCCGTACCGTTCCACACGCCGTGCCTCTACGCCTCCATCTACGTCACGGCGGCGGCGACGTCCAGGGGCGCCCACGGCCGCCGCCCGCACCGCGTCAAGACGGCCACCGACCGCGCCGGCGGGGCCAACCCCGAGTGGGACGCGCCCCTGCGGCTCTACCTCCCCGAAGCCGCCGCGCCGGACGGAGGCGCCGGCGGCGGCGGCGGCGGCGCCTTTCACCTGCGGTTCGAGCTCAAGTCAGTGGTGGCCGTGCTCGGGGACGTGCTCGCCGCGTCCGCCGTCGTGCCGGTCGCCGACCTCGTCGCCGACGGCCGCACGCGCCGCGTGTCGTACCAGCTGGCCGCCTCCGACGGCCGGCAGCACAACGGAGTCATCTCCTTCTCCTACGCCTTCCGCGACAGTACCAAGAACGACGCCGGCGAGGACGACGAAAGCGCCGTGAAGATCGTCGGAACCCCCCGCTGCCTGCAGCCGTCGCCGCGGCCGACCACCGAGTCCAGGATGTACCCGGTGATAGAGTGGACATTGACACAGCATGCTGCCGTGTACCCGCCTCCGGCGACGTCTGACATGGCCGTCACGCCCTCGAGGTCCTACCACTACCCTCCTCCTCCAACACCGGCGACTCTGGTGGAGCCCGTCGCGGTTTCGCCGGCGTGCAGAGGCCTGTACCCGAAGGTGGAGGAGCCGGCCACTGCCGGCGGCATGTACCCGACGGTGGACCTTGCTCCGGTGAGCTGCTGCCCGCCGGCAGAGCCGTGCTACGGCGGGGGCTGTGGGTATGCGGCGGCGCCGGCATGGGATGGCCGGTGTCTCTACAGTTGAAGCCGTCGTCACGCGCGGGTTTGATCGCTTCTTGGTGGCACCCGCCCGCTCTCGATCCGGAATTGTTTGTTTGTTTTACATCCTCGATCGATCACGAGCTGCGTGCTCACGGAAACGCCGAGACGGAAGATGCCAGCGGTTTGTAGTCGCCTTGTGAACTTCACATGGAGCTAGCTGTACGTTAGCTAGCTAGGCAGTGCTGTTCTTGTGTAAAATATTTTTAATACTAGTACTAAATAGCATCGTTTAACCTTTTTTAAATGATCAAATTGATGATGCAGGTTGCCGTCTTCTCTTGCTCTGGTTGCCTCCTCGCTGCCATTTGGTTAGGATTCCTTTAGCTTAGGCCTTCCTTCGTGAAAAATTCTGATGCTCCAACAGAATCTCATCGTGATTCTCGTCAGAAGAAATTTTTTCCTGCATTTCCTTTAGAACGAGATTCTCTCTCTGTTTTTTTTCATAAATTTCTTCGAATGAATGATGTTGGAGATAGTAGGAAATGAAGGAAATAAATGTGGGGAAAAGAATAAGGAAGAGAATGAAATCAAGAAAATATGGTTGGAGATGGTCTTAGGGTTGAGGTTTACCATGTCTCGTGCGTCCACATGATCAGTGGAGGGCGTGGGCTTGGGGCTTGGGCGGAGGATCGACGATGAGACGAAATGTCACTGGAATCAAAGCGGTGGGTGGTGGCCAACAGTTTGTTTGTCCATAGGAAGCCAACATAGTATCCTACCACCGTTTTCTTTTTTAACAGCTGGCTGTTTTTTAACATATATAACCGTCAATGGTACTTCCACTAGCGGTTCAGTTACGGATTTTCACTAGAGCTCCTCTTACCAAACCGATTAATGATAACCCTGAAACTAGGGATTGTAGCCACGAACAGTCAGGGTGTATATTTTACAAATTACTAACTCTTTTAAACTTTATAACTGTTTGATAGAAACAATTTATACATAAAAATTGTAGCATTAACAAGATATATAACTTTGTGGTTAAAAACCTTTTGATTTAATGTCATTTACATAGTAAAAGAAATTGAAATATTTGAGAAACAAAACTTAAATGTTATGCACATCCTATAGAACAAAGGTGCTAATTGTTGAGATGGTTAGGAGGGTTACGTTAGAGTCAAGAGCGCTGAGTTTAAACCCTAGGATATGCACAATTTACATATTGTGCAAAAATATGTACCGTTCAGAAAACTCGGAAGCAAAGTTCTGGGCAATCCTTGGATGCAAAGAAAGAAAATAAGGAACAAACTCATGGCAGATGACAATTCGGAAGGAGAAAATTGTATATACGTGGCGTGGTCCTACGGTGCCGTACTCCCATACTGTAGACATATTTTTCGACGGCTCAAAATGTCAAGAGAAAGTCCAGAACCATTGAGACAAGTTACTCTCGACAGCCAATCATTGAGACATGACATTCGAGTCAGTCGGGTCAAAGAGGTAGCTCTGACTGTCGAGAGAACCACTACACCAATCCCCGTTCAAAAAAATTCCGAAAACGCAACCAACGTGAATTTATACTTTCGACCGCTTATTAAAAGCGGTCGAGAGTGGCCCACAGAACAGTTGTGTTGTTAAGGCATCAGTTGGAACCAACGTGACTCTCAAGAGCTACTGATTGACTGTCAATAGAGCATGGCTTCTCTCAACGGTTATATGGTTATGGGGTTGTCGAGACTATGGGGCCGAAGGCTTGACCGTTGATTTGTCGCCGTTTATAAGGGATGTCCGTGATAGTCTGAATTAGCATCGTTTATTGTAGTGCCACTGCCATTTGATTAAAAGGTAGCGTGTACTTCACAGATGTGCTTCGAGCAGCCGCCAACACTTTTCAAAACCTAGCAAACCCCGTTTGATGTCAATTTTCATTTCCTGTGGGATCTGACGATTCCCCGCTAAAATTTGCTCAAAATTCGGTTTTTGAACCCCAAAACTGAATGGTTCAATCTTACGGGGAGAAACCCCTGGGGCTCTCAATCAAGGAATCGAGGGAAATTTTTTTGCGGAAAATAGAGGGGAAACTTTACCGTGGAAATGATTGGTTTGGAAAGGAAAATGAAACTATTTAGAAAAAGAATTACCGAAATTAGAGAAAATCGTGGTAAAATGGTAAAATTAGTAGAAAATTTTAATTTAGGTGCAGAATTAGTAGAAAGGACGCAATGATTGTAAAATTGTCGGAAAATGTTGTAGTAGGTTAGAATATGAGTAAAAGACAATATATAAATTATAAAATTGGTGTGGGAACGAAGTAGCATGTTAGAACATGATTTAAAAATGTTAAAAAATAGAAGATGAGTGTGAAATGATGCGAAAGGTTAGAAAATGAGTACAAAATCTATAAAATGTAAAGTTAGTTAGAAAATTTGTAAACCCCTGCAAAAAAGTAAAGGAAAAATTCGAAAAAAATTGGTATGGCATATAAGAGTAATGAAAGGAATACATATGTCTCTACAGGAATACATTCCCCTATTCTCTTTTCCTTTATAAACTTTATACCGTATAAATATATCAGTCTCTATGGCTCTTGCGTCCGATGTGCTCGGATGGTGTGGCTCGGTCCAACACGGCAAATTCTAGCCTGTCGTGTGCGTGTGCCAGCAGAACCCATGTGGAGACGCCACACCCCCATTTTTTCCTGCTGCGCATGTTGTCGAGCTCGATTGTTCTCTCTCTCCAATGCACCCACACGGCCGCACGAGTAAGCCCTCGGTTCCTGCTTGCCGCCGTCAGCAGTGGCGCCACTGCTGCTCGCCGGCCGCTAGCCGCCGGCACGGCTCTGCCATCTCACCCTTTTCCCGTTTATCCTATTTTCCCATCTGTCTGTCTCTCTCTATATTGTCATCTATATAGCTCTCTCTATCCCCTACCTCTTGGTGGACATTTGTGGTCAGATTCAATGAGCTAGGCGTGGGGGCTGGCTGGATCTGAAGAAAAAGAGGACAAGGAGAAGTTTCACATTTACAGTTTTGATGTTCACCTGTACATTTTGCAAATCTCACCTGTACTTTTTTAATAGATTTCATTAGTAGGTAGCCAAGTTTCATTACACTTTCGAGGTTAATCAGCACTTGCCGAAGTTTCATTAGTCTTTTTTAAGGTTCATAGTTAATTTTTTTCAAGTTTCAACAGTTCTTTTGTAAGTATCATTAGGCTTTACCATGTTTTATATGTATATTTCCCAAGGTTTCCGCCTTTATTTTTCTAAGATCCCATGCCGACGTCATGCTGATTAGACTTTATCACTGGCTGAGCCAGGCTGGGTTTCGAGTCGCGCTTGAAAAAGCCCTGTCCTATGGGGCCAAGCCCATACCCGGCCTAGCTCGGCGCGTCGGGCCTTAGTTTCGGTCTCGAGCAGCACTGAAACCGAAAGCCCGTCCGCCATCGCTACCTGCAGAGTTTCTTGAGCCGAGCTTGGCTCGATCCGTGGGACAAGCCCATACGGCCGACTTAGTCGTCAGACCTTAGTTTTGATCTCAAGCCCAGCCTGAAACCCGGAAGCCCGTCCCGTCCACGGCTTACTTCGCGGTTTCTTCGGGCCCGAGCCTGGCCCGGCCCGACGGACGAACGTCAGACTGGGGCCCGAGCCCGGCCCGGTGCACCGGTTGGACTGGGCCAGGTTGGGCGGTTTGAGCTAGGCTTATTGGGCTGGGCTGCCCATGAATAGGTATAATGCTAACATAATGCATCCGTTTTGTGGCACCCGCCTTTACATATATAAGCCGTTCTCCTTTATCTTATAACCCCCAATTAATTAATTATTCCTTTTTGTTATAGCACCTATAAGTCATTTTTGATCTTAGAACCCCCTTGAAAAGTGGTTATCAGCATCTGATAACCCCCATAGCATGTTTTAATTAAATTTTTCAATCAAATTTGTCTCGTTGCAAGTCACTTATGACGTGATTTGAAAAAATTGAGCGTTGTTTATGCTGCCTAGCCTCCATGAAGCATGAGCATAAACAGAGAATGAAGAAATTAAAAGGGTTCAATTTTTTTTAAAATCATTTAAAATAGGCAAGGGCCAAGGGACTATTTGATGACAATAACCATATTTGAGGACCAGACGTGGGAAGACACGAATTAGGCCATGGAGAGAGCATGGTTGTGAGATCTACGTACAGCTGTTATGTGCTAATCAACTGGAAGTATGAAGTTCCCCTGAAGAAGTAATCAAGATAATTTCAGCTCTTTCGTAATGTTTAGAAAAAATTTACGTGTGGTTTATAAAACTCGAACTACCAGCTATTTGTTGTCTTTTTTTTTTGGGATGTTGGTCTAGCTTCTAGATGATGTACGAGATCTCTAAGAATGTTTGTTGTCTCTGTTTTCTGATTGTTTTTGTTGTCTCATTGATAATGAAAATTAGGGTTACCCCTTATTGAAAATAACCATATCTAAGGTCGGAGGATAAGAACGATTCACAGGGTCATGAGAAAAACGACAGTCAATTGAAGAGTTATTTTATAAGATAAAATTCCTAAAATCAATGAAACAAGCGGCAGCACGGCCGGAGAGCGCGGCGCGGATCGAGCGTGGACACCAAGGCACATGCGTACGGTTTAGGGCCTGTTCTTTTGTACAGATCTGAACGGCTGAAATGGCTGAACTTTGAGATCTTATCGAGCTAGACTTGAGATGGGATCCATCTGGTTTGACTTTCTTTTTAAAGTGTTAGAACATGGTGCATACAAATTTGAATGCTGTCTCAAAAATAAGGCGCATGCATAATCACGGTCAAGTCTTGATGCAAATGCCCCTGATCGCATGCAGATTTGATTTGTTTCTTAGGCCCTGTTTTTTTGAGTTGATCTGAACCGCTGAAATGACTAAACTTCGAAAGCTTCTCGAGATAGTCTCGAGATTCGGATCCATTTCGTTTGACTTGCTTTTTAAAACGTTAGGACCCACCTTCAAAACAGCGAAAAACGAACCCAAAAACTCAAACCATGTCATTTCGAGACCTAAATAAGTCGTTAAGCTGTTAAGCCGTTAAGATGAAAAGAACTAAGCCTTAATTTCCATCTACGCGGGCATTAATCGCATGCAGACTTGATTCTTACACCGCTAATCACATTGCACTAATCATGATTAGGGGTTGTCGGCGTATTTCAGCTGACAGGTTGTCTGGGACCTAATCTGGTGGTTCGGCTGTGGGGGTGTGCGCGGTCGAAGCGTCCCTCTCCTGCGAACGACCTTTGACACAAGAACAGGCACTCAGAATTTACTCAGGTTCAGGCCCCCAAACGGGTAATGGCCCTAATCCTGCTCGAGCTTCTTTGCAATGCGTGAACTGGCTAGCTCCTCAGGATCCGACACTGTCCCTTCGGATCCAGAGTTCAACCCTCTACCAAAAAGCCAACCTCCTTACAGACGCACCCCTCAGCCCTTATATACCTAGGCTGGCCTGGGTTTTACAACTTGTTGCACAGTACATGTTAATGGTCTCCCCACTGTGGCCATCATTCCCTTGGCGCGGGTCGTCGCTGCCACTACCACTGCCACCGCTTCTGTCACAGCGGGATGGCTCGGATGAGACTGGGCAGCCGGCCTACCCTTAGCGCTTTTACTATCGCCCTGTAGCTGATACGAAGCAAAACGTCTACGTGGACGATCATAACGTAGCTGACATTATTCGTCGGGGCAGAGGAGCACGTACTGTCAGAGCCTCGCCCACCCCATTCAGAGCAGTTCCGTCACATTAAATGCTCCGGATTCGGCGTATCCCGACTCCTCTTGCGCGCGCGCCCTATGACCCTGACAGTGGGGTCTCCACGCCCCTCGCTGCTCCGACGCCCGACGCCTGGGGCCTGCTCGCCCGCCTACACGCCGGGCGCCACCCATCCTGGCCGCCCGACGCCTAGGGCCTGCTTGCCCGCCTACGCGCCGGGCGCCACACGTCCTTCATACTATTTTGAACTTCGATGTTACAGCGCCTCTCCTTTCCAGGACACTGATCCCACCTTCCAGGGACGCGGGGGGCATACCCCGGTGTAGAATACACCGACTGGGGTAAAGGTTGAAAGGATTGGCGTGTGTCTCCCTGTGTTAAGCTTTGTGCAGAATTTTATGCGTCCTATTTTTTGGATAGAGGGAGTAGCTTCGAGACAACGAAAAAACTGCCCTACAAAACTAAAGGGTATATCATTAAGTTGCTAAAGGCCTCACTGAAACCCGTGCATGCCATATTGCCACTGCACTGCTCATCTCCTTCCCCGCTGCTGAGGAGATGAGCTTGCTCAGTTGGTTGGATCCAAGTTGCGAATCCAACTGATCGGGGGATCGAACCCCATCCCTCATCTAGGTACCACGGGAAAAAATTGAGCATGACGAGGACACGACGTTGTGTGCAGGGGTCAGCTGAAAGATTTGCGAGGAGGACGCCGTGCGCCAACGCACCGAGGACGTGAGTTGCTGTGCGAGAAAAATGAGAAAGACGCAGAGACGAAGACAATAAGCAAGGAGAAGATGCCGTGCATAAGAAATCTAGCTTTAGGAGAAGGTGAAGAAGAGCGTCACGTGCGAGGACATCGTATGGAGGACCCGAAGTAGAAGAAGATGAAAAGGAGCACCACATGCGAGGACACCATGCGGAGGACCTAAAGTAGTAGAAGATAAAAATGAGCACCACGTGCGAGGACACCATGAGGACCCGAAGTAGGAGAAAATGAAAAGGACGCTATGCAGAAGGCCAAAGTAGGAGAAGATGAAAAGGAGCACCACGTGCGAGGACGCCATGAGGACCTAAAGTAGGAGAAGATGAAGTGGAGAGGAGCTGTGCCGTGCGGAGGACCCGAAGTAGGAGAAGATAAAGAGGAGAGAAGCACCACGTGCGAGGACGCCGTGTAGCAAGAGGTTATAAAAAAAGAGTATAGATGTAGCAAAGTTGGTGCCGTGCGGAGAAAGATTGTAAAAGAGAGTATAGATGTAGTAAAGTTGACGAGATCGTTGACGAAAACTATAAGATGTAATTGTTTCCTTCATTCAATGAATGGAAGTTGGGTGAAAAAAAAAACCCTATCCCGCTGCTACCAAAGTCCAGTACTGCGTCCTCTCCTCGTGGACTCCCCTTCCAAGTTCGATCTAGGGATGGCAATTTTATCCATAAGTTCGGGTATGGCGTGGATTTATATCCATGAAATGTTTCGGATTCGGGTATGGTTTTCGGGTTTCGCGTTCGGGTTTGGATTTATTTTTACACCCATGGATACCCATGGGTATCCGAAAAAATAATAAAATTAAATATAATATGACATAATATCATATGTTATCAATAAATATGTATTGATGAATAGATAAAGTATAAATATAAGTTTATTTATTTAAAGTTAATGAAATGTTAGAGTTGAAATTGATTAATGTTATATATATTGTATTCAATATAGAGATATAGACTTATTATATATTTCGGGTTTGGATACTCGTTCGGGTTCGGGTTGGTACCCATCAGATTCAGATATGGGCATGAGTTTATACCTATGAAAAATTTCGGGTTTAAGTTTTGATATAGTTTTCAGATTTCGGGTTCAGGTATGAGAGGGTCCGACCCGATTGCCATCCTACTTCGATCCCCTCCCCCTCCTCAGCTATCCAGCTGCTCATCTTCTTTGCCCCAAAAAAAAGTCCACTCAATTTCTACACCGAAATTAGGATTCGTCTCGCCAACTCGAGGCCGCCGCTTTCCAATCCTTCTTCCTTGGTGCGTCCCGCGAGCCGCGAGCGAGCCATCGATGGCGTGCTGCTCGTGATCTCGCGCCACACGCGGCCGATCACCGAACCATATCCAGAATCTTCGGTTTCGCCCCGGCAAGAGTGAAGCCAGGTCGTGCAATTTCCTTCCGCGACTCTGTTCTTCGAGCCGCCGCCGCCGCCGCCGCCGCCAATCTCGTCGATTCGTCTTCCCCGGTGAGTTATTCTTCGATTCCTCCCTCCCGCCATGCTCCCGTTTACGCCGCTTAGCCGCCGGATAGCGCAGCTGCCTAGCCCCCTTCTTTCTCACCGGGTAACAGACGTAACAAAGCACATTTTTTTTTAAAGAACTATGATAAACAAAGGTACTAAACGAGTGCTAGATGTAGGTCCTTTATTAAGACGCAGGGATTAGTGTAGTAGTAGCTAGGGTAACACAAAGTAGCAAGTGCCAAACGAAACTCGAACCAAAAGAACACTGCATCTAAGATTAGCTAGCACAGACACATATATAATCAATGAATTTCCCCTAGACTCTAGATCAGATTGGACCCTGTTAACCAACTAGCATGCTAACCAGCAATGCCCTTATATAGGATGGCTGGACCGAGCACACCAAGTGTTGAAGCCATTTGCTACGAGTGCGGTGAAGCTGGGCATACTGCTCGGCTCTGCCCTCCCAAACAACAAGCTGGAAGAGGCGCATGTTTTACATGCGGTCAAACAGGGCATTACTGTTATACATGCCCTGTACCTTATTGTGCCAGTTGTGACAAACATCATCAACAGAAAGACTGTCCTAGGACCAACATGGCCTGCATACGCTGTGGTGAAAAAGGACATCGTAGCGACCAGTGTGAAGCGAACTGCCCAAATTGCGAAGAGGACCACCCACCTGGAGAATGCCCGATGCGCTTGGTCACCTGTTTCATTTGTGAGAGCAAGGATCATTGCCCTGCCAATTGTCCTTTTCGAGCAACCCTAGCTGTGGTAATACAGCAACAACAGGAAATTCTTCGATCAGCTTTGAAGACCAAGGTGGATGAGAAGGACGAAACCAGGACTTCGCTGATTTCCACGTCAGCACGCCCTGCTGATCGTGACATACCTGAAACCCCTACCAAACCAAATAAGGGTGTTAAGTGCTTTAAGTGCCAACATATAGGACACTTTGCCAGCCGGTGCCCGAGAAAAAATCAAGCAGTGACGGCAAGCGAAGATCCCCGAGAAATGCGGCTTCTCAGCATGAATCAAGCCGAGGGATGTTCTCTACGGCAAAACAAGGATCTACCCAAAGAGCAAACGAAAATCTTCAAATGTGTAAAAGTTAACCATCCGGGCATTGTGGAGGTTCAACAGACACCTAGTATTGTGATGGGAGCCTTTGGTGCTGACACAAACTCTGCCACTGTCCTAATTGATCCTGAGGCAACTCATTCAGTTATCAGGAAGGATGAAACCAGGACTTCGCCGAATTCCTTGTCATCACAACCAGCTGGTTGTGACCCCAGAACCCCTTCTGAATCAAAAAAGGTTATTAGGTGCTTTAGGTGCCTACATATAGGACATTATGCCAACCGCTGCCCGAGCAAAAATCAAGTTTTGACAGCAAATCCAGATTCCCGAGGATTGCAGCATGTTGATATGAACCAAGCCCAGGGAAGTGCTGTAAGGCAAAACAAAGATCTACCCAAAGAGCAAACTAGAATCTTCAAATGTGGAAAAGTTAACTATCTGGGCATTGTGGAGGCTCAACAGACACCTAGTGTTGTGATGGGAGCCTTTGGTGCTGACACAAACCCTGCCACTGTCCTAGTTGATTCGGAGGCAACTCGTTCAATTATCAGGAAGGATGAAACCAGGACTTCGCCGAATTCCCTATCAGCACACTCAGCTGGTTGTGACATACCTGAAACCCGTACCGAACCAAACAAGGGTGTTAAGTGCTTTAGGTGCCAACATATAGGACATTATGCCAACCGCTGCCCGAGCAAAAAACAAGTTTTGACAGCAAATCCAGATTCCCAGCATGTTGATATGAACCAAGCCCAGGGAAGTGCTGTATGGCAAAACAAGGATCTACCCAAGGAGCAACCCAGAAATTTTGGATGCAGAAAAGTTAACTATCCGGGCATTGCGGAGGCTCAACAGACACCTAGTGTTGTGACGGGAGCCTTTGGTGCTGACACAAACCCTGCCACTGTTCTAATTGATCCTGAGGCAACTCATTCAATTATTAGGAAGGATGAAATCAGGACTTCGCCGAATTCCCTATCAGCACACTCAGCTGGTTGTGACATACCCGAAACCCGTACCGAACTTTACAAGGGTGTTAAGTGCTTTAGGTGCCAACATATAGGACATTATGCCAACCGCTGCCCAAGCAAAAAACAAGTTTTGACAGCAAATCCAGATTCCCAGCATGTTGATATGAACCAAGCCCAGGGAAGTGCTGTATGGCAAAACAAGGATCTACCCAAAGAGCAACCCAGAAATTTTGGATGCAGAAAAGTTAACTATCCGGGCATTGCGGAGGCTCAACAGACAGCTAGTGTTGTGACGGGAGCCTTTGGTGCTGACACAAACCCTGCCACTGTCCGAATTGATCCTGAGGCAACTCATTCAATTATTAGGAAGGATGAAACCAGGACTTCGCCGAATTCCCTATCAGCACGCCCAACTGGTTGTGACATACCCGAAACCCCTACCGAACCAAACAAGGGTGCTAAGTGCTTTAAATGCCAACATATAGGACACTTTGCCAGGCACTGTCCTACCAAAAATAAAGTTTTGATGGCAAATCCAGTTTCCCAGCATGTTGATATGAACAAAGCACAGGGAAGTGCTGTATTGCAAAACAAGGATGTACCCAAAGAGGAAGCTAGAATCTTTGAATGTGGAAAATTTAACTATCTGGCCATTGTGGAGGCTCAACGGACACCTAGCGTTGTGACGGGACCTTTTTGTGTTGACACAAATCCTGCCACTGCCCTAATTGATCCCGAGGCAACTCATTCACTTATCAGGAAGAATGAAACCAGGATTTCGTCGAATTCCCTGTCAGCACACCCAGATGGTTGTGACATACCCGAAACCCCTTCCAAACTAAAAAAGGTTGTTAGGTGCTATAGGTGCCAACGTATAGGACATTTTGCCTGCCACTGCCCAAGCAAAAATGCATTGATGGAAAATCCAGTTTTCCCAGGAATGTGGCATGTTGGTATGAACCAAGCCCAGGGAAGTGCTGTATGGCAAAACAAGGATCTACCTGAAGAGCAAGCCATAATCTTTGAATGCGGAAAAGTAAATTATCTGACCATTGCGGAGGCTCAACGGACACCAAGCATTGTGATGGGAACCTTCTATGCTGACACAAACCCTGCCACTGTTGTAATTGATCCTGAGGCAACTCATTCAATTATCGCCAAGAGTTTTGTGACACAACATGAGATGGCTATAAGTCTTTTGGATGAACCCACAAAGATCAAATTGCCGGGAGTAGTAATCTGTACTGAATTAGGATGCCCTGGGGTGAAGATAAATATGGATGGACTAAACCTTACGGCAGACTTGGTCGTGTTGGATGTTCATGGCATAGATGTCATCCTTGGAGCAAATTGGCTGAATAAGAACCAGGGCCGGATAAATTATGAAAGAAGATCTGTTTTCTTGGACAATGGAAGTGGAACCCAAGTTGAAGTTATACCACAATTGAAGTACCAGATCATGTTGGATGTTCATGGCATTGATGTCATCCCTGAAGCAGGATCAACTACCAGATGCACCAAGAGACCTCGACGATCATATGGAGGAATGACCTTAAGACACAAAAAAACAAGGATTTGATAGTAGGGAGACCACCTCATGAGGTTAAAATATTGCATCTCTTTTTTCTAGCTCCAAAATTTTTGGGACAAGATTCTTTAAAGAGGGGCAGTTCTTAACATCCTGAAAATGGCTTCTGTAATAACCATGTACAAGTAACTAAAGTGTTTTTCCTGATATTTTGGTGAACTTACAAAAGAATTGTATTTGAAGAAAAGCAATACACAGGATTTTAGCTGCTGTTAATTTAATTTCTGGATTATTTTTGAAATTAAACAATAGCCAAAATAATTTTGGGTGCAATATTAAAAAATGGATCCTTGAATTTGCGTAGCGTTTTTTACTATTTGTTAAAATTCAAAACCCAAAGACTGTTTTTTAACTTTCAAGTGTCAGATAAGTCCTGTACGTTTTTCAGTTTTCTGTACGTTTTTCAGTTTTCTGAGTCAGTTTGTAGTCAGTTTCTGATCCAGTGTTCAATTTGCTTTCAGTTTCAGTTTCAGTCTTTGTGTTTGGTCAGTTGCATGTTGCTGATTAATAAGATCATGCAAGTGCAAGTAAAGGGTGTAATGACCACAATCTGGAGTTAGGAAGGTCGTGGCTAAGTGGGTCTTTGTATTAGTCTATATATGCTAATAAAGACACAAGGAAAAGCTGCCGCTTTGCAGCCCAAAAAACTTACCTCTATTCTTGAGCGAATCTGACATCAAGAAAATTTGGAAACCCAAAAACTAGTGGAACTAATTTTGTAAAATGCTAGAGCGTGTCAGGATTTTCCACAAAAAATGTTAGAAATTTGCGAGCTAGTTTTGTATTTCTATAAATTCAAATAACTCAGCCACATATAGAAATCAGGAAATCTACTTTTAATCAATAAATCGCCAGTGGGTCGAATTCCTTGCTTGGGTTACCAGAGGGTTTCACCTGTAGCAAAAGGTATACAGCCTTTTTGTCTCTTCATTTCAGCTGTTAAGTTTAATATCAATATATCACAAGGTGCATGGAAGCTTGCATGTAGAAGTTGGTCAAATTAATTGAACTACAGGAGTTAGGAGATATAGCTGATGACGTCTCCTCTCTTCAGAGGTGGGGCCTCATTGCCTTTTGAATTGAAATAGCTTACCTCATGAGGTCAGAACTACTAGAGCCTCTACCTAAGTCGATATGGCTGCACCGATGCTACTAAAGATTTCACTAATTTCAGTTTGGCTGTAGGTTTGCTTATAACAAAAAATTTATGGGTATGAACCATGTGATGTGCCATTTTCTTTGTTAAAAAACATATGCCCACTATGTTGGTCGATTCCAGGTTTCCTGATTTGAGAGGAAAAAAGTGATTTAATAATTGTTGGCTTTGGTCACTATATCTCGTTTTCAGGGATAGGAAGAGAGGTCTGGGAGGCGGGAGTAGATGATAGTAGTTTAGGTTTTAAAGTTTTTGTCAAATCAATGTCAAATTAGTAAATGTGCATTTTGTTTTATCAATCAGTCCGATGGGAAAAACTCCATAATTAATTAGTAGCAGGGTAATATTTTCTTCATAATGTGAGGCTATTTCCTGCCTCCCAACGCTTCCCATGCATTGGTCAGTCCCATTTCTCATGGTTTTTCCATACTGACTCAAGTTGTGTTATAATTGTTCATATAGTTGTTTACCATGTTATGCTTATTTCTTGACTGTAAATCATTTTGTATCATCACACTGACATAATGGCATTTATTCAGAAGAATCACAAAGATGATTTCGCACTAAGAAAAATTATGGGCCCTTTGGTTCATAACCTAAGTTTGTCAAGCCTAATCTTTGGCGCACCACAAGGGTTTAGGCATATGTTTGGTTTCCTACTAAGCTAAAGCTTGCAGACAAAGTTAGGTAAACTTTCCCTTCACTTTCCATATATTCTTCGCCATGATTGCAGCAGACAATTTGTCTGCCACACCACACCACACTCGTCGCTGACAAAGGCTGTCAGGATGGAGCTTGTCGTTTCATCGGGAGGGAACCCGTCACCTCTACAGTTCAAGATTTTCCCTGATGCCATCGTGTGAAGGACTAACAGAGGAGCAGCTCATAAGGGAGGTCCTAGCTGGGAGGAGCTCGCCATAGGGGAGCTTGTGGGGGGAGATGGTGGTGTCGGGGCAGGAGCTCGCAGTGGCTCAAGGGAGCTTGCTGGTTGCCGGGATCACCGCCTAGTGGGGTGTTGGATGCTCCATTAGTTTTGATTGAGCCACACGCGTGTTTCATTACTCACGAACATGTTGATGCAATATGCAGTGATGGTGATTTTTTAAGCAAGATGTATATGCATTGATGAAGATTAGTCGAGTTTTTTTTTTTTTGGGTTGCCAACCAAATACTTGCCACTTCTTTTTGGCACACCTAGTGTTATCTGTAGCTATGAACCAAATAAAATTCCATTGCCACAAAGTTAGTCATGCCACACATGTGGCAAGCACCTAAGCTTAGATGTGGCATGCTTTTACATACGAACCAAACAGGTTCCATATCACTGTTAAAAAATTCTCAAACGCTAGCAACTTTACTAGCTGAAGTTCTATGTGGGTCAGCCTTAGCGTTCAGTTCTGTACAATGTTCTCTTTGAAGGGTCTTGTTTTTTTGGCTTAAACCAACTGAAAATTATAATCTAAAAAAGTTGTGATCTCGAGAGATCTCAGAGAATCAAACAAATTTATAAAAAAAATACTTTTAGAAATTTTGGGGAGAACCACTTAGAACCCCACCAAAATGACTACGATATACTACATCGTTTGGTTTGTATAAAAATAACAAATTTCTAGTGGTAGCTTTTAAGGGAACATATTCTATGCAATCAAACTTACGGTGCAACTACCGTGCAATTGAACTATCAAAAGTTTGTAAAAAATTCTAAAAAAAATTGTATATGTTCTTTTCAACTTACTCTACCTTTGAATAAAATTTTAAATTCACATTCTTCCTATATTGACAGTTACAAAAAAAGATAAAATTCTATCAATTTTGAACTCATCAAAGCTGTCAGTTTTTTCTTTCTTTTTCATAACTCTTAATATAAAATGAATTTTGCTTTGAAACTTCATACATAGGTAGAGTAAACAATTAAGTACGTTTACAATTTTTTTCAGAATTTTTTATTACTTTTGATGGTTTGTTTGCATGGTGATTTTGATTGCGCAGTATATGTCCCAGCTTTTAATTTTAATTTAAGCCACAAAGAACAAGACCTAAATTCCTTAGCATTTAATCATCTATATTGCCTGCTCCTCCTTATTATCTTAGTTAGATGCAGAAATGGTGTTGAGTTTAGTCCTGCATCAGCTATTGGTTGTGTGGATCACAATTTAAAAGGTAGGGCGATCATCACTCATCATGCTAGACTTTTGGATTGAGTGGGCTTTGGACCTTGGTTGTTGCTCTGGTTGGGTCTGTATGTAGCAGGCCTGATGGAACCTAGGCCCGAGGCAAGGTGTTGTGTTGGGCTCGTGGGAAGCGGGATCGTTGCGGGCCATAAGATGATCATATCACAACGGGCTCTAACAAGTAGTATCAAAGCTTTAGGTCTGTAACTCGGAACGTCTCCAAGGTCGCACGGTTATTGGGCTTGGTTGCCTAATGTGTGATGGGAGAGAGAGTTTGGTTTTGTTCCACATTGGTTATTGGTTGTGGAGGAGCACAACTTAAAAGGTGGGGCGACCATCATCCATCAAACTAGTCTTTTGAGTTGAATGAGCTTTGGATCTTGGTTGTTGCTCCAGTTGGGCCTGTGGATGTAGCAGGTCCAATGGGACCTAGACCTGAGACCAAGTGTTGTCTCGAGGGGAGCTGGATGGCTGCACGCCATGAGATGACCGGACCGTAGCGGGTTCTAACAAACAGTTTGCTTTCTTTACAGTATCCAGGGAACGTTGGTGATCATGTCGATGGTGGGAGGTTTACCTTCTATGACTTGCAAATATGGGAAGGTTGCATATGATTTCCTTGAAGGTTTGCAGAACATGTAATGCGTTCCTGCAAGTGCTCAAGAAATGATTCAAATGTGCGTCCTTGTTCATACTGGAGACATGGCTGCCAGAAGAATAGCTCTATATTTCATTAATAACTGCTTTGTTCTTAAGAGGATTTTCCTTTATAATAATTTTAATTTTATTTTTAAATGTAGAATTTGTTTCTCTTTTATACTTAACTTCACGTTGTTCAGTTTACCTATTTTATAACTTTGGAGAGCGTCCAACTGCTCAAGAGAAGGAGAGAGATGCCAACCATGGAATTAGGATTGTAAAAGAACTATCTAAGGAAAGTTTGAAACTAGGAAGTAGACTTGCAGCTCAGCCAGTCAAATGACTGATTTAAAAAGTAGTTGGCTGAGATTTTTTTTTTTATTCAAGAAGCGTGAAAGAAGGAAATGTCACATGTCTGTAATTCGACTGGCTTGCATTTAGTTAACTTCAATCCAAGTTTTGCAGGTGAGGATCTTTTGGCAATTGCTTTAGATTAATCATTCTGGTTTCCTGCCACTTCTACATTTATGGTGAAAGCTATCTGGTCTGGTAACTTTGCATGTGGAGAGCATGGTTGTAATATACAGTATTACTGTCATGGTTCCTCATGTTTTCTCCAATCTGCACGGTACTGTATAGCATTGGGAAAAGGCCTGGATCTTAAGTTTGATATCACAGAGTGCTAAGCTGTGTGTACTTTATCCATTATTAGTTTATTACCAATTCTTGTTCTATTCTGACTAAAATTTCTCTAGGCATATGACTTACATGGCCCTTGGAAGTTTTGCAGAAGATGTAATGTGTATTTCTGCAGGTGTTCCAAGCAATGATTCAAATGTGTTGAGGACTGTCAGAAGAACAGTTCTATTTCTCCTCTATAGGTAGTCCCTTCCCTAGTTCCAAGCTGTTATGAATATCTATTTGATAACCTTGGAGTGGAGAGCGTTGGCAGCAAAATTGGTTGTGTTAGTCCTCACTATTATTATTCAATAATAACCAGATGTTTGTCAAAAGTGCTAGAGGGCGAGCTGGGGTCTGGCGAGGAACAGGACGGACGGACAAGGTGCGGAAGAGGTTGCTGTACGAGGAGGAAGGGAAAAAAATCAGCCAAAGGGCAAAAGATTTTGACGGACAAGGCGCGCGCGAGGTTGCTGTACGAGGAAGAAGGTGCACCCCTAAAAAACCTGAGAGTACCACTGCAACACGTATGTTGGTAATGGGGAGAGAGTACTTTAAAAAAGAACGTGTCGTCGCGACTGGCGAGTTCATCAGTCGGGGATGTAGGAGAGAGAAGAATGCGAGGTGTCGAGTTCAAGACTTCAAGCCCCTGGCCCCAGCACCACAACGATCACCCCACTTGCCGTTTGAGTTTTCTTTTTATTGAGAGAGAGAACATTTTTGTTAGATCATAGACCAAAGTGTTATAATCATAGTAACAATGTTTGCATCTTGCGATTCTTCTACCCAAGTGATGGGGTCTCGAATTTGCTTACCTTTAAAATCCGTCCAGTGGAACCACACTAGTCCCTGAATTAGTACACTAGTGCACGCATTACTTAGCTGGATCATCACATACAATAACATACGACTTTTATTACATCACATGGCAGTTCCAAACCAGATTCCAAACGTACAACCTTTAATGTACAACAGTTTATATTACACCAAAAGAGTTGATCTTAAGGTGGAAGCTGCGCCATAATTCTAGTGATAATCCTATACTAAGCATGCAACTTTCGGACGGTAGGAAAGCTTAATTATGGTCTGGATTATCGAAGGCAGGATCGTCTTCCTCGTGGCAAGCGTAATCTCCATCATCTGGATCTTCGTAATCTAAAAGAGCGAGTGGGTGCGAGGTAAGTGCGCAATCAAACTGCACTTGCAAGTTAACACCGTACTTAAATGCACAATAATGATAAAGGCTATATGGTGGAGGTTAGAGTATTTTATTTGCAGAAAGTCTAATTTTAGAATTAACTTATATAAAAGCCTATATGTCGACGAAAGACTACATCTAGCCATCGGTCAAAACGAGCCGAGCCGAGCCGCTCGTCGACATCTCCCGAGCCAATCCGCCGAAAAGATGTGTGAGCGAGCCAGCCGAGCCGAGCCGAGCCAGTCGAAATAAAAGCTACTAAACATCTATATTTACCAAATCATAACCCTTGCCACAGGCATCCTCTTATGCCACATCCTCTTATGCCACACGCACGTTTCACCCCGCATCCCACCTTCTTTCTCCCACCATCATTCCGGGTCGACAAACCCCGTTGCGGACCCCATCTTCTCGAGTTTACATGAACTAGTGACCTAACATCAACTCAATGACTGTCGTATCACGGATGGAATTGGTCACTGACGCTCACCCCGGTAGATAGTGTCAGATCCATCACTGAGGGCGGTGAGCGGCGCCGGCGTCGGCAGAGAGAGAGAGAGTAACAGAGAGCTGAGAGAGATGGCTTGGGCCAGGAATCAGCCCAACGTCGGCCCAAGTGGAGCCCAGCCCGTGATCTTCTTTTAAATTCAGATTTTCCAGCTATTTCCTTTAGAATTTTTGAATTCTAGTGAATTTGGCAATTTATATTTGAACTCCCTTCTCTAATTTAAATGTGTTTCAAATCTGCCAAATTTTTGGGTGTTACAAACTCTACCCCCCTTAAAATAAATCTCGACTCGAGATTTAGAAGCGTACCATGAAATAGATGTGGATAATTCCGTCGATTATAATCTTCAGATTCCCAAGTTGACTGATTACCCTGCTGATTACTCCATTGAACTCTGTACATTTTGATATTTTTCCTTCGGGTTCGCTTATCCATAGTATCCATGATTTTCACTGGATATATAGGATAGGCGAGAATTTCAGATATTGGATTTTCAGAGAATTCCACAGCTTCTTCTGGCAGCCGCAAACATTTTCTTAACTAGGAAACGTGAAAGACATTTTGAACACCACCCAAATATGGACGTAAGTCAAGCTGATATGCTACCAATCCTTTTCGCTCCAGAATCTTATATGGTCCAATAAACCGAGGTGCTAATTTTCCTTTCTGATGAAATCTTTGACATCCTCTTAAAGGAGATACTTTCAGATACACATAATCTTCAGGTTGAAATTCTATAGCTCTTCGACGCTGCATAACTCTTCTGCCGAGATTGCGCTGTCAGCAACTTTTCCCGAATAATTTTGACTTTTTCTTCTGCTTCTTTTAGAGAATTAATGCCGAATACTTGTCCATCTCCTACTTCAGACCAATATAAAGGTGTTAGGCATTTTCGTCCATGAAGTGCTTCAAATGGTGCCATCTGAAGACTAGTTTGATAACTATTATTATAAGAGAACTCTGCATATGGCAACCATTTCTCCCATTCAGTGGAAAATTCCAATGTGCAGGCTCTTAGCATATCTTCAATAATTTGAATAACTCGCTCAGATTGTCCATCAGTCTGAGGGTGAAAAGCAGTACTAAAACTCAGATGGGTTCCGAGAGCACTATGCATCTTATTCCAAAACTGAGAAGTAAATTGAGTTCCTTGATCGAAGATAATTCTTTTGGGCTCTCCATGAAGACACATAATTCTAGCTCGATACAAATCTGCTAACTTTTCACTGCTGTAAGTACTCTTGACCGGCAGAAAATGTGCTACTTTAGTTAACCGATCCACGATGACCCAAATAGAATCAAATCCTGATCTGGTTTGAGGAAGTCCCACTATAAAGTCCATAGTGATCTCATCCCATTTCCATTCGGGAATTTTGATCGGTTGAAGAAGTCCTGCTGGTCGCTGATGTTTAGCTTTAACCATTTGACAATTATGACATTTCTCTGTATATTCGGCTACATCTCTTTTCATCCTTGGCCACCAGAATTGACTCTTTAGGTCATGGTACATCTTTGAACTTCCAGGGTGAATAGAGTATGGTGTATCATGGGCTTCCGATAGGATGGTTTGTGTCGACGATTGGGATATTGACCCAAGTCAACCAAGGTTCTTCAAGGAGGAGATAGGAGACACACCGAACAACCACGAATAACCACGAGCAGGAGACAGGGGTTTTTATCCTGGTTCAGGCCTCTCGGAAGAGATAATAGCCCTACGTCCAGCCTTTCTTTATATCAAAGAGGATTACAAGGTGGAACTCGGCGAGATCAGCAGGTCTCGGCGAGTAGTATGCGAAAATCTATCTGCTAAGGTTCCCCTAAACGCCGTAAGGGCCCTGTTTATATAGTACAGAACAAACCGACCTACCGAGGAATATCGGGCCGGGCTAACTACGAGATCGTAACGAACTCAGTACATGCCAAATATATCCCGAGGCAGATAAAGTATACTCCTAGTCTTGAGGATCACGGCTCCTATTCCAATCCGGGAAACCACGTCCGGGTCTTCACGCAGCCGTGCAGAACTCTGTTCGAGTCGGACTCAAACATGAAGTCTTGGCCATTACACACCGTGCCAGCTAGGAAGCTGTTCGGCAGGATGCATATGGGTCAGATAGAACCTTCCAGGGAGCTGGGCCCTGGTAGGCTGTTCGATTAGGCCGTCAGGGAGTGGGCCATGTCAATGGGCCGTAATTTAATCCCGACGGCTAGCCCCGAGACTCAAGTGGGAGGACTCACTAGAGTGGGGTCTTCCTCTTGAGACTCAAGCCACGAAGAGGAAAATTTTGCTGCCACGAGACATGTAACGATCGACCGAGCAGGTTAAGGTTCAACCGAACAAGGCGTGCTCGGGACCGAACAAACACCTTTTCGATGCCGAAGCAGCTCCGTTGCATCGAATAGGAATAACATCTATCCGAAAGCGAGCACTTTCGGACCTTCGGCGTAAATCGGAAGAAGTGAGGTGAATCATCTCCTCGATCTTTGAACGTCATCAAGGAGGAATTGGATTCTTAGTAGTGAAGAGCGTACCACCGCATCCGTAAGATCGGATCTTCCGGAGAATGAACATAGCAAGTCGCGAGACGGACTCGTCTTCTTTGCATCCGGTATGAAGATACCTAGGAAAGCATGAACAAAAGGGAATCATCTCGGGTTAGAGCTTGCCGAGAAAATAGGGATGCGCTCGGCGAATGTCGCTCGGGAGAGCGAGGGTGATGTGCCCCGCACGTAGATCGTGTGCCGGAGCAGACAATGCATGCGAGGGGGAAGGTGACCCAGTCCCCGAGCGTAGAGCTCGTCGAAGGAACCAGGTAAAGAGATCTAGTCCCCGAGCACGGAGCTCGTTAAGGGAACCAGAAAGTGCGACCAGCGAAGACGCGTACGGTAGGAGCCCGCGCTCCGGCGAAGAGCTGCCGGTCGCGAGGTGATCCGGCCCGAGCACGGAGCTCGTCGGGGACCAGATGCGCGCTCCGGCGAAGAACCGCGGTCGCGAGGTGAATCACAACCCGGCGCGATCGAGCCGCGAGAGAGCGTGTGAAATCAACGCTTTATCCATGGCGTATTCCTTGCGGCGATGTAAGCGTTGTCTTGGCAAGTGCGAGAACCGGCGCTTGGAGTGCGTTGCGATGAGAATCGACTACGATGGGCTTGCTGTTGCGATGAGAATCGACTACGGTGGCGAGAACTCCGTTAGTGGCGCACTACCTTAACTTAGCCGAACTGTGAAGGTCAGTACCGGGCAAAGGCAAGAAATCATACGCGGGCGAAGTGAATCAATCCCTGGGCATGCGCGGAGCAAATCCGGGAAGAGAGGGATGCAGACATCGGTTTTGGCAGGGAAGCCTGGAACCTCGCCGCGACTATCACCGGAGTCTGACGTTCCCGCTCCTGTATTTCCTGCAAAAGACAAACAAGAAACGAGCCAGCAAGGGGGAAAAGAGAGCAAGAACATGCTCTAAGAAGAACAAAGCGAGTTTTAGAAAAAACACGACAAAAGATGACCTACCCGCACAAGACATAATTTTTTCCGGGTACGTCCCCCGATAGCGTTAGTGTCATCTCGGCGAATGCGGAACCGACGCTAGGAGTGCCCGTTCGCGATGAGAATCGGCTACGGTGGGCAGGACTCGTTGGTGGTGCATTGCCGGATTACCATGCAAGGAAGGGCGTAGTATGGATAAAAAAAGGCGTGTGCGGGCAAGTCAGCCCATTGTGGCTAAGACCGCTAGCCGGAAAGGCGATCGGGACCTTAGCCGCAGGCAAGACATGCGAGGCGAAATCTTATCCGGGCATGGACCCGTGCAGCGTTGGTGTCGCCTCGGCGGGTGCGGAACCAGCGCTAGGAGTGCCCGTCGCGATGAGAATCGGCTTACGGTGGGCAGGACTCCATCGGTGGTGCACCGCCGGTTAACGAGAGCCGTGCAGTCGTTGCGGATAAAAGACATGCTCAGACGCTGGAGCGCCACGGAGCGAAGACCAACGAGGTTTTGGAAAACTGGCGCTAAGGAAAGGCGAAAAGCGAAAACGCACGGGGTTGCGAAATTCAGCTCAAGTCCCAATCGACCGAGGAGAGGCGATCCTCGAGGAGCGGCCGAGCGACTCAAGACCGCGATGACCGAAAGCGGCTTTTCACGCAAAAAGCGAGAAAAGACAAGGACGAGCAGAAACCAAGAGCAAGGCGAACAACACTAGAAAGTTTTAGAAAAACCGGTAGAACGCTTAGCCTAACTCCCGGCCCGTTGTGCGGTTGCCGAGGACTGAGTTTGCGAACTCGAGCAGTGCACAAGAGAAAGAGCGCCCTAGCCCCGATGCAGACGATGCATGAAGACTCGAGCTTGCGACTTCAAGCACGCGTGAGAGTTAAGCGACACCGTATCTGATCGACTCGTTCCAGGAACTGCTCGTTAACGTAAGTTAGGCGATTCCGAAGGTAACCGAACAAGGAAAGTGCCTCTGCCGCGGAGGGCTTACGAGAGCAGGCTTTACCAAGTGGTCGTGCCGTGAGCGGTAAGTGCCTCTGCCGCGGAGGGCTTACGAGAACGGGCTTAGCCGCGAGGCTGGATGCCGTGTTACGCAACTCTGAGTTTAGGAACTTGTTGAAGCTAGATACGGGCAGGGAAAACCCTTAAGATTGCGGAGCCAAGAGTTCGCAAGACCGGGCAGCCATCAAGTGTTACCAGAGAGAAAGAGTAGTCTGAGAAGACAAGTGGTGAGGAGGGCCGCAGGGGGCCGCGAACATTCACCGTTCAATGGGTTGAACTTTACATGGCAGCCAGAGCGACTTGGACGAACTAAGGCGCGAAATTTGAGAAAAAGCGCAAAGCTAGGAAACGAAAGACCTACACGAGGAACTTACGAAGCTGGTCGATGTTCCAAGCGCTGGTCAGCTCTCTCCCGTCATCCACTGCCAGGCGAACAGCCCCGGGATCCGGAAGGAGTTTGATCCGCCTCGAACACGGAGCTCATCGCGGGGACCAGACGCGCCCGGCGAAGAGCTGCCCGGCGCGAAGTGATCCAGCCCCCGAGCACGGAGCTCGTCGCGGGGACCAGACGTGCGCCCCGGCGAAGAGCTGCCCGGCGCGAAGAGATCCAGTCCCCGAGCACGGAGCTGGGAACCAGATCTGGAAGGCGATCAAGATCGAAGGGATCGATCCGATCTGGCAGGGGAAGAGACATCCTGCCCTTCTGAGTCGTAGTCCTCAGGAAGAATCTCTGAGTGCTGATAGAGTTCGACATGTTCGATCTGCGAGCTCCCCACGGACGGCGCCAGCTGTCGACGATTGGGATATTGACCCAAGTCAACCAAGGTTCTTCAAGGAGGAGATAGGAGACACGCCGAACAACCACGAATAACCCCGAACAGGAGACAGGGGTTTTTATCCTGGTTCAGGCCTCTCGGGAGAGATAATAGCCCTACGTCCAGCCTTTCTTTATATCAAAGAGGATTACAAGGTGGAGCTCTACGAGATCAGCAGGTCTCGGCGAGTAGTATGCGAAAATCTATCTGCTAAGGGTCCCCTAAACGCCATAAGGGCCTTGTTTATATAGTACAGAACAAACCGACCTACCGAGGAATATCGGGCCGGGCTAACTACGAGATCGTAACGAACTCAGTACATACCAAATATATCCCGAGGCAGATAAAGTATACTCCTAGTCTTGAGGATCACGGCTCCTATTCCAATCCGGGAAACCACGTCCGGGTCTTCACGCAGCCGTGCAGAACTCTGTTCGAGTCGGACTCAAACATGAAGTCTTGGCCATTACGCACCGTGCCAGCTAGGAAGCTGTTCGGCAGGATGCATATGGGTCAGATAGAACCTTCCAGGGAGCTGGGCCCTGGTAGGCTGTTCGATTAGGCCGTCAGGGAGTGGGCCATGTCAATGGGCCGTAATTTAATCCCCGACAGTTTGCTTTAAGGTCTCATCATGTGGCACGAAAATCTGATCGTGCATCCAAAATACTCTATTATCATCCTGTCGGAATCTACCCCCCTTAGTTCTGTTCATCAAGATTTTAATCCTTATAGTACTTGGATGGCCTAATTGTTTCTCCTTGATTTGGCTCATCAAAGTTGGCTGCAATTCCAAATTGGCTATAAATCCTTCTTCCACTAAGTTCAAATTGAGCTTTTCCATATCCTTAAGAAGAGACTCAGGCATTTCGATAATTGCAGATGATGACATTGGGCTTTCCTGCTTAATGCATCTGCTACTACATTTGCCTTACCCGGGTGATATTGAATATTGAGATCATAATCCTTAATCAGCTCCATCCATCTTCTTTGACGCATATTTAAATTTGATTGGGTGAACACATACTTCAAACTCTTATGGTCCGAATATACGTCACACTTCTGTCCCATCAGATAGTGTCTCCACATTTTCAAAGCACGAACCACCGCAGCTAACTCCAAATCATGTGTTGGATAATTTTCTTCATGCTTCCTTAACTGCCGAGATGCATAAGCTATATCTCTACGGTCTTGCATTAAGACGCATCCCAAACCTTGCCTGGATGCATCGCAGTATACTTCAAACTTTTTGCTGGTGTCATGGGTGGCTAAGACAGGGGTTCTGGTTAACCTATTTTTCAGCTCTTGGAAACTTTCCTTGCAAGCTTGCGTCCAAACAAATGGGGCATCTTTTCTAAGTAGTTGAGTCATGGGTCTTGATATCTTAGAGAAATCCTGAATAAATCTTCGATAATATCTAGCTAACCCTAAGAAACTTCTGATCTCAGTGGTATTTGTAGGTGTTGGCCAATCAGCGGCTAGGGCTATTTTTGATGGATCTACTTTGATTCCTCTGGCCATAATGATATGTTCAAGAAAACTTATGTCCTCAATACAGAACTCACACTTGCTGAACTTGGCATAAAGCTTATATTTTCTCAATTTTTCCTGCACTAATCTCAAGTGTTCAGCATGTTTCTGTTGCATTCTTGGAGTATATCAAGATATCATCAATAAATACCACTATGAACTTATCCAAAAATTCCATGAGAATCTTGTTCATGATATTGACAAAATGAGCAGGGACATTAGCTAAACCAAAGGACATAACTAGATACTCGAAGAGTCCGTACCTAGTGGTGAAATCTGTTTTAGGAATGTCTTCCTTCTTCATCTTCACTTGGTGATAACCAGAGCGAAGATCAATCTTCGAAAAACATTTAGCTCCTTTGAGTTGATCAAAGAGATCATCAATTCTTGGTAGAGGATATTTGTTTTTGATGGTAACAGCATTCAGTGCTCGATAGTCCACTACCAATCTTCGGCTTTCGTCCTTCTTGTCGACGAACATAGCTGGCGAACCCCAGCTAGACGAACTTGGACGTATGAACCCTTGGCTTTGCTACTCTTCTAGTTGCTTCTTCAATTCAGCTAGTTCTACGGGATTCATCCGGTAATAGGATTTGTAAATCGGAGCTGTTCCGGGTACTAATTCTATGGCAAACTCCATATCTTCACCTCTATCAGGCGGCACTCCGGGAAGCTCTTCAGGAAAGATATCTAGATACTCTCTTACTACTGCTACTTGAGATGGGAGCTCAGTTCTCAAGTGCCACACAGCTCGGGTCTAAACAGTAGGCTTATCAACTTTCCATTTCATATCATATCCTCCTGGCCTAACAAGACGTACTTCCTTCTTGGCACAATCTAGAACTCCCTGATAATGTTTCAGCCAATCCATTCCAATAATGACATCTATTTCTTGGCAGGGAAAAACTAGGAAGCTAAAATTGAGCATATACTTTCCTTTACTAATACTTTCCCAAGGACAAACTTTATTAACCACGACAAATCCCTTTGGGGTTCTAATGGATACTGGATTATTTAGTGGGAATGTATCTAAACCATGCTTGTCTACACATTCTTGAGTTATGAAGGTATGAGATGCACCGGAATCAAAAAGTACTTGAACAGGTTGTTGATAATGAACGTACCCATTAAAACTCCGGAGGCTTCTTCAGCTTCAGCTGCATCCATATGGTGTAATTGTCCACAATTCTATATAGCTGGTGGAGCAGGATTATTGTTTCCACGACCTCTTCCACGCCCTAGTAGGATAGAAGCACGGGGAGGAGGCCGATTAACAGGATTTGGCCTGTTCTCTGGACAATTTACCACATAATGTCCAGGCTGGTGACACTTGTAGCAAAGCTTAGGAAACCCGGAATCAGAACTGATTGTCCTTTGCTGAGGGTTAATCTGCCTATTTGGGAAGTTGCTGGCTTGACTAAATCCTTGACTTGAAGAATGAGTTGGAGATGAATACCGTTGAGTCTGTGGGGCATAAGGCCTTTTGAATGGAGGCGGCCTTGGCACAGGCGGCCTACTAGACCCAGAATTTCCTTGAATGATCAATTTTCTCTTTCGACTTATCTCCATATCGCGGAGATCCTTCTCCACAACCATAGCTTTGTTGATGACATATTGGAAATCTTTGTAATCCAATAACAACATCCTTGATCTTAGTGGTGGATACATCCCTTCAATAAACCTGTCCACCTTTTCTTCTTCATCCACTATATCCTGCGGAGCATACCTAGTTAGCTGATTAAACTTGGTCAAATAATCCTGCACTGACATGTTCCCTTGCTTAAGAGCTCGGAACTCCATCTTTTTCATTCTCATAACTCCTTTTGGTATGTAATTGCTGTGAAATGCCTTTTCAAATTCATCCCAAGGAATATCAGCAGCAATGGAGTCTTCTGGAAAAATTTCCTCCTCAGCAGACGGCAAAACTTGTTCTGGATTTTCAGTGGCAACATCATTCTGCGCATCTACTCTTGCTCCTCTAACTTGACGCCGCGCTGAAGTGGCTGCAGTCATATTCTGATCCAATCCAGAAGTCCTGACTACCAGATAGTTCTCCCACCAGTTCAAAGCAGCACCGTCTAACTAGTGGGTTGCCAGAAGCACCATGTCTCTAGCTGGACATCTTATTAAAGTCAACTTCCTCTTGATAGTTTTTAGCCAATCATCTGCATCCATTGGCTCATTTGCATGGGTGAATATTGGGGGGCTTAGTCCTGGTGAATTCCCCCAGTCTAGAGCCTGTTTGCACTGGAGGCTCTGATTGTTGCTTTTGATTGGTCATAAGAGCCCCAAACATCTGGGCTTGATACGCGAGTACTTGCTCTATTATAGGATTGCCGGATGGTGGAGACGACAATTCTACATTCCCACGGTGGTTTCTGGACTGCGGACTTTGACCGGCACCAGTAGTCGACCTTGGATCTGCCATTCTACATTAGCAGAAAATCATCACGGAAGTTTAGTACCACAATATGGAACAAGTGCGAAATGATAAACAAATAAAGCAGAACTGGGTATATATTACAAGATTGATGTTCGGAACTGAAACAACTTAATTTATAACATTTCGTCCTCAGGACTCGATACCCATCTTCTAATAGGGTATCGCTTATTTATATGCATCCTGGATTACTGCACACAGGCAGTATATTACAAGGACCTTACACTCGCTTCCTTCAGATCTACTGCCCTCTCCTAGTGAAGAGGCTGCGGATGTACCCCATGGTTTGGTGTGGAGCATAATTAGCGGGATCTCGAAGTCACTCCTCCAAGGTAGTGGGGGGGGGGGCAGATGGGGTTGACGCAGAAGCCTGGGCCTCATGACGGGGTATACATGCTAGTGCACGCTGTGGCAGCGTCCTCTTTCTTGCGGTATGGCGGAGGCGACGAAAGGGAGGAGGGCTCGGTGGAGCGTGTAGTGCTAGGATAGGAGCATCACCATCACCTGCATAGTACATGGGTGGACCTCCCTCTAGCTGAGCTATGACTGTATCCCTCTCTTGTCTGCAGGCTTGTAAGGTACTCTTGATGCTTTTGGCCATCTCATGCAACTTTATGCGCGCAGATCGCTCCCTAGTGTTGACGTCAAATAAACACCAATTCTATACATCAACATATTCCGGAATTCCGGCATTTCGGAGGGAAAATCAAGGTTTATACTAACATTTTATTTATTCTAATAAAGTTTCACAAGTTTTGGTGAGTTATGGGTCTACAGGTACTGTCGACGGTTGAGATATCGATCTCAAGTCGCTAAGGTTCTTTAAGATTGAGATAGGAGACACGCCGAACAACCACGAACAACAAATGTAATGTGGAGACAGGGTTTTTATCCTGGTTCAGCCTCTCGAGAGATAATAGCCCTACGCCCGGCCTTTCTTATATATCGAGATGAATACAAGAGATGGCTCGGCGAGACGAACAAGTCTCGGCGAGATTATAGGTGTACAATGGCGAAGATCGGTGTCTAGCAAATACGAAAAGCCGATCAAGTCGTAAAACTCGTCCCTCTACACGCCGTAGGGGCCTTGTTTATATAGTGCGAGCAAACCGACCCACCAAGGAATATCGGGCGGGCTAACTACGAGTACGTAATCTAACTCATACATGCCAAATATATCCCGAGGTAGATAAGGCATACTCCTAGTCTTGGGGATCACGACTCTAATCCAATCCGGAAACTAACGTCCGGTCTTCACGTAGCTGCAGTAACTCGCTCGAAGTCGGACTCAAACAGAAGCCTTGGCCATTACGCATCTCGCCACCAGAAGCTGGAAGGCAAGACACACATGGGCCGATAGAACCTTCCAGTGAGCCGGGCCTGATGCACTGCTCGATTGGGCCATCGGAGTGGGCCATGGCAATGGGCCGTAATCTAATCCCCGACTACTAGCCCCGAGACTCAAGTGGGAGGATTCACTAGAGTGGGGCCTTCCTCTTGAGACTCCAAGCCACGAAGAGGGAAATTTTGCACAGAGACATGTAACGATCGAATCGAACAGGTTAAGTTTCAACCGAACAAGACATGTTGGTCCGAACAAACACCTGCCAAGATCGAGCAACTCATTGCGTCGAGCGAACGACATCCGTCCGAAAGCAGCACTCACCTTCAACATGACATTGAAAAAATAGCTGCTAGCGGACTCTAACAGAACTTCCTATCATTGCTAGCGGTGAAAACAAAGCACCGCTTTACTTTGCCGCTGCGGTAAAAACTAGCCGCTTTGGGACTAAACCGCTGCAGAGCTGCTTATACGGACTATAAAAGTACCTAAGCCGCTATGCCAGCCACTGTTCTCACGCCTTTCCTCTCTAAGCTCCTAGTTCCAACCGCCAAAGATCAAGCACCCAAACTCCACCACTAACCCCGCCGTCCGATCGGGAACCGCTATGCCAAGTTCACCGCACTAGCTCGACCGAGGAGGACCTAAAGGTCTGGAGGAGGAGGGCCACATTGACATCGGTAGGTGGAGGTCGCCCGGAGAGGAGGATACTCCGGAGTCACTGGAGGGAGAGTTCGTTAACCCGAGCAGATTCGACTGCTCGGGTTGCGATCTCCAAAGCGACTTCGCCGAGGCCTTCTTAAACATTAGCGGATTGGAGGTGGCGAACCTCAATCCGATAAAGATCCTCCAGATGGCTGCCTCGCACACCTGCGAAGGCTATCTGGGAATCGATCCACCGGGGCTGTTCCTCCACTATTACATGCTGACGAGGAGCAGCTCCGCCGCTTCGGCGGGGTGCTACTACCTCAAGCTCCAGCCACCGCCGACGACGCCAGATCCTCGCCCACATTTGCTCGACTCGACGGGGGCGTGGTGGGTGAGGTGGTTCTACAAGAAGCGGAGCGGCGATGAAGAAGCTCATCTTCACCGAAAGGCGCTGCGATGGGAACCCCAATGCCTCCTACCGGAGATGTCCGCCGAGGATTGGTACTCGACAAGGAAGATCGCTCCCTCGTGAGCCTCGGGCTCACGGCGTGGAGATCATCAGGGACTTCACAATAATGTAACTGTCCCGCCGGAGAAGGTCCTTTCCTTCTACAAGATAGAGGGATGGGAAGACATCACAAGGGAGAGCACGGGTAAGTGCCTTTAAGACTCAACCTCTTCATTGATCGCTTTTCTCCAACAGAATTTAACGATTCCATCTCGCCGCAGAGAAGCCAACCGACGCATGGGTGACCGAGCGGGTCGACGCCATGCCAAGGCGGCGAAGAAGGACAGCGAGGTCACCGGCGAGGTGGCGACACTTGTCCGAGGAACGTGTTTCGTCCCGCACGCACGCGGTAAATCACTTATACCCACCCGTGTTGCTAGATTTACACCGCTGGTTTTAATGCCGACGCTCGCTTCTCAAAACGAAGGAGGACCACCGATCCTCGGAGGGATCGCCGAGGATCTCTCCGGTCCGAGAAGGAGAAGCCGAAGAAGGGCAAGGCCAAGGCGGCCACAAAGCCCAAGGTGGCGGCTGAGCCGACGCGGAGCTCGCCGCGCCATGGCGGCCGCCAGCCGTCGAAGAGACCAGCTGCGGCGACGGAGCGCACCGAAAGCGACTAAGCGGCGCGCTGCGGTCACCCAATGAGAAGAGACTAAGCCCTCCCTCCTCGCCGAAAGCAGAGCGACGAAGAGGTAAAGACCATGGCCCTCTGGCTTAGGCGTTACACGCAAGCTCACCCGGGCCATATGGCGCGGTTACAACAGGTCGCCGAGCAAAGGAGACTCGAGGAGGAGGTCGCGCGCAAGGAAAAACTCCTTGCGTTGCGCGAGAGGAGTGCTCAGCTCGCCAGAGAGCTGAGCTCATCGCCGCGAACGCCCAAGGGCCAAAGCGGAGAAGCCGCCATGGAGCCCCCGAGGAAAAGGCGGAATGTTCCAGCGAGGAAGATCAGGATCAAGCCCTCCACGGCAGGTATGTAGAAATCGATCTTTGATCTTTCCACCTTCCGACCGCATTAGACTTAACGATCAACTCGCTCATCACCGCCCAAGAAGAGACCGCCATGCACGACGCCGAGGAGGCGCCGAGCGGTCAGGCCGCCGCCCGAGCATCTCGCACGGCGCGCCGCCACGGGCAAAGGAGGCCGGGCGAGCCTCAAGGACAAGCTGGCGGCGTGGAGCTGCTGCCGCTGGCAGCTCAGGCGACGGTCAGCGCTCAAAGGCGCGATGGGGCGCTATAGGCAAAAGTAGCGGCAAGCGGCGCCACGGACTTCGGTGCCAAGGCGATGGCTCCGGAAGCTGCCCAGGGCAGGACCGAGCAGTCGGTCCTGCCAGGCACTTCGTCGCAGGGGCAGCTCACCCCTGAGGCGACGGGATTCTCCGGCGAGCAGGGCGAAATCCCGGCAGCCAGGGAGCAAGAAGAAGCCCCCGAGCAGGTCGAGCAAGTCATCCTGCTCGTGGGAACGACGGTGCCACCCGGAGGAGTGGCTCCGATCTCGCCCGAAGCTGTTCGGGCGGCAGAGGAAGAGGAAGAGGAGAAGGAGCGCGGAGACGAAAGCGCTTCACCACGCTACCGCTTCCGGATGACGCGCTCGCAAGAAGAAGGAGCGGACAAGGCGCCGACGGAGGAACGCGCTACTCATCCCGCATGAGCGGGGCTTCGTGGACGATGGCTCGAGGACCGCCAAGGCCATGGATTGAAGCATCGGCTTGGCGAGGTAAACTCAAGACCAAACCTTGCTCGCTTTGAATGTGTTATCGCAGTGTTCGAATAGATCTTCTCCTCGTGTCTTTAGGGATACCATGGCGAACTCGAGGATGGGTCACCATTGAACGGGACGCCAGTCTGGCGTCCCTCCGGAGCATCTCCAGCGGGGATCCGGGCAGAGCGCTTCTGCTGCCCAAAGCCGGAGCCAGTCAAGGCGAAGCGAAGAAGCTCAAGGCAAAGTGACCAAGGAGAGGCATTCTGCGAGTCTCTCCTAGAGAGGCCGAGGAGCTTCAGGCAAGAAGCCATTAAGGCGAGCACTGCTGAGGAGAAGCCGGGCCGCTCAAGTAGCTCAAGAGCAGCCGTGACGCTTCCTAACGGCGAGACCATTTCATGGCGGAAGCCAAGAGACTCAAGGCCCAGCTCGCTAAGGAAGAACAGACTTCGCTGGTCTCGAGCAAAGATCTCGACCTCCTGGGCTTCACAGAAGAGATCGAGAAGATGTGGGATGACGGTGAGGGCGATCACCGAGAGAAGAGGGTCAAGGAGCTGGACGAGCAGCTCAAGACCGCTCGAGCAATGAAGTTAGCAGAGCGAGGCTCGACCGACCAGTGCAGGGCCAAGACCGAAGAAGTCGAGGCTCTCCGCAATGGCGACGAGAGGTGCCAGAGCAGACAAGGAGGAAGCCGATCGCCTCCGAAAGTGAGGCCGAGAGGGGTTCAAAGCCCAAGGGAAGTCTCGCGCTTAAGGAAGTGATCGAGGAGCTCAAGGAGCAACTCGCTTCAAGGTAGTCAGAGGGTCAGAATCTTGAGATGGACTTTTGTACCGCAAATTTTGTTAATAAAGACTTACCCTTTTCTCGCAAAGAGAGAGCAAAGCAAAAAAGGCAAGAACGAATGTAAACTAAGCGAGCACGCTAGGAAGTTTAAGAAAACCGGTAGAGCGCTTAGCCTAGCTCCCCGTTCAGCAGCATCTGCTCGAAAACCTGAGTTTGCGAACCCTAACAGTGCACAAGAGAAAGAGCGACACCCTAGCCCGATGACGGACGATGCTCGAGATCCTAAGCTTATAACTCGAAAGGTCGCGTGAGGGAGAAAGAGTGACACCCGTATTTTGCTCGATTCGCTCCGTAGTCCGCTCGTTGTCGTAAGTTAGGCGATCCAGAGTAACCGAGCAAGGAAAGTGCCTCTGCGCCATGGGGCTTACGAGAGCAGGCTTTACCAAGTGGTCGCGCCAAGCAGTAAGTGCCTCTGCCGCGGAGGGCTTACGAGAGCAGACTTAGCCGCAAGGTGGAAAGGCCGTGTTACGCAACCCCGAAGTTTAGGAACTTGTCGAAACCAGACACGGTAGAGAACAATCCTTAATATTATGGAGCCAAGAGTTCGCAAGGCCGGGCAGCTATCAAGTGTTACCAGAAGAAAGTAGTCTGAGAAGACAAGTAGTGAAAAGGGGCACAGAGGCCGCGAGGATTCACTGAGAATTGGATTGAACTTTACATGGTGCCCGAGGGACTTGGACGAACTAAGGCGCAAGTTTTACAAAGCGAGGCTAAGCAAACAAACGAGGACCTACACAAAGAACTTACGGCCGGGTCGATGTTCCAAGTGCTGGTCGCTCTCCCGCCCTCCATAGCCAAAGCGAACAGCCCGGGCGAAAGCGAAGAAACGACCGTGAACGGGCCCTCCCAACGAGGAGTTAACTTGTTGGCATTGGACAAGTTCGGACACGGCGCAGAACGAGGTCGCCCGCCTTCAAAGCCCTAGGTCGAATCGGCTTGGCAGCGCGTTTGCGAAGATCTTGCCGTAGCGCCATTCGACTTGTGCCCGGTCGCGTGTGCCTTCGAGGAGATCGAGATCGAGGAGGCGCTTGCTCATCGTCAACTAAGTTGACCGAGCTCGGCGAGGCTAACCGAGTACGCATTTTGGCGGCAGGATGGCTTCGCACTATAGACCGCTTGGAAAGGAGTTTCCGGCCGCCCTACCGTCAGAAAGGAATCGCCTGCAGGACGGAAGGAACTTCGTCAACCTGTGCCTTTTGCTGCATTTCGCCGAGAGCAGCAAATACCCGCCGCTTGATACCCTGGACTATCTCGCTCATAGCTCGCCGATCGCTCCATTGCTCGTGGATGTGCCATGAGGCGAACAGACCTTGGTGCCCAAATTGCTCGCAGATTCTGGAATAGCTCGCTCAACTGGTACCGATTATCTCGTGATCGCCTTATGGGGATCCCAAAGCGCTGTGACCACGATGCTTTTGAAAAAGCGAACAGCTGCTTTGGCGTGAAGAGGCGACATGAGCTCTGCCTCAATCCACTTTGTAAAAGTGTCTATGGCGACAGCGGTGTGTATAGCCCTTGTACCCCTTAGGGAATGGCCGAGGATCCGCACCCCATGTGAAAAAAAGGCCAAGATGGGGGATTGTTTGGAGCTCTTGGGCGGGCTTGTGTGCCTTCAAGGCGTGAAATTGGCAAGCCTTGCACTTAGTCACGATGTCCGGGCATCTTGTAACGCATGGGCCAATAATAGCCCATGCGAAACGCTTTGCCGACGTAGTTCAAGGAGGCGTGGTTGCCACAGCACCTCGTGTATGTCCCTAAGAAAGAACACACCTCCCTGCTGCGAGATGCACTTGGAAAGAACTCCCGAGCACCTTGACGGTAAAGGATGCCGCCCACAAGCTTGTATGGAGCAAGACGCCTTGTAAGCCGAACGCTTCGGCTTCGTTGTCGGCAGGTCCCATCTGCAAGGTACCGGACAAATGGCGTTGTCCGATCCGGCACTGCTCGATAACGGAGACAGCACCACTGCCTCTGTTGCCTCGTCCCGAGACGTGATTGAGGGCTTGTGAAGGTGCTCGACGAGCACCTGCCGGAAGCAGGGTTCGCGTGAGGATCCATACTTGATAGCTGGTCGGCCAGAAGTTGTCCTTCCCGGCACGAAGAGCACTTCGAAAAATCGAAAATGCCGCCCAACTTCCTCACCTCAACCAGTATCGCGCCATTGAGTCATCGCAAAGACCGATACTCCTTGTTAACTCGATTGATGACCACCGTGAATCTCCCTTCACAATACCGTTGGACACCAAGCGACTTGCACGCCTTAGTCCCGTGAGGAGGGTTTCGATCTGCAGCGGCGTTGTTAGTCGCCGCAAAGTGCAGTTGGATAGAATATCGAGTTGCTCTCCTTGAGGGGAGATGAGAACAAAACCAGCCCCGAAGTTTCCAAAGGCGCCAGCCATCGAAAAACATGGTCCAAGAGGGTTCATCAAAGTTGCTCGAGCTTCCTCGATTTGAGCGGCAAGTCCATTCAATGACAAAGTCAGCTAGGACCTGCGGACTTAATAGCGGTTCGGCAAAGAATAATGATCAAACTCGCTAGTTCCATTGCCCACTTAGCTATACGCCCCGCTAGATTCCTTGTTCCGTAGGATTTCTCCCGAGGGAACGTGGTCGACCAGATTTGGTGCGCTCGAAGTAGTGGCGAAGCTTCGAGGACATGAGCAAGGCGAGAGTAGCTTCGACCTCGTGGTAACGCCCTTTGATCCGTGAAGTACTCGCCACGTAATAGATTGGTCGTCAGATGCTTTCCCTTTCAACCGCTAAGACCGCGCCACCGCTTGTGGCGTGCAACCCAGGTACAAAGCAGAGCCGCCGCCATGCCGCTGGGTAGTCAAGACGGAGGATTGGACAGGTATCGCCAGATCCCGGAAGGATCTATCGGCTTCTTCCGTCCACTCGAAACCATTGTGCTACTGCAGCAGGCCTTAAAGAAGGGCAGCCCGCTGTCGCTTTGACGGAAATAAACTCGCTTAGAGCAAATGATCCGCCCAAAGGAGGCTCAGATTCCTTTATGGTAGTTGGAGCTCGATATTTTCAATGGCCTCGATTTTTCAGGGTTGGCGTAAATACCTTGCGAGCCAATGACATAACTGAGCAACATTCCGATCGAACACCAAAGGTATACTTTCTGGATTTAATTTTATTCGATGCTCGTGAGATTATGAAAAGTCTCGCTGTGTCTTTTACATGATCCGGAGCATACTTGCTTTTACAACTATGTCGCCGACATAGACCTCCGTGTTTTTTCCCATTTTGCTCGGGAAGGTCTTCCATTAAAGCTACCGAACGTGGCACCAAAGATTGCGCAGACCGAAAGACATGGTCGAGCAGCGAAAGTGCGAAAAGGGGTGATGAAGGCGGTCTTTCTTCATCCCTGGGAGATGCTTATTTGGTGGTAACCGAGTAAGCATCTAAAAACTCGAGTTGGCGTCGCAATGTGATCGACCATTTGGTCAATACGAGGCAAATGGAAATTGTCCTTAGGACAAGCGGCGTTCAGATCTGTGTGATCGATGACATCCTCCACTTGCCGCTTTCTTCTTTACAATGACAGTTACATAACCACTCGGTGTGATCAACCTCATGGATGAACCCAAAGAATGAAAGGCTTGCTGTCGATCTTTGATGATCCTCGCTTGAATTCAAAAGCGACGAAGCTTCCGCGAACAGTTTTTGTCCGCCGACAGACCGCTTTGTGCTCGACATTCTCCTTGGGACTCCGGCATGTCGATGGCTCCTCAGCGAATACATCTGATTAGCTCGGAGGAAGGCAATGAGCTTCGCTTCTATTTGGGGGTCCGGGATTGGCCCCAAGTGAACTGTCTTGGAAGTATCGCTGTTTACAATGAACTTCCTTGGTTTCTCCTCGGTCAAGGGAGACCTTAGGGCGCAGTGCACTTGGTCTCATGGAACTTCAGATCACAAGGGCGGAAGCTGGTCGACCAGGGCAAGGGATCGCCGTCGCAATCCAAAGGACTTTAGAAGTTGCCCTTGACCGTGGTCACACCGTTAGACCGGTATCTTCACGCAATGGTAAGCGTGGTGGGACACGACCATAAACTTACCGAGATGGTCCGCCCAAGATTGCGTTGTACGCCGACGGAAGTCGACCACGCCGAAAGTGATCAACTCTGTCTGAAGTTGCTTGGGTTGCCAAGGTGACAGCAGGACAACCTGCCCTAACGGCTTGATGCCTTCTCCGGAACAATTCCGTAGAAGGGCATTGCGATTTCCTTCAAATTTTGGAACGAGGAATTTGCATCTCGCCCAAGACTTTAGCGAAAAGCAAGTCCAAAGCGCCCCGCCGCCTACTAAGACACGGCCAACTCGCGTTGTCGATGGTCGGGCGACCACCGGTGGGAGCCGCCGAGGCTTGGTCATCCCGGTGGGCAATCCTCCGAGAGAAGGAGATGGGGACCTCGGTCCACTTCATCTATTCAGCCGAGGTTTTGCCTTTTCGACGTTATGGACCTCCCGAGCAGCTTCCTTGAGGCTGCGCCGAGAGGTGTAAGTCGAGGAGCGCCGAAAATGACGGCGATATGGTTCACGGGCTCTTGATATTCATCATCATCTTCCCGATCACCATCGCCGGTTTACGCTAGCCTTACCGGCGCCACCTTGTTCGGCGGGGTGGGCATTGGGCCCTTGCCGCTGTAGAAATCTTCGAGCTTTGCAGCCCAAGTTCTACAAATGGCATATATCGTGCCCGTAATGTGGTGGAACTTGCAAAATCGGTCGCTCGGACCTTTCTTGCCTTGTCCGCCCCCGAAAGCGTGCTTTTTGCCCTTGTAGTTATTGTTGAGCTTCTTACGCCCATCCTGGGAGGAGGTGCGCGATCCATACCGCGACGGTATTGTTCGTGATCACCTTTGTTCTTCTTCTTCGGGACTTCTTGTCACCAGGACATGTCGCCGCTTCTTCTTCTTCTCATCCACACCAGTGGGCGGGCAAGCTCGCCCTTGTCAAACGCCTTTTTTGTCTTGAACGCGCTCGCCGCGTTGGCATAGCGGTCACCGCCTTTGAACAAGTCGTTGGCGGTCCAGTCTCGTTGATCTCGAGATCTGGGTGACGCTTCGTCATGACTCCGTTTTTGAAGGCGCGACAACAGATTCATCCGAGATGTTCGGATCGTGTTATGGATCTTAATGAAACGCTTCACGGTTGCGGAGGGTCTCCTGCTCATCCGGATCATCCGGTGCAGATCATCCTCCTTGCCTGCACGCACGTAATGCTACGGAAATTAGCGATCGAGCGTCACAAAGCTGGTTCCATGAGTCGATGGAACCTCTCCGCCGATTGAACGACCACGTCCGAGCAAAGACCTCAAGGACAATGGAGGTAATTAGCCATAACGAGCTCGTCACCCCCGCCGCCATGATGGCCGAAGCGAGATGGAAAGGAATTCTCGGGTTCCGAGTCCCATTGTACCTTCCATGTGACCGGGCTTGAATTTTGAGGGCCACCGGACGGCCAAGCTCGTCGGAGAAAGCCCCGCAGCCTGCAGCATATGACCGCCACCTTCCCGCAGAACCTAGTCTTGAGAAGACGTTGGTCCGCGGCGCGGAGGAACTCCCCGCCAACGGGATGACTCGGCCGAGAAACTCTCTCCGGACAATCCACCACGCCCTTCCTCGTGGTTGCGACGACGCGCCTCACGAGGGGACCGTCTGTGATCATCGCGCGCGCTTGCCCCGTGGTCGCGATGACTACGAGGACTTGGCGAGCGACGGCGACCACGGGTAGCCCGCCATGGACAGTGATCCTTCGATGGTGACGGGGTCACGTGATCGATCGAGCTGTCCCAATCATTCCGGACAGTTTGGTCTACCGCCGAGGAGTTGTTAACTTCTCCTAGAGACTTTAGGCCTTCACCGCCGCTTCAGGTTAGACGCATAAGATTGCCCATACGGGCGAGATCACTTGATTGGTGGATCTAAGGACCATTGCTATAGCTTCGAGCCGCTCCCGACTTTGATCTATGGGTCCGGGATCCTCGAACCATCCGTGTTACGCTCGACCGAGTCTGGTCACGCGGAATTGACCCGACAGGGAAGCTTCGCGGAGACTTAGCGCAAGACGCGAGGTGGGTCGCGACATCGCCGCTACACGGTCGCGAAACCGTGCTAAGGTCGATTGATGGAATCGCCGAGGCTGCGGCGAATGACGCCTTGCTCGCGAGCAGCCCGCGACCTCGTCTTGATGCCGAGCGAGTTAATCCGCTCGACCTCGCCATACCGCCTGACCGTCACGCAGATCCTCAGAGGTTCCCACATCGGCCATGTTAATGCGCGGGGCCATGCGAAGGTATGCTAGACGGTGTCATCGCTGTGTTCCACAGTGGAATCTACCGACATAGCCTTGGAATCGGCTAAATCTAAACCGTCGAAAGATCATCGGGCCGTGTAGTCGCTGCCGATGACGGAGTGCGATCCGAGGCTATCTTCGCCATGTAAGCGGAGACATCCGCCGGACGCGAAAGCGTTCGAGACCGAAATGATCGATTCGAATCGACAGGATGAGACATCCTGTCTTCCGAGTCGAGCCCTCGTGAAGTATCTCTCAGATCGCCGACGGAGTTCGACATGCTCGACGGCGTGTCCCCACGGACGGCGCCATTGCCGACGGTTGAGATATCGATCTCAAGTCGCTAAGGTTCTTTAAGATTGAGATAGGAGACACGCCGAACAACCACGTAACAACAAATAACAGGAGACAGGGGTTTTATCCCGATTCAGCCTCTTGGGAGAGATAATAGCCTCACGCCCAAATTTCTTTCTTATATATCGTAGATGAATATAAGAGATGGCTCACGAGACGAACAAGTCTCGGCGAGATTATAGGTGCATGCCAAGATCGTGTGTCTAGCAAATACTAAAAGCCGATCAAGTCGTGAAACTCGTCCTCTAGACGCCGTAGGGCCTTTGTTTATATAGTGCGAGCAAACCGACTCCATCAAGGAATATCGGGGCGGGGCTAACTACGAGTACGTGAACTAACTCATACATGCCAAATATATCCCGAGGTAGATAAGGCATACTCCTAGTCTTGGGGATCACGACTCTAATCCAATCCAAGGAAACTAACGTCAGGGTCTTCACGTAGTTGCGTAACTCGCTCGAGTCGGACTCAAACAGAAGCCTTGGCCATTACGCATCTCGCCACCAGAAGTCGTTCAACCAAGACACACATGGGCTGATAGAACCTTCCAGGAGCCGGGCCCTCGTAGGCTGCTCGATTGGGCCATCAGAGTGGGCCATGGCAATGGGCCGTAATCTAATCCCGATGTGTACAAAATGGGAAAACCAGAGTTGAATCGGGCAAAATGCCGTGCCGGGCCGACTGGCCACGCCACCAATCCGCTCCGTCTTTCTCCCCAAAGGGCATAAAAGCACAAAATGAGGACATCTAGACCATCCATTGCGATCGGTTTGATCGAATGGACACGGTTGCTTCACAAATGAGCATAGGATTCCTTGGATTCCTTTCTTGCATGTCCACTTGATCCACCGGCTTAAGGGGTTAATCTACACCATCAAGGGAGCATCCTAGAAGAAATCCATGGCCAAGAGGTGAAGAAGGTGGGTCGGCCGACCCACCCTAGGCCGGCCGACCCCCTCTTGAGCCCCTTTGGATTCCCCTTTGGAGGAGGGTTGGATGACAAGTGTCCCTACACGTGGAGCATCCCGGTTGGTTGCGGAACACTATAAAAGGACCCCTACACCTCACTTGTAACACAACACACAACACATTCCACACTTTCATTCCACTTATTAGAGTAGCTCTTAGTTAGTAGTAGTTGGGAGTTAGAGTCAAGTTGGGCGGAAGCTCGGGGTTCCGGAAGTGTCTTCGGTAATTCGGGTAATAGTACACCTTTCCTAATTGTTTCAATTAGTGAGATCACTTCATTCATTGCTTATGTGTTGAACTTTATTTGAGCTGAGTGTATCTATATAAATGAGTTGTGTAGATTTGCCTTACCGGTAGCTTGTATTCGTCTGGAATCAGTTTAGGTTCTCACTCATATACTGTTAAAGCTAGGCATTGAACCTAGATCAACTTCTTTTTGGTACTGAGGACGATTGATTAGAAATAGTAGCAGACGTGGTGTCTGAGACTAAGACTAACTCGGTTTACACCCGGGCCCACGTATATGTGGTAGGTGGTGACAGCCCTATCCATCCGTAGATATTAAGTATCTTGTGCGTAACCCACAGCGTCCGGCTTTGGACCAGTAGAGCCCTATCGGAATGATCATAACCATTTGGGATTCCAATTCAGGATAGCGGGTGGTAGTGAATGTCCGAGCTCCGACAACGAATACCAAGTGAACCACTGTTAGAATACCCCAAGCTCGCTTAATAAACTGAATCACACGATTTTGTGAACTTATTAAACTTGTCTCGTTGTCCTCCCAACTGTCTATCTAGCTAGAGTAGCTTTTTCTTCATCTGTGTGAATATTTATCTTGTGTGTGTGTGCCCCGGTCTTTTATTTATCCTAAACCCCGTTACCTAGACTGGCTGGTATTTTAAATAATTAAGATATAGAGGTTTATCTCTTTAAACCCACGGAGGTTTATCTCTTTAAACCCTCGTTCCCTATGGATTCGATAACTTTAGGAATACTCCTGGTGAAAATTACAAGCGATATCCGTCCGCTTGCGGATTAATTTCTTTGAGCGTAAGTATCGCCAACACCTAGCTAGTGTGGATCTCAAGAAATCTATCTCTGGAACAGCGCCCTGGTGAGCATGCTGTGCTCCTTGAGCAATATGAGCTAAGTACCTTGCTCTTTCATCAGTAATTGGCAGCTCATCTTCAGGCTGCATCCTACACCTTGTGTTAGGGGCTAATCCAAATGGTCCATTACTCAGGAGATGATCGTAGTGCTTCCTCAGCTTGAGTAATGCCATGGATGCTGCATCAGTTATAGCATATTCTATGTGGTCATGAGGTGTCTCTGTTCGAAATCGATGGGCTAAGATTTCTGGGTATGAGTGATAGATTCTGGCCTCCACTATGTACCCTGGTCTTGGCATTGCCTCAACCAAGACCCAGAAATACCATGGTACTTCTGAAAAAATCCCAGTGCATCAGTCATGTTCCGCAGAGCGAAAGTGTACTCGCTCTTTTGTCCTAGAAAGTATCCCATCATGGAATCATACTCATTAAACACCACCTCAGCCTCGTTATAAACCACATCCTCCATCTACAGGGAAAAGATACACATCTTGCATCAATGGTAGGGTTAGAAACAATATTATGAATCAGAATGGTATTTCTAATGGATCCTAATGCCGATTTGCAGCATGCTTGCCTATGAACATGATCAAACCACACATCCTACAAGTGCAGGTTAACATTATCCATAAAATGGCATCATCAAAATAATTGGAGTAACCATGCATGCAAATGATGCAATCCTCACAATTATGGCACAAGACATGACCACAATTCAATCAAACTCAAGGGTAATCTAGTGTAAGAACAAATCCTTAATAAGACGACCAATACTAAGGTTTCTACAGTCGCATGCTCTGATACCAGCTCTGACAGGGCCTCAAATTTGCTTACCTTTGAAATCCGTCCAGTGGAACCGCACTAGTCCCTGGACCAGTACACTAGTGCACGCATCATCTAGCTGGATCATCACATACAATAACATATGACTTTTGTTACATCACATGGTAGTTCCAAAACCAGATTCCAAACTTACAACCTTTAATGTACAACAACTTATATTACACCAAAAGAGTTGATCTTAAGGCGGAAGCTGCGCCATAATTCTAGTGATAATCCTATACTAAGCATGCAACTTCCGGACGGTAGGAGAGCTTAATTATGGTCTGGATTATCGAAGGCAGGATCATCTTCCTCTTGGCAAGCGTAATCTCCATCATCTGGATATTCGTAATTTAAAAGAGCGAGCGGGTGCGAGGTAAGTGCGCAATCAAACCGCACTTGCAAGTTAACACCGTACTTAAATGACAATAATGATAAAGGCTATATGGTGGAGGTTAGAGTATTTTATTTGCAGAAATGCTAATTTTAGAATTAACTTATATAAAAGCCTATACTAGCCATTTTCGAAAGGACATCTCCAAAAAGATGTCGAGGAAAGACTATATCTATATTTACCAAATCGTAACCCTTGCCACACAGGCATCCCTCTTATGCCACACAGGCACGTTTCACCCCGCATCCCACCTTCTTTCTCCCACCATCATTCCGGGTTGACAAACCCCATTGCGGACCCCATCTTCTCGAGTTTACATGAACTAGTGACCTAACTCCAACTCAATGACTGCCGTATCATGGATGGAATTGGTCACTGACGCTCACCCCGATGGACAGTGTCAGATCCATCACCAAGTTATTACGGAAGGCTAAAATCCGTCATTACCTCAGGATATTTGGCAATTGTCACTAAGATAGCCACTAAGGCACATGCTCCTCGAACTCATACATTTCACACAGAACATCGGTCACATAGACCCGCCAATCCTACGCATCCGAGTGATGGCCACGCATTGTGGTGTAGGGGACCATTGCTAACACACAGTACAATGGCCGACGGTAATCCGCTGTTCCCACGCATGGACACCCCTCCAGACGAGCCCATACTCCATCTCGGGTTCCACTTTCCTCATGCATGCCTCTTACATAGGCATATCGTGCATATTTCCTGGGTCCCACCCTGCCCATCACCCTTCTCTTCCATCATTCCCAACCACATTTTCCGTTTCCACATACCCCAAACAGCAAACCACATAGCAACACTTCAAATCACGCAACACAAAGCCCATCATGATCAAGGTATGTAATGTATCGTGTCCACGGTAAGTTTTGGCTTACCAGTGCGGGATTGGTTACCCGATTAAATCAGTAGACCTAAGCATGTCTAAACAACTTTTGCCCAAGACTAGAAAGTCTAAATATTTTATATTTTATGTGGACAATCAAACAATCATGATATCAAGGAATCATGGAAGCTGAAAATATATTTATCAAGGGCAGGGCATGATATTATCATGATTAACTATTAGGCATTATCAAAGCATAGCTAGCATGCACTTTATATATATATTTAAAACAAGATATCTTTGAAAAACTGGGTAAAGTATGAGCTATAGTGTTAACTCGCCTTGCGGATCTGAGGACTGAATATGGCTATCCTCTGGATACTCCTCCTCAGGAACCGGGTCTTCTGTTAAGAGCAGTGATATCATGAATTATGGAATGTTCTAAACAGATTGCGAATGCAGATGCAGGGTTGGGGTTGGTCGTAATGGAAATGGTAAGTTAACGGCCTGGGGTCGACAAGGGTAAAATTACCAAAATACCCCTAAATACAATCCTATTTGAGAAAGGTGAAAGTACCTATATTTAAGTCTTCTTTAATATATTGAGGCGGTATGGCTCGGCTAAACAAGGCGACGGCGCTAGCAAAGGCTAATGGCCAAATTAAAGGGTGCATCAGCACCGGGAGAGCATAAACATGCTTACCGTGGCCTTGGAGTGGAAGGAGCGGCTCTAGATCGGCTTGGCGATGAACAGCCCTAAATCAACTCCGAGCAGGGCAACGACGGCGAGGGAGCTCCGGCAATGCTCTGATCAAATTAACCGAGGGAAAATGGTCGTAAAGTAACGGAGAAGCTACGGTTGGAAGCAATCGGGAAATAACGCACCGAGGTCGATGAAATCCGAAGATGCCCGAGAAGCTCAAACAACTCCGGCGAGCAATTCCGACCGGTACAGCGACTCCGGCGGCTCGAGCGTTGAACAGAAAGCTCCGGGTAGCTTGGCGGACATGATGAGAGGATTGAAAGGGCTCAGGTGTGGCTCAACTGAAGGAAACCGAGAAACGTGGGTCACGGCTAGGGTTTTATACCCGCTCGGGGGCGGCGGAGGAGGTTACCAGCGTGGTCAGTTAGGGCGGTAGCTGCTACGTGTGACGAGAAGCTTGCTCCAGCGCTGCTAGACTTCATGCAAAGGACACCTAGGCAGGGCGCGAGGGCGGTGAGCGGCGCCGGCGTCGGCAAGAGAGAGAGAGAGTAATAGAGAGCTGAGAGAGATGGCTTGGGCCAGGAATCAGCGCAAAGTCGGCCCAAGTGGAGCCCAGCCCGTGATCTTCTTTTAAATTCAGATTTTCCATCTATTTCCTTTTGAATTTTTGAATTCCAGTGAATTTGGCAATTTATATTTGAATTCCCTTCTCTAATTTAAATGAGTTTCAAATCTGCCAAATTTTTGGGTGTTACTCCAAGCAAAGAATTCGTTGCATGTGCGGTACAATGCTTGTACTAGATTAAAATTAAAACTAGGCATTTTTTGTACTCCATAAGGGGCTTGTCTTCTCCTTTCCATGAAAATGCATGAACATGCTAATTCAGCTTCTCCACTATTTGTTTTCTTAAAATTTTTTTCATCAATCAAGCTCGGCCTCGTCATGTCTCGACAGCGCTTCGACAACCACCATGACCTTTGACTTTCAAAAATTTGACCCAAAGATAGAACTAGGCTCAAATAGGAACACATCTACAAACAAATCGAGGACTAAGGGTATCAACCCTACACAAGACTGTGTTGAGTTGGACGGCAGAACCAACCACTGCGTCAAAGAAACTTAGAAGGGATTTTATTGATATGCCTCGTTGAATGCTATCAACATCACCAATGAGACAACGACCAACAAACTCTTAACCCTAAAAAACATGTCTAAGCGTTGAAACTCAAAACAAATGAGAAAAGAGGATCCCCTTACAGGCCCACCTCTGATAAGGTCATCAGAGTTCAGAAGGCGAGAGACTTGGATCAATTTGATGATGATTTGTGGTGGGGGTGGCGAAGTTTTATCCTTGTGGTGGCGGCTATTTGAGTTTTCATTTTTATATTTCTTACCCGTTATTTCTCCACTCATTTTCTTACCACTTTCTTTCTTTCTTTACACTTACATTTCTTTACACCCTGTTTAGCATCCAGGAATTGAATTAAAAAATGGAATTGGATTCCAATATCAATTCTACTTGAATTGGAATTACCATGATCTGGATTCTAGGCCTCAATATTTTCGTTTGGCACCCACCTAGAATTGTGAAATGAAATGAATTTCTAATGTTGTTTGGGTGTCCAACTAAAAAATTGATTATATTTTTCTCTGTCTTGACATGAAAACATCACAAACTGAATTTGTAAATCAAAATTTAGTTTTCACTCGCATGAAAACATCACAGGATTTATACATCTAAAATATCATAACCAGGTAACTTTTTTCGTCTACTACACTTTTCTCCAACTATTGCAAATCAGCACCAAAGTTGCATGTGAAAAAATTCATGAAGTACTGTCACAAAATCAACCATCACGTGAATGTTGAGTTTACACACAAACAGTAGCATTTTTTTGAATAAGAGAGCTCCAACAATAGTAATTTTAAAGAACATACTACAACCATCAACAAGAGTCGCTAAAATTTTTAATCTGGGAAAGTCAAGCCTAGGAATGTCATTCTTATATACCACCATGAGAAGCAACACAAAGTACAAGAACAATATTCAAAATTTCATCCATGAGACTATCTTGTTTAAGACAGAAAGTTACACGTCCATGCCACATAACAAAAAGATCATGCCTCTCTAGACATAAATATTCTGACACAAAAGGTGATGGGCGCGGATGCGGGGTCCTGATCTTCTGGTGAGAGACAAAGATGATAACTCAGTAGGTGTCACGGAGACCTAAACGATCCGGCTTCCAATCCCGTGAAGGAACTGGAAATCTCGGCGATCGCTAAACCACCACGACGATTGTTATTGACCGAACCAGAGGCACGATCGACCTGCCCACGAAGGACGATTCCTGCAGGCAACCGAAGAACGAGCAAGAACACAAGATAAGCAATCATAATTGCGAATATAGATTAAGTATAATGGGGTTCAGAAACTTGGTCCTGTTGGTCTAGCCGACACAAGAAGAACAAGGCGAAATCTCATACGACAGTGATATAATCAACTAAACAAAACCCAACTAAGACGAAATACGGCGTGGGACTTATATAGGGCGGCGGCCGGAGGAGGGGCGCCCAAATAGGTGCCCACACGTGCGCAACCCTAACTCTAGGGGTACACAGGTTTTGGGCCCAAAAATACGGCGACGTAGCGTCGAAAAGTTTCTGTCCATCAGCTTGTTTTTGCCATTTCCATTGACTCAGATTGAATTTGAGGGTGTGGTTGGATCCATTGGAAAGCTTATCTCGTAAGCTTTCCGTAGAGTCCTTATTTGCCTCATTTGGACTTCGTATGTGATCTGGGTGTCCGTTTGAAGGTATACTGGTCCTAGTAGTCCGCACCGGACCCGCAACGAGTTCGACGTCCTCTCGTCTTGGGCAACCGCGTCAATGATGTTCTCATCAAAAGGGCACAAGTAAACAAAGCTAATATATTTACTAGATGACTTGTTTTGGTCCTTTAATTGCAAAGTTCTCTTTTACCTCTTAGCCGCATATTTTAGTGCACATGAACACTTTTTTGGTACATCTTTAGATTGCAACTAACTTGCCAAGTGATTCACGTGGTATATTTATAGTATAAAAATATTAATTAGAAATTTGCATAGCTAGTGTTTGTGCATTGAAAGTTTATGTGTTCAGTTTGGAACGGTTTAGACTAGAGTTATGGTTTATGACTGTTTTAAAAAAGCTAAACTTTTTTAGCATAGTCTAATAGCTCTATGTAAAACATTATCTTGCACTAAACCGAACATAGTCTAATACCTCTATGTAAAACATTGCATGATAATTGCAAGTTAATTTTGTGCATAAAAGACATGACTCAAATTTTCAACACAATATGCCACTTGCGCCACCAATGTAGCCGACACCCTCCAGTTCAGTCCTGTTGCTCTTTTCGGTCCTTTGTATTGTAAATCGGTAATCGCATACACATAAACACAATCACAATAGACAGGAGGCATAGATCTAGAGAGACAAAAGTCAGGCACAATGATCTTTATTGATGTTCTCTCTTGTGTACAATGGGGTTCATATATATAGACTAGCCTAAATTCGGTTTTGCCCATAATACCTCTAGGGTTTGATGTGGGATTCCGGCCCATAAACCCCCTAGGGTTATAGCACTCCCCCTTGTGCTAAACCGCGATATGCCAATGCCTCATAAAAAACTCCATTCAAAAACCCAGTGGGAAAAAAAGATTGGAGAAAAGAGTACATTGCACACGCATGCTGTATTGCAATAATATTGCTTTGTTAAAAAACTTGCTATGAGAAAACCCAATGGGAAAAACTCATATAAGGGAAAAAGAGTATAATATATAACCTTTAAGGTCTGATCTTCAGAATCAATACGGTCTACTGGACCTCTGCTTTATAAATCTTCTAGATCTATTTTGTGATGTGGTAAAATATTTTAATTGATCGTCATATCAACCTATGAAACCTCCATGGTTCCATATGAACCGAATCAATATTTAGCTCATACTCCCCCTCAGGACGGCATCCCAAATGCCTTCCGACGTTCGATGTCTTCCAGACATCCATTACACAATGCTTCTGGAAAGTGTGAACAAAATAATTTAAGAACAATATAGCTTACTCATCAAGTACCACTGTCCACTTCTACAATACAAGCAATATTATCCTAATGGATAAACATGGGGTATGGATGGTATTTGTGCCACATAACTTTCGGATGTGGTCACCATCCTTTCCGGCCAAACATAGATGTGAGGCTTCATATAAAACATTAATCTCAAACACAATGTGAGATTTAGCGATATGCGGATTACACATGAATCCCGCATCCATATAACCCAACATGGTTCTCGGTTAACAGGCAACCCGAGGCCCTGTATATCAAGCAGGTCCCTAAAGACAATTTAGTGTCGGCCCAAACTTCTGGTTGCTACCGCACTAAGTGCTTACAGAGGCAAAGAATTTATGGTCCCAAAACCTCATATTGTCTTAGGTTTAAATAAGTATGTTCCACCTCAGTGGATCACACTAACATGTGGGTAAAGTTGATTGCAACATCATATATCTTCTAGATATAACCTATCAGACCAACTGGATCTAAATATTGCAATTATTCTCAAGTAGCTCAACACAATCAATTAGCCTATTCAGCAGGTCTTACACATATGATTGTACCACAATAACCAGTCTTACTTTGGCATTTAGGGGATCAATCAATTTGCCTTTATCACCAATTTACATTATACCTTCAGGGTAATAAAGAACACCACCTCTCTCCCAACTACTGGCAGGAGATGCACAAAACTAGTGCTCATATGGCGAACTTTCAGTATCAGGTATCAATGGTTCATCGTCCACTATCGGGACCATTGGTGTAAATCAAATATCGACTGGTAATTAATCTTCCTTCAAGGAAGTGCTTATATTTCTTCAGGAAACTCATTTTTCTTCAGGAAACAGCCCTTACGTCTGGAAGACATCAGGTATGAGATTTATTTAATGTGTCGCAATTTTCATAATCCATAAACTGCATATTTATTTATATCATCTGCCAGAGTTACAATTTAGCGGAACTTTTCAATACACATAGAAGAGTACGGGTCACATCAGGGACCTTTGAACCAGGGTTTCCACCACCTCATTATTTATAATAACCCAAAGTTAGAGCTACTGGCTCTCAAACTTCGATTAACCTCATGGTTCATCCTCAGTTGCTTGTCATATAACCCGATACAGGCGCAATAGGCGCCATGCCATGGACTTAGTTCAAGATCCTTATCATAGCAACTTAAGAGGAATAATATGTGTCGATAATTTTCTCTCCATGTCTCATAAATGAGCACTTTCAAATATTAACCAGAATTTCGTTATTTCCCAAAACGATAATTCTTGGTCGTCCCGCATTCCCAGCACTATAACATGCGCGCATTAACTTGCTGGGTATTCATCTTCAGGATGATCCTCTCCAGGAGGCTCATTACCACCATGGTAATTTCTCTTTAAGAGAATTTCAGGAGCGATGAGCAATTGTTTGACGAGTGTCATTGGATCTAAGACCCGCAGGCGTCCCCGCAAACTTTAGACCAAGACCCAATAAGTCAATTTTCGCAAAGGTGGATATACTATTCAACCCGGGGTATTCCACTCTTAGCGACTCATTTACAGCAGGTAAATGATTTCCAACTCCTTTAAATATCTGGCAGTCTCCTCGCTTCTAGCGAACAGTAGCACTCCTCGCTTCTAGCGAACAGGAGCATTAACTAGTGCGTGAATCTTAAAATCAAGATCTCATAGGCATTTAACACGAAATATGAGCATTTCTCTCCCTTAATGCCGAGATTCGATTTTGACTACAGCATACTTGCACAATCCCCTTTCGTGAGCACAAGATTAATGGAACAATAGGTCCAAATTCCCCAACTACAGGTGGGAGCTCACAAGTGTATGATTGGTGGTGATAATATTTGAGAAATATCTTGATTCCACGCGTTACCATTGGGGGGTTAACAATATATGCAGTGAGCTTAGACTTATATTTATTTGCCACGCGCTTGCTCTGGGCTATCATCTGCCCGCGCTAGGTGGCATGCCCGTGCTACGTTGCCGCACGCCCTACTAGGGTGGCGCACCCGTGCGGGGCCACTGACCAACCAACAAATTGTGGATTACAAAGTCTGGCTACTTTACTATTGCCCAATTACTCATACCATATATATAACTAAACTTCAAGTTTAATATAAATGCGACAATATCAATAATTTGCATGAAACTTTACTGTTCTGTAGGGACACAATAAATACTATATGTGCGCCAAATAACAGTCAACTTAATGTGACAATAACATTACGGAGGTGTGATTATATTCCAAAAACGCATGACTTTAGGCATGTTGTAACAACTTCAGGCGCTAGTGACAATATTTGGGATTATTTTGATTCAGGCAAACCAATGTGACTTCCAGTCATAATGCAAAATGAATATGACTGCCGGTCATAATTTGCATGCTCACGTCGGATCGCTCACGTCCGTCGGAGCCAAATATGTCTCAAATTTATCACAATTTATAATCACCAACCTATCCATTCGCACTTCTGGTGCATAATCTAATCTGCACTTCTGGTGCATAATCTTGCCTTTACATACACAAGGCCCAATTCTCTCCCCTTTTTTATGTCAACCAAAAACTTATGAGTGATAGCATGTGCAACAGGCAAGTGCTTAAATCACCTTACAACTATACTGCTACAGGAGTATAAATTTTATTGTCGTGAAACCAAGGTATATTTTGTAACTTCAGGTTACACTTTAGACACCTTAAACAACCGGTTGGTAACACCACACCGAAGTAGACTGTAGACTGCTGGTCCAAGCTAAGTTAATTCTTTGGGGATAGACATATGGGCAGAAAATTTTCTCTAGTGCAAATAAGGAAAAACATTTGTCTCCAGGACATATGCTAACTCTTCATGTCAACAGGACATTTTCACAATTCATGTCTTCAGGACCTCTATGCACTTGAGACGATGTTGAGTAGAAACACTCTTCACCAAGACAAGTTTAACTATATATCTAATTTTGGCATACATTGATCTGATTTTATTCCACGCAAGATTGCTTACGACAGGTAAGTCATATGCTTCAGGCATCATGTTCTATTTAACATTTACTCAGATAATCAACTCTACTACAGGAGAGAAGTTAGAAATAGAACAACTCAGACCAATATTATGGCATAAGGGAAATAAGCATCTAATGCGAAACAATCAAGCAAAAGATGTAAACTACTCAACATGAGCAAAACCCAAACTCTACAGGAGTCATTAAATTTCTCATAAATTTTCAAGCAATGTCCGGAGTTTCTAATAATTTAGGGACTGCAGGTTAATAAATTATACTCCAAACATACAGTGCTAGAAAAACAAGCCATAAAGAACATAATGATGCCCACAAAGTTTCTAGCATTTTCATGAATCTCTGCTAATTATTTCTGGTCTACAGGCCATATGATAATTATAACAATGCAGAAAACAATAACAACTCTTTGCTAGAAAATAAACCCATTAATATGCAGCTTCCAAAGATGGGCTAGGTCTAAGATTTTGCATAATATGGAAGCGCAAATACTAGAATCCAAATCTGAATGAGAGGATTTCGGTGGTTACCTAGAATTGTAAGGACTAAAAGGGGAAATATGCTACGAGAACCACTCGTGCAAATATCGTGTCCTTCAGGGACTGAAACACAGTTTCCAGGCACCATCTCAGGATTGATCACCGGGTCCATCCAAAATATTACTGACGAGGGCAGTGACCCCTTCGGGGAGGCAGAGCCGAACCCGGCAGTGACGTGACCGCATCTACGGGACGACGGCACGAGGGCAGGCGTCGCGACGCGGGGTAACCGCGGAGCCGTTCTGTACGGGGCCGGCAGTGGCACAACCACGCTACGGGCGCGACTATCATGGCGACGCAGGGCGCAGAGGACGACGGCAACCGAGCCTTCGGGGCGCGACCGTGGTCCGGGCCATAACGACAGCAGGAGCGATGCACTACAGCCGCAGCGGCGACTGCTGGCGCGGCGCGGCACGAGAACGATCGGCGGTGGCAACAACGCGCGGAGAGGTGCAGAGGGCACGACCGCCGACGGAGCGGTGGCCGCAGCTGTGGCGGTGCACGGAGGGACGCGCCCAAGACCGACACGGCGTGGCGAGGGGCACCGCCGCCAAAGGCGGCGGCAGCATGGCGTGGCGGCGCGAACGACATTTCGAGGTGCGCCACTACACGGCAAGACAAATAAGCGTCGCGCGAACGATGCCGAGGCGTGGGGCGTAATAGAGCCGTCGAGCACGCGGCAGCGTATGGCGCGGGACGTGACCAGTGCACAGTGACGCGGGTAAAAATTCACCAATTTGCAATATTAAATAAGACAACAGGTGTAAACAGGATAAATTGCAAAAAGGCTAATAATTCACTATTAATTTGCATATTTAAAAGACTACAGGCTTTAATTACATATTAATGCAAAAAAACAGTGAATTAATATTTAATTAATAGGGCAATTAAATAAATAAATATTAAATCAACAGGATTTAATTCAAAGGAAAAAATAAAACGAAATCTACGGGATTTCTGAAAAATGGCCCAAAGGGGCCCAGATTGCCCCCTCTTCTTTTATTTTATTTTCCTGCCCCCTTTATAATTTCAGCCCACTCTATGATTTTGGCCCATATAGGGCCGGCCCAACCAGGGTGTCACCATGTGGCGTAGGGTTTCCTAGCCGCCAAAGACGGTGGTGGCGGCGGCGCATGGCCGCGGTCATGGCGTGGTTGGGGAAGGCGTGTGGCGGTGCTGCTGGTTAGGGCGCCTTGGCAGCGGGCGGCTATGGCTAAGGGCCTAGGGTCGATGGCGCGACGTGATAGATGGCGGGCGCGACGACGACGGTGCACGGGGCCGATGGCGGCGGCGGGCGTGGTGAGTCTGATGGGCTCAGCTGGTTTGCGGCGCTTATCAACAAGAACGGCGCGGCCGACGCAAAGAAAGTGGGCGCAGCGACGGCGCTGGCGGGCGCGGCAACGGCAAGCCTTGGCGCACTACGGGCAGCAGTATGGCGGTGAGGCGGCGGCGCGCTGGCCGCTGCGGCGATGCCGGCCGCAGCGGCACGGCCGAAGCGGAGGGAGGAGGGCGGCGCGGCGCTTGTGGCGTGGGTGTCACGGTTGGCGAAAGCAGCGCGGCCAAGCACGTGCGCGGCTGGCGGCGGCGTGGCTAGCACGGGTGCGGGCGGCGGGCGTGTTCGAACAGTGCGGCTGCTTCGGCGGCGACGCTCGTTCATCAAAAACAAATCGATCTACTAAAGCCGGCAAACAAAAATAGTAGATCGGAAATAATAGATCTGTTGCGGGTGGTGACATACCGATGATCACAAACCTGAGAGCAACTCGTGCTGATAACGTGTTGTAAATCGGTAATCGCATACACATAAACACAATCACAATAGACATGAGACACAGATCTAGAGTGACAAAAGTCAGGCACAATGATCTTAATTGATGTTCTCTCTTGTGTACAATGGGGTTCATATATGTAGCCTAGCCTAAATTCGGTTTTGCCCATAATACCCCTAGGGTTTGATGTGGGCTTCCGGCCCATAAACCTCCTAGGTCATAACACTTTGAACTAGAATTATGTCCTAATCCAATATCCAATGCAAAATAAACGATAAATGCTATCATTCCACCAACATCTACTCTAAGATGAGGTGGAACAACCCATTAATTACTATTGCATTGGTTTTTCCTATGACTGATAATTGATTTTGACTATCTGATACTAATACTAGTGCACCATTTGACTATCTAAGACTTAAGCATGATAAACTAAGCACAAGAGCAAGGTCAAACCAGAAAGAAACCAAAAGCACTATGGTGTGCAGCAAAAAATGAACAATAGGTGGTCTTAAAAATCAACATGGGAATACTCTAAAAAGGAGCATGACCATGTGCAGATGTGCTATTGGCAAGAGGTGAGAATGCACTACCATTTTTTGATTAATAAACCTATCCCAGAAATTGTTCCACTCATTTGTTGATCGAACATGCCTAATCATATTAGGTACTTCTGGATCTTCTGTGCCAGCACCATTTGACACTTTGTCCACATTATTCAACAATATATTGTCCATTTCCCTTTGTCTCTCTCTCAAGAAATTATGGAGGATGCAACATGCATTGATGATATGAATCCGTGTCAATGGTAGTTGGCATGTCAACATAATTTCCAATTAAGTTATCAATAGATGGATGCTATGATAACCAAACTCATGACATACCTGTGTTGCTAAGTCAAAAAATGAGTAGCCCCTCAATATTACCCACCTCATCTTTAACAAGCCAAAAGCTATCTTTATCACATTTCTAACTGAAGCATGACACAAGTTGTAAAGCTCTCTCGGCGTTTGTGGGCTATTTCCACAAGATGTCCACTCTTTCAAATGATAGCGAACCGATCTATATGGAGCTAGAAATCCTGGACCATTTCTATATCCTGCATCTACTAGGTAGTATTTTCCAAGATTTTTTACAAAAAGAGCTAATGTTATACTCAAGTTTAAATATTAGTACAAGAAGATATTATATTATACTAGGATAGAAAATTACCTTGTGGATCAACAAATGTGTCACTCCTTGTCATTGCATCTCGCAACACTCGTGAATCTGATGCAGAGCCTTCCCATCCAGCTAGTACATATAAGAACTTCATGTTTCAATCACACACTCTCAACACATTAGTAGTTATATTTTGTTTCCTATTTCTGTATCTACCATGCTGACTAATGGGCGCGTGGACATCAATGTGCGTGCCATCTAATGCCCCAAGACCATTTTCAAACCACTTCCACTTGTAATCCTCAACTTGCTTAATTGAAGGGTTAGGGAGCAGCTTGATAAATTCATGGGATAATGACTAAGACCTGATTAAAATATGTGCTTATTGTCCAAAGTGACCATCTATATGTGTTGTGGATTAAACGAAACTTTGTATAGTGGCCTATAATTAACAAGAACACAATGCTAACAATTCTTCAACTGATACATAAGAGGTGTCACATAAACCACACTTTAGGTCAAAAAATGATCTCTTAGTCACACGCAGGCTATCATAACAGTGGACATCAGAACCTTAATAAAGGCCTCTCAACATTTGCTTGCTAATTCTATTTTCAGCACCATTGTCACTAAAGTCACCCAGCTCTCTAATCCTTTTCCGACAATACACATGGCCAATTAACAGTGATAGAAAACCAGTGGTTGCTCTCTTCCTTCTCTTTCTCTTTCTCCCATCATCACTTGTGTTAACTTGCAGCTCTAAAGGTATGTCGGACATCTATTATGCAAATAAAATAATGGAAACATAGATTGGTATAGGTATACCAAAACATAGATAAAATATTATGCACTTTTCCTTCATAAGACTATGTCTAATACCACGGGAGCATATAATCAAGTACTTAGCAGCAGTAGAAAAAGAGAGATAATTACCTTGATGAGTTGATGCTTGCAAACTGGCTCTATTCTTGATAAAATGGAACCGCTAGTGCTCTGACTAAAAGCTGATTTCAAGATATATATATATATATATATATATATATATATATATATATATATATATATATATATATATATATATATATATATATATATATATAGAATTGTATGGTGGCAAAGAAAAATTAATTAGATATAGCAAGACGAAACAACAGTCCAGGTTGAATGTTGGGTAAACTATTTTATATACTAAAGCATAACCATTGACTCTTACCATTATCTTGAGAATACTGAACAAGTGAACATGCTTTTTAATAGTCTTCAGCATAATAAATATAAAATATAAATAATAAGATGAGAAGAAAGAACAAACTATAGATTTAATATGGAAGAATTCCATTGGCAGCAACTTGCTTAACTAGCACATGATTACCACAAAATGGCTAAACTGGTCCTGATAACAGTAGAACAACATAGCATACACTCATGCAATGTAAGGGCATATAAATGAACAGATGAATTTATAAATACTAAAAATGTATGATAGAAGCATTCTGCATCACATTTTTTTTAAAAAAAAAACTACAAGAATGTATTCAACCAAACCAACTGTAAGAAGAAAATATGAAATAATAGATCGACTTTAGACCTTTAGTTTTGCATAACTTTGAACAATTCAAGTCTTTCAAATTTTGCATACTAACAAAATTACAAAACCTAGTATCTCCTGTAGCTTCTCTGTGCAAAGATACATCTACACCTCGAATCTCCTAGACAATTTGGACAAAAAACCTAGAAACTGCTGGATAATAACAAATTCGACTAAAATTGATACTGGTAGAGAGACAAGCTGTGTGAGGAAGATGAGAGGCAACTCAAGATAGGGGCATATGAAATCTCTCCTGGATTTGAGTCTCAATTGGGAGGGTGAGGCAGCGCAGTCCTTCGTTTGGAGTCTCGATGAACACGAGGAAGGTAGAGAGGGAGAGGCAGCTCGATCTGGTCTTGACAGCGAGGAAGACGGTGGGGAGGGAGAGGCACCACGATCTGCAATGAAGAGGGGCGTTGAGGAGGGAGAGGCGCCGCGATCTGGAGGATTTGGGGAGAGAGAGTCGGTACTTACAGCGAGGAGGGCAGTGAGGAGAGATGGTGGGGAGGGAGTGGGGGCGCTTGCTGGTGAGGAGGACGAGGCGCCAGGATCTAGGTCCAAAGGATGGTGGCGAGGGAGAGGCAGCGCATGGTCACAAGACAGAGCCCGCGCGAGGGCGCTCCCAATTCTCCCCAAATGACGGGCTCTTTAGAAGGATTTGGGTTTAGACTAGTGATAATACTGGATTTGGTTTGGGAATCATCGATTCCAAATCCACGTAATTTTAGTGGCAGCCAAACGTGGTTGGTCCTTAATACCGAAGACAATTCCTGATGCCAAACAGGGTGTTAACGTTTTTGGTTCTCCGAATTGCTTATGCCAACGTGAGTATATAACGAACTAATAATTTGCTTCTTTCCTTACATTTTTTTTTGTTTGCTTTGCTTCTTCCAACCATTATATCCATTAATTATAAGTTCGAAACAAACTAATCTTTAGCTTCAATTTCAACTATACCCACTAAGTTGCATATGGGAGATCAGAGTAGCCAACAAGCTAGGCAGCAAAATCACGATCCCATAGCGCTAGCGCTGCAAGTGAGGCATGCCAATGGGTTTGTGTCCTTCCTCCGGCCGGCGATGGGGTCCTAGAGGAGGTGCGCCTTCTCCGCAACGCTAGAGGAGATGATGGGTGGCAAGCCAATGGGGATAGGTGACGCATGATCGATCGAGATAAGAGGTGAGCATATGATACAGGAAAAATACCTAAAATAGTCAACACATAAATAAAAATACATAAAATAATCCACAGTCAAAAGAAATACCCGGTCTGACACTTGCTCCTGCCACCCGGTTTGACGGCTGCCACCACCTGCTCCCGCCACCCCGTACGGCGGGAGCTCTGCTCCCGCCACCCCACAAGGCAGGAGCTTCCTAGACGCAACACGTGGCGTGAGCAGAGCAACAGGCCTATTGCATGCGACACATCACTGTGCATCTGAGTAGTAGCAAATCATTAGAGAACTAGCAAAAGTATACCATTATATTTAAATTCAAACAAAAAAAATGAAACTTTTGAAAAATTTACCTTCCCATTTTTAAGTAAAAATTGCTGATAAAATCTACAAATCGAATCAAATTCAAAGTTAATTCAAATTTTATGATAAATTAAAAAAGGGAATTTTTATGAACCCTTTCCATGTACTCAGGATTCCATTTTTCAAAGTTTCGTTGTTTTTCATGTCACATGAGTTTTAAAATATTGATAAAGTTTTGTTAGATTTATGAGATACATCACCAAGAAGAGCTAGTTAGCTGTTGGGGGTATCAAATGCATGTAAATTTAACAAACTTTATTAGGATTTTTAAAAATTATGTGACATCATAACACAATGAAATTAGGAAAAATGGAATCATAGGCTTACATAAATGGTTCACAAGAAGTTTCACCTTTTAAAAAAAATTTAATTGACTGATAAATTTAAATTCCAACTTTAGCTAGTTGTCTGATGTTAGCTATACATTGCTAACTTAGCTAGCTAGCTAGTTCTTTGAATAGACACTTGTGCCACGTATCGCATTCTGGAAGCTCCCGTCGTGCGGGGTGGCGGGAGCAGGTACTCCCGTCTTGTGGCGTGGTGGGGGCCATGTGGGATGGCACACTACAAGGCATTCTACCTATTGCCACACAGCGATTGCAACAAAATAAATTTCGTCGCTATAGCCAATGCTATTGCCACATAATATTTTTTTTGTGGTAATAATTTTCCTATATCGCAACAATCATGAATAGTTGCATCATTTATTATTTTTGTTGCAATAATTGAATGTATTGCAACGAAAATGAAATTGTTGCATTAACTAGCTACTATTGCAACAAAAAATAAATTGTTGTGATGATTAACTTCTATGACAACAAAATAATATTGTTGCAAAAAATTTTCACCTATTGCAACGATTACAGGTGGTTGATTATTGCGATGGGTAGGAACGATTTTGATTTCGTTGCAATATATACATATTGTAACAATATTGGGCATATTGCAATATTTATTTCGTTGCAATATGTTCATGAAAAAAGGTCAAAATGAAAACATGATATATTTTATACAAGTAGTCATGCGAGGTGAGCTGGTTAGGTGATATTACTTTAAGTCAAGAGGTTGTGGGTTCGAATCTTAGAATCTACGTATTTGTTTTTCTATGTGACTTATTGGTTGTTACAATAAGTTTTTACCATGAATTCTATTTTGTTGCATTATGATATTGCTATGTAATAATATCTGTTGCAATAAGTTATAGCAACGATTTCATAAACGTGGCGATATGCTGTTGCAACAACCATATTGTTGTAATAAAGAAACTTATTGCCATGATTTTGATATCGTTGCAACTTCTTATTACCACGGAGATTATTGCATCGATTTTAGTTTTGTTGCAATATGCACATATTGCCACAATTTTAGACTTAATGCAACAAAAATTATTGTTGCAATAGGTTGAATTCCTTGTAGTGTCGGGACCAAGTGTCATATCGGGTATTTTTTAACTATGGATTATTTTATTTATTTTGATTTATGTGTTGATTATTTCGGGTATTTTTCCTATGATACACTACTTTGAGCCTCATTCTTTTCAGTTTGAAGTTGTTGAAAACTTTAAGATGAAAAGTTATGTTCTCTCGAGAAAGATTTTGGAGGAAATTACAACTACAAATGTCTACATCGTTTGGCTTGACTAGAAATAATAAATTTTGAAAAGTAAAATTCTGGATTAACAACGGTAGCTTGATATCTCGATAAGGGAACCCTTGGAATCATACTAAATTCCTTAGTAGTCTAAACTTCTTTTCCACATGAACAAAATTGAATGGGAGCGGCTAGAGGGTAGTCGACTACCCACGCACACTCCCACGGGCCCATCCGTCAACGAAGGCGCGGCGAGGGGCAGGTGACTACCCACAAGCAAAACCGAAATTGAATTGATCCTGTTATGAATTGTGCAAAATAGGGCTGTCAAGGTGTGGACAATACATTAGCAAAAATTGTAGGAAGTCCATATCATTTTTCATGACTGAACTCCCTTCTTTTGTTTATATATTGTTTTTACTTCATTTTGAGCTGTAATTTCCGCATAAATTAAAATTTGTGACGTTTTGTGAAGGATACATTTGCTTGGATAGTTGGATGGTGATTTTTTTTTGGGGAGATCCGGTGTTTGTTGGGAATAGTCCCGAATTCAGAAGTTGGGAGGAGCGGAGCATAGTTTATAAGAATGAGGGAGCACTCCCAATTAATGGGGCCTATTCCTCGTTCCCAAACTAGAAATTCCCCCATTAAGGGCGGGCATGGAGAGATTGTGCCTCCCGATGAAAACAGGTGCAAATCAGGTACGGAGAGATCATGCCCCCCGGATGGGGACCAGAAATTTGGCCCAACTCGTAAATATCCACTCGGTGACTCAGTCCAGTACATGCCAACGTGGCCCAAGTATGAAAAAGGCCCAACAAAAGCCTATCTAGCCTATCCCAACACCAAGTCACGCCATGTCAACGCCGAAGCCACCTCACACGCCATGGTGGTGAAACCACCTCTAAAATCGCCTCTAGGGGGCTATCTGCACCTTTTTCATGGTTTTTGCGGGGAAGAATGCTTGGTTTCAGAGTTCAGGGGTTATGCAGATGAAGTGCAATAGTTCATGGCGTAAAATAGCCTTTTTCCCCTTATTTTTATGACTATCATTTTACCAATAAAATCTAGATTTAAAATAATTTAGTCTTTTAAGAATATCTCGAGGGATTTCAAAAAAGGACACAAAGGTTGGAGGACTGCATAAGATATTATTTATCTAAAAGAAGAAAGAGGAAGATGCTCCAGGAGATAAAGGGCAGAGAACAGTCAACGCTTGCATGTTTTGTCGCCCCTCTATGTCATGACCCTGCGTCTCCACAGAGAATCCGACACCATGATCTGATACTAGGCCCAGACTAGTACCTCATCATGGAGAATTCAACGGCTATCATGGTTGGCATTCCCTTATTATTCAAAATAAGGAAGTATTTGAAGGTACCATCATATGCTATTACAATAAGACAGGTATTACCAAATATTAAGAACGAATAAAAATAACATCAGAGCAGCAACAATCTTCAACGACGATATCCAAGCCTACTCTAATTTTGTTATAATTTTGTTTAATGCATGAATTCTTGAGATATTACCAACAATCATCAAAGGAATGTGCATCATCACACTAGGCCAGACCCAGCCTACTCTAGTCAGGTTTAATTATTAAAATGGTGGATCTACATGTGCAAACCTTTTGCCCCATCCATATCCGTGGACACGGCTATCATAATAGTTTTAACTCTGCGGAGTGTGTACAAATTTCCCCACAAGCCCCGTTTCATCCAGTAGGAGATATGGTAGAAGACTTTTCCACCCTACTACGCCCACCACTTCGCCTGCCCTTTCTTTTGGTTTCCCCGGCCCCGCTGGTGCCCCACCGCTGTAGGGCGCCTACTACCTATGGACACCACCCGGCCGGGGGCGTTCCCCATTTAAGCAATTCGGTCTCAGGAATGCGTCTACCCCTCAGGTAAGGTCGCGAGCCTCACCCTAGGGCAATAGTGACGAAGTATAACCGAATAGCCTACGAGCAAGTGGTTAGTTGGTTTCGTAGGGTACTAAGCGAGGGACAAAGGCACAAGTGGCTATACGGTAAGGTTTGGTCTAGTAATACAATAGCGTGTCCTTATTAGAGGAGACCCTCGAATTTCCACCACAGTCATGGAACCATCACTGCCAGGTGTCCCCTAAGCAATCAAAACTAGTTTTAGTTGTTTAGGTTTAACCAAAACACCATCACAAAGCATACACCTCACAAAGGCACCTTTTTATAGTGATATCCCAATGCAACCTACACTCCTAGTCAAAGGATAGGCTAAGAGCATGTACAGCAGGGGCTATATCATCCCCTGCATTTCAAAATTTTTCAACCGCGCCAAGGCAGCATCAAGGCCCTGTGTCTCTGCTTTTTTTTGAATTTTTCACCCGGGTTTACTGTAGCTACAGTAATTTCGGGGGGCTGTTGGGCATGCTCTAAGGAACAATAAAGGGTTCATCAAATGAGGTCTAGTCATGCTAATAAATGACTAACATAAATAAGGCACACACACTATTCTAATTTGCATGCAAACGTGAAATACGAAAAGTAAAGACGATTATACTCCCTCCGTCCAAAACTATTGCCCTAAATCATAGTCAAGAGAGCACATATTTTTGGACAGACGGAGATAGTAAAACTTAGGACAGGAATATGCAAACAACTAGTGCTTGCCTGGTAGCGATCGGCCTCGCAAGGAATCGTCGACATTCTCAGGCCACCACCTTCAATGGTGACGTGTCGGCTAGAATCCGGGTCTTGATGATCATTCGCGAAATCGTTGGTGATACCTCAGTGCAACACCGAGTCGTCATGCTCTTCCGGGATGTTCTCGGCACTCACGGCCCAATGCCACCAATGACGATGTTCTTGTTCATCTCGGGGTTTCAACGATTGTCCGGGATTTATCCACACTCACGACTCTTATAAAAATACCAGTACGATATACACGTAAAAACGAGATGCAAACCAATAAACCATAGCAAATATATTTTAATAAAAGTAATAAACAAGTTACTGGCGATAGTGCCTCGGTCTTCAAAACACGCATCAGATTTGAGTAAACTCCTGCCGAAATATTTTTCCCTTCAATGGCGTCGCTAAATGCTCGCTCGGCAAAGTCGGCGACGGCCACACGCAAAACGAGGCACACGAGCAAAGGTTGCTGTAGGGAAAATTCCAAAAAATATCAAATTAATACAATGGCTAGAATATGATAAGATATGATTGACAAAATTGATTTGGGGTGAAATGAAATTACGGATTGGGAGATAAAAATTAGGGAACACTTGTTGTTCACTGTGAACAGTACAACTGCAAGGAGAAATAGCCCAGCCAATAGGGTAAAAAGGAGAATCGGGTTCCTCGTCTTCAACCTGAGAGAAATGGAGAGGGAGAGACGGGAGAGAGAAGGGAGGCGGCTGTGGTGGGGGAAGAGGGCTGCGAGGGCGGCGGCTCCTCTGCAGGCGGCGGTGCATCGGCCTAGCGTGGCCCACGGCGGCGGTGGTTCTCGGTGGCTGCGACGGAGGCTCGGGTGGGGGCTTCCTGACGGCACAACAAGGGATGAGGCGGCGGCCTTTGGTGGCTGCACTTGGTGGCGGGGCGGCTCCATGGGGCAGGGGTGGCGGCGTGGGTGAGGCGCGCGGGCCAGGGGCGGTGGCGGCGGCTATCCTGGGGTGGCGCGCTCTGGTGGGGTAGGGCGACGACAACGCAGCGCGTGGCTTTGCAGGGTGGAGGCAACTTCGATATCTTGGTCGGCAAGGCAGCGGCGGCGCTACAGGATGGGGCGGCGGCACTACGGGATGGTGCGGCGGCAGCAGTGCGGAAGGCACGGCTAAGGTTTTGCAGGTATATATGGAGGCCGAGGTGCTGAGGTAAACCCGGAATTGGGCTTAGAGCCCAAATTGGTTGGATGAGGTCCTGGGTCGGGATTGAACCGGTATTAGAGTTTGTTATGAGCATGACTCTGGTCTAGAGATGACCGCCGATCATATGTACTATGGCTAGAGTCGGATTGGGTCAGGAGGAGTCCGGAGCAGGGACGGGTTATGAGAGAGAGAGAGAAAGGGGACTGGTCTGAGAGATAGGACATCGCTAATTACAAGGTTAGTTTAGGGTTACCACGGACTGGAGTTAGAGTTTTCGCTGAAGGAGAGGATCGACCGGGTAAAGGTCTAACTTAGGTGTATGGTTTGACCAAGAGAGGGGAGAGATAGGGCTTCAAGGTTCGTCGATCGAGAGGGACGGACGTTCGATCGGCGAGGGTTACGACGGAGGTTGTTAGATTTTCGGTCGAGAGCGTTTTCGAAGGAGGTCGTGTGGAATTAGGGTCTCGGAGGCCGTCGGTCGATTAGGGTTTTGGTCAAGAGACGTTGGTCAGCTCGACCAGATGGATTAGGGTTTTGGTCAATGGAGATAAAGGGGAAAGGTAGTGGAAAGAGAGAAGTGGTTTGCTTGTGACCGACCTAGGTACAAGGAAAAAGAATACACCACGGACTCGTCTCGGCCGGGAGAGACAGAAGTTCGACCGGCTAGGGTTTCGACAGAGGTCAGCCGAAATGAGGGTTTCGGGTCGTTAGACAATGGTCGGCCAACGAAGGGCATGGCTCGGCCAATGCTATAGGGAGGGGTTGATCGATTCGGGTGTAAATCTAGGAGAGGAGGGGAGAGGGGTCCAGATTGGAGGATGCCTGGGTTTCGATCGGGACACAAGTTCGGGCGTGGCCGAGGAAGATTAGGGTTTCAGTCGCGAAAGGGGATGGACGGTCGTCTCGACCAGGGGATTTTAGGGATTTGGCCGAGAGTCGAGCAAGGGTTTCTATCGAGAGAGAGTAAGGGTTTCGATCGAGAGAAAAACAAGGGATGGCTCGCCTAGGAGATTGGGGTTCTGATCGAGAAGGATCGAGAGAGAAAAGTGAAGAGAGGAAAAAGCTTTTGTAAATTGTAACGTAAATAATAATAAAATATTTATTTTATTTATATGAAATGCATTCGCTTAAAATTTAAGGTTTTTATATAAGAACTATAATAAATAAATTTTAAATTTGTTTTTCTTTTTAAAGAAACTTGGGACATTCTAATATTTATTATTATGTCACACTATAATTCTAGTGATCTCGCTAGAGTTAGGAAGGTGATGGAGTTCCTTTTACTGTCTTGAAGCTTTAGATTTTTAGTTACATGGGTTTGTTATCCATCTTGTCCTCCGAGGTAACAATTTGGTATTGAAACAAGATTCCTTCTAAGATGGCGTGGAGTGATCGATGTTTGCCTTTGGCAACCTCCTTAGCAGCGTACTTCGTGTTTGTTAGAGTTGGTACAATGGTTCTCGATTTGTTCATGGACTATTGAATTTTGTGTCCCTCTTTCATGGGAATTTTGTGTTGGGTTGCCATGTATAGTTAGTATCTACAATGACGTTAGGTGCATTTATTAATTTGTGGATGCGGCAGACAGAGGCAAATCGGAGAAGAATGGAGTTGAATTGAGATGTTCATGCATCATCTTTGGCAAGGAAAAAAAGCATGCCTTTCATAATGTGCAAAAAATCCTAGTGTGATACTAGTACAAGCACCGTATAAACCACTCATATATATATATATATATATATATATATATATATATATATATATATATATATATATATATATATATATATGAGTTTATGGGATCGATTGGGCCTCCGTCGATTCATGGCCGTCGATTCGACGTGTTTTACAAAATCTGTGGTGAAATTCTTCGATCCGGACCATACATTTTGTTCATCTCGATAAACTCTCCTAGTGTATCAAATTTTACAATTTTTTGATTTTTTTGCTATTTGTTTTGCATTTTTCAAAATCAGCCTAGCATTTTAAAGTATTCTGGAGCGTCCATTTAGGCTGATTTGAAAAATGCAAAACAAATAGTAAAAAAGCGGAATTGGGACTCCCCAAGACCTGGGCTCCCCACTTAATAAGCGTTGGATTGCATCAAGATGTGGGATCTTAATTTGGGTATGATTCTTAGCGGGTGCACCCGATAAGCTTCTTTGATATGGAAACCTAATAATGCCTTCATTATGTTGTATATTTGATTTTGAACTCCTACCATGACAATTATGTTGTACGATTTAGAATGCAAAAACAAATGCAATTTGTCGGGATAGAATCACGCCCATTGTCATGGCCCACCCCTCGATGGCCCAATCGAACGACCTACCATCCGCAATCTTAAAGATTTTTTCCGCCGTATCCAGCTTCAACAAGTTCCTCAACTCAAGGTTGCGTAAAAGGCTTTCTCGCCTCATGCTAAGTCTGCTCTCGTAAGCCCTCCGCGCAAAGGCACTTATCGCCACGGCACGACCACCGCAAAGTCTGCTCTCGTAAGCCCTCTGCGCGTAGACACTTTCCTTGTTCGGTTACCTTTGGAATCGCTCTAACTTACGTCGCCGAGCAGTTTTTGGGATAAGTCGATCAAGATACGGTGTCGCTTAACTCTCTCACGACGTGCTCGATTATAAACTCAGGTTTTCGAGCACCGTCTGTACCGGGGGCTAGGTGTCGCTCTTTCTCTTGTGCACCTGTTCGAAGTTCGCAAACTCAGGTTTTCGAGCAGCTGCACAACGGGGGCTGGGAGTTAGGCTAAGCGTTCTACCGGTTTTCTTAAACTTTCTAGCGCTTTCGTGCCCTGCTCTTGGTTTCCTATTCGTTCTTGTCTTTTCTTTGCTCTTTTTGCGTAAAAAAGATAAGTTCTTTATTGCATTAGCAAACTTTGCGTGTACAAAAGTCCCTTTCGGTTACTGACCCTCTGACTACTTAGAAGCGAGTTGCTCCTTGAGCTCCTCGACCACTTCCTTGAGACGCAGGACTTTCCTTGGGCCTTAAACCCTCTCGGCCTCGGCTCGGAGAGGCGGCCGGATTCCTCCTTCATCGCTCTGGCCTGCTCCGGTGCCTTCACGCTGAGAGCCTCGACCTCTTTGGTCTTGGCCCGCAATGCTCGGCAGATCTTCGCTCTGACCGCTCTCTCAGCCGTGGTCTTGAGCTGCTCACCCAGCTCTTCGACCCTCTTCTCCGCGGTGCTCGTCCTTGCGGCCAGCCCGCGCATCTCCTCGATCGGCCTCCTCCTGTGACGCCCACAGGGTCGAGACTTTCTCCTGGAGTGCCGTGGAAGTTGACTTCACTTCGGCGAGCTGGGCCTCGAGCTGCTTCACCTGATTCACGAGCAACTTCCGCCATTCGGACACGTCGTGGAGCTGCTCTTCCAGCCACTTCGTGCGGCCTGGCTCCCCTTCCGCGACGCTTCGTCCTTGCGGCTTCGGCTTGGCTCCTCGGCCTCTCGCTCGAAGAGCCCCGAGGATTGCCTCTTCGCCAACCGAGCCTTGAGCTTCTTTATCTTCGCCGCCAACTTGCTCGGCTCTTGGTCGGCGCGGAAGGCTCCCTTCGAGCCCCCTCATTCGGGTCGCTCTGAAACCCGCGGTAACGGCGCTGCGCTCGACGGTGACTCCATCCTCGAGCTCCTCCATGGTATCTTTAAAGATCCGAGAGAAGACCGCTTAATCGCTTTGCTTTCGATGTTGCTCGACCGACCAGTTGGTTTTGAACTTACCTTGCCAAGTCGGCGCTTGATCCTGGCGTAAGCGATCTTCGAGACCATGCGTCACAAGCCTCGCTCGTCTTGGGATGAGACCGCGCGTCGCCCTCGTCGCCCGTCTTTTGCTCCTTCTTCCTGCGGGAGCTCGTTTGTCCAGGAGCAGGAGCGGCGCGAAGAACTTTCATCCCGCGCCCTACCCTTCTTCCTCTTCTGCCCGATCAGCTACGGGCAAAGTCGGAGCCGCTTCAACCGGCGGCACGAGCTTCCATCGGCGGGCAACATGCGCCTCGTCGTGGGTTTCTTCTTGCACCTTGGCGGCGGGGCTTTCACCCTACTCGCCGGTCGCCTCCGTCGCCTCAGGGACGAGCTGCCCCTGCGACGAAGTGCCCGGTAGGACCTGCTCGGTCCCACCTCGGGCAGCTTGCGGAGCCATCGCTTTGGCCCCGCTATCCGTGGCGCTGTCCGTCGCTTCTTCCGCTTCAGGCCTTCATCGCGCCCTTCAGCGCATCGAGCTGGTCGCCGGAATTTGGCGGGAGCAGGCTCCACGCTGCCAGCTTGTCCTTGAGGCTGGCCAACCTCACTGCCCGCGACGCACCGTGCAGGTGCTCGGGCAGCAGAGATCGCTCGATTGCCTCGTCGACGTTGTCCGTGGCGATCTCCTCCTGGGCAGCTGATGAGAAAGGGGTTAGTTAAGCCCGGCGCGGTCAGGAGAGTTGTAAGGATGAAGGATTCATTACAACATACCTGCCGTGGAATGCTTAATCTTGATCTTCTTTGCTAAAACTTTCCGCCTCTTTCTCGGGGGCTCCTTGGCGCCTTGTTTGCCTCGGCTCCCAGATGCTCGTGGCGACGAGCTCATCTCCCGCCGAGCCGAAAGCACTTTTCTCGCAGGCGAAGAAGCTTTTCCTTGCGCGCGACTTCCTCCTCGAGCCTTCTCTGTTCGGCGACCTGATGCAACCGTGCCAAGTGGTCCGGGTGAGCCTGCGCGTATCGCTTAAGCCAGAGGGTCAGTGTCTATACCTCTTCGTCGCTCTGCTCGGCGAGGAGGGAGGAGCTTGGTCGCTTCCGCTATGGCGCAAGGCTTGGTTTGCTCGGCGCGCTTCGCTGCCGCAGCGGGCTTCTTCGAGGGTGGCGGCCGCCGTGGCGCGGCGAGTCTGGCTGGCTCGGCCGCCGCCTTGGGCTTTGTGGCCACCTTGGCCTTGCCCTTCTTCGCTCTCTCCTTCTCCGACCCAGAGAGCTCCTCCACGATCCCTCCAAGGATCAGCTGGTCCTCCTGTGTGTTCGGAATGGGAATGTTAACATTTACGACAGTGCGAATCCAGCAACACAGACGAGGGTTCGAGCAACTTACCTCGGTGCAGGCGGACGAGCACGCTCATGACAGTGTAGGCCACCTCGCTGGTGACCTCGCCGTCCTTCTTGGCTGCCTTCAGCATGGCGTCGACCCGATCGGTCACCCATGCGTCGGTAGGCTTTTCTGCCCGAGAAGGAGAGCCTGTTAGTTCCTGTTCGGAGGAGACATCAAAGGAAGGTTGAGTCTTAAAGGCACTTACCCGTGCTCTCCCTGGAGATGTCTTCCCATCCCTCTATCTTATAGAAGGGATAGGGTCTTCTCCGCACCGGACAGATCCTGTTCGCTGTGTAGTCCCGGATGATCTCCCTGCCCGTGAGCCCGAGGCTCACGAGGGAGGCGATCTTCCTCGTCAAGTACCAATCCTCGGCGGACATCTCCGGCCGAGGCATCGGTGTTCCCTTCGCCGGCGCCTTCCCGATAAAGATGAGCTTCTTTGCCGTCGCTCGCCGGTGTAGAACCACCTCGCCCACCACGCCCATTGAGTCAAGCAAGCGGACGGGCCGAAGTGCAAGCGTCGTCGGTGGTGGCCCGAGCTTGAGGTAGTAGCACCCAGCAGCGAAGCGGCGGAGCTGCTCCTCATTACCGTATAGTAATGGAGAAACAGCCCCACCGGCGGATCAATGCCCAGATAGCTCTCGCACAGGTGTGCGAAGACGGCCATCTGGAGGATGCTGTTCGGATTGAGATTCGCCACCTCCAATCCGCTAATGTTCAAGAAGGCCTCAGCAAGTCGCTCTCGGAGATCTCCACCAAGCAGGCGAATCTGCTCGAAGTTGACGAACTCTCCCTCAAGCTGCTCCGGAGTTTCCTCCTCCCCGGGCAGCCTCCAGCTACCGGCGTCGATGTGACCCTCCTCCTCCCAAACTCTCAAGTCCTCCTCGGATGCGCTAGAGCTTACGAACTTGGCCATAGCGGTTCCCAGAGTTGGACGAGCAGGTTTGGCGGTGGAGTTTGGGTGCTTCGGTCTTGAGCGCGTTGGAATTAGGGCTTGGGAAGGAAAGGCGCGAGAGCAGAAGTGGCTAGCCGCGAGCGGCTTGGGAGCTTTTATAGTCCCATATGCGCAGCTCTGCAACGGTTTGCCACAAAACGGCTAGTTTTTACTGTAACGGCTAGGTAAAACGGTCGCTGTTTTTATTTGCAATGACAAGAAGTTACCGTTGAGTTCTGCCAACGGTTACTTTTTTTCAGCGTCCGCATTGAAGGCTGAGTGCTCTGCTCGAGCGGATGTGATTCTCTGTTCGGTGCAACGGAGTTGCTCGGTACTGATCGGGTTTGCTCGGTCCCGAACAAGTCCTGTTCGGTTGAACCCAAACCTGTTCGGTCGATTGTTACATGTCTTTGTAGCAGCAAAATTTCTCTCTTCGTGACTTGGAGTCTCAAGAGGAAGACCCCACTCTAGTGAGTCCTTCCACTTGAGTCTCGGGGGCTAGCTGTCGGGGATAGAATCACGACCAATTTTCATGGCCCACTTCCTGACGGCCCAATCGAACAGCCTACCAGGGCCCAGCTCCCTGGAAAGTTCTATCAGCCCATGTGCATCCCGCCGAATAGCCCCTTGGGCGCACGGCGTAATGGCCTAGGATTTGTGTTTGAGTCCGACTTGAACGAGTTCGCAGACGGCTACGTGAAGACCCGGACGTGGTTTCCCGATTGGAATTGAAGTCGTGATCCCCAAGACTAGGAGTATGCCTTATCCGCTCGGGATATATTTGGTATGTATGAGTTCGTTCACGATCTCATAGTTAGCCCGCCCGATATTCCCCGGTAGGTCGGTTTGCTTTGCACTATATAAACAAGGCCGGATGGGGGGCGAATATGGCTTTTAGCATCCGGTAGACACCGATCTTTGCTTGTACTATTACATAATCTCGCCGAGACTTGTTCGCCTCGATCGAGCCACCTCTTGTATTCACCTCGATATATAAGAAAGGCTGGACGTAGGGCTATTATCTCTCCGAGAGGCCCGAACCGTGATAAAAACCCATCTCCCTTTCGTTCTTCGTTACGTGGTTGTTCTGCGTGTCTCCCATCTCACTTCTAAAGAACCTTGCGACTTGAGATCGATATCTCAACCGTCGACACAATTAATGTGGTCATCTCATCATGTTAATTATTTAAAAAATGAGTATAATGCGTATATATAGGTATGTCCAAGAAAAATTATATTTTGCTCATTGAAAATGCTATGTACGTATTTAATTATGTCTTTTTTCTTAATTATTTTAAGAACAGTATATACATGGGTATATCGTATTAATTTTAATTAGTTTTAACATAATGTCATGGAACCAAATTTTAGGTATGTAGAACTAGGTATGCTATGCAATTTTAGGTATGGTTTGTATAATAGAGTTTGTTTCATTAGTTGTGATATAGTCCATACCTTTAATTAGGGGCAACATATTTGGTGCAAATGTCTATTGAAAGCATATGTTTAAAACGAGTATATACCCGGAAAAAACAAACGGCTAATTAACATATATACTCGTTTCTTTTGAAAGCATCAAGTATATAGGTATGTGATAATATTTTTTCCGGGAGCATCCGTACGATACAAGTATACACCATTTTTAGGTATCGATGTATGTGCTCTTTTTTTTTGTTTGGAAGTACCGTATCGTATAATTATACATCGAAGGGTCCGAGAGTACATGTACATACTCGTTTTTTTAAAAAAGCATCAAGTATATAGGTATGTGATAATCGAAGCATGTATATACTCATTTTTTTATTTAGAATTATCCAGAGAATGATGTATTATAATCCTGTGTACATATATACCATTATGAAAATAATAGAAAATGAGTACATGTTGTCAAAGATTATTGCTAGTGCACGCCGAGTGTCAGGAACCTTCGTGAATTTTCGATGGGTTTTGAAATTGAGAACTTTAGTGATCGATCAAACCGTTGATCTTGTTCGTCATGTCAGCGTAGCCACCAACCAAGTTTCGTATTTTTTTAAAATTTTTTTGCTATTTGTTTTCTAATTTTGAAAATCAGCCCTGATTTTCAAAATTAGAAAACAAATAGCAAACAAATTTTAAAAAATACGAAACTTGGTTGGTGGCTATGTTTTGACATGACGAACAAGATCAACGGTTTGGATCGATCACTAAAGTTCTCGAATTTCAAAAACCCGTTGAAGTTCACGGAGGGATCTGTACACTCAAGTTCACGCTAGCAAATCTCTCTCTCTCTCTCTCTCTCTCTATATATATATATATATATATATATATATATATATATATATATATATATATATGAATGCCTGATCCGAGCGACAGGAATACAAGTTGATCTTAATACTGTTTCTAGTAGTTGTTTTGGTTGCATAGGTGGTGTTGCATTGTAATAGTGTTTTTCTATAGCTGTAACTTTTTTGTTGACGATCTAATAAAAATTCTATTGTTCTAAAAAAACCTGTCCTCTGCCTGTGGACGAATTTTTTTTCTTTCAAACCGCTCAATTTCTTTTCAAACCTCCCATCCACACCTTTCCAATCTAAGTTTCATACCTTTCTAAACTGATTCGGAATACCAAGGTTTTTGAATGGATATGAACCAACCTAACACCCAATACTACAAGAAAATGACTTTTTTCATTGGCCACATATAATTTTCGTCGGCCTAACCTGACAAAACTAGTCCCACGTTATCACCACGCTCAGCTAACGTGGCACAAGTAATTTCATCGGCCTAATCCTACGAAGTTATTTGCCACGCCAGCATTCTAATCGAAATACGGGGCAATGGGTTTTAATTTCGCCAACCCTGCCTACATTGACAAAATTACTACAATTTCGTTGGTTGCTGACGAAAAGGGTCTTTTTTCATCTAGCACATTTTCTTGCCTATTTTCATCAACCAAGTGACGAAATTATAGTAATGTCATCATTTTAACCACTATTTTTGTTGGTTTCTGGCCGACTAAAATATCTCTAATTCTTGTAGTGCAAATAACCTGGCACAATCTTCTTCAAAGGCTTTAGCCTCTCCAAAGCAAAAAAGTCCATTTTTGTGAAAAAAAAGTCTATTTCTAGGGGATGGATTCTTCCCCTATGTGCTCCAACAACATTCCCTATTCCGTTCCCTAAAATAGAGTTTTTCTCTCCATCCCCTTATATGTAGGGGTTCTCTCTCCTCTCCCCATACAATTCTTCATATAGAGAACACTGTTGGAGATGAAAGAAATATAGGGTGAGATTTTTTTTAAAGGGAACCTGTATATGAAGCTATAGGGGATCAAATTTAGGGATTCCTGTTGGAGAAAGCCTAAGCCATTAGGTGTGGAACAACACCTTGTATCAGACCATCTTTTTTTTTTTGTGTTGAGATTAATATGGCGAGCATATCTGCCACAATATTAAAAATTTTAGGAGATATCGGATCTCCTTATCTTGAATATTTTCGAGTTTGGAAGTAAGGTCTGATATGTTATTACCCCCTCCGTCCACAAATGATGTACATGTATAAGCTTTTTGTTTTGTTCAGAAAAGATCTATGTTTTAGCCTGATTTTAATTGCATGCGTCTGTAGTTAATTGCATGTCGAGGGGGAGTTATGGCTGCTATGGGCTTACTACAAGAGCATGCAGTCTTTGGATTGGTGCAAGGACACAACTCTTGGGGTGGGAGGCTAGAAAGAGTAAATGATGACACTACTTTCACATCAATATTTCTAAGATTAAATAGATAGTTGATCTGTTAATTGCTTTTCTTGGTCTTTGTGATTTCTCTAAGACGTAGATCATTTGTGGACGGAGAGAGTATTGATGTTAATCTCTACACTTCCACCGGAAATTACACCATTTAAGAGAAAAACCTTTCATATGTAAATTGTTGCAAGAAGCTCCAATTGACCTTATCACAAGTTTTTTGAAATCTAGCTTTAAATTGACATTATTTAGGTTTTTTCTATGCATTTCATAAATAGTTTCATGCAAGATCAAAGCCCCTTCCATGATATTCTCCCATGATATTCCGCACTGGCATAAAAGCTACTCCCTCCGTTCCAAAATATAAGGCGTATTTTGACTCCACAAAAGTCTTTAAAGGTAGAGTTTGACTGTTAGATTCATCTATTATTTATTATGAATTGTTACAATATAATATTGTATCAAAAAACACTTTGAGATATGAACAATTTGGTACAACTTTGATATACTAACGATGCATATTATTTGATTTATTTATGGTCAAAATTTACTAAGTTTGACTTTTTTCTGTCAAAATACGCCTTATATTTTGAAACGGAAGGAGTATTTGACTAGGTCTAACGACCTTATCAACACCAACCACATTCTGTCAATGCCAACTTTAGCAAAAAAAATATTTAAAATGACACTAAGAAGACAAATAGGTTGTTATTCCTACATTTTTTGAGCCTCTTGTAGCTTTGGGAGTGAAGTAATAACCCCAATAGTATGAAGTTCTGTTTGGTTCTTGCCTAAAAGTGCCACACCTCACATTAGGCAAAGTGTGGCAAGCCACAAAAGTGTGGCGGAGAAAATCCGCGCCACACTTGTGGCAAAATGAGGCTAAAGAAAGTGTGGCGCGACTAAGATTAGACGTTGAACCAAACGGATGCCTCAGAATGTGTGGCACGACTAAGATTAGGCGTGGCAACCTTAGGCAACGAACCAAACAGGCCCTCTCAAAATGAGCCAACAGATTGCCTTTAAAGATTGTCCAGAACACTTGATAAAATTTAGTACGCGCGTGGGGTAACCGTGAGGGTCTGGACCTTTATTATGTTGCATTTGAAAATAGTTTTATCATGTCCGATACGGTAGCCATGCAATCATAGTATTGTTTATCGTCAAATTAAAATCTTGTTAGATTTATATTATAATATGGTTCCACTGTCATTAACGTTTTGATTTTCTTACTCTGATTAACATGGGAATTTTAAGTATTTTTTATTAACGTGATATTTTCTAAGATTTTAGGATTAGTGGTAGCTCCATTTTATCCTACTTAGTATATTATTTAATATTTATATATTTTCTTTTGCAGCAGTGAACAATGAACACTACTTTGTGTTTCTACCATTGTATCTAGGGGTGGAAACGAGCCGAGTTCGAGCGAACCAAGGGGTGGCTTGGCTCGGCTCGTTCACTACTGATCCGAGCCGATACGATCCGAGCTAGCCAAAGTGTTTGAGATAGAAACCTGGCTCGGCTCGGCTCGTTGCTAGCTCGCGAGCTAGACCATATATTCTAAAATAAGTAGAAGAACAAGTACAAATAAGAGATCTCAGATACCATTAACTCATTGGGTGGAAGAGATTATGACTATAACTATTTTATATAAGTATACAACCATACATGTTGTTAAATTGCTAAAAAGGCATAAGATGTCACATATTATACATATAATATAGGAGATATTTGTATATTTGGGACATACACAAGCCGAGCGGCTCGGTTAAGTCAACGAGCTGAAAACTCGGCTTGGCTCGTGCTCGTTTGTAAACGAGCCGAGCCAGAACTAAGTCGAGCTCGAGCAACTCACGAGCTTCGAGATCAAGTTCTAGCCACCAAATTAATCTGTAAATAGTATCATATCCTATTTTTTATCGATCCAAGTGCTTGCTACGTTCAACAGCATATCATTATTCATTACACATGTTAAAGATCATATCATTGCGCAACAAGTGTGTCTAGTATAGTATGTATGTTACAAGGCACACAACTCCAGAATCACACGATGCCAGGAAGGTAGGGAAGAAACCCGATACACGGAGAGGAGAAAAGGCATGCGCGCACACACATATAGCGCGTAATGTAGCTTTGGTCGCGGAGAAACCAAGCAAAGGGAAGCAAACTAGCTAGCTTGCTGCAACACAGCTGCATGAGGCATGATTTTATGCGAGGTCCCTGGTCTTCAGGCCGTTCTCCAGCATCTTCTCCTCAAGTAACTCCTGCCATGCAAATATATATGGTCCAAAGCTAGCTGTGTGGGCCATGGCCATGAAGGGGGTCGAATGTCTATGTGATTGATTGCGATTAGTTTAGTTTTGGCATGCAGCAGCAGAAGGAATGCAGCATATATCGTTTCTATTGACAAGTGTGCTTTGCTTGGGCATGAAAAATGGTGCAGTTGCACATACTCGTAATCGTCATGGCTAAGCCTGCGCGTACTCTTTTAACATTTTTTCCCTTGAAAGAAAGCCAACCGTGTTCTACCTAGTTTAATTGCGCTGCCATTTTTTTCCCTCTTGAAACAACAATTATATTTGGTTTTATCTTGATTATATTTGGTTTCGACTTATAATATGTATTTGGGTCATACATTACAAACCAAGCTCTATTTAAAGAGAGATTTTCAGCACTTAATTAAGACAGCGGTGAGAAATGCTTATAATCTATAGAGCCACAAGCCCACAACTTAACTGCCATGGACATATATGCATGCATGTACTCATCTAGCTGGCCTTAATCAACTTTGATGAATGCATGCTAGCATCTTTGCCACGCTGTCCTTAATTAGCTTTGCCCGAGGATTGCACTGCACGGAATAGAGAAAGGCGGCTCTCTCTCTCTCTCTCTCTACATTTATACATGTATAGCGAAGCTTGAGTATATTAGTGATCGACAAATGAAAAAGCTTTAATAAACCCTACAAAACATTAAAAAACTCAAAGAGAATAATAAATTTAATGAAAATAAATACAAGATAGGTTTTTCACATTAGATGCATAGAATTTTCACATAATTAATGTGTATTGATAAACCTAAGTAATTAATCGGAAACAGTCGCTCAGACAAAACAGCAAAATCCAGACACCTGGATTCCAGCCAAACCGTTTTCTCAATAATTTGAGAACTAGCTAATGGGATTGGATGCATGTAAATTAAGAAAATGTCAGTGTGTCACGCACCACCATAATCTAGCTGGCATGTAACTTGTGGTCAGCCATCTCTCGCAGTACTGTTTGCTTCTGAGATTCACCAAAACTTTCTTGCCCCGAAATCATGCAATCCTTCCCTTGTGTTGCTCCCTACCTATACGTGGCCGCTCTCAGTCTCAGGCTACTTTCTCTCTACCCGGCTAGCTATAAAAGAACATGAACCTTGACCAAGTTCAGTCTCAGGACATAGATTCCTCATGCTATCACATAATCACACCCATGTAGGCTCGGCAAAACCCTAGCAAGTACATCGATCGTCGATCGTCTATCACCTCCCCGGCATGGAGGCTCGGCGCCGGCGGCGCTCCAGCTCCGCCATGGCGAGGCGGCTGTGCAGACTCCTCGCCCTCGCCGGCGACTACCTCAAATACGTCTTCATGAAGCGGCGCCGGCTCCTCGGCAAGGCGGCGGCGAGAGCCCTGGCGCTGATCAACCACCACTGTAATGGCAGCAAGCACCTGGCTCCGTCGTCGTGGCCGCTGGCGCTAATGGAGCACGAGTTCTCGTGCAGCAACAGCCCCAGCCCCGCGTCTCTCGCGGTGAAGAGGCTGCGGTCACGCCTGAGACGCGGCGCCGCCGTGTCCTCCTGCTTTGGAGCGATTCGCCGGGCCTCGCACTGGTCGCCGGCGACGGCGGAGGACGAGGAGGAGGAGGAGGAGGTGGAAGGGGAGGTGGAGGAGGAGGAGGAAGAGCTTGACGTAGACTACAGGGCGGAGGAGTTCATCAACATGTTCTACGAGCAGCTCAGGGCGCAGAGCTTCCCCGTGTTTTTGCAGTGCTCGCCATGACGCGTCACGGGCTCACGGCATGCAACGAGCGATCGAGTCTTGTGAGTGATTGCAGAAGTGTTGGGTCGGTTTGTATCTGTTAATTTTCATGTATGTACGGAGTCTATACATCTATAGGATTACGGAGTGCTGTTCAAGATGAGTGTACCTGTACACGTTAGTACGTGCATATACGTGCAATGTGCTAGTTTGTCGAGTATAAATAAATAAAGGGGAGGGACCACCTGAATTATATAATCAACGCAGGAGGGTTAACTAGATACATGCCACTGGCCAACTAGCTTGCAAAATATGCACTATAAAACATGAAAGATGTTTTATGCAATCCTTGTTTACCAATAAATCAAAATGGGACTGTCTATTTGACAGTCAACTGACAATGAAAAAAATTTCAGTCGACTGTTAATGTTTGATTTTTTGGTTGTTTTCAGTCATTTTTTTCTGTGACTTCAGTGTCTTGCTTTCATTGTTGTATCTGCACTGCAAAAGGGCCTCATAGTCAATGGGCCAAACATTTAAATGTCGCATTACTGGCCCAATAAACAGATTTGTTCTGTACAAGAATTATAATGGGCCAAACATACTGTAAGGAACAAAACAAGAAAACTAAAAAGGCCCAGTATGAAAAGATCAACCCTTCCTGCAAGAAAATAGAAGATTCTCATCGTAACAGATTGACAGAAAGCAACAAGAGACGGATCAAGAAGGAAGAAAGAGAAACAGGAGGAAAATATGCGTTGAGGGCAAAGATCACCTAATCTCTTGCTCCTGGAAGGGCACCATGGGTGAGGGAGGGCTTGGAGCAGCAATGTGTTGGGTTGCTGTGAAATCTGTGAGTTGATCTGAATTTTTTATTTTGAACTATAGTCTTTGAATGAACTGCAAAAAAGAAGCATGCAAAAAGATTTCAGCGTCCACCTTTTTTTAATTAGCTGTACGTACAACCATTAAACTTTTCCCAGAATTATTGTCTTTGGATTTGTTGTTATATCTGAACTTTACCTTTGAGAAATATTAGTCTTCACAATATATCTGTACCATCTTTTTGTTATAGATCTGACAATTTAGTTTTCGTTTGTTTTGAAAAATAAAAACAAAAGGCCACAAAACATCACTCTGCTGCTCTGTCAAAACAAAAAACACATGTTTATGTACTATTACAAACTTGCATAATAGTTCAAAAAGATAAAAAAAAAGTTTCCCCAATTTTCTTTCCAGGTCGTGCATTATCTTCCAACAAAATTTGTTTGCCCTGTTTTCTCCATAAAATCTAACACAAACCAAGCAAAGAGAGATCTACCCCCGAACATGCATGAAAAACTCCTTATCATGTTAGTTATGATTCCTATCTTCTGTAAACACTGAGCTATTTTTTTATTATGTTAAGCTCATTCAGATCGAAGAACAATTGTAGTAAGATTATAATATTTCTACATCAAAAATATAAAACATGTCATATGGATTGTTTGGTTGAGTGTTATACTATTGTTGCATGGATTCTTCCTTTTGTTGGTTTGCATCATACATTTTACATGGTTCATGAATGAATAGCTAATGTACATGAGAACTATACAGAGGGATGTAAAACATTTCTAAATGAAACTAAAATTAGCACTATGTAGCACTAACTGAATCTGATTTTAATTAGCACTATGTTGTACCATCAAAAAAATTGTTAATGAAACAACTACTGCATCTAATAGTTTTTATGAAACTAAAACTGAAATTGATAGCACTATGTAGTAGCATCTAACAGGTGTAGATGAATCTAACAATTAGACTAAAAAATTTTATGTGGATAACTTAAACTGAAACTGAATCTAACACTGAAAAAACAAAACCAAAAACTGATACAGAATTTTAGTTAGCACTATTTTGTAGCATATAATAGTTCTTAAAGAAACTAAAACTGAAACAAAAAATAAATAACTGAAAAATAAAAAATTATTCAGTTCTAATAGTTGTTTGATGAATCTAACAAATAGAATGAAAAATTTTATGTGGAAAACTAAAACTGAATCTGAAAAATTAGCACTATGTAGCACTAACTGAATCTAATTTCAATTAGCACTATGTTGTACCATAAAAAATAGTTGTTAATGAAACAACTACTACAACTGAATTTAGTTAGCAATACGTAGTATGAATCTAAAACATATACTAAAAATTAAACTAAAACCAAAACTAAAATTTTAAGACTGAAACATTAATACAAACAATCATACTACATAGTTATCACTATGTAGTATGAATCTAAAAATGAAAACAGAAAGAAAAGAAATGAAAAATGAAACAAATCAATAGTCTAACAGTTCTTTATGAAACTAAAACTGAAATTGATAGCACTATGTAGTAGCATCTAACAGGTGTTGATGAATCTAACAATTAGACTGAAAAATTTTATGTGGATAACTTAAACTGAAACTGAATCTAACACTGAATAACGAAACCAAAAACTGATACAGAATTTTAGTTAGCACTATTTTGTAGCATCTAATAGTTCTTTAAGAAACTAAAATTAAAACAAAAAAATAAATAACTGCAAAATTTTATGTGGATAACTTAAACTGAAACTAAATCTAACACTGAATACTGAAACAAAAAACTGATACTGAATTTTATAGTTAGCACTATTTTGTAGCATCTAATAGTTCATTATGAAACTATTAGAAAAATACTCACACTTATGCTTGTGAAAAAGAAATACTTCCTAGATTTCAAAGGGTTAATATCCTTGTAAAGCTTATAGCAGAAAGCATTTATGACAAAGCTGTCAACTTGTGATCTTCTTTTCAATGAATCGCCAAGTGACCACCATGTCACTTTGACTTGCCCATAATCAATTGCATTAATTATCCCTAGAACAAAAAAGATAGCATACAAAATTGTAACTTTTAATTTGTTAATATATAATATGCAAAATCTCTATTTTCGCATGGACATATTCCATTTTGTTAGTGTAAAAAAATAGTATATTTGCATGTATGAAGTTTCATTTGAAAAAAATACCAAAAACATTAGGCCAGTATAATAGAAATAGGCAATTAAAAAAAATTAAAGGAGCTCAAGTGGTAACTCAAAAAAAGACTGGGTAAATGTCATTTGTACACATCATAAAAATTGATGGTATATGTGTTGCGTAAAATATTTTTGCACCATATAAAGATGGAATAGCTCGCCTAATTCCCAAAAATGTATTACTTCCCAAAACATAATTAAAACCTTAATTCAACATAACAAAGCTGGTACTAGTTCCTAATTTATAGCAAGAATGAGTATATGATAGTGGTAGTATTTGTATGTTTGTTAATTTCTAGTTGCTTTGACAAACTGAAAGTATTTGAAGAACATGCTGCGTACACAAAAAATAAATGTAAAAACAAAGGAAAATAATATGTTGGTAAGAACAAATAAAAAAATTAAAGTCTCGTTGCTAGTTTCTTATCATCTTAAAGTCTCATTGCTTGCTATTTGAATGATTGAATTGAAAAATAGCAATTCCTGGTTGGAAGCACGAATCCTGATCCTATTTTCTTCTTGTGTTGTTGATGCTGATCGTGGCTGAAACAATCTGGACATAATGTAATCAACTGGTTTATTTGTTGATGAGGATAAGTAGGCATTGCAAATTGTTGACTATTGAGGTTTGTTTTGTTGCCTATTTGCTCATTTGAAGTGTGTTTGTTTGAAGTAGATACTTGAGCTATTGTGTCTCCCAGAAATAAAATATCTTCGTGAAGATCAGAAGGCTATGAAGGATAAAAAAGAAAGAATAATGAAAAATATGAAAGTTAGACAAATGCAGTTGATAAAAAAAATTATAAAGAAAAAGGTCAACAACAGTGTGTTTGTTTGAAGAATATACTTGAGCTATTCTTTCTACCAGAGAAAAAAATTTTATTAAAAATTATAAAGGAACAAAAACAGGAGAAATTTTAAAGAATGAAAAAAATAAAAAAAAAATAGATAAATGCAATTGGACAAAAGAAAATGAAAAATGGAACTTACGGTTTGTTTTTGATTTGCATTAGAAGCAATGACATTACTTGGCAATTGTTCTCCATGAGTTTCCATACCTTGCAACTTAAAAAAAATGATTAGAAAACATGATTAATTTATGGAAGTATAAGAAGACTAAAAAACCAAGAGATAAAATGCAACGCGATAATTTTTGGACAATTATAGTTTGTTTTACCTGTGAGAAGTATACAATTTCCTCAACAATACCATCTGTGCTATTTTTATTTTCATCTTGGTTGAAGTCGACGTTCTTGTTAGATGCGTTCAGAGTTGTTGAATTTGTATAACCCTTCGTCTTATCAAAGCTAGGTATTGACATATTTGTTCCTTGGTAATATAGTAAAGAAAAACATCAGAAAAAATATGTAAAAAAAACTACACAACTTCTATGAAGTACTATGTCACCAAGTGTACCAATCTTAGGCAAGGAAAATAAACAGCTACAAAACTATTATACTAGAGCTAGAGAATATGCTTCTCCAGGTTCACAGGAACACACTACACAACACACAGTCAGAGAGAGGGATTGTCATACAACAAAACAAATTATGACAATTTCTCCAAGGGCATCAGAATGGTACTATAAAATCCAACATCTTATCAGACTAATTCCATGTCAGTTTCTATATCCCTAATTACACTGAAATACAAAATTGAGTTTTTGAGCACATAATGTCACATCACTACCTAGTTAATGACTAGTTTGCCACGAAATCAATACAATCCCAATCTCAGAAACAGAGTATGTATTTTTGAGTATTAGACAACAAGTCACTACACTAATGTAATGTGACCAATCAATTGATCATTTCAAAATACAGTTGCAGAAACACAATGAGCTAATGCAACCAATCACCAGAGGATTTCACGTACAGATGCAGAAACACAAAAACTGAAAAACATATTTGAAAAAAAGATTGCTGACCAAATAGTTGGGAGGCACAATTCTCTCTTTGTGCTCTAGGAAATTTCAATGCATTATTATTGTAGTCTGCATTATTGTTCCTTGGTGCTCTAGGAATTTTCACTGCATATATAAGTAAAAAATTGCAGACATAAGCAAAACACAAAAGGAAAAGGTATTAAAAAAGACCCAAAAAGAAATAGAGAACTAACTTGGAGCATTTGGAGTTTTGATGGGGATTGCAGTATCTGATTGAGGTGTTTGGCACCCTTTTTCAGTTTGCATGACAAGAGTTGTTGGACCTTCAAAAATTTTATTCTCCTGATTTGGATGACAATAGTTTGTTTGTTTTTTTGGTGCAGCATTGTATTCATCAGCACATATCTCCATCTGCATAAGAAAAATGTTTCAAAAAACAACATTTTTTTGATAGTTTTATATATGTAGTGAACATATATTGCTTTCACTAAAAAACTGACTTCTCAAGTGGGTCTATATAACAAAATTATATGATATAGTATGCCCGACATTTGTCTTACGAGACTCTTGGTTAACACAAAAAAAACATTCCATTTATCTCTTTTAATTGATTTGACTTTTAATCTACTATCAGCTCACCACAAACAACAAACAAAAAATGGATAAAATATACTATTTGAATGAAGTGAAAAAAATACAATGAAATAAAAAATAAAAATAAGAGCGATCAGGAGTTTTTTTTAAAAAAATACATGCCTCATTTGATTTGCAATTGACGTTGCATGTGATCTTTGATTGATAGAACAACGTTGGCCAACTGGAACCCAATCTCTAGGGTCTTCAATATAATTCCCAGCATCATCAAGGAACTCAGCAATTCGAAACGATGGGCATGTGTTATGCACATCTTTCGAACTGACTTGTTCTTCATAATTACTTTGTTTTCCTACTCAAAGAATATAAAATCGTATTAAAAAAAGATATGCAATAAACAAAAGAAGAACTTGAAAAAAAAAGCATAAATGAGAACATGGATGAGATGGATTCAAAAATAATATTGCTAGCAACATTTTTACAAGGAATTCCTACATTTAGTATATGAAACACATATACTGATGGGTGTAAAATTGGCATACTTGTAAGCGTCTTTGGTGCAACATCCACCGTCTTGTTCAGAGATAGGAAGTGGTCCAAACTTGCACTTTTGGAAATCTGCGGCTATGTAGTGTATTTTTAAAAACAATCTTAGACAACTTTGTTCGTATTATTTTTTAGACAAATAAAAAACTGAACAAATTGAATAATCATACCTTTGAAGACTGACTTAACGAAGATTTCTGAGTAGCTGTGGTCTTGGATCTAGTTCTTGAAGCAACCGAGTTATCTAATCAATTCCGATCGGATGAATCGAAATGATGCTTTCTCTTGCCTCTCAATTTAGATAAAGAATCTGCAAAAAATAAATCGACATAGGTTGTTATTAAGAATGAGAAAAAATAAAAGTTTTATTAGTCCATGTATATATAATACAGCACATCTATAATAGGGTGTACAAAAATATTAACATTTTGAGATTCATTTTTGAACAATCTGTGTATTTAAAAATGATCATTTAGAAAGAAGCACACATAAGCGTTAGGACAATCGACATGACCAGGATGAAACATATAAATGCTAAAAATCAAATTGCTTATCTAACAAAACTACAATTAGAAAAAGCTATGTTTATAATTGGAAGTGGTGTTGGTACAACATAATCCATCTAAAATTTTCAAGAAAAATACAACATTTTGTTTCAGGCATGCTTCATGAATCGACTTTTAAAAATAACTTGTTTTTTTAGTGGCTTTTTTCTGATAGCATGCTCAGGAATTCAGCGATACTCGATATAGAAAAAATAATGCCACTTACATAAATAAAAAACTAAGAAAAACTTTGGTCGCTTTCCAAACTTTTCCTAACTTTATCAACTTTGCTAAGATCTTTAATCATGGTACCTTTCCAAAGATATTCTTGGGATAAAGATTGTTGTTTGTCTAACTCCAAAATCAACAAAATCAAGATAGTACACCTGTATTAAAAAAAATGAAGAAAAAAATTAATGAACTTTAATTATAAAGAAACCTAGAAAATACATATACAAACCCGTACACAATTTAAGATAGTGAGTACACTACATTTGCCCAAAAAAAATGGAAAAATAGACAATACTTACAGAAGGAAATATATGCATCCCCAACTTGAGACAAGAGACCATCTCTTCTTTTGTTTTGTTGATACTTGAGACATCGCCATCAACCATTCATACACAAATGTAGACCACATATTGACTTATTTTGTTAACATCAACAAGAGCTCCAAGGTATTTTGTGCTTGGATGGGAACCGAATGGGCACAAAATGTTGACAAGGCAACAATCAAAAAGCACCTCACTAATTGATCATCGAATATCTCCTTTCATGAGAATTCCAAAAATTTGATTCTAGGAATATTGGACTTCCCAAACAGACCTAAAAGGATTGATTTGGATTCACTTTCGATTTTACTTCCATTCCGCCAATAGGCAATCCTAGTACCCGTTAATTGAAGAAGGCCTTATTGGAATGACTTTACAAATAGAATATCGAACATGTAGTGTCTATGTTATCGCTATCCAAGAACAAATGATTTTGGAATATAACATCCATTAAATCGGTCAAGTGTTTAAACCCATAGTGTGAATAACTCATCTTTGATGCTGATTGAGGCTCTTAACAATTTTAGCAAAATATTGAAGGTTGCAGGTCCTCTTTGTTTTGATAGCAACATCTTGATTTTTTCCTTGGTTGTCCAAATCAAGAAAACATTCAAAACAATGAATTAAGAAAAAGAATGATGAAAAAGTATAGATGGGCAGGAATATAAATAATTTTAAAATAAATAAGTTAGCAACATCCTTTTAAGTAACAGCCCTAAAAAAAAAAGAATGATCAATAAAACCTACATACAAAAAAAAGGAACAAAACATGTAAAACACTAAAAAGGAAAAAAAAGAAGATAATCAAAATAAATATAAATAGATGCTGATCTAATTTATTTAGAGATGCTGATCTAATAAAAAAGATATGCAATAAACAAAAGAAGAACTTGAAAAAAAGCATAAATGAGAACATGGATGAGATGGATTCAAAAATAATATTGCTAGCAACATTTTTACAAGGAATTCCTACATTTAGTATATGAAACACATATACTGATGGGTGTAAAATTGGCATACTTGTAAGCGTCTTTGGTGCAACATCCACCGCCTTGTTCGAGATAGGAAGTGGTCCAAACTTGCACTTTTGGAAATCATGGCTATGTAGTGTATTTTAAAACAATCTTAGACAACTTTGTTCATATTATTTTTAGACAAATAAAAACTGAACAAATTGAATAATCATACCTTTGAAGACTGACTTAACGAAGATTTCTGAGTAGCTGTGGTCTTGGATCTAGTTCTTGAAGCAACCGAGTTATCTAATGAATTCCGATCGGATGAATCGAAATGATGCTTTCTCTTGCCTCTCAATTTAGATAAAGAATCTGCAAAAAATAAATCGACATAGGTTGTTATTAAGAACAGAAAAAAATAAAAGTTTTATTAGTCCATGTATATATAATACAGCACATCTATAATAGGGTGTACAAAAATATTAACATTTTGAGATTCATTTTTTGAACAATCTGTGACATCCTCTATTTTGTCGTATGTCACTTGTATTTTTAAAAACCCAAAAGTAAATTAAAAGGGAATTGTTATATACGAAACCCTGTTTTAATTACTTTAAACTAAGGTTTATGCCAAAACCCTAGGAAACCCTTTAGGAAAATTCTGGAAAAATACCAGTAATTCTTTGAAGCCATCATCAAGCAACCCTCCAAATTTCATGCCCAAATTCCAAAGCTAGCTTGTGATTCCTTGAAGTTTTGCCGTTCTGCCGAGAGCTCGTCGACCCAATGAAATGACGAGCAAACGTGTTAGACCCAAGCCCAAACTTGGTGGATACATATTTGAGGCCTAAACCTGCCTAGATCCAGAAGCCCAAGTCCAAATTCATTTATTTACAAAAATACCAAAATTAGGGAGTCCTAAATCTACTCGGTGTAGAATTAGAGCCCAATTCAACTTCTACCTATTGGAGGCCTGCCCATGGTCGACCCAACTATATAAACACCCCAAGACCCCTATCCCAAGTCCTCATCACGAAATCCCTCAAGTCCCAAACCCTAGACGTCAAAATCCCCCCCACCGAAACCCTTTTCTACAGATCCCTCTCTGTGCCATGGCCAAACTCAAGATTAGATGGTGCCATATTGTAGATCTCGTCGAGGCGATCCAGATGGATACCCGGATAATCCAAATCGGTGGAGAAACACGCCCAAACGAGCTCGCCGGAGTTAGCCTGCGCCATCGCTGCCGCCGCCATTGCATTATCGCCCGGCGCCTCGTCACCAAGGCCCGCGCGCCGCCAGCCAAGCGCCCTCCCGCGCGCCCGCGTGTCCCGCCTCCGCCGCCAGCCCGCACCACGCGCAGGCAAGACGCTGCCGTCCCCGCCACCACGCGTCGCCACCGCTGCCGCCATTAGCGCTGCGTGTCAAGCAACTGCCTCTCGCACGCGCCAGCTGCGCCACGCGCCCGCCAGCCGCCCGCCCACCGCGCCCGCCAATCCAGAGCCGCCGCGTGTCGCCCCTTGCCGCCATGCTGCGCTGACCGCGCCGGTTGGTTCGGTTCGGCCGGTTTTCTCGGTTTATTTTTTTCCAGGAATTTCTGATTTATCCTAAACTTCCAGGAATTGTTCCGGGAGCATCCGAACTCCAAATTAGGTGATTCCAGAGCCATTATTTTCTATAAATCTCCTATAATTTTATATATTTTATTAAGCTATATGTTCTGTTGATTGTTTTGCTGTTTCTTGTACATATGCATATACGTGTAGATGTCCGTGTCTGCGTTGCTCGGGAGGTCTGCAGGAGCCGTTCGGAGGAGGATTCCAAGACCCGGAGTACTACCAAGGCAAGATAGTTGCATCTTGCTTTCCCAATTTACAAAACTCACCCGTTTATTGTTTCTATTTATTTTATCATGCATAAATTGATGGGAAGGGTAGAAACCTAATATTCACACTGCGTCATTGACCCTGTGAATTAGCCCTTTATTGCTGCCTTACTTGTTATTCCTAGCCTATCCTTGTGCATAGATGCTAGTGCTCGTGGGTTGGTAGTTGATTTAGGTTCATCATTTAATTATTCTTGTGACTTGGTATGACTGGAGATGCTGAGTTACTTTAACCTAATCAACTAAAACCTACGTGGCGTGTGTTGACTAAAGGTGCATAGTCGGGTGGTTTTGTGGACTGTGGATTGTTGGAGGTAGTCACCTTGGTCCAAGGACTTTGGACGTGTGCCAATCCAGCCAAACCGAACAAGCGCAACCATAAGTGCTAGCATTAACATGTTGCAAACATGTGCTAGTCTGGCTTAGTAGTTAGGGAAGACTGTTAACACACTTTACTTTGAAAAGATCGGGTGCATGTCCGTTGGCTCAAGGGGCCCCAGTGCTAAACCTTAGAGGGGTATCGGTGTTAACAGAGGAACTAATGAATCGCCTTGTATTGTTACTTGGTGCGGGCTCCTAAGGAAGAGCTAAGATGCAAAAGTACCACTCGGCTTATGGGTAAAGTATGCTACACTCTGCAGAGTTAAAACTATCATGATAGCCGTTCCCACGGTTATGAGAGGGGAGGTAGGCCGTACATGGTAGTCTCATGTGTTTAATAATAACCTGATGGGATGGTTTTGGTTTTGAGTATTCGAGGCTTGTGCAGTTTTGCAGAGGGGCTTTCGAAGCCGAGCTCTGTTTGTTATCTTGGGAGTCTATTCATCTTATTAATTGTTCAACAAATGTTTTCACAACATTTTAATTAATATTGACTAGAATAGGTGTTTATGCAAATTAACCATCATGTTCTTGTTATTATCCTTGCATCATTTATAAGGACTCTTGCTAGGTAGCCGTGTACTCACTATACAAAAACCACGGACAAATTTGTATTCAGGAGAAGGATTAGGTTCGGTCTATCTTCAGGATCAGGAGGATCTTGTCCCGGACTTTGATGAGGATTAGCTGGCACTCAAGGGTCGGATTGGAGCATCATTATACTTTTTCCGCTGCATATTTGAATTTCCGCACTCTGGTATATTATGGACAAGATATGTTATCCTTAATCAAACAAGTGTAATAAGTAGTTGTGTAACAATTACTTTTGCATAATATGTAATTTCTCTTAGCTATTTATGACTGTGTGATGCTGTTCAACAAACTGTCGCTCGCAAGTTGCTAGCATTGATCTCTGGGACTAGCAATTGATTGTGAGTGGATCCCGGTGAAGCCGGGGTTGTGACACAATCAGAAGAAACCTTGAGTGTAGTTTGAGATTCCATTTCATTTGGTTGCTCCTTGCCAGCATCAGAACCTTCTGAATTAACAACCAAAGTTTTTTGGGAATCATTTGAGCTCAATGTGTTGTCAAAATCATCAAGTTCCATGGTGCTCAGATTTGTTGCTTGATTTGCATTGTCCTCAACGTTCTTTAGCACTGTATTTTGCTCTTTAGTAATGTGAAGAATATTGTCGTCTTGATTTGGTGCTAGAATTTCATCATTATTAAGATTACTCCTATCCACATTGTTATCAATACTTTGATGATCAAAGTTGGTGTTGTTTGAGTTCTCTGACAACAAGTACTTCAATACATCCATGAGCAAAAATTCTGCTTGAAAAGAAGCAAATGGATTGACTTTGCTATCAAATATGGCAAACATGGAAATCAATTCATCCTTGCTCTGCAAATGCAAAAAAGGGTAAATATATGTTTTGAAAAAAAAGAACATAAAATTAAAAAAGTACCTTATCTGGTAATGAGTTCCCTATGACATTATTTAAATTTTGTTTGAATGATTCATTGCCTTCACGAAACAATGCATAGCAAGTGTTGTTGAAATCTTTCATCTACATGTCATAAAAAGATATTTTTAGAAAAGAAAGAGAGAAAACAATACTACATGCATAAAACATAAATAAAAATGCTTTTCAACTTAGACATATAAGCTTGGCAAGCCAACACCCACAGATAAAAAAAGGGAGTAAAAACATCCACCCACAACACGGGATGTGATATTACGGCTCAAGAAAAATACCATTGTTATGCTAACAAATTTTTAGCATTGAACTAAATTCTATTTAAAAAAATGATCATTTAGACAGAAGCACACATAAGACGTTAGAACAATCAGACATGACCGGTGGAACAGAACATATAAAAATGTTAAAAAATCAAACTGCTTATCTAACAAAACTACAATTAGAAAAGCTATGTTGCTATAGTTGGAAGTGGTGTTGGTACAACATAATCCATCTGAAAATTTTGAAGAAAAAAATACAACATTACTGTCTTATAGTGCATGCTTCATGAAGCGACTTTTTTAAAAATGTAACTTGTTTTTTTTAGTGCTTCTTTGTTCAATAGCATGCTCATGAACACGCAACAAATAAATCACCCTTGGACATATGGTATTCAGCGCACATACTCATATATATAAAAAAAACAATGCCACTTACTGGTCGCTTTCCAAACTTCTTACTGCTAACTTTGTCAACTTTGCTAAGATCTTTAATCATGGTACCTTTCCAAATAGATATTCTTGGGATAAAGATTGTTGTTTGTCTAACTCCAAAATCAACAAAATCGAGATAGTACACCTGTATTGAAAAAAAATGAAGAGAGAAAAATTAATGAACTTTAATTATAAAGAAAACCTAGAAAAATACATATACAAACCCGTACACACAATTTAAGATAGTCAGAGTACTGAGTGGACTACATTGGCCCAAAAAAGAAAAGAAAAATTAGACAGTACTTACAGCAAGGAAATATATGCATCCCCCCCAACTTCAGACAAGAGCGACCATCTCTTCTTTTATTTTGTTGATACTTCGAGACAAGTGCCATCAACCATTCATACACAAATGTAGACCAGTCATATTGACTTATTTTGTTAACATCAACAAGAGCTCCAAGGTATTTTGTGCTTGGATGAGAACCAGAATTGGGGCACAAAAATGTTGACAAGGCAACAATCAAAAAGCACCTCACTAATTGATCATCTGGAAGATCTCCCTTCATGAGAATACTACCAAAAAATTTGATTCTAGGAACATTGGACTTCCCAAATAGACCTAAAAAGGATTGATTTGCTGATCCACTTTCTGATTTTACTTCCATTCCACCAATAGGCAATCCTAGTACCTAGTTAATTGAAGAAGGCCTTATTGGAATTACTTTACCAGCAACTAGAATATCAGAACATGTAGTGTCTATGTTATCAGCTATCCAGTGAACAAATGATTTTGGAATAGAACATCCATTAAAGTCAGTCAAGTGTTTAAACCCATAGTGTTGAATAACTGATCTTTGGTGCTGATTGAGGCTGTTAACAATTTTAGCAAAATATTGAAGGTTGCAGGTCCTCTTTGTTTTGATAGGATCATCTTTATTTTTTCCATGGTTTGTTTCCATGTCAAGAAAACATGTCTATAAAAACAATGAATTAGGAAAAAAGAATGATGAAAAACGAAGAGATGGGTACCGAGGAATATAAAACAATTTAAAAATAAATAAGTTAAGCAACATGCATTTATAGCAGCCCTAAAAAATAAAAGAATGATCAATAAAAAAACCTACACACAAAAAAAGAAGCAGGCAACAAACATGTAAAACACTAAAAACATATGAAAAAAAAGATATCCTTTTATGTAATTGAAAAAGAATTGCAAACAAAACCATGACATATAACTACAAAGTTTTCTCTGCAGACCATGATATAAGGAAAAAAAATAGAAGATAAACAAAAAATATATTAGATAACACTTATTCATATGAGAAAAAGATAATGAAAAAAACATAAAGAGATGCTGATCTAAATTAGTTTTGTATTTTGCATTGTACAACTTTCAAAATGGTAAAAAAATACAACCCACTGCAAGAAAAAATACCTTGCTGTTCGTTTTGTCATTATTTCTCGATAATTGTTTTTCAACTGCATTAACAATAACCTTTTTCAAATTGTGTATTATGAGATGGTCATCCAAAGATTTGGGAATGATTGCTTTGTCCTGAAAATGGGCAATCAAAAAATTAACACAAGAAAAATAATATGTTGACTTTTATCATGACTTAAAAAAACTTAGTTGCACTTAGCAAAAAGATTATTTAACAAAGAAAAGATTAGATGATTATATAGGATTGCATAATACATACAGGGACTGCCAATTCATCTTGACAGTGTTGTTTGGAAGAGCAATGGGCACAATGTTGAGGACCATTACTTGAATTGCTGAATAAACTTTCCTTTGAGTATTGACTACTATCTGCCATGATTAATTATTTTTCAAAATATGTTCCTACAAACTAAATTAGGTTAAAAAACAGGAAAGACAAAAAATATTGATAAGTGAATAAAACATTTGAAAATACTAAGAAAAAGCAACCCCCACAAAGGCGAATGTACTTGATAAATAACTAAAAGTCTAATTAAAATTACATTTGTTCATTACTACATTGATGCAAACATAGCACATATTACATAAAACACAAAAGGGGAACAAATTTATCCATTCCAAAAGAGAGCACGTGGCATGTAAGGCCTGCATACTATTCCCTGAACTTTCCCAACTTTCTAAGAGTCTTCCCAACTTTTCCACTGCGTGACACATGCTCATCTTGCACTTTGTTTTCTCGTTGAAATACAATCTTTCCACCAAACCCCTTCACACACTGATCGTCCAAAGCAACTGCATCGCCCTTATTTTGAACAGACACATAAACATATCCATCGCTTGAGCAAGACACCTTGAATAGATTACTGATGAGAGACTGGGTAAGAACAGTAACAACATAGACATGATTTACTTCCTTCTCATCTATGTCATAAATATACACATCAAGCACATGGTGCTTATCATCATTGGCGCATAAATACTTGTTTATGGGGATGGAAGCATTCACTAGCTCCTCAACTTCAGCATGTTTAGCCACAGGTTTTCTACTAGAACTCATTTTCCTAAAAAAAGAAAACAAATGCTAATATAAGAACAACGAAAAAAATACTAAGTACATATGCTTATACAAACAGATTGCAGTTGAGGAGAATTTGCTGATCTCAAATAAAAAGAGTAAAATTATAAGGAAATTTTTTTGCTACATGCTTGAGCAAAACTATTCTATTTTACACAAGCTATCGCCCCCCCCCCGAGTCAAGTCTTCTTGTCCTCAAAAGTATCAGTATACTACTCAATCTTCTGGTTTAATTTACTCTACAACATCTCGATAGAAAAGGCACCGAACAGAGCAGCTACAATAGCACTTACCCATTGGATGCAAAAAAACAGAAACTAAAACGCATTAGGACTGAAATAGCACAATAACAAAAAAAAATGGAATGTTGCAAATTAATTTAAGACTTACAGTGAATTGTCTCTAAAACATAACAAAATTTTAAGCCCAACGATAACTAGAGCTGCCAAGGTATGCAGTTCACACCTGCCAAATGTTCTGCACTAGTTCATTTTTTTTTATTGTTCAGATTCAGATTGGTGGATTGAACTTGATGGTATTTGGCAGCAGATAAAATCAAAAGAGGAACCATCAATAAGCAAAGACAAATACCAAAAACAACACACAACCACGATTAGAAAAGCAAAGATAAAATAAAAGCATAACAAACCAGCAAAGCAATTTAACCTAGGCACAATGTTCCTGCCCACTTCAAAACTTGCACCATCTCAATAAAAACAAGTTCTTGACAATTATTTTGTTTAAAAATATACATGCAACATGCAAAAAAGGTGGTCTCAATGACACAAAAACAATGTTCCATATACGTGTTCATTCTGAATAAGATACTTAAAAATAAAAGCAAACAGGAGTGGCATTTTTAAGGCAACCTTGCATTCCCGTTATTCTAGTTAGCATCAACTTCATTATTCACCTTCAGTCAACTCATATTTAGGAAATTGATTAGCATTTGTAAAAGGAAATCAACCAGCTAAACAACATCTAAGCAACAATTATTCACCTTCAATCAACTCTATATTTAGAAATTGACTAGCACATCTAAGCAATTAGCAACCAACAGATAGATTATAGTATGCTTAATTCAATATAGGTCCACATGCTTGCCTAATTGAACATTGTCCAATGTACATAACCGAATAGTTATGACACGACTGATTTTTTTACTTAATAATAAACAATAAACAATCTCAAGGGACTTACTTTACCAAACACCATAATCTCAATCCAAACCATAAATCTCAATCCAACATTACCATTTTTATAATATAGTCCATACTAGAGTTGAAAAATCAAATAGCACATGTGAATGAATGTACCCAATGAATACACCACAGCCAGACCCCCCCCAAAACTTAAAAAGACAACGAACCACCAAACCACCAGTTTTTGAGCTCACTATAACATGAAGTGAAAGGCCTATTAAGGAAAATAACATGACAAATGGCACAAGAACATACACATGCACGGGAAAAAGCAATGAAAACCCACTGCATTAGAATTGACAATAAGTACAATGATAATTTATTGCTCTTTTGAATTTTAGTACACCAAGCATTAACGCGAATTAGTGCTCTTTTGTCTATGTTCACTTATAGTTTAGAACCACTCCCACATTGACATTATACCCAGCTGAACATTGATGCTAACTACCCAAAATTAATATAAAATAACAAACTGTACAATCATATTCACCAAAACAATTAAAAAAAGAGGCTAATATGGATAAGGAATTAAGATACACATGCACGGGAAAAAGAAGTGAAAACCCACTGGATTAGACTCGAAATTAAATAGAATGAAAATTTTAGTGCTTTTTTGAATTTTAGCACACCAAGGATTAACGTGAATTACTGCTCTTTTGTCTATGTTCACTTATACTTTAGAACCACTCCCACATTGACATTATACCCAGCTAAACATTGATGCTAACTACACAAAACTGATATAAAAAACAAACACTACAATCAACAAAAAGTCAAAAAAAAGTTAGGCTAATATTGTAGTTTTACTCTGTACTTTAGCTACATTTCATCAATTTATCCCTTATCTGAATCTTTCCTTTCTTTCATATCAACTACTGAACAAAAATAAATTGTAGCTCCATGAAATTGAGCATTCACCGTTCTTGCATGCATTGCAACCTCTCATCCTAGGATCTCAAGACGCTGAGGTCGCAGCTATACTCCGCAATTCTTGTACATATTTCTCTTCCAACTTCCAAGAGACATGATTCTAATTTGTAAAGCCAATCAAGTATAATATTATGCAGTACAAGGGCATTCATGAAAATTAAAAGACACAATCATACAGGCTGCACCAGCACCTATTAGACACACTTCAAATCATATTAAACACTTGAAATCACACAAGGGCAAAAATAAAATGCACCAGACAGCACAGGAACATATTTGCATAATTCAAGCAAGAGTTTACCTTTCGGCAATGCTTATGCCTGCAATCCCACGAAGGGAAAACATGAATCGGCCCTGCACACAAATGACAAACAATCATTAGCTGCCAATATACCACAGAATCATTACTGATTCATTAGCTGCCATGAATCAAATCGGCATTAAACAAAAAATATTACACTGCAGTTGGACAATTAACGAAAGAGACTAAAAATAGAGTAGCTACATCAACGCTTACCCCAGAGGAAGCAAACTGCTGGATACAAAACTAAGCTAACAAACTACAAAAAGAAAACAAACCAATACAATCAGATTTGCATAACAATGGACAAACCCCAAAAACTATAGCTGTGACTTACCTCTAGATAACAAGATCTACGTATGAATCCCACAAATCTGAAGATCTGACCTCTACAATGCGCCAAAAAATTATCAAACTATTTTTGAATAAAAGAATCCAACCACATACTGCTTAGAAATCATACTACCCTCAACAACACAACAAATAACCACATGTGCGCAATGCAATACGTAGCAAAACAAAAGCCATACCAGGACACTGCACTATTGGGCAATCGTGTGCTTAGAAATTACCGCTTGTGTTTGCACTACAAAACCACCCAAAAAATACACCGCAAAAAGATCGATCCCCCAGTGACATCTACATGCCATAAATTGAAGGAGACCATGGACGTGTTTGATCTCCGAGCTGGACAATATTTGCAGCCATCTAACAACAAAACGCGACACACGAGCTTGCCTATTTCTTGCAGAAAAGATTAATCTAAAGTCACAAACACATGCATCCACCCCCACCCCCCTGCACTCTCCACTCTCCAAAATCCCCTCAACATAAAAGCTAAAAAATGAACAGGAAAGTAAGAACATGACTCAAAAAAGCTGCTCAACTATGTCGCCGCCGAACAGCAAACAGATCAAACCCTAACAAGCCCCTAAAACCCAAAAACCTCGCATCACAGAACACATGAACTACCACACGAGGAACGACAAAAAACCTTGTTCAAAAAACTCACGTCGATGCGCTGGTTTCAACTGAAAACACCAGTCGCCGACGAGCTCAGTAAAACGGCGATGAGCTCCTTCGGTCGCCAAGGAAGACCCACTGCGACGATCTCCTCCGGTCACCAGCGAAGATCCCTGCGACGAAAAAGTCACCGACGCTGCCGTCCCCCTCGCCCCCTTCGGTCTCTCTTTCCTTTCAAGACAGCAACGGGCGCGCGGATCGAGAAAATACAAAAAATTTAGACAAAGATAGGTCGGGTCTGACCCCGCACGTTTACCCCCACCGCCCAGCGCGAATCACAACGCGAAATAATCCATCGGTGTAGATATTGACTGAAAGAAAAAGTAAATTTAAGTCGACTGTTAAATAGACTTTTCCAATCAAAATACACAACTATACAAATTTTTGGACAAACATGCCCCTGACCTGAACCTCAACCTTGCTTCACCTTTCCAACTTCTTGCTCAACTCGAACTTTCTACCACATACGATCGAGCTTCCGACGCCTTCCGTTTGTGGATCTGTTGGTGGCGCCCTAAGCCCAAGCTCCACCACCAAAGAACCTCTATATATCCTCAAATGCAGTGGAGCCACAGAGGCATATACCCCAAGCCCAGCCTTTGTCCCAAATCAGATGACGAAGTCCTAAACCCAAGCTCCTCCTCCATGGTGCACTTTGTCTTTTAGATCCATCGGTGGTGCTGGAGGATCAACCAAGCTCCTACTCTATGGCGTCCTCATAGCTAGAGTCATAGTGGTGGCCGGGAAGTGACACCTCGTGGCGGAAGCAGTGTTAAGTGGAGAGGCGTGGTAGAGTTAGTCCAAGGCAGTGGTGGTAGGAGGGTGACATGGGCCATATGGTGGAGGCGGTGGGAGGGGAGTGGTGTGGCCGAGACGGCCCATAGCGGTGGTGGTAGGGGAGCAACACGATGAGGACGACAATAGACTGAGGGCACTGGCGACACCGGTGAAGTCCATCAGAGTTTTGTAGAGAGAGAGGAAGGGGATGAGAAGAAAGAGGAGAGAAAAGATTGCATGCAAATTTGAAGAGAGGGAGGGGTAAAAAAGCCTATAATGGCGCTATGCTCCTAGTTTGCTCATGTTGCGCCAAAGCTAGTCGATCCATGCCATGTGTGGGTGTAAGCATGTGCGGAACCAAATTAAGTGGTTTCCGATGCGGGGCCTGGTGATCACCGGTGGTGCTACCTTTGGATCGAGGTGAGTATGCCTAGGCCTAACCGAAGTGGAGAGGAAAGAGGAAGACGTGAGGAAGGAGAGGTGATTGTTATTTTTTTTCTAAATTTTGAAGAGCCTTTTGTAAAATTGGAATTCAGCACGAATCTTAAAGCGGATCCAATGATTGTTATTGCATTGAACCTCATATACAAACGGTTAGAAGTTCCATTTTTTCGTATGTTCCGTATCTGCTAAAACAGGGTGGCATGTTAACTTGTCATCAATAGGCCCCTGATATTTTTTCTTGCTAGTTAAAAATGATTTTGATTAAAGTTTGTGTGAATTCAAATGAATTTAGTTTTTTAATTTAATTGGGATGATTTTAGGTCCAAATTTATTTATTTGAAAACATTGATCAGAATTTTCTGATGGGGACAACCCTCCGGTAAAATATTTAAATTAGACCTATATATTAGGGTAAAATTTTTTTATGTCATTATATAGTCATTTAGAGTCTTGCATGCCATCATTTAGCTATTACTCTCTTCTATGCCATTGCAATTGCTAAATTATTTTCAAACATACCAAAAAATATAAAAAATCACAATATTAGTGTGTATGCAATACTTTCCATCTATTTTTTTTAGTATTTTGTATAAGTTTTAAATGTTAAATTTACAAATAAAACATTTTAAACATAAATATTTATCATAAAAATATTAAAGAGATTGCGTAGTTAGATTGTTGCAACTTAATAACTCTCTATTTTTTTAAGAGCTTTTGAAATGATTGCACAGATAAATAAAAAATTTGGCTTTATTCCACCATGTTCCATTGGCAAAACGTTTTTTTATATATAAGGGACACTAAGAAAATGGAGCATTTTCACCGCAGAAGTTGTCTATAATAATAGAAAAATCGTCGATTGTAGTTATGGTCAATGGTTAGCTGTTGATAATAAGTTCTCTAGTTTATTTGGTTAACCAGAAAATGATGATTAATGGAAAAGCTGTCGACCAAATTAGTGACAACATTTTCAAATCCATTAACCATGGATAAATGGGTGTCAGCTACAAATTATGTCGTTAGCTCTTGGTCAGCGACATCTTTTTAAAATTATAGTCGACAACAAAATAGTTTCAAATTGTGGTCAAATCTCTACCATATCATTGTCCACACGACAAGACCACTTTAGAATAGGGTTGATAGCCAAGTAAAAGTTATCGACCATAATTAGTATATAGGGTCGTTGTCTTTGACTTAAATCGTCGACCATACACTGTGTTTATGGCGGATGGCAACCATTAGGTCGTCGACCATAGTCAATCAACATAAATAAATTGCTAAAAAAAATTGAAAATAACCAAAAATCACTGGATAAGTACACACGAACAGCGGATGTTGTACATGTAGAAATCAAATATATCTCATACCCTGCATATATCCCACATTCATCCAAACACAACCATTAATTGTGAGCTCATACGCACAAAACATCCATATATCCATTCACATTGTCCATACAAGTCCAAATATCTATACAAAATCATAAACATCGACAATATTTTTTATATGAATGATATACATCAACATTGGTCATACATATCGCTAGATAGTAGTCCAACACATTCCATTGTTACAGAATAGAAAAGAGCCATCACTTGTATCACCGTCAACCTAAGAAGGGGGATGATCGACGGTTAAAAAAGCATTGCTTGAACAAAGTGCTTCATCATAAAGAAAAAACGGCTTCAAAAGCCATCAAACCTAATTGCTAGACCTTGTCGACCAACCGAAATCCCACGGGGTTTACCTTTTAGGGTCAATGACATTTATAGAAGCCATTGACCATCTATTTCATTTTTTCAAAAAAAGTTTTTTTTTTGAAGTGCCATGTTTAACATGAGTAGATAGCAACCTTTCAAGGCATTCAAAATGCCGGAACAGTCGTTTACTGCGTATCAATAATATCCACTCACTCGCCATATATCATGAACACTTTATTTAATTAGGCAATACCAGTTGTGGTAAAGATTGAATTTCTCAATGTTTAAAGACTTTTTGTGAAGCACTTTAGCAAGAAATAGGTATACAATTCTATCATAATGTAAAGTAAATAGCAATATCCTAGTTTTCAAAAATAAAAGGCCATGTGGCTTATGCAAAAAGTATTTGTTTCCGCACACTAGAAAACTAATGATCTAATGGATACAGTTTTTAAAACATTCGCAGGAAAATTTCAAAAAGAATCTAAAACTGATCAATATTCAACCACCATGTGGTATTGCCTTCGGTACTAAAAAATGTAAAGAATACAGAAAGATAATGGTGCGAGCAGGGCTCAAACTCACAATCTCGCAAGCAAGCCCATGCTCAAGCACTACACACTAGCTAGCTACATGGGAGGAAATTTCTTATCAACGTACAGGGCTCACATCTTTTTAAAAGATTCGACCTAACCAATGTATGATTGATGGCCTCGTGTCAGGATATCGACCATCCATTTGTCTGCGCCACAAGTGGCTCGGATACATTATATATGCAAGTTGATCGCCACACATATGAGGCTTGGGCCACCATGCTAGCAGCGCCACCGCATTGGCCCCCACAACTCCAGTGACGGTCAACAGTCGCGTGGAACGCCATCGATTCCAAAAAAACAAAAAGGACAAGGGCGCGAGTAGGGTTCCAACTCCTGACCACACTGCGAGCACAAGCTCAACTACCGCACCATAGCCAAGTGGAAGATTTTGTATCATCACTCAGATAAGACGTGCGATGTTTTTAAGCATTCTCTATGGGCTCTCGATAGTGGACGGCCACATGGTAATGCCATCGACTATCCATGTGTCTGGCCAAAGATTTGATAATTGGTTTTAAAATTTTACCAGTAGGGATCGATAACACCGATACGACTATTTATCGGTAATTTATTGCTGATATCAGTTGATTTTTCCAACAAAATCATTCCAATTAATGAAACTGAATGAAAATGACCAAATAAATTCTAAACCGGTATAAATTTAATCGAAACTGGCCTATACCGCTCAAAACCTATGGTTTCCGGTATGACCGTAAGAACCGGCCGATACAGCACCGGTGGCGTAATCAATGTTGAGTTGTGTTCCCTTTTTTTAAAAAAGAACTCTGAAAACACTGCCATTGAAGGTGCGCGGTTTCTTCACATGAGACGTACGGGAGAGACCTGAGCGGCTACGTTCGCCGTGGGATGGAGTCCGAAACTCCGAATCCGTGGGCCATTCCTAATGTTTTAAGGCCCTAGGGCGAGACTAAAATATGTCATTTTAAATTTAATTTTATATTTTAATTTCTAATTACTTAATACATTAAATATTAAATATTTTTGTGTTTAAGAACTATTCTCTTAGCTAGCTTAATCATAAATTAATAATGAACTAAACATCGTAAATGACATGGCTTGATTGGGAGACTCATTATTACAAATGACTACTATATTATAGATTTAATAATATAACAAAATATTTACTGATCTTTTGTATCTAGCCTACTCCTTTTCTCAAGCACCGACCATGTATTTAACCTATCTATACATGGTCATTCATGACTTATAAAAGATACTCTAAAGCACATCAATTTATAAATGTGTTAACAATATTGGATTATTGCCACATTGTAAAATCTAGTTCATCAGTATACAAATATCTCCTAAAATATCTATATTCTATGTAGTCCTTAAAATTGTTATAAAAGAATATATCTAATAGTCATTATTCATTGTGTGGATTACTAAAATATCTATGTATAGACATACTTTTTATACAAATAATGCAACCGAATCATGGATGATCAGCTTGTGTCGGTGATAGGACAATCGAGGTATGGAGGGGCGAGACGTAGATGTGTTCGGTCTTTGTCATGCTCCATCTAGATGTTGCTATGGCTAATAACTTGCACACGTACCACTTAGGTGACTCACCATGGCATCGAAAGCACATGGGCCTAGGATCCTAGGAAACGAGAGAATTGTATCAGAATGAACCATAATAATATTATACCTTGGCTGAAGCGCAACACTGTCCTGCTCTCATGTTGTAGTGACATCGTTACACAAATCAAACTACTCATTGCTCAACTGCTCACAATCGAAAACCACACCTCGATGGTCACTACAATTCAGAAGCTCTCGTCATGTCAATTTATTGTTGATCCTACGAGCCAATAACACCTCGTATTCTTTGGCGAAGCCAAAGCCTTAGGCGGTTAGGCCGCTTTATACAACCATTATATGTATCTTCTTTCTGCTAAGTAATTTATAGAAAATGAAATGGTAATGGACTCACTAGCTCACAACGACTAAGTACTATGTTATGACTAATTGGCTAGCGACTAGGCTAATTTAACGGACTATTTTTGGTTGATCTATGAGCTCCCTAGTACTCTCTTCTGTCATAAATATTTGGCGTTGGAGATGCATGGTGGCCAATGTTTAAAATTTGAGTTATGAATACATTTTAAAATTTTAGATTAGCTACATACAAATAATATGTAGGTTTATTTCGAAAAGTACTTCAATAATATTATAATTTTTATGGATTTTATAGATAAACTATAATGATAACTAGTGACTTTGCTTGGTAAACTAAAAAGTTTAAACCATAAATATCTGTTAATAATAAAAGTACTTACTAATACCTACTAACTATATGGATCGGGACCTCCAAAATTGAGGGCCCTTGGCGGTCGCACCAAGTGCCCCCTATCTGGACCGGCCCTGCGAATCCGTGTCTGTCTCTGACTATGAACTATGGAATCTTATTCAGACTCCAACTCATCCGCGCGCGTGGGCATGCATCTGCATATTAAAAGGTGATCCCCATGCATGCATGATGCATCCTCTCACCGTTCGCATTAATTGAATCGATCGAATCCTCTCTCACACGGCGTACGTCCCAACGTACCTCGCGTAGCAGCAGCAGAAGCAGCAGCCATGGATTTGGACCAGATGATCGCCGGCTTCACGGACTTCAACCTCAGAGGAGAACAAGCGACGACGCCGGCCGCCATGGATCTCGAGGGGATGACCGCCGCCTTCTGGGACGTCAGCCTGTGCGACCCGCGCGGCGCCACCTCCGTCCACCACCAGGTGGCCTCCGCGGCGGCGATCGATGACGGCGAGCCGGCGGCAGGCGAGGAGGTTTGCACCCTGCGGGTGCGGTTCCCGGACGGCGCGGTTCTCTGCAAGAACTTCGGCGCCGCATGGCCAGTGGCGGCGCTGTTCCGGTACTGCAGGTCGGCGCTCGATCAGGGCGGCGCGGCGGCGGGGTGCTCGTTCCGGCTGGTCAGGCTCGCCGGCGCAGCCTCCGACGAGATACCCCGAGCGGATGCGTCGTTCCAGGATCTACGGCTTCACCAATGCACCGTCCATGTGGTTATTGGACTTCCAGCCGATCGACATGTTGAACTGGGAACTTGACGTTGGTGGCACTTGGTGTCGATGAAGCAAGCGGCGTGGCTAGCTAGGAGAATTCTTCCAGTAAAATTTATGGAATTCTAATTCTATGGTTCGTGCGCGTCTGCGTATATGTTTCTGTTGCATTCCGTATTCATGATGATCAGCCAATCAGTTCAACACAAAAACATGAAGATTTGTGAAGTAGTGGCATGTGTGTCTACTCTTTGCATTGAGAGAAAAAAATCGAGGTGGCTCACTTCTGTACAGGAAATTTTGGATTGACAAATTGCTGCGGATGAAAACGGGCGGGTACGGTCGGAGAGTAGGTCATATTATATTCTATTTTTTTTCAGATATCAGATCGGGTAAAAGTAGCCTAAAATAGGATCGATTACAAGCATATGTGGTTGGATAGAAAACGGGAATCCAATATTACAAGCGACCGACGGCGTGGAGGCCAACACGCCACTTCGATACGATGGTTCACAGGGTTCTCATCGAGCCTTGGATTGGTTGTGTTTGCTGTCTGCTCCATCGAAGCAGAATGGATCTTGATTTCTGCCTTGGATCCGAGTCGCTAGTGCATGGTGTTTTTGCTTTCTTAATATTAGTGGATGATTTCTCGATCTGGATTAATAAGGTAGAATGGCAGATCGATCTGCTACTTGGTGATGTCCAATCGCTCTTTGTTGCTTACAGCCTTAAACCGGGTCGAGTAACCGCCGGATAGTACCAACCCGTCTTCACCCCTGCAAAATGGTGGCATTCACGCATATGCCTCGAAGACCTGTTCGTCTTGCCCAGCCCAAGACGTACCTTTCTCCATGCACTAACGTATATACTCATCTTATTTTGCGTGCGAGAGCCATATATACACAGCAATTTCCAATCTTTCTTTCGAGGCTGGCAATATTGCAAGACAAGACTTGTATTAATTTGTTTTATTTATAAAATTAATAAGCAGTGACCAGCCAAGTCTAGAAGCTGTACATGTTCTCCTCGCATTATTATTTGTTTATATTTTAGGGAGCCACTATGGCCTTGTTCTTTTCAGCATATCGTTGCGTTGGCGTAATACTGTAACATATTTGAGAGCCCTCAAAAAGAGGTCTAAAGATTATAAAAAAAATAATTAAAAAATAGTTTTAAGATCTTTGGAAGGACTACTAAAAGTCACGAAAAAATCATTACGAATTATCACAACATATAGGCTATATAAAAATAACAAAATTTGCTATAGTAATACGCAACGACACGATACGCTGAAAAGAACAAGGCCTATAAATCAAATCAGATGCCTGTTCCAACTCGTGCCACCAGCTTGTTTCGAACATAAACAATGTGACGCTGGACATACACATTGTATCGCTGGAACATTTGGTTGTGTTTGTTGTAATATGTTGTTCTGTTGATGTAATATGCGATACGAAGTCATCGGAAAAATAAACCAGCTATTGGAACATTTCAATAGAGCTGTTAGAACATGTCAAAAATTTGATGAAACATGACAAAATAATTGATGGAACATGTCGAAACATAGTCGATCAGTGTTGGAACATGTGGAAAAAACGTTGGAATGCAAAAAAGAACTGATTGGACATGCCAAAAACTGATGAAAATATCATGTTACACAGTGAATTGTCCATTACATACAAAGCTAGATGCTAAGTGAGTACAAAGTCGATGTTTTGACAACCAATCCCGAATATTCCATATGTACAAGTGTGACGTTTCAAAGGCAAAAGTTATGTCATACCTCCTCTTCACCACCTTCTTCTTTAAATCCGGCGAGCCCCCATCATGCTCCCTGGATCCAGCCACCTGACTCATTGGGAAAGAGGTAGATCAAGGAAAGGAGAAAGGAGGACATGTAGATAGAAAGCGTTAAAACGGGACAAAAGACCAAACACTGATCTCAAGGAGAGCAGGATTGAATAGGGCAGGTGTGAGACATCGGCATAGCCTGTCTCCCTCTGGTTCCAAAATTTGGTGCAGCCTTTAACCTTTGTCCCGCCCAAAAGACATCGTCCAACAAAAGCACAAACACACACGCACGCACACACACACACACACACACACACACACACAGAGAGAGAGAGGAGTAAAACAAAGCATTGAACAATCTTTTTTAAGCTCATTTTTTTTATCTAAGTTGCTTGTGCAAGCACATAAAAACAAGTAAAACAAAATCATTGGTTAGACCTTCAAGAAATAAGCAAATAAACAAGCTAGATGAACTCAAGAGAATATCCCTGCAACAAATAAGATGCATTTTTTTATGCAACCATCAAATCTCGTACAAGGTAGATCTGGAAGATAGATCAGGGCCATCAAGCCTCGGCGACCTAGGCCCCCTACATTCTTGAGGCCTTTTGTGTAGAAATAAACGGTCCAAACAAATCGGTCCTAAATAGGGATGGCAACAGGGTAGATTGGGGATGGGTGGATCTAATTAAGGTACTCTTCGATAGCTCGTTAGTTCGCGTTCGGTTGAGTTCCAATAATCGAACAAAACATTGTGCGATTAAATGGTGGACATCACACTGCTCAGATTTCAGACTTGTGCGTTCATCAACCAAAACCGGACAGAACGCTGCGAAACGGAGCATCGAAGAGGGCCTCCTAAGTTGCACCCGACCTGAAACCCAAAACTCAAAACCCAACTCAAACTCGAAATAAATACTGGGAGCAAATTACTTTGACCCACACCGATACTCGATGGGTATACGAGACCAATCAGGTGACCTGTGAGTCTATCCATCCCACTTCATTAGGTTCGCTCGAGTTGTTCCTCCGTGGCTCCATGCCCTAGCCGCATTGCCACTGCCTCCACAACAGGAAGCCACTGCGGTGTCAAGGAGGGAGTAGAGTATCGTCAAGGAGGACGCTATGCCGAAGAAGGGTCTACTTTGGGGACCCCCCACACACACACACACACAAACACATGACCAGGGATCGAGAATGGGAGGCCGCGCCAACAAGTTGAAGACTCGAGGAGTGGCCACAATCATGAAACTAGGAATCACCATGTCAGATAGTTGGAGGTAGGAGCTAACATGTCGTCGGTGGCCTTATAAAGTTGTTGTTGTTCCCATTGACCCAACCTGTGGGATCGTCGTAGTGTTGTCATCATCAGAGGGGGAAGCCAGCAGAGGAATCCATGTTAGTGGAGGAAGGAGTTGGCCTAGGGAAGTGGGGAGGAAGAGGTGGAGCTAGGGAGGGAAGAAAGCTGTGAGGACTCAAATCCAGTAAATTTTACCGGAAGTGTTTCCTGAAAAACACAAATTGTCCAGGGTGCAACAGTGCCGGAGCAGATTACAAAGTTCATTCTTTATTCATGTCATTATATTGTTTTCCCCGAAAATATTACAATACCAGTAATTTGCAACACTACACTGTTACACGATTGCGAGTGAAGGAAAAGTATTCTAGAACAAAAATAACTAAAAGTTTATGCCAAAGCTGTCCAGCTCCTCAGCAGTAAATTCTTCAATTTCATTATTCGGAGAGAAACCTAAATAAAGAGAAATAAAAGAGGGCCCACAATGGGTGGGTAAGTACATAGCTGTACTTGCATGTTTCCGTGAAGAAAAAAAAATCTACTCTACTATATGCAAGAATCTTCATAGGCATAAAGTTCAGCTGGTGAGTGGATGCAATATCGTATAATAAATTCAAAGACTAAACTTTAGCAAACATTTATAAATAATTTGAGCAGTAAAACCTTTCACAATGCTATCACACTCCATCACTTATCCTGCATACAACAGTGCCAACCATCCATTTCCTCAAATTTAAATCATGGATTATGTGAACGGAGAGGCATCACCCAGTTGACACAACTTCATATACCCGAAGTAGGGTCCGTTGATGATTTTGTTAACAGCCCTGTAGGATCTACCCAGCTTTACCCACATAATGGCCAATTATATGGATAGGTGCTTTTTGTGTCATTTCTTTCCACTTTACCCAGGTTTTATATGAACAGACAATTCTAGCTGCACTTCTTCGCAAGCTAGTGTCATGGTGTTTTTACCTAGGGTGTTCCCACATTTCGGATCTGGACCCATTAGGTCTTGCACACATCGACAAAGGTATGTTTCTGAATTTACTCATATACCTTAGTACCACGGTGTCTTACTTAGAGATGTTCCCATAACAGGGCCAGGATCCCTACAGTCTCGCACACCTGGTAATCTAACACCTCATCAGTCTCATATCCAGATAAGCAGAGCCCATGATACTTATCCATATGACAAATTTTTTCATCTTACCAATTCTTGAAATACTTTATGTACTAAGTTTTCCAACCTAGGGTTAACAATGGAAAGGGAAATTCAAATATGGGTGGGTATTTGGATTTCAACATTTTGGTTCTTAGCTAATCTACTAAACAAGTGAAATAGCAAACTTTGGCAAAGAATAATAACTAGAAAGTAATGCGTTAAATAAATAGATAAATAGGGAGTCAATATGCATCAAGAAACAAAAACCTGCCTCGGTTGAAGATTTCTTCTTCTATACTAAGATCTTCAGGAGTTTCTACCCTATATATCGATTCAGCAGCACTAGTACCTTGTTCAGCTTCAGAGGTAGCAGAATTTTGTAAGAAGTTTATTTTTTTATGCGCAAGAAATGCTTTTAGGGTAGCCTTTGAATGCATTGGTGCCTATTATTTAATGTGCATAACTAGCTTGAAAATAGTCTAACCGCAAATCTCCTAGCATTATCCTAGAATTAATTTATCTATATATAATGCAGTGAAAAACATGTATCTATTTTATGCAAAATAATTTATTTGAATATTTTCCTCTTTTTATTATAGTTTTAAAACTATGTAATTTTGAGTTAAATGGGAGGGTCATTTTTATGCAAAAGAGTTATAGGTGTGAAAATAATAGAAAATTGGGTAAATAATGCAGATGCTAGGGAAAATACTAATTTTTATTTATTGCCTCATTTCCCATTTTGCAAAATATTTTTAATTGCTAAAGAGCAGCTAGAATTTCTAAATTAATGTTCTTGTAGGGTGAAAAATCTGGAAAAATCATTTTTTGATGGAAAACATTATTTTGAACAATTTTTGTATAGGACATTTTAGGTGACTCGATCATCTGAGGCCTTAATTTTGATATATTCAAAATCTGGAGTTGACAAACAGTGTCTTATTAGGGTTCTTCGTGGATCTGATTTGGGGTTTTTGATCCTAGGGGATTTTGACTCGATTAATCATAGGGCTTTTGATCCTAAGGTAATTTTGACTCGATTGCAGTTCGGATTGGATTGGGGAATGGTTGGAGATGGCCGGTCATCGGGGTCCAGCGGCGGCGCTCAAGAGCAGATTTGGGCATTTTTGCTCTAGTGTGCTATTGAACAATTTTGACTCTGAATAAGCTTTTAAGGGGCACCTTGAGTGATCCTAGTGCAGTTTCTAGTGCTAGGAGCAGTTGGTGGAGCGCGTCGCCGTTGGCAAAGCTTCGGGTCCGGCGATGTTGGCAGCTTCGTGGGTTGGCGCGAAGCACCGGTGGCGCCGGAAGGATACTTGTGGCTTTCCACTTCACGGAACATTGATAGCAAGTGACGGTATTGCTCTGGCGAGGTGAATTTTTCGGAATCGGATCCTCTGCCGTCAGGATTTTAACGGCAGAGGGCCGTAGGACACTCTTATGGTCGTCGGATCTCGATCCATCGGCTTTTATTTACAACTTACACAAAAATCGAAGCGTTTTTCTCTCTCCTCCACTCTCACAGGCGATGGCAGAGAATCCCGATCCGAATTTTTGGTGGGGCGGCGGCGGCAGCGGCAGAGCAGGGTAAGGTGGCAGGGAAGAGTAGGGCCTTCGATCAAGGGCTTGGGGTTATCTAAGGGCTTGTTTGGAAACCTCTTTCCCCGCCGGGATCCCGGCCTGATCCCGGGGACGGATTCCCACGCGGGAAAATTTCGCGGGGGCAATCGTGGGGACATTTGGCGACGCTGTCACCCGAGGAATTTTGGCCCTACCCCATCGAAACCCCAGGGAAATCCCCCGCAGCTGCGGACGCGTTGATTTTTTCCCCGCCTCTCTCGCGACTCGGTCGCTCCCCCTCCCTACCGACTCGCTCGCCCCGCCTCTGGCTCCCTCCATCCGCCACCTCCTCCGCCTATCTCTCCACCTTCGCCTCCAGCCCCCTCCGCCCCCGCCTTCGGTGAGCTCGCGACTCGGTCGCTCCCCCTCCCTACCGACTCGCTCGCCCCGCCTCTGGCTCCCTCCATCCCCCTCCGCCGCCTCCTCCGCCTATCTCTCCACCTTCGCCTCTAGCCCCCTCCGCCCCCGCCTTCGGTGAGCTCCAGATCTGTGGGGCCTCGACCCTCCGCCGCCCCTGCCTCCGACCGCTGCACCGGAGCCGCCCTGGAGCTGCCACGCTCGCCTACCAGAGCCACTGAGCCCGTTGCGTCCTTGGCGGCCACTTCGATCTCGATGCATATTATTTTTGCCTTCGATCTTTGCCATCGAGGACTTCGCCTGACTGCTCCCCATCTCCTATATGCATCGACGCAACCGTCGTGCATGACAGCGATGGAGCCCACGCCACGGATGGTTGAGAGCCGGTGCGCGACCAGCACCGCCGTGAAGCGTTGGGCAACGTCCTCGATGGCGACCTCGAGGAGCACAACGGTGCGCAGGAAGCCGGCGGTGAGGCTGAGGGTGAAGAGACGGCGGAGGCGCGGGTGACCACTGGCATCGCGCACAGCGATGGCCAGCGAAGGCTCGGGAGGGGAGAGGTAGGGGAAAGGGATTTTTGGAAGGATAGGGATTAGGGAAGAAGGAAGGGGGATGGAGCAGGGAAATTAAAATGGCACATGAATCCCTCTACGGGATATTTTACCCAGGGTTATTTACCCCGTGCAGCCAAACAAGCCCTAAGGAGGGGAGGAAGTCCAGGGAGTCTGAAAGCGCTATTTACAGGGGAGGGGAAGGCTGGCCGCGACGGTGGAGTGGATGAGCTTGCAGCGAGATCTTTTACCGCAACTGGGTAAATTGGGAATGGGTGCGCTTTGGGATGCTTCCGAATCCTTTAAACGTTGCTCTGACTTCTTCTTCAAGTATCGGAATGGATTGGCCATGGATAAGCATGGTGAAGGCGGTGGAGGTGACGAGGCCATCGACCAGTGGAACGTCAGCCGCTAAACGTTAAAATCCACCATATTGGCTGCATCCCGGGAAGATAAACTGGCAACGACGCATTCCCTAGGTCATTATCTCCATTTTTTGTTCAAGATTGGAATGATTAGGTTGACCATGGTGGGCGCTGGATCGGTGGCGGCGGCGACGGAGGGGCTTCGGCAATGAAAGTCATTGCATTAACCGGCGAAAGCGCAATGAGAGGAAGAAGAGTGGAGGATCGTCGATCGCGGCGCGTCTTGAAATGCGGCCGTCCGATTTGTTTAAACGAAAGGGTGCGCGCATTCGCAGGATTGGGTTGGGCCGAGCCAATGACCAGCAGGGCCCACTGTCGGCACGGCGCGCTGCCGACGCATGACCGGGGGAAGGGGTTTTTTTCGCAGGGAATTTCAGTAAATGGTTTTCCTTATTAGTTTTATACCTAGAAAACTTACTTAGGAGGTTAAAAATAGCATAAGAGTTAGGAAAATACTAGGAAAATTCCTATGGGCTTAGAAAATTATGAAGAATTTTCCTAGAGCATAAAAATGCATATGCTTTACTGTAATTTATTAAGGAAAATCTATTTAGTCTTCTAGTGGTATTTAAAAATATGCCATACTATGTAAAATTTATTCTAGCTTTGCTAATAATTTTAATGAACCTAGGGTACCAATATGCATAGAAAATGGGCAAAAAAAATTTATGTGTATTTTATGCTTTTTTAAAAAAAATTCGGGCCGTTACAAAAGCAGCGACAGCAGTGGCGAACGCAGGACCAAATTCGAGGGGGGGGCTAGGCTTAACATTCTAACAACCGAAAACAAGGCAAATAAATATTAAATATAGGTTTTAGTTACTACCACAATCCAAATTCGTGCGTAAACAAGCAAGTGAAACGAACTATAAGTTTGTAACATACTAGCAAGTAAATTAAACTATAAGTTTGAAGTTTATGACATAATCACATATAGCCTTCTTGAACCATGCTTCTTGAAAGGATCTTCGACAATCCATGATTTTTTTGCGGAAAAAATATCCAAATGGACGTGTTGGACCTTTCAATAAATATGTCCTTCCCACTTGATCTCTAATTTTAATAGGATAATCCTCAATTGGCTTCCGACGAACTAGATCGGCAATAACATCATTTGGATTAAATTCTTCAATTCGAGGTTTTTTTGTTGAGTTGCACTCTCATTCGTAGGAGGGTTACTTGAACTTGGATTAGTTGAAAAATAATAATGCAATGTCCGTTTATCCTTATCCATCTAGCCAATTTGTTAGTGACAAAGAGCAATCAAACAACAAATAAAAATCAAAGTGACAAAGTCTATTCTCTACACACTAATTGGACATATTTACTAATTACTCAATTTGCTAATCCTAGAATGAATTAAACAAGCAGTCAACTAGTCAAGCATCACTGCATCAGCATTCAGCATCATCAACCATCGGGACAAGGGCAAGCAATTAACTAATTAGGCACGTATTTATCATTTATGGGGAATGGGTATTGGGGGATGACCAAATGTCCAAATGGGATTACCAGGCCGGCGAGGAGGAGGCGAGGAGGCAGGAGCCGAGGAGGCGAGGAGTCCTAGCCGTCGCCGCCACCAGCCGGCAGCCGCCTTGCGCCCCTGCCGCTGTGCCACAGTGGCACGGCCACCTGACCTGCTTGCCGTCGCCGCGACGGCGCCACCAGCCGGCGCCTCGCTCTCGGGAGTCGATAGCCGGCCGCCAGGGCCCGGGGGCTCGCCGACTAGGGGTCGGGGACAGGGGACGACGGGGAGGCCGGAGCCGGAGGCGGGCCGTCGGCGCCGGGGGCGGGAGCTCACCAGGAGGAAAGGGGATCGAGGGTTGGGGGGAGGCCACACAGGTCGCTGGGCTGGGCTGCATTTGGGGGGGGGGGTTCGCATTTTTTTTTTTGGAGGGGGGGCGCGCGCCCCAGAGCGCCCCACTGGTGCGTACGCCTCTGAGCGACAGTGAGGTGACAAGGGAGGGTAGGGTGTAGGCTAAGGATAGATAAGGCTGGTTGGTGGGCTACACCATATGTGGGGAGGTGGGGATTCGGAGCAGGTTGTTCAAGGGGATTAATAGTGGCACTTTCTTGCAACATTTTGTGACCCAACACTATTTATTAGTTTACTTTTAAAATTGATAAACAGTATTGGGTCAAAAAAATTGCAAAAATATACCATTAAAGATGCTCATCCATGGCCTACTCATTCGTATGCAAAACAGTTTAAGCTGTTGAATTCTTTACACGCCGGCAGAAGCATCGATTGGGTGCTAGCTTAATTAAACGTGTGCTAATGCTTAAACATTACTTATTCATCGATCTGCTGTCTTGACGTGACAAGCGCGAAGAGTCACAGTAATTTACATTACACACAGCAATCTCAAAATAAATGAAATAATAACCAAGCTAGAGTACTGCGCCGTGTATCAAATTTCTTATGTTTAAACATTCAGAGCACACATTATTTGCTTGTCTTTTTCAATTTTTTGACATTGTTTATAAATTTCGAAGCCACAAGTTAAACATTTTAAAACCCAATTTGATTATTCGTGTCGATCTTTCGATCCCACCGCTCAAAACTGCAATCGAGAATACAACCAATGGACAAACGGGGAATACACTCAAATCATCGTGTGCTACTTCAAAGAGAAGGCCGACATTGTTCATCTCGATGGTGATTCTATCTTTCGTCTGAAACAAAGAAAAGATTGCGAAGATGCGTGGTGAAAATGACATGAATTGACCGAAAATAGATTTTTACGGTGCTTAGAGAGGTACCAAAAGGTACCAGATATAAAAAGATACCAACTAAATCGAACCATTCATATACCAAGGGCAAGTTGGTAAAATCGAAACAAATCATTCTCTCTCCTGCAGATCTTCGGTGAGCGATTTCTCAGGCTAGAGACCTCGATTTTAGGCGCTCTTGGTACCGTTGGCTTCGTCTTGACGAGATCAAGGACGTCCTAGATGCTCACCAAACCTTGGGTGTTGAAAACCAACGAAATCTCTTTCTGAAGCTTTGTGGTGGCTAGGGTTTTGTGGCTGGGGCTTCAACTTGAGGCTCCACGAGTTGTGAACGTCAAGAGGGGGTCTTGGGAGGTTTTTATAGTGCTAGGGAGGGTTGGATTCGGCTGTGATTAGATAGGAAAGGATTAGGAAACTGAATCCGACTCGGAGTAAAATTCGAGACTTGCCAAATTGGGAATCTAACTTCCCCTTCAATATTTCAGCTAAAACTGGGGGAATAGATAGTTTAGAGCTTCCAGAAGACACCCTAATATTTGGGGATTTTTTGGAAAAGTATTTCTCATTATTTCATGCAAGATACTTTACAAATAAGACCTTTTTGGGCTTAATCCGAATTTACGGGTTGCCTAAAAATTAGAAAAAAGTAAGATATATATTTGATAATATAGGGCACGTGTTAACACTTCCTCATACCAATTATAAGCAAGGCTTGTGCATAAAATAGCCTACTGGATCATAAAATAATAACTATAATAGATTTTATCTGCACAAATAATAAAACCAAATTTTACCTTATGTTTTATATCTTTAAAAACACTTGGGACACCTAATAATTTTATTAGGATGTCACACATAAATATCATGCATATGCCACCGGTATAAATGAATAAGTGAATGTCCGATGAGTATAGATTTGCTAATTTGCAGCATTTCAGCCTAACAGTTAATTTTGTACCTAAGCAAATTTTACCCGTTAAGTTGGGTTAACATTGTTAGAGCATGACCAGCAGGCTCGGTGTGACGCGCCGGCATCAATGCGTTAATCATGCGTGTGCACCCGCCATAGCCTGCTCTTTTGAATTTGGTACTTGCCCGCGCGTGTGTATGATGCAGGCCGCACCTGACAGGGAGCCTGGTGCTCATGCTCTTACCATACTAGACTTAGGCTAATCAAGGATATGGCAAGCAAGGTAGTCACATTAGGTAATCGATGTTAACAATGTGTTGTCATGTTTATAACATGAATAATAAGGAGCATATTTTCTATATCATGCATTTTTGTAATAATTAACATAGTTTATAAAACTAACTCGCCTTGACCAGGTGAGTGGTAATCCTCCTCGACATCTTCGAATTTTGCCTTCCAGGTCTTTTACGTCTATATGCAATATATAACACCAAATGAACAATCAAATGCAATTAGATGCGATGCATGAGTGTTTTAACCTAACTATGCCTAGTAATATCATGCAAGGTGATGATTTACCATACCAGGGACTTAACATTTCTCTTGGGTTCAGCGGAGTAAATTCGATTTTCTATAAATTTCTCAGATGTTTCTTAACTTGATTAATAATTTTAAATAATAAAAAAATCATTTAAACCAATTATTTGAATGGCATAATACCCTAATATAACCCTTAGAACATCCCCAACATCCCTCTATATCCCCTCTAAAATACTATTCATGTCTCTATGGATAGTGTTTTAGAGGGGTTATAGAGGGGCTACTGGGGATGTTCTTACCAATTATCTTAGGGTCTATATTGATGCTATTATTTATGTAATATTTTATATGGTCCAGCAGGTCATCTAGTATACTAGCCGCTATCTTTCCAAACAGTAGTTTGATTGCTCGTAGCGCGCTAGTGCGCTAATAAACTGAGTAACTACCCCATTTCTACTCCAGCTAGCTATATACTTTTTTATAAGGAAGCAATTTATCCTATTTTTTCATATTTTTGGGAGCATCTAGCTATTTTTAATAATTCATTTATATTTTTATGTGATTATTTTATTAACAAAAGGCTAAAATGTGCATGCATAGTAACGGATCAAAAGGCTAAAATTTGCATGCATAGTAACAAACCGGCCTGGCGTCATGCAGGCCCCTAAGAGCTATGTGAAAGGCGTAATTCCAGGATGCGTCTTCGCGCTAGGGAGGCGTCGGCCATAGAGTACGTGCCCACTTAGTGATAGCGGGACTGAACCCACCTGTCAACCTCCTATTGCGTTTAACTCCCCATAACCACGAGTTTTGATGGTGGACCCACATGTCATCAGCTGATTTCTTCCGTTAACATAGTTTAATCTCGTCGAGCCCACCTGTCATAGGCACATAAGGGTGCTAATTATAGATCTAATCTACCTAGCCCACCTATTGTCACCCTCCCTCTCTCATTGACAGTCCACGCCGTCTTCAACCTCAGACACTCTGTGCGAGCTCGCCGATGCACAGCGCTGGGCGCTAGGGACGACGCTAGCACAACGGCCATGTGGGCCCATGATCGTCACACGTACCACCCTATGTCCAACTGCACCATCGACATGGTGCACAAAACATCATGGTGGCGGTGCGACGGTATCTGACCTGCGACGGTATGCCGGTGAACGCCTGGCGACTAATACTCAACTACAGTCTAGTGTGCGACCGAAAGAGCATCTAGGAACTACATAGGAGCTACCCTTAGGTGATGGAGGAGACCGAGGTGGAGTGGAGATGGCCGGTGACAAAGAGAAAGGTGGCGATCGAAACAGGGACAAAGTGCCTAGGGTTTCCAATGGCTCCCATGCAAAATTGAAAGTGGGGAGAGTGGGAGACATTAGGAAGGCCACAACGAGTCTACAACTCATGGGAATCGGAGAGAAGCTCACTGAATAGGGTGATTCATTGGTGACGGTGAATTTGGGGGGAAATAGGTGCAAATAGGGGAACACTTGGCTTGGCTTTAAGATGCAACGGGGAGCTCGAGCACGAGACAACACGAGATGGCTAGCGTGGCAGTGGCAGGATGGGGCGAGAGCACGCCGGGCGGCATGCATGGTCATGGCGCAACGGCTAGCTAGGTTAAGCTTTTGATTTTTGCAGTCTATGGCATGGTTGGCGTCGGCACGCAGGGTATGGACGGGAGACATTGATGACGATCCAACGATCAGCAGCGGCGGACCAGTGGATGGCGTAGCGTGGCGCGACGGCACCCCTACGTGGGGTCAGTGGAAAAGATAGAGTGAGAGAGAGCACCAGAGGGTGAGAGAGAGAGCCTACATTTGAGTTTAAAATTTGGTTTTAATTTTTCTGAATTTTAGGGTGTTGTGTTACAAGGAAAAAATTACCAGTATCTGTTTACTACACGGACACTGCAGGTACGTACTAACTACGTACCAGCGTATTCACAGAAAGTACTAGAAAGTTTCTGATCTAATAATGCAGCCAGCCAATGGACACACTGTGAATACACACGTCATTGTGTGTTACTTAAGAGGGAAAAAAAGGTGGACTTGTTCAGCTCGATGGTGATGCCGTCTTTCGTCTCAAACAAAGAAAATGTTGTATACGTGATAAATGACTAGAAATGATAGCAGAACAATTCATGCATCTTCTTGTCTTACATAGCCTCGTTGACATGCTTAAGCCGTACTATCTCGTTAAACATATTGTCAGTCGTCATTCCATTATCACTCTTGCTCGGATGATTTCATTGGAATGCAAATGACTATAAATCAACTAGCGGCCGATACTGTTCACAGCTTTTTCAACCGAGGAAAACCATGAAGACCGAAATAGACAAGAATAGTGACACAAAAAACCAGGAACCTCGAACGGGCAAAACCTAAAATGTAAGGTAAGCTAAGCTCAGTTTTTTTATTAGAAGCTTCTCAAAAAAAAAAAAAGAGGAGTTTTTATTATTAGAAGGGAGCAGCTGGTCGCCTTCTTCGATCATGAGATTCATGGAGTACCATTACCTGTTTAGTTACACGGATACACGTACTGGCTAGCAGTAGCAGAGTCCACAGAGAAAGCACCAGCAAATTCACACTAGCAGTGCATGAAACGTAGCCAACCAACGAAAACACCGTGAATGCACGCAAGTCATCGAGTCGTGTGCTGCTTAAGAGTTAAGAGTTGCAGGGAGAGAGACAGAATTGCCGACATTGTTCAGCTCCATGGCGATATACTAAATTTTGTGTGAAAGAAAGGAAAAAATGTATGCGTGGTGAGAGCGACCTGTGCCGATAGAAAAATATGCGTGCATCTTCGTGTGTTATTAAAGTGTCTTGCGCGCATAGACTCGTTGACCTGCTGCGCGCGTGCGTGGCAGTCTCGTATTCGTCAGGACACCGGGAGCGGAAGATTGTGCAGAGATGTTAAAGTAGTTTGCGGCATATATTCCTACTAATCATCACAAGAGGAGCAAATATGTTTACTAATTACTACTACCTCCGTTGTTTTTTTATGGGAAATTCTTTCCCACGGGATCCCGTCCGGGCGGGATCCGGACGGGATCCGTCCCCGCGCCCAGCAGATGAGCAGAGGAGGAAGAAGGGAGGAGGAAGACCGCGCCTGGCAGAGAAGGAAGAAAGGAGGAAGGAGGAGGAGCTTACCTTGCCGCCGCCGCCGTCGACCTCGCCGTCGCCGCCGTTGAGCTCGCCGCCGCCGTTTCGGGTTAGGGTTCGGCCGTTCGGGTTAGGGAATATTTTGGGTTGCTCGGGTGTAGAGGGAGGTCGGGAGGCGGCGGTTCGGCGGTGGGTGGGGGTTCGTCGGGCGGCGGCGGAGGCGGTGGTGGCGCCACGAGCCGAGGGGCGGGCGGGTGGGCAGCGTCCTCGTCCGTTAGGGTGGGAGGGTGGCACGGCGGGAAGGAGGCAAGGCAAGGCGGCGAGCGGCGCCGCCGCCGAGGTGGTGGTGGAGCCGGCAGGGAGGTGGTGGAGGCACACGGAGGCGGACGCGGCTGAGGGAGCGAAGGGGCAAGGCGGACGCGGGCGGGCGGAGTGGAGGCCGAGCGAGTAGGGACACGTGGCGGGGGGGAGGGGGGAGTGATCCCGTCGGGGGGCGGGGGCGACGGGATCCCGTCCCCTAGTAGCCCCCTTTTTTATTTGAGACCTTTGACTTTTCGACACGCCTTTGACCATTCGTCTTATTCAAATTATTTTTGTAATATCATTTATTTTGTTGTGATTTGTTTTATCAATAGAGGTACTTTAAAATTATCTTATTTTTTTTACATTTTTGCACTAAATTTTTGAATAAGACGAATGGTCAAAGACGTGCTAAAAAGTCAAAGGCGTCAAACAAAAAAAACCGGAGGGAGTACTAACTAATTGAAATTTTCCCCGTTTTTTCAACCCTTTTGCTGGTTCATTAAAATAAATACGTTGTGGCTATTGATCTGCATGCGTCTGGAATTCGATATTTTGTGTAGACAATTTCAGCCTATTTATATGTTTCTCTAAATTTTTTCTTCTAAAAAAATGTATTGATGTGGTGGAAATTTTAAAAGGGTCACTACCGGAGTATACACTCGTAACCACCATGTAGCAGCATGCAGAGGCTACATAATTAAAAACCATAACAACAGAATAGTTAAGTTGTTTGCATTTCTAGATGATGGGAACAATATCAGTGCTCATCGAATGCCGATGGACAAGGGATTAATTGATACTGTTCTTAGTTTTTCGAATCTTGACACACTAAAATAAATATGGGTTATCTTTATTCACTTTTATCAAATATAGTTGATAACTTCGCATTATTTCCAGTAACGTTCATAGTACATATTTATATCTAGTTTTTCGGATAACCTCTTAAATCAAAGGCTAGATCCAAAAATTTTTGCTGTCAAGTATTGGTCACTATAAAATTTTTCTTATTTCCGAAATGCCGTGAAACATTCGTAAATGCTGGCAACCGGCAAACATGAAAAAGATATCATTTATTAGCTACTTGCTCCTCAACTCCATGCACGCCGTAGATATTTGAATCTCAGGAACATTTCAAAATTTCACGTAACTGCGGGCAGACAAATTTCATGGAAGCTGTACGTCGCATCGACCTTCTCCAGGTCGTTCCCCCCTCCTTCCCCGAAATTAGCGATGCAAATGTGCAATGACGCGGACGATAATCCATAAGCAATGCTGCTCTGTCGTCAGTCGTCACGTTAATTAATCTTCCTACTTCCTATGCTTTTCCACCCGCCTACGTCCTTCCACTCGAAGCTTTCGTCTCTCTCCTCGCCAAAAACCCTACAAATACAACCTGAAACCGCCACTCATGCTGCTCATTTGTGGCTAGCTAGCCATAGCTAGGTTTTCTTGATCATGAAGCCGAGGCGGCGCCAAGAAGCCATCGCGAAGCCGTCGCACGGCGCAAGGGACCTCCTGATCGTCTTGTTCATGTCGACCAAGAAGTCCATGGTGCCCGCTGTCCTGGCCGTCGTCGCCAAGTGCAGGGAGCTCTGGGAAAGGCTCGCCGGCTCCTCCAGCGCCGTCGCGCATTCCGCCGCCAATGACGACGTCGACTACTTCCGGTGGAGCTACGAGTTCTCGTGCACGGCCACACCGGTTGTCCCCGCCGTGAAAGGCTGGGGCACCCATCGCCGCCGCCGCCGTCTGCCGCCCTGCGTCGGCGGCAGGCAGGCCAAGGAAATGCTGGCCAGCCCTTTCGCCGGCCGCTCGGCGCCGGAGTGCTCCCTGGAAGCCGGAGCAGAGCACGAGATCGACGGCTTGGCGGAGGAGTTCATCAACAGGTTTTACGAGCAGCTGAGGCTGCAGAGCGCTGCCAATGCACTCATATAGAGTGCATGCGCGAACGTATATATATATATAGCTTGCCTTGTATGGAAAATCTGTTCCAGCTCAACCAAGGAGTTCCCGTGTAACATCCAAATTTTTACAAGTCAAAATATATTTTTGAAACTATTTACTTTGGGAGATTTTGTCAAATCCTTAAGAATAGTTTGACCAAAATTTCTTTAAGCCTCATCTCATGTCTAATATTTTTTAGGCCAATTCCTGGCCCGTTCATCTCCTCTCCCCGTGGCCTACTGCTTGGCGGCCCAGTTGGCACCCCGCAGCCCAGCCGGTGCCTTGCGGCCCAGTTGGCCCGCTTGCCTCTCCCCTGCTCGCTCTGTCTCTGCTTTGCCCCGCCGCCAGTGAACTCCGCTCGGCGCTCGTACCGTGCGCCGCCGCCGTCGCCGCGTTGCACGGGAGCCGCCCCGTGCCTGCGTGTTCACACGGCCAAACCTAGTTTGCCCTTCCTTTCTCGAGCCACTTGACAGGCCGGCGAGCCACTTGCTCCTTGGCCCCTCTCCCCGCGAGCCACGTCCTCGCCGAGGCTAAGTCATCTCGTCGCCGGCGTCACGCCTGCTTATACCCGGTCCGTAGGGCGCCCTACCCGCCTCGTAATCACGCGCCCGCCTCGCTTTTCCCCGATAAAGCCGGAGGCCCTGTCGGAGTTTGCGTCGCCGCCCACGTCATCCGCTCATCACCGGTACTGTCCACCGCAGAACGGGACCGCAAGCCTCCACCGACTCAGCTCAGGCCCCGGCTCCAAAACCCTTGGTGACGCCTACCCCAAATCCTTCCCTATAAAAGCCCCGCCTCGGTACCCAAATTCCTTCTCCCTTTTTCCCAAATCGCGCCATCGGTGGCGGGAGCTCACGCCGCCGCGACCCCTCCACGGTGAGCTCCAAGCTCTCCTAGAGCTTCCCCGACCCCTAAACCTTCCCTGGATGCCCCTGTTTCAACCCAATGACGTTGCTCTATTTGAAATCCCCAGGAGCATCTCGCCGGCGTCTTCATCCCGAAGGTTCCGGACTCCATCGTCGCTGGCTCGGTCCAGGCCCCAGTGCACCAAATCGAGCCCGTGGTGAGAATCCCCGTCTCTTCGTGACCATCCCCGTAGCTTTTGTTGAGCGGATTAGGCTCTAGCGCCACCCCGCCCCGTCGGACCCCAAAGCGCCGCCGCCATTGAGCTCCGCTCCGACTTTGCGGCCACCGCCGAGCTCCCTCACCTAGACCTCTAGTCCTACCCTTCTCCAGCTTCACAGCTAGCCCCCTCCTACCGCCCTTGAGGTGCCTCGGTGCACTGCCACTGTCCGTTGTCTCGCCGGAGCAAAGCCAGTGGCGCAAGGAAAAGGAAGGGGTGACGTCATCCTGACGTCACTGAAGACCCGGACGCTGACAGGTGAGGGCCGGCTCACCAACCCGCCCGACCACCACAAGGGGACTTCCCCGCTCTCGCCGACATGTGGTCCCATGGACCCACGGGTCAGCCCCAGAGGAGACAAACCCACGCGTTGCGTCTTCCCTTCACCGAAGGCATAATCTCGCCAAAGGCGCCTTTGGGCTTGCCCCCTCCCCACTGCCACGTGGGCCCAGAAGGCCCACCCGCCAGCCTTGTCCCTCCCCCTCGCTCGCCTCATGAATGGGCGCACCCGACCCACGACGCCTGTGGTGCCGCCCGCTTCGCCACAAGACGCCAGTGTTGGGCCCTCGGCCCAAGACCGGCCTGCACCACCCACGTCTAGCCCATCAGAGCCGATGGCCCTATTTCCAGCCTCTTTTAAATTTTATTTATTTACTAAAGAAGGTTGGGAATTATTGCAAAATATTTTTGACTCACAAATTCTTGAAAGAAATATTGGTAAATACTGGATTCAGCTCTGAACAGGGCAAATCCAGGAAATTACTTTGAATAGACTATTTAAAGGAATTATTTGCTCTTGCTTAATTTGGGACTAAATTACAACTAGTAGTAAACAAAAAGAATTATTTTATACCCATATTTTGTAAGAATAATTGCTGCAGGATAGTTTTAAAAAGGGTAGATTAATTGCATATTCACATGTCATGATCATATAGGCATACTTTTTCCAAAGTTATTTTTTTGTCCAGATGATATAACACCCTAGCCGTAGCTCAAGGATTCGAATAAATCACACCACAGGGAGTTTGGTAAAATTCGACCATAGTACCGTCCTCTTGAAAACCATAGGAAAACCTTAGCTAAGTCATGATCATGCGAAAGAATTTTATCAATATTTATTTGCCTGTTCGGATGTTCCTAGGTTAAATTACATTACGAGGGACAGGACCCTGAGGAATCCGACAACCATGCTGATGATCCCGACAACGAGGAAGGCCCAGGTGAGCCAAATTCTCTATATCATTCTTATATCCCAGTTTTTATTTAAGTTATATTGCTTTAAATTATGAAATTGCATGCTTATGTATTCTCTGTATAAATTATGTGAAACAAAATGCTATTAGAGCTGGACAATATATCACCCACTTTATTACTAGTGTTGCTAAACACAACCCCATCCTTGATATATTTCTTATCCTGTCATTTGGTAACTTCGGAATAGATTATAACACTTTTGGACTAGTAAGTCTTTGGTTATGCTTAGACCTGTATAAGTCTAGAGTCCAATGGGTTTCATCCCGGCTCAACATTGCGGCATGGGATGACGGATTAGTCCTCTTGCATCGGTATAGTCTTGCTATCAATGCTCTGTCTGTATAGCTTTTCTATCAACGCTCTGCAATGATTGGTTTTTGACCATCAACGTAAACGGAGCTGGTTCCTCGTATGCCCATCATTACCATTCTTATGGTGATGCTCTGTGCACTATCTCGAGCTTACCATGCAACACAGATAAGCCCCGAATATTATCCATGCACTTGGGTGTCCCTTTCTGCCTAAGTGCGAAAATTGAGTCAGTCAACACTCATATTCATGATAATGATTTTGAGGATCCGAGGATCCTGGCCTTAGTTGCGCTCAAGGGGATCACGCCTCACTGAGAGGGTGAGCCTGCCACCACTTAGGAAGACATACGCCTTGCGAGGGTATGGTCTTGCCTGTTGGAGACGATACGAGGTACCGGTCTGCCTGTTTGTTCGGGGACCATGACCACCGGGATGGCTTGGATCCGCCGTGTTTGGGAGCACAAGGTGCTACCTTGTTTTGTTGATATATCCCTGATGATGATTTGATTTGCGTATATAGCACAATACGTCTTTGTTTTGTAAAATGACTAAGTCTTAGGATTTCTATTACTATGGTATTACAAAATTGGCATTTGTGCAAATAAAATATCCTAGCCCCACCCAAAAAGCCTAGTAGCATTATTTGCATAAGGTGAGGTATTTGGCTCGCAAGCACGGTTGGTGTGCTTACCCTCGCCTACTTGAAATCTTTTAGGAGAAGACAATGATGATGACACCTACGAGCCTCTTACGAGGAGGACGTCCAGGAGGATGACGAATGACGGGCTACAGGAGGACTTCAATTGCTTGCTCTTTTGGGTTATGGAAGGCATAGCTTCGAAGCGCCGCCTTTTGGCTTTTCCGTTGTATCAGGCCCTGTGATGGGTTCCGCCTTTTGTATTGTAAGATTTGAGCTATTCGGTCCCCCAGAAAAATGGAGCCTCTATGTACTTTGAAATACAACTATTATCAGTAATAAAGTGCCCTCATGGGTTTCCTGTATGAAATGATTCAGCTCCTTGTAAATTCGTGTTGCTTTAGCAGGATCCTGGTCTAACGCAGTCTACACGAAGGACCTAGATTCCCTTAAAAATCCAGGTCTAACATCCCACCTTATCATTCGTGCTCGCTAGTGCGCCGAGACCTGCGTCCAATCCTGCATCCCTCTCATGGTCTTTTGCAACCTTTAAAATATTGAAAAAACAATTATTCTTCCTCTCTACCTCTCCTCCTCCTTACTGAGACTGCTCTGCCTTGTGTCAGTGACAGAGCTTCAATGTAAATATAGAGGGGGAGGGGGCAAACTACAAACAAGTCTTCGGCCTATGGTGTGAAAACCCGAATTCCTGTTCCACCTTGATGATTTTGAGGCCCAAAATAGATGTATACGATGGGTTGATCCGAACAAAGGGGGCCATGATAGAGTACATTACTACAAGGCTAAAATATGTTTGGGTATCGGAAGTTTCTCCAAAAAAAAATTGTTGGGCGACCATGATCCAGTTTGGTACTAAAGCTCCGCCCATACCTCGCGACTCGCGTCATCCAACGTCCTACCGACGACCACAACGGTCTTGCTGGAGCCGCCGCATGGTGCACATGAGCTCGACTCTGCATCAGGGTTTTCAAAACAGCCGGTTAACCATGGTTAACAGCGGCTAACCGCGCCTCCGCGAGGACTTGGTTTGGTAAACCGTCGGTTTAGGGTTTAGGGGTTTGGTCAAAATTCATTCAAATAAATTTTGAACGTAAAATATACATAAAATTCTTAAAAATACTATTAATCATTTTAAGCATTTTGGCTTAAACAAAATTTAAAATTCAAAGTTTTAATGTATATTTTAAAGGATTTTAGCAATTTTCATCGATTTTGACTTTTTTCTCACAAACCGAGGTTAACGCCAAAATCCGCGGCTAATCGCGAATAAAACCGGCGAACTAAATTTTTGCATTTAGAGTAAAAACCGGTTGAAAACCATGGCTAACCGTGGTTAACCGCCTCTATGCAGTAGACGGCTTGAAGCTCCTGCGCAGTTTTGTAAACTCTGCTCTGCAGGACTCTATCATGGTCACCTGTAGGATAGAGTGGTGGTCGCCGGCAGTAGCGAACAGCATGGCCTGGTATGTGGCTTGACTTTGATTGCTAGCGGGCAATGCAATGGTCACCATCGGCATGGTAGGGCTGGCTTGGCCAAGTGGAAGAGATACTAACAAGGATTAGATTGTTTTTGGGTAAATTTTTTAGGGTGGTTTTGCAAAAGACCATGTTAAAGAGGTGCGACCGTGTAGGCCTAGGTACAGATCTCGACGTATAGATAGGATAGAGAAGGAGAGAAAAAGGGTGTGTCCACGATGTTTACATGCAAGCTATAGCTATATTTGTTTCTCCGGACTTTTCCTACAAAGATGTTTCTCCAGTTTTAAAGAAATGGACTACATTGTTTAAACTCCTTACCAATAATTAGAAGCCAAATACTTTAAAACAAGCAAACCTTAAACTTGATCTCTCGCCCCCCTCCAACGCAACCCCAACTCCTAACCGCCGCCATTCTATCATTCTCCTTCCTACCCCATCTCTCACTCTTTGCATGCACTATGTCCCCTCCCCCCCCCCCCCCCCCAAGTACTACCCTTTGCACTATGCTGCCATTTTCCTCACTCCTTGCACTGTGCCAACCCTTCTCCTCCTAGCATAGTTGCCATCCTCTCCCCTCTTCCATAGCATCCCTATCACACTAGTGTCCCTCTCTCGAACATCATTAGTTGCCTTCCTCATCATGAATAGTGAGTTCTCCATACCATCACTATCACACTCTATCATTCTCCTCAACATTGTTGCCTCCAAAGGGACGGTGCTAATGTGTATTTGGGAAGAGGCGAGGCTAGTGAGGGCTCACAGATGTGGTCTAGGTGAAGGTGGTGATCGTTGGGTGATGTAATGACTAGATCTAAGCAACGGTAGCTAGCAGACATGAATCAAGACGAAGGCGGTAATGTCGGTGTTGTCTAGGGCACCAGCAACATGCGCAGAAGACAAATGGGCTTGACTTATCCACAAAGGGTGTGTGAAATTCTGTGGCATTGCATGGCAAAGGATGGGAGAAGCGTGTTGGTGGAGGTTTGGGTGGATATATGGCTCCATGTGTTGGTATGAGTTCACGGTGGTCGGTGCAAAACATACCACTCACCACACTTTCAATAGTAGAGGGGGAGGAGATCATTAGTGATGAGATGTTGATCCATGTAACGGGGCCTCTTTCATCCATATGATTTTTTAAAACATAGGAATGGAAAAAAATTATAGGACTGTGTAGGCATGCAAATCCCTACAGATTCAAATTCACGGGGACTTGCGTATTGTGGTGTTTGATTGTACCATTGGAATTCTGGAAAAACATAGGAACACTACAGCATAATATAGTTTTAATAAATTTTGTGCTTTGAAAACGAATCCATGAGAATTTTGCATCGTACTAAAACCCCATGCAAATTTTCCTTTAAAATTGGCATCAAATGAAACGAACCCATATGAATAATCATTCCAATCCTACTGGTCAAACAAGGCACAAAGGAATAATTCCAAAGGAACGCAATCCTATAGAATTCCTTTGATATTCCTACAGATCAAGGAGGGCTTTTCTACAGATCAAATAAGGCCATTGTTTGCATTGGAAATATTTTGAACCAGTAAAGCTGTAGAATGTCTAAAAGGTTCAACAAACTCAGGAGTAAAATAATATACCATGTAATTAACTAACGCTTCTGTGCTTTTGATTTTCACTAACCATAGCCTGATTTTGATTCAACAGCTGTACGATATCTTCATAGGGCTGAACAAAAGTTGACTGCATATTTCTATTGCATCATACTTTCAGTACATAGTAACAGTACATGCAAATATGTGATCTTGCCCTCTGTTGTATACCAGGGTGCTGCACGAGAAGGAAGATTTTCCCAAGGGCCAGATGTCCTGTAACAAGATCTTCCTGGTGGTTCTCGCCTGCAGCTTCGCGTGGTATGCCGTACCAGGTTACCTCTTCCCGACACTGACGTCCATCTCATGGGTTTGCTGGGTCTTCTCTAAGTCCGTGACAGCACAACAGCTGGGCTCTGGCATGAATGGCCTGGGTCTCGGCGCCTTCACACTGGACTGGTCGACTGTCTCATCCTTCCTCTTCAGCCCGCTCATTTCGCCCTTCTTCGCCACCCTCAACATCTTCTTCGGCTTCACGATTTTCGTTTACGTGATTCTGCCCATAGCATACTGGTGGCTCAACCTGTACAATGCCAAGACGTTCCCCATCTTCACCTCACACCTGTTCATGGCAAATGGCACGAGATATGACATCACGGCCATAGTAAACGATCAGTTTGAGATTGAGTATGAAGCGTACAGGAAGCTTGGCAAAATCAACCTCAGTACCTTCTTTGCTCTCGTTTATGAGCTCAGCTTTGCCACCATTGCCTCCACCATCACCCATGTTGGCCTCTTCTACGGGAAGTATGGCATCTGAACTTTGTACATGATAAACAAACTCTCGCTGGGATTGTATTTGTCTGAAATGAGACACACCTATGTAAAGGGAGATCTACCAACGGTTCCAAATTCGCAGAAGAAGCCTCACACGAAGCTGATGAAGAAGTATGATGACATACCAGGGTGGTGGTTCTCCTCGCTCCTGGCACTGTCAATGGCAGTGACCCTTATTCTTTGCACAGTTCTGAAGCATCAGGTCCAGCTCCCATGGTGGGGTCTTCTCTTAGCATGTGGCATGGCCTTCATCTTCACCCTTCCCATCAGCATCATTACTGCAACCACCAACCAGGCAAGTATAGTTTACAATGTTTAATGTATTCTCCTGAGCTTTGATTATTTCTGTAAGAAAAGCTGATAAAGCATCTAAAATATGACGGACAGACACCTGGTCTGAATGTCATCACTGAGTATGCAATTGGGCTGATAATGCCTGGCTACCCCATCGCCAATGTCTGCTTCAAGGTGTACGGCTACATGAGCATGACACAGGCCATTGCCTTCCTCTTGGACTTCAAGCTGGGGCATTATATGAAGATTCCTCCCAAATCCATGTTCCTTGTTCAAGTAAATAAAACTCCTCAACCCGCTCATCTTGTAAGTCAAGGAATTTTACAAGTACAAAGACAAGTTTCTAAACTTAAGGCACTGTATTTACACAGTTTGCTGATACAATTGTGGCAGGGACAGTCCATGGACGTGCCCCAACGACTGTGTCTTCTTTGCTGCATCAGTTATCTGGGGCCTTGCCTGCCCTCGCCGCATCTTCGGGTCACTTGGAAACTATGGCGCCCTCAACTGGTTCTTCCTCATTGCTGCAGCAGGTCCTGTCATTGTGTATATCCTCCACAGGATATTCCCCAGACAGAAGTGGATACCAATGATCAACCTGCCCGTGCTCCTCGGTGCAACGGCTGGAATGCCACCAGCAACGGCAGTGAACTACAACTCTTGGTTGCTCATTGGCACCATCTTCAACTTCTTCGTGTTCCGGTACAGGAAGAAGTGGTGGCAGAGATACAACTACGGCCTCTCTGCTGCACTCGATGCTGGTGTGGCGTTCATGGCCGTGATGCTGTACTTCACACTGTCCATGGAGAATAAGAACATTGACTGGTGGGGCACGGGTGGAGAACACTGCCCTCTGGCCTCGTGCCCCACAGCCAAAGTGGTTGACTTGGGAGATGGCGTATGCCTGTATTCTAATCTAAATGTCTTTTTCATCCCTCAAGGTACAGCTCTAAGATTAGTTATGATCCATCCCAATTATGTTTGTCATAGATTAGTGGTGTATGAAATACATCTTCACATTCCTGCGTGTAATGGACATAATCGATTGCCGTGCAGAAGGCAAAAATCTGAACATACTGCAACAGCAATGTTGTGTGCCTGTGTGATACATCAGTCATTTGGGTAATGACAAGCCAGGCATCCTACGGGAGGCGGCCGCGGTTGAGGAGGCCGAGGGTGTGGCGCCCGGCGTCGAGGAGGTCCCGGATGTTGTGGAGCGACCTCTCCTCGGCGCCGAAGATGAACATGGTGCGGCACTCCGCCTTCTTCGCCAGCCGCGCCGCGTACCCTAGCGGCAGCGCCGGCGAGTTCAGCGCCCGCAGGATCTGCCGGTACAGCGACAGCACCACCGGCCGGCTGCGCGCGAGGTCCTCCGGGTACAGCTCTGTCCAACCCGAACGCGAAACCCGAATAGCTGACCGAAACCTAAACCCGAAATTTGTCTCGGGCACAAACAAGCACCCATATCCGAACCCGATGGGTACCCGAAACCCGACGGGTACCCAAAACCCGAAATACAGATCTAGATCTGGAGATAGAGAAGCTCCCAAAGCAAAGGGAGGCGGCGCGGGCGGGGTGGAGGCGAGGGGCGGCGCGGCGCCGGCGGGGTGGAGAGAGAGGGGCGGCGCCTACGTGGTGGAGGCGGAGGTAAGGGGCGGCGCCGGCGCGGTCGAGGCGGAGGGCAGCGCGACGTCGGTGGAGGCGGAGGCGAGGGGCGGCGCGGCGGAGGGCGGCGCCGCGCCGATGCGGTGGAGGCAGAGGGGCGGGCCAGCGCCGGCGCGGTGGAGGCGGGCCAGGCGGAGAGGCGGCGCCGGCGTGGTGGGGCGGAGGACTGGACGGGAGGCGTCGGCTGTGTGAGGGCAAGGGACAGAGGCCGGCGGCGGCTGTGAGTGGGGAGGGTTGGGGCTAGATGCATCTCAACAACCACCGCGTATATCTGCAGAAAATACCTTGAATGTCATCTTGAATGTCATTGGTTTTGAATCGCAATATCATTTGTGCCATCATAAAATCATCGTAACCTTGTATGCCATTGTTATTAGTTTTATTATCAGTTAACTACATTAGAAACTAACATAAGGTCCATATTATCCGTCGTTTAATGTGTCTATGACAATCGGATCCACCTCTCATCCTCTTTACTTCTTTTTTTCATACATACATTTTCTTTTCCTCATAAGTCAATCAAATTTTGGTGAAAAAAATTAATGGGTTAGAACTTATAAATTTGTCTGAATTCCAAAATTTTGAAAATTGGCCAGAATCTAAAATTTCTAGAATATCATAAAACTTCATATTTTCAAATTTAATCAAGTTTGCAAAAAAAATTAGGTTTGGTTAGTTTCAAATTTAAAATGCAGTTTGGTTTCAATTTTTTTGTAAATTTGGTTTTATTTCAAATTAATTTTTTGGCTAGGTTTAAAATTTTTCAAATCCTGTCGAATTTCCAAATTTGAAAACTTGGCTAGATTTATTTTTTATATTCGGTCTCATTTCATTATTTTTTCAGATTTCATTTTTAAATTTGTCAAGGTTTCAAATTTTCAATTTGTCTAGAATTCATATTTTTGAATTAGACCAGATTTGAAAAAAAATTAATTTGGCATATTTCAAAATTTTGGAATTTGGTCATATTATAAATTTTCAAATTCAATATGATTTTGAACTTCTAAATTTTGTTTGAATTTTGTTTCTTTAGGGGATTAGGAAACATGAGCAAAATAGTGAATTTGTAGGCCACAAACGGTTTGGCCGATAGAATTTGGTCAACAATGGCATAAAGGACAAAAAAGTGATTGAAATGGCATATAAGGGACATACGATTTTACATTTTTTGTGTCCAATTTGGGTAGTTCGCAGTAAGCCTAGCCCAAAAAGCTCGACCAATCTTGGTCTTTGGTGCATCGGATGGGCTCGGGCTCATCAAGTCTGACAATGGCCGAAATGGCTTAGGCCCAAAGAAATCACGTGATAAGCCATGGTCGGGCCAGGCCAGGCTTTCGAGTTTTGGGTTGGGCTTACAGGCTTCGGGTCGGGCTCGAGGTCGAAACCTAGGCCCTACGCGCTGGGCCGGGCCGAGCTCAGGCTTGGCCCAACGGGACCTAGCTTTTTCAAGCCCGGCCCGAAACCCGGGTCGGCTCGGCCAGTGATCGGGCCTACCGTGGAGGCTTTGTCGTCGAGGAGGTGCTTGCCATGGATCTGAAACTCCAAGCTTGGGGAGAGGAGGAGATGGCGGTTGAGAGGAACTCATCGTGGAGGCCTTGTCGTTGAGAAGCTCGCCATAGACCTGGAGCTTGGTGTCGTTGGCCCGAGTCAGACAACGTATTTATGAGGGGGCTACTCCGTGAAACAACGAAGTGAGCTTCGCGAAGCAGCTTGGGGAAGCTGAGCAATCGGCTATCCTGCGATGAACTGTAGCTTGTCCTGGCCTTTTTACATTGTACCATGCTGCCCTTCTTCTAGACATAAAGCAAGGCTAAAGAGATCTTTGCCACGAAAAGACTCCTTAGCCCTCAACTTGCTCCCTTCGACAGGGGCGCCGAGGGAAAAGCACCCTCGGGGCCGGGACTAAGACACTAATACCCCTACTTTTCTATCTAAAGCAGGGTTACGAAAGAGATTACAAGGGGGACCAGGTTGTTACAGTGAATCATCCTATCTCTCTGCTATCTGATGCTAATTGTTACAGCCAGTTGTTGTATCTCCCTGACTGTAGTAGGCCGTACTTGTTGTCTCCTGGTCTTCTTGGCTCCCACATAACTACCCTTGCTTCGCCATTTGAACTTGGGCCCTCATGGTCTTGAGTTCAGTAGCCTCGTGCCCGCTCCGCCCCGCCCCAAGGGGAGCTACGGGGCTCCTTCAGGATATGCACCTCCTAGGTCCGTCATTGCTCCTATTCGAAGGAGCGAAGCTCTACTTGGATAAGCATGTCCTTGGTCTGTTGTTGCTCCACTCTGAGGGAGCAAGCCTTCCTTTCGATGTGCACCTCCTTGGTTCCCCCAAGTTGGTTCGCCTCTCTCACTAATTCGTGGGGGTTGAAGAGGTATTTAGGTTTAAATTTTTTTAATGACATATATGGAAGAATTGTCACTTTGCATTGGCATGGGAGTGCATATCTCGGAAACAGATATTTTGTAACATTAACTATTTTTAAAACCTCCAAAATTTGTAAAAAAAAAAAACTATCCAATAAGATTTCTTTGAAATAGCTCTATAATACAATCATCTGAATATGATTCTATTTTTACCCATTAATTAGATTCCCCCTTCTTTTCCCTGTGAAATTCCTGAAAAATTTCACAACTTCTCTATATTGCGTTATATAGTTGGATTAAGCCGAAAAGAACGTCAAGTAACTGTAGCTAAATTATACTCCCTCTGTATTTTTTATTTAACGTCTTTAACTTTTGGACACGTCTTTAACCATTTGTCTTATTCAAAAATTTAGCAAAAACATGCAAAAATATAAGTCATGCTTAAAGTACCTTTATGATAAAACAAATCAAAACAAAATAAATGATATTTACATAGATTTTGCGAATAAGACGAATGGTGAAAGACGTGTTCAAAAGTCAAAAACGTCAAATAAAAAAGAACGTTGTGAGTACATAGATAGAACGGGCCAAAATGCTGTCACAATATCATTACTTCAGAGTTTAGAGCCTCTTCGATTATGATTTTGGAAATCCGGAAATAGAGAAACATTAATAATCCCTTGAAATGTTCAATCCTATATAGGATTGCAATGGCACGAATTGTTTAAGAATACTGTTTGATCGTATTGCATAAGAATACATGACCTGTGAGATCAAGTATCAAACGAGTAGACCGGACTAGGGATGCCAATGGGTTGGCCCTAAGGTCACTTTTGGCCCTCTAGCAGAATTTCTGCTTGTGAAAATTCTCGAGCGAGCGTAGCTGAAAAGGAAGACGAAAGATTTTGCCGTTCATTTATTTGTACTAAATAGATTAGGAACCAATTTTTTAGTGCAAAACAAATGAACTAGAGAGGGCCAAAGGTGACACTAGCATCGGCCTATTTGCATCTCTAGACCGGACTTGTTTTTTTCAGCGTTAAGTAAAGTTGAGTTTTACTGTAGCAAAATTCAAGAGTTCTCGAAAAGGGGTCTAAAGAGGCTGAAAAATAATTTAAAAATAGTTTAAAGATCTTTGACATGGACATTAAAAGTCTTGAAAAAATCGTTACAAATTATTACAACATATAGATTATATAAAATAACAAATTTTACTACAGTAAACTCAACTCAACTTTACGCCGAAAATAATAATGCCCCGGACAAGAAGAGAACAGATGCAAGGATTACAAAATAGATTTTAGACTTTATTTTTTAAAATGTTTTAGGATATATGTAACACTCTGTTTTGTCCAAATTTCAAAGTGAGCCAAAGTACCAACTTCTTATTCAATTGTGAAGATTAAAATTCAAAAGAAGTCGTGCCTTCATTCTAAAAAGAGTAAAATACATGGGCGGTCCCTAAACTATTAGTTGATTTTCATCCAAGTCCCCAATCTATAAAACTGCAATTTTGGGTCTCTAATCTTCATACCTTACCAAAAAAAAACTAGATAGAAGGGATAAGGTTTTAAATTTCGAAGCGTCCACAAAAACCAAAAAAGGCAATAGCGGTTTTTTAGACAGTATTCTAATTTTAAAATTTATATTGAAATCAAAATCTCTTATTTTTTCAGCGGTTCACTTGGTTCTGACCAAAAAAACTCACGATTGAAATCACTTGTTTTCTAGATTAGTTTTCGTTCGATTTTAATGTCTTTTGGTAAATTTCTAAAATTTAAAATTTTGAATTTACTGTTTAGAACCATGATTTGATCTAGCTAAGAAGGTTGACGTGGATTATAATCAGTTGTTCGCTAGCGGGTTCAGAGTTTAAAACAAATATTAAAATTTAGTTTGAGAGCTTCCGAAAAAATACCAGTAACTTAAAAACTTTTGGCTTATAAAGAGAATAAACTTTATGCAGTAAGTTTTAATTTTAATTTAAACTAAAGAGGCTGTAGCCTTGTCGGATGCGCATTACCAGCGAACAAGGAAAAGGGCAGCCAGTCGTGACAGAAACAAAACTTTGAATTAGGAGTGCTTTGCTTCACGCAAATAAAGGGCAAAAATTTCCTTCATGGCAGAAACAAATCACAAAAACGCAACCATGCATCCGCCAACTACGTTGCATACTACTTAAGGTTGATGATCACCGTCTTGTCCTCTACGGCCGAGAATCATCTTACCTGACGCTTGGGGGCTCACTGGCTCAGCTTCGCAGTAACGACGATCCTTAAAATCATCAAGTAAAAGTTCTCTCTTCCTGGCCAAACGTGCAAATTAAAATAAACCTTAAAATACAGAGCACAGGGCATGACCGCATGAGTCCATGTAACATTCTTTGGATATATAAGTTCAATCCTGAATTTTAATTGACTGCAACTCTCAATACTATGTTTTTTTGTCTACAAAGAACTGCAGTGTTGAAGGACACAACCTTATTAACTCTAGGGAAAAACAATGTATTTTAACCTTACAATGTAAAACGGAATGATTCGGCAACACCAGTGCTCAAAGTGAGGATGTTTCGCCTCGCTAAGTTCTGTTCTAACTGCATAAATAAGGTATCCCTCCCTCCTAAGTTTTTCATCTAAGCACCCGGTAGTCCAACTCGATGTCCAAAACTTCATTTCTTACCATACCGCTCCCTTGAGCAGCCTTCTTTTTTTTTCGCCTCATCTACCGACGCCCTCCAGCTTTCCTTGCAGCTGGGGCTTGCTCCTCCTCATCGGATTCGACATCTCCATACTGCCAAAGCCGCAGCCTCTCCTTCTTTGCTTTCTCCTGGAATTGTTCCAGATTCTGGAGCGCCGACTTTCTCTCCCTGGTGTCCCATCTCTTGCTTCTTTCAAGCCGAGCAAGCCCTTCCTGCACAATATACAGAATGGGCATATTAGGAATGAACATATCTAGGATTATATACTCGTTACACCCAACATGTCTAGCAAATCATTCAAATATGACTCGCAGCCACAGATCAATAAAATTAGACTGAACTGGCGAGGGATATTGTCACCTTTCTTTTTACAAATATTATGAATAAAACTTACTAACATTAAAACATAATTCAATGTTTGGCCAAACACAACGTCAGGTTTTTAATACCCAATGGGGTCCACATAGCCGCTACCCCACCAGATCAGATAACCAACAAAACCACCAAAATAATGTCGGTTAACCAACAAAACCACCCAAAATCATTAGGAAACTAGCAAAAACAAGAAACAAAACCACTGCAGTTTTTTCACTGTTTTCTCACAGGAAACAGATCAGTTATTAAAACCTTGCAGAGCATGTGCCATCTGCGAGTCAATAATACCAACCATAATTGAATTCAGATACTAAAACTGTTCCACTGTTCTTTTATGAAAGAAAAAAACGAGTTCAACTACACTAGATTATCTAGTTAAGAAAGTGCTGAAAACATACTAAAACTGCTTAAATGATATTCTCCCAAGTTTCTTTCTATCTTGTAAAATTATTTTTCTAAGCAAGCACCATAAATGTGTAAAGAAGAAAGCATACTTCACAAAAATACACCAGCAGGCAGCAAACAAATTTAAGCTCGCCAACAATTTATAATGCTAAGTGATCGGTAGCACAAACCTCAAGCATAGAAGCATTAATACTGCTTTCATTCTCAGTGTCAACCAGTGTCACACTGAGAATAGTTCCAGTCCCCTGTCCCTTCGATTTCCCCCCAGAAGTATCACGCTCTTCGATCATTGCTCGGTATTGTTTTGAGCTGCTGAGCAAGCATTCACTAAGATACTCTGCTGCTTCCTGACCAAAATCATCTTCTAGACTGGGCACTTTTATGAAGGCAAGGCTGCACAGCTGAGCAAGAGCTGGAGATGAGGAAACTGATGAGTCCACCGGCCGTATGCGACTGTAAGGAACCACTTCTTGGTTGCCATAATCAATGTAGAACACTTCAAACTTGTCATCTAGAGACTCTACAGCTCGAGGTCCATTAACAATCTGCACAGAAGCCATAATGAAAATGCTTCCTTAATGTATAATATTATTTGTAAAAAGATAAGCCAAGAATGCAAGTCCCTACGCAAGTCATGAGCTGATGAGAAATATGAAACCTAAGCATGAGCATTTGCTGCAGATGTGGATATGGATCACATTTCCCTAACAGACTCCAACAGTAGCAAGATAGTGCTATTCTAATCCGGTCATGTGCAATGTTAGGTACGTAGGCTTAAAGACTTTTAACACTTTCTACTTCAATACTAGTATGTGCGCTTGGTTATTTAATAAACCAGAAGTGACATTAATTGCCTACAAATTTGGATTGTGCCAACTTAGGGTTAAGACATTTTTTTGACCAGAACAAGTTCCTACGTACTTATTAGAGGAGATGATTCATATTTGAGTGACTCTATTATAGAGCAGTTTCTCTGTAACTTTCCCCATATATACATTACAGAGCAGTTTCTCTTAACTTTCCCCATATATACATTGTCCCCTTAGGCCTTTGCAATATATAATCTAATAATAGTAATGACAGTGGCAGAAGATTATTGAAAATTATATAGGTATATGCACATGGTATTGGTATCTATGGAAACATATAAAGATTCAGTACACAAAATAAATCTTCTCAATCGTTTTCCCTGTGTGTGTGTGTGTGTGTGTGTGTGTGTGTGTGTGTGTGTGATCAATAGCAATAGCAGGAGCATGTTAATTCATAAATGTCAAATAAGTTAACTGGATAATGGCTGGTGGCAAGGTGTAGTGAGAACTGAGAAGCATCAGAATTCATAAATTTGCTAACCACCATACAGTAAAGTTAACTGTACAAAACAATTGACTCAGAAAGGTGGTGGTGCTTATTGAAATCTTAAACTAACGTCACTAAAAAGTTTTCCAGCAAAACAAACTAGAAAAAATTGGTGCATTCAAAGTTCTAGGATGGTAGCTACTGGGGGTTATTATAACTAGACCAGAAGAATGAACATCTAATTAGTATTCAGGAATCAGGATAGATAGAAATGAATTAACTGTAGCCATACCATGGCTCTATTCCAGGAGTTGTCAAGGCTAAACTGAGAAAGGACTATCTCTCCCTTCACAGGATTAAAAGCACCAATGACCGGTGCATCTTTAAGCTTCAAAGATGCAAGCTGCTGTTGAATTGAAGCAACTCTCTGGTCACCCACTGTCTGGACATAGAACTTTCCACCTCCAAGGACTTCAGTGACCACAACCTGCATACAGTCAGGTAACAAAGCCATTTAGCTTCTGGTTTTCAGAATCAACAAGATTATACATTCCAATAGTTTTCCATATCAAACCTTGAGAATTTCCTTTTGTTTGGATTCAGATGCGGATCCATTGGAAACTTCTTCACCCTCCACATAGTTCTCCCATATCTTGTAAAAGAAGTGGTTCATGTTATTTTTTTTTCTTATTAAATCTTCATGAAGAAAAAGGTGTTACCTTCAGTTTCTGCTGCTTTGCAGACTGTTCAGATCTAGTGAGGATATAAGCATCTGGAATCCTGTCCAAGCCAAATGAACTAAGCTTGGCCAAGCCAGCTTCCAAAAGAACAGAAGCCATGTTGGTCTTGGACTCCCATAAGGAACCTAAGAACGTTCCAGTTCTATCAACTGCTTCAACCTCTATCTGCAGAATCACTTGGCACCCTTAAGAAATTGAAGATGGAGATCTGAAGATATTGATAAAGCAGACAGACAGCGAGTCATACCTCCACATCACGTTGTAGAACCCTCCTCCTCATCAAAGCAATAGCCTCATTCGAGTAGGGCTCATCCTTACCAGGGCATCTAACACCAGAGAATGAAAAGGCAATGCTGCAAGTCTCCTTAGGAATTGTTAGTTTGAAACGATGACCACTAAAAACATATTCCACAATCGCAGAATGCCTTCTGTTCCGCTGTAAGAAGGGAAGGAAGTCTCTAGCCTTCTTTGCAGAAACCTGAGCAGATAAAAGCCAAAGTTAATAAAGGTGCAGAACTATCAAAGGAAACTAATGAGACTAACAAAACAAGGATGCACACCATTGTCAAATCAGTTATGTGCATAACAGGAGACTCTTTTGCAGAATGAACGCCCTTCTTGGCTTTCTCAGCTCGTGATTCAGCTGCTAATAGAGCATCATAATAGTGAGACCTTTCCTCATAGTCCCGGTGTTTAGATGTTCTAGCAAAGCCCCGTGAGAGCAAAAGCTCAGCAACATTAATTCCAGGCTGGTTGCCAGAGCTCGGAATAGATGATACGTCATCTCCATCAGCCTGCGATGGTGAGCCTAGAAAAACAGAACCATAATCCAAAACTCTGGTGTCAGCGGAGTTCGTTGCAGGAACATTTTGTCCATCCACAGTGCTGATCCTTCTAGAGTATTCCATTGCAACAGTCACCTGAAAATTCAAAAACAAAAAGGGAAAAGTCAATTATTTTTTAAGTAGGATAAGTATATTTAATTTACAACTTCGGAACACACAATCCCCTCTACATACTTGTTTGCCAATCAACCGTGTTCGCAAGAATTCCTTGGCTTCACGAGCAAAATTCTCAGGCTTCTCTTCTCTACGAGGATTGCCCATCTTTGGGGCTCTAATGCTTGAAAGATTAACACGGCGTTCTGCTGAAGGACTGCCATAAGGAGCAGCATCATCAGCAACAATAATGCAATCCCCACTCACCACCTCTACCACCTACAAAGAAATCAACAGCAAATCAAATTAGTTGCAACCACATCAATCTTGATTATTAATACTAACAATGATAACATGAAACACACTTTTCCAGTGAATTTCTGGTCATGGATCGGCTTTGAATTTGTCACTGGTGGCTTAAATCCTGTCCAGATTCTCAATTGATCCTTTTTAACCTGAAGCTCTGCATTCTTTAGCTTTATTTTTGCTTCAACGTCTAGCATATTCGCACTCCACTCGACATACTTTGCAAGGCCCTGTAATAAAAAGGTTATGAAACAACTATCAATGCAAGGACAGACATTAATGGCAATGCTTACTTCTCAAAAGGGATCATGTAAACTCAAAACATGTAGTAGTGGATAAATACGTTTTCAACAAGCTCGAGGGCCAGATCCTTTAGAGTCTCCCCATCATGGTAATACACCGAACCAATTATATTACTAAAACTGTCAGTGCCCTCCACCACAATCCGCACCTATAAAAGAATACAACAAAAGAACTGAGAAAAACTGAAACTACTTATTCTAAACTTATTCCAAAGATGGGTAAAATTGATATTAAGATTGCCTTACATCTCTGTTCAGAACTCGAGTCTCTGTAAAGTGCTTAGCTTCTCTTCCAAATCTATCTGGTGGAATTTCGGTAGAAATTGTTGATGCAGCAAGCCTTTGTGCTGTAGTCAGTGGTGCTGGAGTTTCCTCAGAATCTTCACCATTTGTAGTGCCGGCAGCAGTACCCTCAGTTTCAGTAATCACGGTAGAATTTGGTGGGCGTCTCCCCATGGATGGAGCCTACATTTCATCCTAATTAATGTCCGCTGAATATAGCAACAAATAAAGGTGCATGAGAAGCATACCTGCACGCCAGCAACATATATCTGGATGAATTGGAAATTTGAGAGCAAGTAAACACGAACAGTACTGCCATCACGAACTTGTTCAACAATGGCTTCTAGACTCTTGCCTTTATTTTCAACCGCGAAACCCTTTGCATCAAAGCCACTTGCTTCACCAATTGCTGATGGTGGAAGATCTCTTATTGATAATTCAGCAGCACCAGGTTCCTGAGAGTTTGCAGAGAAGATGCATACAAACAGAACAATAGATGAATACCATTCATCCTAAGCTACAAAAAAAAGGCGTTGACAGAAGCACAAAAGAAAATGCTAACCTTGCTCCAGCGACCAAGACCCTGTTGCTTGGCAGCTTCCTCCAACCGCTGCAGCTCAACAAGATATGGGCTTTGTTCACCCTTTGGGCCTTGCTCTTTGACCTGATTAAGGAAATAAGATTAGAAACTAGAGACACCATTAGTACCATAAAACAACCCCAAATAAAAAGAAGTAAATGTTTCTACCCTTGCCCATCCCGCAGAAACTACGGAGTACGCAACATTCTTGTCACCAAGGTAAACAGTACCAAACTCCCGGCCCACATTAGGAGCTGTGTAGTCCACTCTGAATGTGACCTCCTGTGATAGATAAAAAATTTTGTTTCGAAAAGGACAGAAAAAATCCAGGATATAATAATTTCTATGTAGAAGAGTTCAGAAATTATATAAAATTCACATGGGATACCTTTCCTATGCAGAGGTTCCTCAGAAACTCCCTGCTTTTCCAAGCAAATGGTTCATCAACTCCACCACGGCGAGCCTGGAGGAATATGAACTCTTCATTTCAATAGAGAAGATAAGAAGGAGAAATCACAAGATATGTACAGCACAACAACATGATACTGTGAATGCATTAGTTAAGTGATAGACTTTATAAACTATACTAAAAAAATGCAGTCAAAGAATTGGGATAATAATACAATGATGTCGAGAATTTTTGAGCCATTCCAAGAATAACATTATACAAACCAAATGCTTCCTCTCAATTTATGGCATAAGCATAGATAGTAATTTAAAAGATAAAACCATATTCCACATCATCAACAAGGATAACATCAAGTGCAGATTGAACCATACCAGCCTTGGGGCCATGAGATATGACAGAGTGATGGACTTCTCAGGTGGGATCTCTGCCTTTGTGCTCCCCATTATGAGAAGGCAGTCCCCAGAAGTCACAGCCTTCACCTTACCCCTCAGCCATCCTGATGCTCCTGTGCTTGATGCCATGATGCTATGCTATACCCTGCGATCAAAAGGAAATGGAACTCCATTAAGAGCTTGGCCAAATTTAGGTGTCGTCCCTGCTATTCCACAAGCTCATAATACATTTGGAGTTCATAGTAACATAGGTAAATCACAAGGAAAATCATGACGGATGATCTACACAATCAATCAAAGCAATATCAATTTTCCACATAGACAATTGCTGTTTTTTTTAAGGGTGCAACTCAATTCAGCCCAATCCTAGTGCTGACCTTTGAAGATAAAGCAAAATCCAGTGATTCAATCTGGCTAATAATTAAAGTCAATGTTCCTAAACAACAACTAACATACCTTAACGAAAATAACCTCGGCAGTAAGCATCACAGATACGATGTAGGAACGTAACGTAAAGTGATCAGCACGTACTCACGTAGGCAGGCCATCACATCCAGTATACAGGGATAGCTAAAAACGACTCGGTTTCTCAAAAAGGAAACAAAGGAGGATTTGGCCCACCCCGAAGCCAGAAACCTGCGAGGGCCCAACCGCCCCCGTGCCCCTCAAGCCCAGCCGCCTTTCTGCCACGGCTCAGAGCGCGGCAGAGGAGCAGCGCAATGCGTGCAGAGCGTACACGAATCTAAATCTAACATGATCCTTATCAGAAACACCACCACGAGCAACCATGCAAAGCCGCGGCTAGCGCCAGCACCCGCAGATCTGGCACTGACACCACAAAAACCCACGCGATCTCGCGGAATTCCGATCTCCGCGGACGAGACTCGAGCAGAGCAGAGCCGACCGCATCGCCGGGCGGCCGCCGCGCGACGCCACGCGACCACAGATCGGGCCGCGGCGGGAACCCAAAACCCCAGATCTGCGACCCAGCACGACCAAAACACCACGACGTGGAAACGAAAGCGCGAGATCAGGGAGGCTCACCTCACCACGCCTCGGTGCGATCGCCCGGAGAGCGGCGGCGACGGGGCAGGAAGCTAGATCTGTACGGGGTGAAGGACAGCTGAGCCGGCTGGCGACGAGCGAACCGGCGGGCGGGGAGAGGACGCCGGCGCCGGCGCCGGGGTGGGACGGTGGCGCGACGTCGGGGCAGGATGGCGGGGGCGCGGGGTGTAGCGAGTGGCGAGAGGAGGGAGGAGACGGAGGCAGGAGGGAGACGCCGTTTATATGCGGAGACGCGAGCTGAGTAGGGGTGAAAACTGAAAACGGACCGGGATAGGTAACCGTGAAACCATGTTCCTATCCGTATTTATATTTTTTATCGAATACGTAATACGTATTTAAATATTAACAGTGTCAGGTACGAATTCGAATAAGAATTTAGTCGAATATGGTTTTGAACCAGATATGGATCGAATAGAGATACGAAAGCGTATTTTTACTATAACTAGCAAGTGCGCATGTGTAAACCACGTTGAAGTAATATATCCGAGGATGGCTCGTTGAGTTTTTGCACTCAAATTGCTAAGTTTTTTAACAGTTTGCCGTGTTAGAGAATGGAAAAATCTTTAACTTAGCACATCATAGATAATGCCACTTTCTTAAACATTCATCCAATTTAATTGTATAGAATATTTGTTTGTTAGTATCAATATAATTTATATGGTAAAAACATAAAAAAAAAAATAGCTCCCCCACTGGGCCCAACCCCTTCCGAATAGCCCACATGATGAATGCCTAGAAATTATAGCCATCACCGTAGGGATCGGTGGGAAGGAGACGACGTACAGGTGGGAGAATCAGCGACGGCTGGTGGTGATGGTAAGGATGCGCCAGAGAATGATGCACGTGGGAGCCACTGTGGTCGACGACCGATGCGACCATGTTGAGCGCAAGCGAGTGTGGCGGCAGAGGAGTACGCACGTGAGATCTTTGGGAGGCGAGTCGGCTTCACACGTGTTTTCGCAGATGCAGTGGTGGCGGTGAGGCAGGGCGCAAGTGTGGTGGTGGCGGAGGCACTCGGGCATTGGGAGGCGAGGCGGAGCGTAGGTGCGGCCGACACTCGGACGACGGGGGTGAGGCACAAGAGTGACGGCGGGTCACGCACGGCGGGGCGAGGCGAGGCGTAGGTCGCGGCCATGTTTTTTTTAGGACGGATGACGCGCGTGTTGATTTGAGTCTAGACGGGTGATTGAGGTTTAGGTAGAGTGATAAAGGTGGATAATTCAAGCGAAGTTTTAGTGATCCAACTCGCAATTATGGCTATTGGATAAAGGGAATGGACAGATGAGATCTTTGGTTGGATCTAAGCCAGGTTCAATTACTAAACTGCTCCATTACAGAGTAGTTTAGATTAGATAACTCAACAAAAAAAAATTGACGTGAGTTATGACCAAATACATGATTAACATAAGTACATGACTCATCACTCATGAAACACATAACAAAAGTACATTACACATGAATAATAAGACATAACAAAAGTTGAATGACTTATGTAGTGATGCAGTCTTCATATTTGGCTAGTTGCTTCATCCCCATGTACAGGATAATTATTTGTATCCATATTCCTAATTTGATTAACATCAGAAGTCAACCCATATATCCGTATCCGAAAAAAAACCAGATAATTATCCATCGTTTACAAAAATTGATTCCAAATCACTAGAAAACGGATCTAGATTCGGGTCCGTTCGGATATTATCCGTTTTGATTTCACCCCTAATGCCGATTTTACCCTGGAAATGGATCGAATAGGAATATGAAAATGGTTTTTGTTGTATTTTATTTTTTGCCAGATGACCTACATATTAAATCATGTATAACATATCACATAATATATTTTATTTTGAAAACATATATTGATAGTTTGATACACCACCATCCACTAGACTCATAGGTCTATGTAGAATGACAGCATCAGCCAGGCTTACACATGCCACATGCAGCCATTGGCAATACCACGTAGCTATCTACACACAACAACATCTAGACCAAGCCACATGTCAACACCAGCCCACGCTTCAGATGAACATGAAATGGTTGAACCCAAATCCAACAATATTCTTATACAAATAATATCTAGATAGCGAATAACTCAATATGGAACGTCTCACTAGCATGTATTTGTATTCATCTAAAATTCAATAATTATTTGTATATGTTCGATAGAAAAATAGGCTTTAAAATAATAATAATAATGGTATGGACATAATCCGACTCATTTTCAATGGTATTTGTCAGATAGCTTCTAACCCATATTCGTTCCAAAATTCAAATAATAACTCATATTTGTTCAACTAAGAAAATAAGTTTCAGATTAACAAAAGTAGTTAGCGTTTATTAGTTTTCTTATACCAAAGCACTGGGCAACTGCCTCCTAAACACGGCGAAAATTATTGTTAAGTCTTTATTGGATTTCTTTACCAAAGCATTGGGCTACATACCACGGGTCCACGGCGAAAGGGGTGACGTGCGCCCACAGGGCAGTGAGGGCTGGCTTTTGTTTCGATGCACGTGCGTGTGTGTCAAGGGTTTTTGTTTTCACGGAAATGGACGTGGATTTGTTTAGAGATTTGACAATTCACGGAAGATGCACACGGTCGAGTGACACGGAAAAAGCAAGACAGGATGGAAAGCCCGATGTTAAAAGCTCAGATAAATGCAGATATTCCTGATGCATTGAGTGAAATACCTGTGCATCCATATTATCCTCTATGCTTGTCAAGGTATATATTGCAAAACTTTAGGCTAGTTAAGACGGCCATCTATTAGTTCGGGCAACTTTACACTTGGTGGTTGTGGTGACGTCGTCCATGCATGTGACAATTAGTGCAATCTACTCCCTCCGTTTTTTTTTATTTGACGCTTTTGACTTTTTGATACGTCTTTGACTATTTGTCTTATTCAAAAATTTTGTGCAAAGATGTAAAAAAATATGACATATTTAAAGTACCTCTATTGATAAAACAAATCACAACAAAATAAATGATATTTACAAAAATAATTTGAATAAGATGAATGGTCAAAGGCGTGTCAAAAAGTCAAAAGCGTCAAACAGAAAAAAACGGAGGTAGTAGGCTCATTTCAAGAAAATAAATAAATATGTTAGAGCATCCCATCAACCACTCTATCTCCGCACTCTATTTCACTATTAGTTAATATATCCTTCTCTCAAAATTTCATTCACATTTTATACTATGCTATAAAAAATTGCTTCCCTCTATCAGCCACTCTATCTAAAAACTATAGTATCTTGGAGTGACCGCTACGGATGCATTTAAGGATCATGGAAAATAGTAGTTTTCTTAGCTTAAGATTTTGAATGTTTTTTGAATAATTTATTGGGATATCACGCTATGGAAATTTCTAAAAAATGTTATGTTTTTTATGTTGTTGAAAACTGGTCGGATTGAATAATGGTCGAATCATATCCGTATTATTTTCCTGGTCAAGAAACGAAAACGGGTATCGTAAGCCATAGAAATGGATTGAACTAGCAAGGTTCGGCGCCTGTGTTTCAGGTCGATAATTGATTTTGTTTTTTTTTGGTAGAACTTAAATTTCTTTTGGCAAAGCTCAGTAAAAAAAAAAAAACAGAAATTTAGAACCAATTATAAATCTGATTGAAAGTTGATTGAGACCTCACCACAACAAAAAAAAAACAAACAAACCTATGTAATAATTTATTATAATTTTTTATGATTTTGTGGGCTTTTCTCAAAGACCTTGAAAAATATTTTGATAATTCTTTTGTCTTTTCGTATTTTTTTAAAGTCTCGACTTTTAACTGAATCAAATCAAATCAAACCGTGAATCAAAGAGGGCCATAGCCATAGCCACCAACAATAACCATTGGGGAAAATTAAGTATATGCCACTCAAAAGAGTGGCAATTGATAATATGCCACTCCAAAGAGTGTAATTAAGTATATGCCACCCCAAAGGATGACCCCTTAATAATATGCCATTTTGGTATTTTCCCTTAACTAAAACTCATTTTCTTATTCTAATGACCAATCTACGCCTCCCTTAACTAATCCCTGGCTCCCGCACCGATTGATCTCCTCGCATCGTTGCGCTACGCGCCGATTGATCTCCTCGCGCCGTCCGCTCGTGCCCTTCCGCCGAGGCCGGCGTCGCCCACCACCCCGCCCATCTGCCGGCCCACCTCCTCCGCCCGCCAGCCCGCCGCCGCCGCCATCCGCCCCGCCCCCATGCCGCATGCCCATGCCTGGCACTGGCACGCTGTTTTGATGCCCTCTGCCCGCGTTTCAGGTCTGTTTTTTATCCAAAATTTTCTTGCCATGCGAGGCTTTTGCATTACGTGTTCTATATTCTCATATGGATTGTTATGCAGAACAAACACAAGAATTGCCTTCTGGTACATGTCCTTCGGGAAGGAAGTGAACTGCCCTGAGGCTTCACTCGGCAGAAAAGAATTTTTTTAACCACATTACAATCTACAGCACCTGTGCATCACATATCTCGAGTAAGTTTATCCCCTAACAGTGGCAGATTCTTTGGTTTAGTAGAACAATTAGTAGAACCAACCTAGAGTAGGAAGGCTGCAGATTCTTTGGTTTAGTCGAACAATTAGTGCTAAACACCTTGTGCAAATCACATGATCGTAAAACCTAACTATTTTCCACTGACTTGTTTGCAATTCTTCAAGAACAAAAAGTTAGTTTGGCTCGAAGATTTGCACTGGTTCCCCTGTCCAAGCCATCCGCTGCCACACCATGATTCTCAGGTAAGATGGATAGTCCGCCAAAATACATGCATTACCATGCTATCATTAAATTTAATTTGTTAACTGCATTTTATTACATATTTCAATATAGGACTGATCTCGAAAGGGAGCATATCGCTGATGTTAATACCCAATCCAGTGTAATCGAGGATTTGACGGTAGCGGATGGTTTAGAGCATATTGGTGTTGATTGGTCAACCATTGAAATAGAGCAAGATAATTGCAATGTCGAGGATGACAAGGATGTTGCTATGTCCGAGGAGGAAATGTATTCACTTTTGGGCTTGAGGGTGGATGAGATGGGAAATGCAGCAGTAGAAAATGAGCCAAATGATGGTAATACCGAAATGGATGAGATGGAAAATGCAGCGGTAGACAATGAGCCAAATGATGGGGATGCCTTCGAAGTGGATGATGGTAATACCACAGAAACAACCATTGGATATGACAAGGAGAACCCACATATGGAAGTTGGGATCACCTACCCTTGTATGGTTGATTTTAGAATGGCTTTAAAGCAATATGCCATCAAGCATGAATTTGATATTGGGACAGAGAAGTCTGACAAAAAAAGGTTTAGGGGAATTTGCAAAGGTGACGGGTGCCCATGGAGGATCGTTGCTGCATTGATGCAAGATAAGAAAACCATCAGGGTAAACTCCTTTTCATTCTTTTATCCTGGCTTAAATTTTAGTGTATCAATTAATTTATTTTTGATGTGCAGGTGAGCAAGATGGTGACTGAGCATACTTGTGCCTCGACTAGTCGTGTGAAGACTAGCATGACATCTCAAGCTTGGATTGCTGAAAGGTCTCTCAGCATATTGAAAAAGACTCCAAATGTGGGTGCAACAGAGATACAAAATAGACTGGAGGATGAGTATAATATTTCACTTGAATATCCAACTGTTTGGTACGGTAGAGAAAGGGCAATGGGACAGCTATATTGTCCTTGGGAGGAAAGCTTCCAGGTATTGTCATCATGTCCTCAAGTAGGCGAGTACCTTAGTAAGCACCATAACTTGTTGTGGATGAGGTCTAGATTTAGCTCAGAGATCAAATGTGACTACATTAATAATAATTTGGCCGAGTCATTCAATAGCTGGATCAGAGATATCAAAGATTTGCCTATTGTTGATCTAGCGGATAAGCTTCATGAGAAGATAATGGTGCTTTTTCACAAGAGGCGAATGATAGGCCAGAGGTTGCATGGGTACGTACTTCCTGCTATCATACAACAGATGAATGCAAGGACGAGAGGGTTGGGTAACTTGACCATCAAGAAAGGTGCAAATCACACTGCAGCGGTAACTGAGACCGATGATAATCATCAGACAGTTCGACACATTGTCCGACTAATGAGTCATGAGTGCACTTGTGGTGAATGGCAGCTAACAGGCAAGCCATGCACACATGCCTTAATTTTCATTGCCTTTGAAAGAAATGCAAACATGGAATTGTTTATTCATGAATATTACACAGTTCACAAGTTTCAGGTAGCATATGCAGTTGGGCTTGAGCCAATAACCGACAAATCCCAATGGCCTCAAATAGATCCTGGCTTCAAGTTGTTGCCACCTTTGAACAAGAGGTCCGCGGGAAGGCCAAGAAAGCTAAGGTTTAAAGATTGCTTTGAGAAGGGTGGAGCTGCAGTAAATAAGCAACATAAATGTAAGAAATGTGAACAACTAGGACACCGTGAGGCAGGTTGTCCACTGAATGGACCTAAGAAGAGGTAAGACACAACTCTTCTTTATTCCCTCTTATATGTAATCAAGTACTTTATTTCCCTCAAATATGCTTTCAGGAAGAGAAAGAGTGAAAAAATGGCTGAAAGCAATGTGATTCATACACCCAAGCGAAGCATGCCAACTGCTTCGCCAACAACTAAGAGCCCTGGACCTATCACTAGAAGGTCAGCTGAAATTTTCATTAAAACTCTTTTGGATTGATATGTATGTATGTCTGTATTGTAGGCAGCTAGCATCAATACTTATGGGTTGCAATTATGTATTGTAGGCAGCTAGCATTGGCATTTGAGGGAGCTTCACAAAGTTCAACAATCATTTCACAAGTACAAAGCACCGCCAAGAAGAACTTAACTCCAAGGAAGAAGAGATCATGATGATGCTTCATGACAGAAGGAAGAAGAGACCTCTGATTACTAGATGCTTAATCCAGAATATTTTTATGATGTTTATTAAACCATATTAGTTATGAATTGTTTGTTAGTTTTTGAATGGAATATTTTGGATTAAATCAAACAAGAGCTTCATGCTTTCTAGATTAAATCAAACAAGGATGATTGTTTTTTTTCTCTAGTCAATCGTCAGCTCTGACCTGGCGGCATGGGCGGCGAGGGCCTTGGCGCTGGAGCCTGGGCGAGCATGCACGGCCTTGGTGCAGTGGGCGAGCAGTGAGCATGCACTGCCCTGGGCGAGCAGCGGGCGAGCATGGCGCGGGAGCCTGGGTGAACAGTGGGCGAGCAGTGAGTAGCGCGTGAGCCTGGGCGAGAGGCACGGCCTTGGCGAGCAGATTAGTTAAGGGAGGGGTAGATTGGTCATTTAGAATAAGAAAATGGGTTTTAGTTAAGGGAAAATACCAAAATGGCATATTATTAAGGGGTCATCCTTTGGGGTGGCATATACTTAATTACACTATTTGGAGTGGCATATTATCAATTGCCACTCTTTTGAGTGGCATATACTTAATTTTCCCTAAACATTGCAGTCCACCGTAGTTTCACTGCAGTGCATCACAATTCACACGATGTAAAGAAGGAATTAAAAGTTGAAGATTAAAGTGTATGGTATACAAAGCAATAAGAGGTAAAATGTCTGTTACATCAGAGGGGTAAGAGCATCTCCAACAGTTTCTAATATTTGGACTCCCAATATTCTTAGATTGGGATCTTCCTAAAAATTTTTGGGCCCAATAAAACACCATATTCTCCAACAGTTCTCTCTTTTCTTTCCAAAACAAACCTTTGACGTGGTCCCTGTGGCCTATTCTTCCTCGCGCAATCCTCGTTTTGTTCGTGCCATCCTCGTTTTTTTCGGCCGAAGACACGGTGGACACAGGCCGTAGGCGCCGAGGCCGTACGCTGATCGCGCCGAGGCCGTGGCCGAACGCTGATCGCGCGCGATCTATGGAGGACGACGCCGAACGCCCACGTAGCCACCACGTAGCCACGAACGCGATCCAAATATTCAAATTGCTGATTTGTTTTTCGTAAGAGCCGAATGTCTCTATTTTTTTTTTCTTTGTGTCTCTATTATGATTTGCATCAAATTTACTGAGTAGGAATCCCGGCACCATTTGCAGGCTTCAGGTGGCACAGTGCAGCATGAGTAAGCGTCCATCCCTCTTCCAAGGACTTTTGGACGAATCTTCGTCGGATGATGATGATGAATTTATTTTTGCCGCTGCTCAAATCGTTCAACGTTTTTCGCAACCTCCGCGAAAACATGGTGGTTCTATCCCCGGACATAAAGTCAAGAAGCGGGACAGAGAAGGAGGGCACTCAAGAGTGTATCAAGATTATTTAGCGGATGATCCTACGTGATCATTAACCGATTTCAAAGGAGATATAGAATGAGCTGTGAGCTATTTTTACGCATAATGGATGCTGTAGAAGAACATGATGATTACTTCGTGGAAAAGAATAATGCAGCCAATAAACCTGGATTAAGTTGTTTCCGGAAGGTCACTGCAGTATTCCGTATGCTAACTTATGGAGTACCAGCGGATGTTACGGATGAGTACGTTCGTATTGGAGAAAGTACTGTCATACAGAGTCTGAGAAAGTTCGTCAAGGCAATGGTTGAAATTTTTGAAGATGGGTATTTGATATCTCCGAATGAGAATGATACAGCTCGATTACTTGCGATTGGGGAGGAAAGAGGTTTTCCTAGTATGCTAGGTTCCATCGATTGCATGCATTGGAGGTGGAAGAATTGCCCTTCAGCATGGCAAGGTATATACTCAGGCCACGTCCATGAGCCTACAATAATTTTAGAGGCAGTTGCTTCCAAGGATCTTTGGATTTGGCACGCCTTTTTTGGTTTACCTGGATCACACAATGATATCAATGTTCTTCATCGATCTCCACTATTTGCGAAGCTAGTGAAGGGCAAGCTCCACAAGTGCACTCTGACATAAATGGTCATGATTATAGGATGGCGTACTATCTTGCCGATGGCATATACCCATTGTGGGCAACATTTGTGAAGACTATACCTGAACCACAAGGCAATAAGAGAAAATATTTTGCCAAAGCATAGGAAGCTATTAGGAAGGATGTCGAACGTGCTTTTGGAGTACTACAATCCCGTTTTGCCATTGTTTGGGGTCCTGCTCTATTTTGGGACGAAGAGACACTAGGTTACATTATGAAAGCTTGTGTTATTATGCATAACATGATTATAGAAGATGAGGGAGAAGTGGACCCCGACGAACGTTTCGACTACGGTGGAGAAAATGTGACACCTTCCCATGAAGAGCATCCTGATCTGGACGAATTTATCAAAGCACACAAAAAAATTAGAAACAGGGAAAGTCACCACCAGCTACAAGAAGACCTAGTGGAGCACATATGGCAAAACCATGCATACCTCGCCGGAATGCTTCTTTGGCCTTCTTCTTGCCAATTGGTCTCTTGGGAGCATCGGTCTCCGGACGCACATTATCAATGACAGCATTGTCGCTACTATCAACAACGATATCGGTGGATGTACAAGGACTGGAATCTGTGCTTGTCTTTTGTTTCTTGTTCGCAAGTTCCTTCTGAGCTACCAACTGTCTCCGCTTCTCATGCCACTTTGGTTGATTCCGCAATTTATTCCAGCAATGCATGAATTGGAATGATTTGTTGTCCTTGTCTTCGGCCTTAAACAAAGCCATGGCTTGAACAAGCTGCACATGACAATGAAGGTATAATTAGTTACTACAAGTTGTCATGTGTCATTACGACGAGTATAAAATCCTAAAATCCAGAAGAATTACCTTGTCTTGAAAAGTAACCCCACTTTGCTTTCTATCCTCAATCCTTGTTAGACATCCACAAAACTTGTTCACATTCTCCAAAACAGATCCCCATCGATGCAGAAGTGAACTCTGGCTACGTTCTGATGCAAAGTTCTTATTCGTGTGGTAGTACTCAAAAACTCTCTTCCAGAAAGTACCACCCTTCTGATTAGTGCCGCTCACTAGATCCGTACTAATGTTTAACCATGCTGACACAAGCACTGCATCCTCATTTTCACTGAAATTTTTTGACCTTTTACGGTTTGGTCTTGATGAGGAGTCCTCTCAACAACGGTGATGGTGCTCCTCAAAGGGCTACTCAAATCCTCAGAAGACAGGTTATCATTGGCCTCATCCATCAAGTTAGTATAGTATCCATCTCCTTCCATTGTCAATAGCACCTACAGGAAAAAAAAATTGAATCATATACTATGATTATAACAAACTACCTAAAATTCAACAAAAGATATAATTTTCAGCCTTCTGTAATCTAATCCGACATTCAACAATTTGAAACTGGTGGCATGGGAGTCTTGGAGACAGACTTCCAAGTCTAAGGCATGCATGATATAGTGTTACAAGCAGGGAAATAATGAAACATCAATATCGAAGCTGACTCAACATCACAATTCAACGGAGTAGGTGCACCATGAAAAGAATAACAATAATTCAGAACAAGATCCAATTCGAAGACCTTAAACTCCATCTTACAGTTCCACAAGAATCAGTCCCTAGTATTTGAAAATAAATTGGAATCGTGAACATGGACACAAATTTGCAATTTTCCTTTTTTTCTGTACAGTTTGTCCAAGTTTCTTACACAGAGAAGTGAAGAACTTGATGTTTTTCAAGATTCTATACAGTTTTTCTACCGAATCACTTCCTAAAACAGGGTCATTATTCCTCTTCTCGTGATCAGACAGAAAATCAAAGTTCTTCTAGTGATATTCCATTGTGTAGGGGGCTGTCATGTCATTATATTTCCCAAACCCATCTACTATTCAAATCCTCACTTCGTCAAAATCTAGGTGCTGATGAACTAATTAAATTCTTCACCAGGGCAGCTACTAACTGAAATATACATAGAACAAAAGGATTAAGCCCAAAGTACGAGCTAACATTTGGACCTGGGGGCGTCGCTGCTGGGCGGCCTCGTGGCGACGTCGGCGCTTCAAGCGGCGGGCTCTCTCTGTGGGCGGCGGCGGCGGGCTACCTCTGCGAGCAGCGGCGGCGGGCTCCCTCTGCGGCGGTGGCCTCCCTCTGCGGGCCTCACCGTCAGCCGTCGACGCGTGCACACGACAAAGCAGACGACGAGCGGGAGGACCGGGAAGGAGGGAGGACTTCGGCGGATGGCGCGAATGGGCTGCTCTGCGCGGGAGATAAAAAAAAACGCAGTTGGGAACACGTGGGCGCGGCGAATATCTGGGCACTTTGGCTGGATTTTTTGGGCGCGCGGAAGAAAAGGGTACGCGAGTAGGGAATTGTTGGAGCGCTGGATTTCTCGTTTATTCCTAAAAACTAATTTTGGGAATAGATATTGGACACTGTTGGAGATGCTCTTTTTTTTTGATAAAGGGAGCTTTATTGATCTTAGAAAATTACATCGAGAAGATACAATCATACTAAGACCACTCTCGGCCTCTGCATAGTAAGGATGCACACAGCCTAAAAAAAGCAAAAGAAAAAAAGAAAACGACATGGCACTAGAACATGTCGGAGCGAGCTACAACACACAACATAATCTTCAAATCCAACCACCCTAAAGCAACACTTGGACTGCGATGCTCTCCGAAAGCAACGCCTTCAAGAAGGAAACGACACGCACGCGCACCGCCATTGCCATGATCCAACCAATAAAGGGCAGACCATAGGTTTTCACCCTGAAGAGCAAATTCCTCGAACTCCAGATAATGCCTACAACAAGGGAGCGACAACAATGCCACCATTGCCAGGTACAACCAGCTAAGGCCAGACCTAGGGAAAACTCCCTGGAGTCGAGGAACCGGTACCAAACAAGCACCACCAAATCGAAGTCCCCCAGTGTTGCCACCCCTCCATTCCGATCCAAAGCCGCCATACCTCCCAATCTTGACCAACTGCAAACGGCCACGAACTCCACGACAAGCAAACCAACTTTAGACGAGCCGCCCCACGATGACAATGTCGTGAGATAGCCAATAGGCACACGCCCAAAGTCCGTAGGATCCAAATGAATAAAGGTTGAGTCGTCCGAATAAGCGAATCCGAGAGTCGAAACCAAGATGTCTGTAAGATCAAGTTTTGGTATTGATGACAACAGTGACTTTAAGATTAAGGCTCTTGTGTTTCATAGTTTCTCTCTTATACCATTTACGTGAGTCTTCGTTCATGCTCAAGCCTGCTACATCTACGTCAAGCATCAAGCTATAAGATCAAGACAAGACAAGACATGACAAGAAAAGACAAGACAAGACAAGAGACAAGACAAGACAAGACAAGAAAAAACAAGACAAGACAAGACAAGACAACACAAGACAAGACAAGATAAACTACAAGATCAAGACAAGACAAGACAAGAACTTAGATGCACCCTATCATGACCAATTATCAAAGGACCTAGAAGAACTCGGATGCACAGTCGGTGTCGGACGGAGTCTGATAGTTACCAAACGGCGTCCGATGAGGAAGAAAACCCTAGACGACCCGGTTGCACTGTTCCTGTTGGACAGCGACCGATGAGAGTCGGACGGCGTCCGATGGACTAAAACTTGCACAGCCAAACATCCTCAGCGACTAAGTCCCTTGCGAGTCCAAAACTCAACCTTACTGTCGGACGCGTCCGACCAGGTCATCGGACGCATCCGATGCAGCTACGCCCATGAAACAAACACATGCGCGCGCTTTTTGCGCAAGACAAGACTTCATCGGACGCGTCCGATGAACCTATCGGACGGCGTCCGATGAACCGTTTCAGCTCGAGTCGGATTACTGCCAGCCGTCTGATCTTGTTCCAAGTAAATCTCATCCGTCCATTGGCCCAGCCTGAACCATAGCACTATAAATAGGTGGGATTTCATGGAAAATGCTTGTGAGAGACTCATTTGCAATCCTAGATACCATTCTCCAAGTGTGAGAGCTCTCCCCATGGATCCTTACTCTAGGGTTCCATGTGCTTGAGAGATTGAGTGAGAGAGTGAGGGAGAATGAGTGAGGAAGAAGAAGAGAGCATCCCCTAGTCTCCTCCTTGTCATCCCCAAGGTTTGTGCCCTCTTCCATGGTTGTCTTGCCATCCTCCATGGTGGGATGAGGGTTGAGTGAGTTGTGGTGTCTCCGGTTTTGAGCTCTTGGGATTTTTGCTACCGGGAGACGTCGTCATCGCCAAACTCCATCAACCGTACCACAAGCAAAACCTTCTTCGTGAAGGTCACCGTGCTTCCCACGGTACTTCCTCTCCGTCCGTCGGGGTGTGCAAAGCCCGTCGTCGTGTCGGCGGCCACCTTGCTTCCCAAGGTGCTGTTCTCCGTGCGTCGGAGATGTGCCAAATCCTCGGTGTGCTCGAGGTCGGCTTCGCTTGTGTAGTCGGTGTTTCGGGTCCTTCGCGTGTGAAGGGTGCCGATTCGTGTGAAGGTTTGGAGCTCGTCTACCATGTATTGGTGAAGAGCTACCATCGAGTGGATTGAGGACTAGGGACGAGAGAGTCCCGACTTCTCGGTGTGAGAAGTTTCCTCAACGGAGACGTAGGTGTTCATGTGTTGAGCACCGAACTTCGGTAAACAACTCGGTTTGCGCCTCTCTGTCTTATTTACTTAACCGCATCTTGATATCCACTGCCTGTGAGTGCCTTCGTGCCTCGTACACTTGTGCATCGATTGCTTCCGCCAACTAGACTTGTGTAGGAATCCACACGCTAGCTGTGTGCCTTAACTTGCTTAAATGACTAAGTGCAACAAAAGTAAAATTTCCATTAGCTGACATTTGGGATGCTGTTGAGAATGGCATCACTATAACCCGTGTTGAGAATGCACCACTCACACCAATTCAGAAAACTATTATGGCTAATGATGCTAAGGCCATGAATGCTATACTCACGGGGTTGAGTAGGGATGTGTTCGAGAGAGTTAGTAACCTCACCTCTGCCAAGACTATTTGGGATTCTCTTGTTGAGATCCATGAGGGTACTACCGCTGTCAATGAGGGTAGATTAGTGGTGGTTAAAGAGCAATTTGATAAATTTGAGATGCTTCATAGTGAAAATGCAAATGCTATGTACACTCGCCTTAACCCCATAATCAATGAGCTTAAGGGGGCTCGGACTCTCTATGCCTGATGTTGATGTGTGCGGGAAGATCTTTGAGGATTCTTCCAAGGCAGAGTACAGGACATCATCCTTTGTTCTCTCCAACAACAATGAACTTGAGACGATGACTCCCGGTGCTCTCCTGTGTAAACTTCGTGCTCATGAGATGCTCTTCATCGAGCCCCTAGCCACTCCATCAGCTGAGAAGACCAAGACAATTGCTCTCAAGGCTACTGGACACAAACCAAGCAAGACCAAGCCTGCCTCCTCCAAGGATCAAGAAGGATCAAGTTACTTCCCACCTGAGGCACTTGAGGAGATCATGGGTCTGTTCGGGAAGCGCTTCGATCTCAAGAGGCGAATCAAGAACCCACACTCTAGCTATCGATGCTATGAGTGTCATGAGAAAGGTCACATTGCCTCCATGTGCCCTCACAAAGACAAGACCAAGCGCAAGGAGAAGAGCAAGCAAGGTAGTGATGATGGCAAGGCCAAGCACAAGGATGGGAAGTACAAGAACTGGAAGAAGACCGAGTTCAAGGCCACCTCCAAGAATGGAAAGAAGCTGGCGTTCGTTGGAACTTGGGTCTCCAATGACAATTCCAGTGACTCAGCCGCTTCTGAGGAGGATGAGGATCCAAGTGGTGAAGGACTTGCCACCATGGCAATTGCTGAGATGACTCCTCCGCCTCCAGCTTTCACCACAAAGTGCTTGGTGGCCGTCCTTGAACCACAAGAGCAAGTGTGGTATTCTGATGGAGAAGAGTCTACTTCCACTACTTCCTCTACACCGAGAGCTTCATCACCATCTACTTCAGCCTCCAAGTGCTTGATGGCTCGACCATCTGCTGAGGTATCTTCTGATTCTGACTCTGAAGTTTTTTCTGAGTGGGATAAAGAGACTACTAGAAAGAATGTGGCTAAGTTGCTTGATGTTCTCTAAAAGGAGCATTTGAGAGCCACTACTCTCCAGGAGTCTCTGAGTGTCCTCACTACTAAGCATGATTCTCTTGAGACTGAATTTGATCTTTTGAATGGTGAGAAACTTAGCTTAGCTAGAAAGGTAGAGTTGCTTGATGTGGAAAACAAAGGCATGAATGAATCAGTAGATGGCTTACTTGCTACTATTCTTGAGCTTAGGGCTGAAAACAAATTGCTTATTGAAAAGAATGCTTCTATTGATGCTTTGCCAATTGCTCATGCGACTGATGATTTAATTGCTTCACCTGCTTTGATTGTGCCTCCTGTGATTGCACCATTTATCGCTACATCATCATACTGCTATCACCATGACACCTGCTAGTACAGATGTTTCTGCTGAATGTGCATTGATTGGGTCTTGTGCTAGTACTGTTGTTCATTTGGTTGATTCTTCCTCTAAGTGTGACATGATTACTTCTAGTTCCACTAGTGTAGAGTGCACTCCTGACTCATGCAAATTTGCACTAGCTGCTAGGGAACTAGCCATTAAGCGTGATGAACTTGCTATAGAAAATGCTAGCCACAAGGTCAAGCTTGAGAAATTTGACAAGGGTCTTGGCAAGTGTTATGAGGGGAGTCGTGTCCTTAACCAGATACTTGAGGAACAAAGGAATCCGACCCTAGAGGGTGGTTTGGGATTCACCCCTGAGAAGTTTAAGGGGAAGAAAAAGAAAGGTCCTCAAGTGTCTAACAAAGGGCAAAACTCCCTTCATAACAAGCCCAAGGGAAACACCAGCAATGTTAATAACTCTGGGCTTAAAAACATGAACATTAGGAACAATCACCCTAGGAAACACAATATGCGCAACACATGACAAGGACCTCCTAGGCACTATAATTTCACGACATGGCAACCTAGAAACCAATATGTTTGGCAATATGCTTCTAGGTACAACAATTAGAATGGTCCTCTTCCCATGCCATACAACAATTGGCAAGCTCCACCACCACCTAGCTTCTGGAATGGTCCTTCTAGGCAAAACTTTGCTAGGCAAGCTCCACCTAGGAACCAAGCTAGGAACACTCCCAAGCACACCCAACCCAAGCTTCTAAGAGCTCATGCAGATTTGTATGAACACTACTTGCTTAGGATGAACGACAAAGGTAAGATGGTTGTTAGATATGCTGGTTTGAGAGCTAAGAATGAGCATAAGGCACATGTTTGGTTGTCTAAGTCTTTGATTGATCGATTTGCTCCGTTGCTTTTAGTTTGAAGGCTAACCCTCGGGGACCTCCTGTGTGGGTCCCTGAGTCACAAAAGTAATCTCTTCCTAATGCAGGTGAACTACCGGAGTGGAGGGTGCCATTGGATCGTTGACAGTAGGTGTACCCAACACATGACCGGCAACCCCCGGTTGTTCACCTCAATGGGGGAAGATGGAACAAGTCCCCCCAAGGTCACTTTTGGAGATGGAAACAAGGGCAAGGTAATTGGAGCCGGAAAGGTAGAAATCTCTTTGGATTTCTCAATTGACAATGTGCTACTGGTAAACACTATGAACTACAATCTACCTTCCGTTGCTCAGATTTGTGATTTAGGTTTTCATTGCAACTTCTCATCCTAGGGAATGATGGTTTTGGATAAAAATGGAAAAACTGTGTTTAAAGGCTTTCGTTTTGAAAACTTGTTTCTTGTGATGTTTAATGAGCCCGCCGCATCCATCTCGACTTGTCTTGTTGCCAAAATCTCTTTTGGTTGGCTTTGCCATAAGCGTCTTGGGCATGTGGGCATGGCTAATTTGAAGAAACTTTTCAAAAACGAGTTGGTTCTTGGGGTGCAAGATGTGACATTTGAGAAAGACAAGTTTTGCAGCGCCTGTTAGGCCGGCAAGCAAGTGGCAAGCTCACATCCTGCCAAGAATGTCATGTCTACATCTCGACCTCTCGAGCTTTTACACATGGATCTTTTTGGGCCAACAAAATATGTGAGTATCGGGGAAAATCTCTATTGCTTGGTCATTGTTGATGACTTCTCCCGATACACTTGGGTTTTCTTTCTATCTGACAAAACCCCAACTGGGGACACTTTCAAAAGGTTTGTAAAGAAAGCTCAAAATATTTTTGATTGTACCCTCAAAAAGGTGAGAAGTGACAATGGAACTGAATTCACTAACACCTCTGTTGAGTTGTTTTGTGATGAGCTAGGAGTTGATCATCAGTTCTCAGACACATACACACCTGAGCAGAATGGTGTGGTTGAGAGGAAAAACAGGACACTCATCGAGATGGAAAGAACAATGCTCAATGAGTTTGGAACCTCTGAAGTGTTCTGGGCTGAGGCAATCAGCACAGCCTGTCATTGCATCAACAGGCTGTACATTCACAAGCTTTTCAAGAAGATCTCTTATGAGCTGCTTGTGGGAAGACGACCCACTGTCTCCTACTTCAGGGTTTTTGGATGCAAGCCAATTCGGACCCCAATGGCTACAAACGGCCACCTCGACCTCGACATAGAAGGTAACCCTGTGGATCCCAAGCTTTACCGTTCCATGATCGATGCATTACTTTACTTGACAACATCTAGGTCGGATATCATGTTTAGTGTGTGTATGTGCGCTAGATACCAAGCCTCCCCTAGAGAAATGCATTTGAAAGCTGTCAAAAGAATTTTTTTTAAATATCTAAAATTCACTTCTAGCATAGGTCTCTGGTTCCCTAAGGGTGTGCGGTTTGAGCTCCTTGGCTATTCTGACTCAGATTATACCGGATGCAAGATTGATCGCAAAAGCACTTCAGGGGCCTATCACCTACTTGGTAGATGTCTTGTGTCGTGGGTATCAAAGAAACAGAACTCCGTGGCGCTATCTACTATTGAGGCTGAGTATATAGCGGCAGGGAGTAGCTGTGCGCAAATTCTATTCCTAACACAATCCTTACTTGACTTTGACGTAAAACTTGACCACGTGCCTCTTCTATGTGATAATGAGAGTGCTGTAAAGATAGCTAACAACCCGGTTCAACACTCGCGCACCAAACACATTGACGTCCGACATCACTTCCTTCGGGATCATGTGATGAAGGGCGACATTGTGATTGGATCTGTGCGTATGGAGGATCAGCTTGCTGATGTCTTCACCAAGCCACTAGATGAGACACGCTTTTGTAAGTTAAGAAATGAACCGAACATATTAGATAGGTCAAATGTCGCTTTGAGTTGGTCGTGGAAATTTGTTGTGTGTGAACTAGCACAATCATATGAACTTGAGACAATCTTGGAGCTTTGCAAATTCTACTAGATTCATACTTTGTTCAATGCATCTCCATTTGCACTTGATAGCTAAATCTCAAATTGACTGTCATCGTGCTCAATAGGTGCTCTAAATTAAAACATGGTAATAATTCTTCACATGGAGCGAGTGTTAGATGTGTTAAAACCATGGGTATCTTTTATAGCTCATCTCTATGAGAATGACCTAGTGCTTCTAGTTCTGGTCTTGCTATTCATTGTGTATCTTGTTTAATACCTTGACTAGATATGAGCACCTTTGTTATGAAAATGTTGAGCAGTCTAAAAATGTGCAAAATACAAAAGTAAGGCCAAAAGGCCATCATTGTTCTCACCAATGTCTTCCCAGCTGAGACAGCTTGCCATTGCACTAGGCATGAACTTAGGGGGAGCTTTGGATGACCAAGACACTGAATCCTTAAGTGTAATGCTGGGCAGTGTCGTCTACAGTTTGAGACATGGAACTTAAAAGAAAATCTTTTATATTCAACTCTTTGACCTGGTGTAACACTTGTGCATATTTGAGCATGCTTGTACTAGGTGCTAGCTTGCATCAAGGGACCTCTCCTAGTGCATGAGCTTACTAGATACTCATTGGCTTTGATTCCTCTACATCCGGCTTTAGATCTTAATTCTACTTACACATCACTCAAACATGAGCCTCTATTGTGTATTGTGATATTTGATCTAGAAATAGTCTTAAATTTGCAATGTGGTGGATAACTTGGCATGATTAGATTAGAACTTGTATAATCTACAAATCTCTTGAGTATTGTCTCCTTTTCATGTGCTTGTTGATTGCCCTTTGTGGTTATTGATGACAAAGGGGGAGAAAAATGAATGAGTGGCAAGCAATGGGGAGAAAAGTGAGTAGAACAGTGGAAAATATGACAAAGGGGAGAAATTGTAAATTTTGCAAATCTGTGTGTTGCTCATTTGATAGGCAATGATCTAGGGGGAGCTAGGTGTTAGTCTTGCATTGCATTGCACTTCAATTGATCTTATGCCTAATTGTTATTTCAAGTGAAGTAATCTCAATTGGTATCACCCTTGTTGGAACTAACCCACTGCACGAGACACACATTTGCTTGTTGAGTTAGCTATGCAGGAGACTTACAGGTGTTGCCATCAATTACCAAAAAGGGGGAAATTGTAAGATCAAGTTTTGGTATTGATGACAACAGTGACTTCAAGATTAAGGCTCTTGTGTTTCATAGTTTCTCTCTTATACCATTTGCGTCAGTTTTCGTTCTTGCTCAAGCCTGCTACATCTATGTCAAGCATCAAGCTATAAGATCAAGACAAGACAAGATATGACAAGAAAAGACAAGACAAGATAAGAGACAAGACAAGACAAGACAAGATAAGACAAGATCAAGACAATACAAGACAAGAAAAGACAAGACAAGACAAGACAAGACAAGATCAAGACAAGACAAGACAAGACAGACAAGACAAGACAAGACAAGATCAAGACAAGATCAAAACAAGACAAGACAAGATAAGATAAGTTATAAGATCAAGACAAGATAAGATAAGAACTTAGGTGCACCCTATCATGACCAAGTGTCAAAGGACCTAGAAGAACCCGGATGCACAGTCGATGTCGGACGGAGTTCGATAGTTACCAAACGGCGTTCGATGAGGAAGAAAACCCTAGACGACCCGGTTGCACTGTTCCTGTCGGACAGCGACCGATGAGAGTCGGACGGCGTCCGATGGACTAAAACTTGCACAGCCAAACATCCTCAGCGGCTAAGTCCCTTGCGAGTCCAAAACTCAACCTTACTGTCGAACACGTCCGACCAGGTCATCGGACGCATCCGATGCCGGCTACGCCCGCGAGCAAACACATGGCGTGTGCTTTTTGTGCGCGCGCCAGCACTTCATCGGACGGCGTCCGATGAACCGTTTCAGCTCGAGTCGGATTACTGCCAGCCGTATGATCTTGTTCCAAGTAAATCTCATCCGTCCATTGGCCCAACTGAACCCTAACACTATAAATAGATGAGATTTCGTGGGAAAGACTTGTGAGAGACTCATTTGCAATCCTAGCCACCATTCTCCAAGTGTGAGAGCTCTCCCCATGGATCCTTGTTCTAGGGTTCCATGTGCTTGAGAGAGAGAGAGAGAGAGAGTGAGGGAGAAGGAGTGAGGAAGAAGAAGAGAGCATCCCCTAGTCTCCTTCTCGTCATCCCCAAGGTTTGTGCCCTCTCCCATGGTTGTCTTGCCATCCTCCATGGTGGGATGAGGGTTGAGTGAGTTGTGGTGTCTCCGGTTTTGTACTCTTGGGATTCTTGCTACCGGGAGACGTAGTCATCGCCAAGCTCCATCAACCGTACCACAAGCAGAACCTTCTTCGTGAAGGTCACCGTGCTTCCTCTCCGTCCGTCGGGGTGTGCAAAGCCCGTCGTCGTGTCGGCGGCCACCTTGCTTCCCAAGGTGCTCTTCTCCGTGCGTCGGAGATGTGTTAAATCCTCGGTGTGCTCGAGGTCGGCTTCGCTTGTGAAGTCGGTGTTTCGGGTCCTTCGCGTGTGAAGGGTGCCGATTCGTGTGAAGGTTTGGAGCTCGCCTATCATGTGTTGGTGAAGAGCTACCATCGAGTGGATTGAGGACAAGGGACGAGAGAGTCCCGACTTCTCTGTGTGAGAAGTTTCCTCAACGGAGACGTAGGTGTTCATGTGTTGAGCACCGAACTTCGGTAAACAACTCGGTTTGCGCCTCTCTGTCTTATTTACTTAACCGCATCTTGATATCCACTGCCTGTGAGTGCCTTCGTGCCTCCTACACTTGTGCGTCGATTGCTTCCGCCAACCAGACTTGTGTAGGAATCCACGCGCTAGCTGTGTGCCTTAACTTGCTTAAGTGACTAAGTGCAACAAAAGTAAAATTTGAAATAGTCCGATTCACCCCCCCTCTCGGCCTTAGGTTCCTTCAATGTCACCTGCCATCGGGCCGATATAGCCGTCACCGACAAAAGATGAAGACAACGTCGCGAGAAGTAGCCGCAAAACCAACCGGCAAGACGACGAACTAGATCCAGATCCGGTCGCCACCGAAGCCGCTAGCCGACGCAAAAGCCGCCAGCCCACGCCGTAACGGCCGCCGCCGGCCACCGCCAACCAGCCACCAATGACGGCCACCGGACGCCAGCAAGGGCCACGGCAGAGTGGGCACCGATGGTGGCGCCGCCGCCGCCACCGTAAACATCGCCGCACCCGGCCGCCACGCCGTCGCCCACCGGCAAAACGCCGCCACACCTCCAGATCCGCCACGTCGCGGCGAATCCGGCCCCGCCCGCCGACCGGCCGAGGGGACACGGGCGAAGGAGGAGGTCGCGCAGCGCGAGGAAGCCGCGCCACAAGGAAGCCGCGAGGCCGCCGCGCGCCGCCGCGAGGAAGGAAGGCAAACCGCCGCCACACCTCCAGATCCGCCACGACTTCGGCGAATCCGCCCAGCGCCGCCGACCTGGCCGAGGGACGCTGGCCGAAGAGGAGGAGGAGCGCCGCGCGAGGCCGCCACGCCCGCCGCGAGGAAAGAAGGGAGGAGGAGAGGAGGGGAGTGGAGGGAGGGCCGCCGCCGCCGTGGCTAGTGGCCGCCGCCGCCGGCGGCCGGCGAGGGTGCCGGAGGAGGAGGCTTGACTGGAAGAGACGTCGCCGCCCGAGCCGCCCCGCACAGGACGGCGCGGGGGCTGTTATAGTGCCACACGGCATTGGCCTCAATTATTTTCTTTGTTGAGTTGGAGATGCTCTAAGAACGTTATATATCAAATGAAAATTATATACCAAATGATAATCATTTTTTTAATGGAACTACATACTGCATTATTTAGTATCCAGGAACATGCGGGATAATTCTTTTATATACCGACGCTAATCAGAATTCTTCAACAGAAACATTTAGCTAGCTTGTCAAATAAAGAAATAAACATGGCATGTTTATTTCAATAAAATATTAAGAATCTAATCATATCTAGTACATCCGCATCCATGACAGACATTGTCCGAGGCACTGCTTCGGCTATCAAAATAAAGAAAATAAAATAAGATCACAAAAAAACCAAAAGTTGTATAAGCAATGAGTTTAATAGGCTGTTTGGTTGTCTGCATCTAAGAAGTTTTGCATCTAGAAATACAAAATTAGGATGTTTAGTTGTCTTCTTACGCATCTAAACCAGGCTTTCCATATGCAATTACCCCCTCCGAGTCAGGCTCTGAAGATACGACCAAATTGGGCGTTTCCCCAGATCCAGGCTTCGCGGATGTAACAACAACCACAAGCGTGATATATTTGATTCATTTATTTCTATGTCTTTTGATTAGTATTTTCGATTATTGAACCGATTTCAAAAATGGGTTATTGATATTTTTTCGAACAAAACGAGACCACACTTGCCATATAAATTTTAAAAGTTTAAAATTTTTATTTTTGAATTTATTTATTTATGAGACTTTATTTTGAATTTTTTATTTTTGTAATTGTTTTTTATTATTTTGATTTTCTAGAATTTATTTTTTTAATATGTTTTATCCCTCTTTTGAATTTCTCCATGCCATTCTCTCCTTAGTGCAGTCAACCAAACAACATCTCTACACAGCCTGTACAATCTCATACACCTAACCAAACAACAACCATTTGCATCACCTCAACCTAGTTCCAATCAGCCTGGCTCAGCTCAGACAGTCTGGTTCAACTGAGAAGGCAACCAAACAACCTATAAGTGAAGCTATCAGTTTGTCAAAATAGGTGGAGAAAAGAAAGATGTATATGAAGAAAGTTGCTCTATGCAGTGAAGCATCACAAGTAAACAGAGCAGACGTGTAACATAGACCAAACCAGGGGCCTAAAATCAATTGGACAACCTAAGGGCAGATTGCCCTAAATCAAATAGGCCACTCCATTTAAGCTGGAAAATAAAATCCTCCATTCATCAGAAGGTTCCACCTATAATCAACTGGACCTAAGGCCAGATTACCATAAGTTAAAGAGCTCATTCCATTTAAACTGGAAAACAAATCCTCCATTCAACAGAAGGTTCTAAATGTAATTATTGTTGCACATGCAGAACTTCTCTGTCATTTTTTAACAATTTTTTCCCCTAAATAATGCAACTATATATCACAAGGTAGGCAAGCATTGTGGCTTTAAGTAGTAATGAAACAACGTAAAGCAAAATTAGAAAGAGCGAGGTGATAATTTGGTCGACCAGAAGAACATTGAACAAAGCTGTGTGTACTAGATGATGTGACCATGTCCATCATAGGTATGACCAACACTACCTCAATGTGGTGGTCATCAAGATTTCTGTTAACTACTTCGCCAGCATGCACGTCGACGACTCTTCGATCGACTACTTCACCTTCGACCTCTTCATCTACGACAAGTTGGCAACACATCACGGCATCTTCTACATCCTCTACATCAACTATGGTATCATCATCAACTATATGGCATCATCGACCCTCACTATGGCCAGGACGTATAAGCCAGCAGCAAGTACGTCGTCGTGTTGATATTGCGCTGTTGCCGCCACCAGTTCGGCCTCCACCGTGGCCACCTCCCCATGCTCAAGACGTATTGAAGGAAGGCGCATCTCCACCTCTTCGGTACTCTCTGGTCCCACAAGTCACGTCCTTGCAAGGCCGGCTCAAGAAAGAGCCCAATTTGTCCACGAGTCCGGTTCGGCCATTTCCATGCACTCAACTTAAAACGGATGCCCTGACCTCATACGGACTCCGTTTTGCACGTTCTTGGTATGCACGGATAAGCCCTCGACGAGATCTTTCCAACGGATCCAGTCCCACGTCCAAATTCCTTATAGATCAGCAGGAATCGTCGAAACAATATTGCGACCAGAATCTGCCGGGATGTGTCGGGCGCTGCGCCGCTCCACTTTGGGCCCATGGCCCATGTACCCTAGGGGCTGCGCCCCAAACCCTAGCCGTCACTATAAATTTAGTAGCCGTCGCTAGTTTAGACTTGGGTTTTGCTTAGATTGTTTCTGCCGCAGCCTTCGCGTTACGGTTTGCGGAACCCCAACTTGTGTGCTTAATCGGTAATCTGTAATATTGAGATTGCATCTACCGTGTTCTTGCTTGTGTTCTCGATTCGCTTGCAGGAATTAGCCTTCGTGGTGAGGTCAACCGTGTCTTGGCGTGGTTGATAACGAACGGAGACAGTGGTGTAGCGATTGCATGCTTAGATCTGTTCTGATTGGAAGCCGGATCGTCAACGTCGAGTTCTCCACCAATCGTGTTTATCCTACCTATCGGAAGATCGGGACCCCATCCCCATCAATTGGTATCAGAGCCAGGTTGCCCGTCAGGTATACTTGTATCCCCTCTGTTTCATCTTCCACCTAGAGTCCAGAAAATTGCCCCACAAAAAGATTTGAGTTCGTCATCTCGTGCATCGTCCAAGCCCCTTTGTGCCCTTCGTGATTTCGTTTTCAGATTTGCATCGTTGAATTTGTGTCCATTGTGATCGTCTTGTTGCTGGCTTAGATTAAGTTCTTAACTTAGCGCTGTGTTGAAGAAATCTCGTCGAACCCGAGCAAATCAGGAACTCGTGTTGAATCGGTTCGGATTTATTTCAATCTGTTAGTCCCGAGTTGATATCTCCCTCATCCGAACTTCAAATTGGACAAATTCGGGGTCTAAATTATAGCACAGAGAAAGTTCTACAACTTTGTCCATTGTGAGAAGTTCCAGAAACGCCGTTTTCCTGCCCAAAATCGCTTTTGAAGTCAATCTGTCTGGTCTCGGTTTTTTCTGAGCAATCTGTGTTGCGGGGCCTATATCTCCTAGATCTATTATCCAAAATTGGTGTTCCATATATGAAAATTGATCAGGAAGAGAAGATCTACAACTTTGTTGTTGTGAGTTTTTGTGTTTGAGGCCTTTAAAAACACGAAAACAGTATAGGAAATTTCTGTCTTAGTAGATCTGTTTTTCCAGCATAAGAAAATTGAGTGTTTGGGTATACACCTTGTAATCTCTCATGTGCGGCACTATTGATATTTAAAAGAAAAAGTGAAAAAGGCAAGTGCATAAAAAGAAGCCGCACAAAGATAAAAAAAAAAAAAAGAAGAGAAAAAAGGCAAGGAAAAGAAAGAAAAAAAGGAAAGAAATCAGAAGTGTTTGCATCCTTTTGAATCCAAAGTATTTTATTATTCGTTTTGCTTGCTTGTGCTAGGTCTAAGGACGGGTTTAGGCCAGCAACTTTGACAAGTATTTTGGATATTTATTCAACTTTTTATTCTGATTTCGATAATTGCATATTTCTTGCTACTATATATTGCCATCCAAGCTCCACATACTTCTAATCAGTTCTGGTTCGAACTTGCAATTGTTTCGCTCACACTCGTTCGGTATCATGAACCAGCCACCGGTTGTACCTCCTGCAGCATTGGTAAGAACACTTGTAAGAGCGTGGTAAGACGCTTGAGAGCGTGTGATTCCACCTTCTACCACCAAGTAGTTGATAGGGATAATACTCTTGTGTTATTTTCTGTTTACTACTAACAATGGCATGATCATCGATCGAAAATCAAAGCGATACTAAGCTTGTTCGTCACAAGGAGCGTCTAGACTTATTGAAGGAGATGAAAGTCATGATCAACAATTACGGTCGAAACATTAGGAATACACAAGAGAGGTTGGAAGAACAACACTCCACCAACACTATATCTGCTTCCACCGACCAAGGTAAAAGTCTAATGTCTTTTCCTTCTTATGATGGATTTGGTGCTAATGCTTATATTGATTGGGAAATAGCGGTAGATAAAATATCTTCACAATATAAAATCTGTGACAAACGAAAAATTAATGCTGCCGCTAGTGCTTTTACTCGTTGTGCATTAATTTGGTGGAATGATTTTTGTAAATATAAGAAGGTACCTCAAACATGGAGAGATATGAAACGATATTTGCGAGATGAATTTGTTCCTACATATCATTATGAAAATTTAATCAATGAATTACAAGGTTTACAACAATGTGATAGAACTGTTAAAGCTTACTATGAAAAATTTGAGACATTGTTGTTGCGTTGTGGTTTAGAGGAAACCGAGGAAGCTAAGGAAATTAAATTTTTGACAGGACTTGATAAAAAAATTCAGAATGTTCTTGTTGATAAAGAATATGATTCTCTCTCTAGTTTGTTTAAACTTGCTTGTGAGATTGAAATTAAAATTGCACATGAAAGACAAATCTCTCTGGAAGAACGACCTCTTGTCGTGCCTCCACTCGTAACTAACATTTTGCAGGAAAGTGCAAATGATAAAATTGAGAATGAGGAGAATGAAGAGATGCTTGTTACTGTACCCATGCTTCCAATAACTACAACTAAAGATGTACCTACATCAGCTGAGGAGAAAAACAAAGGTAATGAAAAAGGTACCACTTTCAATCAAGGTGAGAATGATTTGGCGGTGCTGAAATTTTCCACGGATCATACTTTGATAGAGCAACAAATTATGAAACTAATTACTGATTTACCTTTGTCACAAGATGATTTGCTCGATGTTTCTTGTGATAAAGAAGAGTTGTGCGATAATGCTTCACTTATATCTGTGCCACAACTAGTGAACAAACATATTTCATTTGCTTCAAAACCAAACACTTGTGCTGAAAATAAACATGTTGTTCATATTGTTAACGAAAATGATGAGCTGAAATTGTTGTCTTCTTTAAATGTTCTGGGTTATATTGAATTTGATGTTCTATGTGATCTAGGCAATTTAGAGGAGAGATTTGTTGATCAATACAATTTGCCATGTTTATCTAGAAACACATTGCATGTTGTGGGTAAAAATAATGATGAAGGAAACTACATGGTGAATCGAATGTACATTTGCTCAAATATGAATTTTTCTTATGATGTACAACCATGTGATCAACTAGAGAGCTACATTATCAATAATCAGGAGACATCAAGTGCCTCTAAATTTGTTTTGAAATTATATGAAAAATTTCAAGACGGGGAGGATGTGGATACTAATAAATATGGTTCTAACACTTTGATTACAAATGATATGCTTGTTGCTTTGCCTGTCTTTGGAGCTAATCTTTTGCAGACAAACAAGGATGAGTCGAGGACGACTCACAATCAAGAAGGGGAGGATGATGTGACCATGTCCATCATAGGTATGACCAACACTACCTCAATGTGGTGGTCATCAAGATTCTGCTAACTACTTCGCCAAACATGCACGTCGGCGACTCTTGATCGACTACTTCACCTTCGACCTCTTCATCTCGACAAGTTGACAACACATCACGGCATCTTCTACATCCTCTACATCAACTATGGTATCATCATCAACTATATGGCATCATCGACCCTCACCATGGCGGGGCGTACAAGCCGGTGTTAGCACGTCGTCGTGTTGATATTCTTATTGTTGCCACCAGTTCGGCCTCCACCGTGGCCACCTCCCCATACTCAAGGCGTATTCAAGGAAGGCGATCTCCACCTCTTCGGTACCCTCTGGTCCCACAAGTCACGTCCTTGCAAGGCCGGCTCAAGAAAGAGCCCAATTTGTCCACGAGTCCGGTTCGGCCATTTCCGTGCACTCAACTTAAAACGGATGCCCTGACCTCATACGGACTCCGTTTTGCACGTTCTTGGTATGCACGGATAAGCCCTCGACGAGATCTTTCCAACGGATCCAGTCCCACGTCCAAATTCCTTATAGATCAGCAGGAATCGTCGAAACAATATTGCGACCAGAATCTGCCGGGATGTGTCGGGCGCTGCGCCGCTCCACTTTGGGCCCATGGCCCATGTACCCTAGGGGCTGCGCCCCAAACCCTAGCCGTCACTATAAATTTAGTAGCCGTCGCTAGTTTAGACTTGGGTTTTGCTTAGATTGTTCTGCCGTTGCAGCTTCGCCGTTTACCGGTTTGCGGAACCCCAACTTGTGTGCTTAATCGGTAATCTGTAATATTGAGATTGCATCTACCGTGTTCTTGCTTGTGTTCTCGATTCGATTGCAGGAATTAGCCTTCGTGGTGAGGTCAACCGTGTCTTGGCGTGGTTGATAACGAACGGAGCGATGGTGTAGCGATTGCGAGCTTAGATCATTACGATTGGAAGCCGGATCGTCAACGTCGAAGTTCTCCACCAATCGTGTTTATCCTACCTGTCGGAAGATCGGGACCCCCGTCCCCATCAGGCGAGGACCGCGTCCAGGAGCAGGAGGCTCCCGACGTCGGGTGCCGCGCCTTTTCTAAGGAGCTGCGCCGCGTCCAGTGGCCGGAGCGGTTTCGTCCGGCCCCCATCGAAAAGTATGACGGCTCCACCAACCCTGATGAGTTTTTGCAGATCTATACGACGGTGATGCAGCCGACTGGAGGGTCGGGGAAGGTTCTGGCGAACTACTTCCCCGCGGTCCTCACCGGCGGAGCACGCTCGTGGCTCATGAACCTGCCCCCGGAGTCCGTGGGGTCATGGAAGGAGCTCTCGGAGCTCTTCGTCACCAACTTCGTGGCACCTTCGAGCAGCCGGGGTGAAGACGACCTCCACAACGTGGAAGCGGAGAAGAAAAGAGAGTCATCGCTTGCGACTATATTCGCGCTTGGTCGGTCCGCAACACCATCCCCGACATCTTCATCGACGCCGTGGTCACGGCATTCGTGAGAAGCGCCCGAGACCCCAAAGTCAAAGAGAAGATGGCCACCGCAAGATCAAAACGACGGAGGAGCTCTTCACCCTGGCGCACAAGTGCGCCCTTCAGGAGGAGGCTCGCATCCGCCCATTGCCGCGCCGCGGGACAGCCATGAGGTGGGGAGGCCGGGACCTCGAGGAACCCTGGCGGCAAGGACTAGAAGAAGTGCAAGGCGGCCGAGACCGGGCAGGTCATGGCCGCCGAGCGCGACGACGACGACGATGACGACATGACCAGCCAGCGCAATGGGCGCGCAGCAGTAAAAGAGGAGGAGGTCGCGGCGCCGGCGGGTACGGCCCCCGTAGGGGCGGCCGAGGCGGCGGCTATGGCGATCGCCGTAGCCGCGACGGTCCTCGCGGCCGCGACGAAGGGCGAGACCATCGCCCCCGTGAGTGGGACGGAAGGCCTTACTGTCCCATTCACCGCAACAACTCCCACGACTTGGCGGATTGCCATGTCGTTAGCAAGATGGTGGACAAGCGAGTCCACGAAAGCAGCAACAAGCAGCGCCGGCGGCGGCAAGGGCAAGGAGCGGCTCGCTTGGTTTTCGGCGAAGTGAGCGCGCGGTTGCCGTCATCCACGGCGGTTGACCACATATCCGCCCCACGCTAGCTTTAAGCGTGCAATGAGAAGTGTCGCCGCCGCGTGCGCTTTGGGTCGACAAGGCGGTGGCGTGGTCGGAGCGACCGATCGCGTTGATCCAGCCGATCACCCGACCCAGATCTGCCGGCCCTGGTCATCTCCCGATGGTGGTCGCGCCCACGGTCCGGAATGTAAAGCTAGGGCGGTCTTTGGTAGACGGAGGTGTTCCCTCAACCTCCTGTCCGCCCGGGTTGCCGCGGAGCTCCAGATCCAGCAGCGGGAGCTTCGTCCAACGCTCCCATTCTTCGGCATCGCGCCGGGCCGAGTCCATCTCGGCTGGGCGTCGATCTCCGGTGGCGTTTGGAGGCTCGACAACTTCCGCACCGAGATGCTCGAGTTCGAGTGGCGGACTTGACCTTCCTACAACGCTACACTGGTCGGCCGGCGCTGAACAAGTTCATGGCGGTTTGCCACTATCGTACATGGTGGTGAAGATCCCGGCCACCGCCCCATCGTCTTAAAGTGGACCGCCGGGAGGCGCCCGCTGCGACAAGGACGCTCTCGCTTTGGCGGGCGTCGGTGCCGAAGGCAAGCCGACTCGGGAGCTCCTCGGCGAACCCATGCCTCCCGGTTCGTCGCGGAGGTTAAGGCGGTCTCCTGAAGCGAAGTCGAGACCAGCGAAGACCGTTCGGGTGGGCGCCTCTCTTAGCGCCAAATAGGAAGGCGCGCTCGTCTCCTTCCTCGATCTAACGTGAGCGTGTTTGCGTGGCAAGCGTCCGACATGGCCGGGTCCCGAGGTGATTGAGCACAAATTGGCGGCGTTCCTCGGCGCGACGGTCATCTGAAGGTCCGGAAGCGATCGGTAGAAGCGCCGAAAGTTAACCGCCAGAGGTGGACAAGCTCTTAAGGCGGGGTCGTCGTGAGTGTCGCCCATCCCGGTGGCTCACGAACCCGTCCTCGTCAACAAATCCAGCGGCGCGGAGGATGTGCGTGGACTTCACCGACCTCAACAAAGCGTGCCGAAGGATCCGTACCACCGCGATCGATCTCATCGTCGACTCATTGCGGGGTGCGGCGGTAACAGAAGCTACGGATCGTACTCGGGTACCACCAGATTAGCATGGCGAAGAAGATGAAGACAAGACCGCGCCGTGGCGCCCATGGGCGTCTTCATCGCTACACAAGGATGGCGCTCGGATGAAGAATGCGGGCCCAACCTATCGAGGGCCATGCACATCGCCACCACCCCAAATATGGCGAAACACGGAGGTGTATGTTGATGATCTGGTGGTGAAGTCCAAGAAAGCGGAGGAGTTGATCGGCGACCGGAAGAAACCTTCACCAACCCGAGGAAATCTTGCATCAAGCTTAACCCGAGAATGTGTGTTCGCCGTTCCGTCAGACAAGCTGCTGGGATTCCTCGTCTCGAGAGGATTGAGACGAACCCGACAAGATCGCAGCGATCGAGAACATGAAGCCCCGACGCGACTTTGGCGGATCACGATTGCTTGGTGGGTTGCTTGACCTCCCTGGGCCGCTTTATAGCTCGCTTTGGGGATAAAGTCTCCCACCGCTCAAGCTCCTAAAGAAGACCAACCAGTTCGAGTGGGCGGCGGAGGCGCAGGAGGCGTTCGACGGCGAAAAAGTATCTCACCTCCCGCCCGTCCTGGTCGCCCGGACCCGGCGAGCCGCCGATCCTTACGTCGCGGCAAACCCCAGCGGTCAGCCAGCAGTCTTTGGTGGCGGAAAAGAAGGCGTTCAGCGCCCATTTACTACGTCGGCAAGGTCCTCCACGGCCTTGAAACAAGGTATTCGCAGCACCGAAGATGCTCTACGCCCGTCCGTGGCGTCAGCTGCGCCACTACTTCGTGGGCGAAGTTACGGTGTTGACCAAGTATCCCTTGCGGAGATCCTCTTGATCATGAGGCGACAAGTCGCGTCGCCAAATGGGCCATGGAGCTGGTGGAATTCGATCTCAAATTAAGCCCCGAACGGCCATCAAAGGGCAAGCTCTGGCGGAATTCATCGTGAGTGGACTCCGCGGACAGAAGAGCGAAGACACCCGGCACCCTCGCCGTGGACTCTCTTCTTGACGGCTCATTCCATTTGGAGGGAAATTTGGCGTCGTCTGGTGTCTCCCACGGTGATGTCATCCGGCACCTAGTGGTCTTTGGACTTCCGCCACCAACAACGTCGCGGAATATGAAGGATCTTTCGCCCGGGCTCGGCGGCCGACCCTTGGCATCTGGCGGCTACAAGTAAAGGCGACTCTCTCCGGTCATCAACCGGTGAGGAAGGATTTCTCTGCTCGGATCCCATCATAGCGGCCTACGGGCGGAGGTGCGCGGTTGGAGCGGCACGCCGAGGCTTGGGCCGTGCACATCCTCGCCGCGACAACTACATGGCGGATGAACTGCCCCGATTGCCTCATCAAGGGCACTGTTCGGTGGGGTCTTTGAAGAAAGACTTCTGCTGCCGTCCGTCGCAGCCCCCAACTCTGGCGGGGACGGCGCTTTCGACGCAGCCCCACTTCGGAGGAGACGTCACCAACCTCGCCGCAGCTCCCGGTTGGAGGAGGCGGAAGAAGCTTGCCGAGGCGGTTGAGGCGGAAGCTTGCCAAAGCGGAGTATCGTCGGCGGCAATGTCTAACGTCGTCACACTCGTCCGGGAAGGCGGTGGATGGATCCGATCCTAGCCTACTGCGGGATGGAGTGATCCCCGACGATGACGCTCGCTTCCGAGAAGATAGCGCGCAAGGCCAAGCGCTACATACGATAGGTGGGGACTGTATCGCTGTGGCGCAAAGCGAGTTCTCTTGAAGTCGTCACTCGGAAGCGGGGAGTGAAATTCTCTCGAGATCCATGGGCGTGTGCGGGAGCCATTGAGGCCGGGCGTTGGTTAGGAAAGCTTTCGCCACGGCTTTATTGGCCTCTGCGCCTCCGGGATGCCTTCGAGCTGGTGAGGAGATGCGAAGCGTGCCAATTTCATGCTAAGCAGATCCACCGACCGGCCCAGGCGCTGCAGACCATTCCACTCTCTTGGCCGTTCGCGGTCTGGGGGCTGGACATTCTGGGCCCGTTCCCGCGGGCGACCGGAGGTTATACTCATCTGTTCGTCGCCATCGACAAGTTCACTAAGTGGGTTGAAGCCTCGCCGGTCCCGGCGATCACATCCGCAGCGGCTATCAAGTTTATGAAGAGCATCTTCGTCCGGTTCGGTGTCGCCAACAGAATCATCACTGACAACGGCGCTCAGTTTAAAAGCGCTGATTTCCAAGACTGGTGCGAAGAGCTGGGCACCAAGCTATGCTTCGCCTCCGTTGCGCATCCGAAGAGCAATGGGCAAGTGGAGCGGGCGAACGCGGAAGTACTCAAAGGACTCAAGACAAGGGCTTTCGACCGTCTGGAGAAGCGTGGCAAGCGCTGGGCTGAAGAAGTCCCCACGGTGTTGTGGGCGCTGCGGACAACTCCTAACAGGGCCACCGGCGAGACCCCCTTCTTCCTCGTGTATGGCTCTGAGGCGGTGCTCCCATCCGAGCTCGCCTTCGGCTCCCCAAGGGTGGCGGCGTTCAGCGAAGAACAAGACCCTGACCGGCGTCAGGACGAAGTAAATCTCCTGGAGGAGATCCGAGACAGGGCGGCGATCCGGGCCGCCAAGTACCAGCAGGCGCTGCGTCGTTATCAAGCAAGGCGGGTGTGTGTGAGAACACTGGCAGTGGGCGACCTCGTTCTGCGCAAAATCCAAGCGCAGGCGGGGCGCCACAAACTGTCTCCCCTGTGGGAGGGCCCCTTCAAGGTGGTCTCGATCTCCTTGAGCTCGGTCAAAGCTCGCATTCGAGGATGGTCGCGAATTGGCGAACACTTGGAACGTCGAGCAGCTGAGGAAGTTCTACCCGTAGGAAGCAGTCCAAGAGCTTTTTTTTTGGCCTTCCTTTGGAGCCGAGCGGCGAGGTCTTCTTCCTTCACCGCTCGCCTCGGGGGCTGCATTGTACAAAGCCATCTTCAATAAGAGATAAGTTCTGTCTCCTTGTGGGCACCCGTTTCTTTTTTCGCCTCAAGTCTTAGAAAGCATTACTGCTGAAAGTCGGTAGCGAAAAAAGTACTCAAAGGCGGATGGCCCTTAGTTGTAAGGATTTAACGCTGCGACTCATGATTAGGCGGCGAAGCGGACGGAAGCGGGTTCTAGCCCGGTGTGTCGGCTCGGTCTAGGCAATGCGCCAACAATGGCACCAGCGACTAGACCACTAGGAAGCTAAGTTCTCGCCACGCGACGTCGTGGTCGGTTCAAAAGAGGCCATAAGGGTTGAAGTAACCGGATGCCTAAGAAAAAGCGCCACTTTCAATGTAAAGCTCTATCTAAAGGTTTTTGGCGATCAGTGGTTTAGCCTGGAAAAGGTCTGTTAGAAAACATTCTGCCGAAAGCTGGTAGCGAAAGTACTTATGGCTGATGGCCCCTTAATCGCAAAGGCAAACGCTTATAACTTACGCTGGTGCGAGGCAAAGCGGACGGAAGGCGGGTTCTAGCCCGGTGTGTCGGCTCGGTCTAGGCAATGCGCCAACAGCGGCACCGGCGACTAGACCACTTCCGAAAGCTAAGCGCTCGCCACGTAATGTTTAAGTCGGGTTGCGAGAGGCCATAAGGGTTGAAGTAACCAGATGCCTAAGGAAACAGCGCCCACTTGCGGCAGAACGTTCAGTCTAAAGCCTTCGGCGGCCAGGTGCCCCGGTTCAGTTCCGCAAATTAAAAATTGTGCGAAGTTCAAGTGAGACTCACGGCAAAAGAGCAAAAGTTTGTTTGCATTGATAGGCAACATTTACAAGGTGAAAAAGACAGGGGAGTCTCGCTACCCCTCCTTGTCTTCGTCTTCCGCTGGAGCGGCGCCGCCCATCATGGACACGTGGCCGGCGGCGGTGTCGACCCGCGCCTGCTCAAACCGGTCCAGCTGGCGCGAAGGCTCCCCGGTGGCGGCATCGAGATCAAACGTGGCGTCTCGAGCAAGACAGTTGCCCAAGATGAACCGCGCTGCTTCGAGAGCGCCTTGGCGACCGTCTTCGATCGCCCGCGTCCGCAACGCCACCGGGAGACCGCGCAGGGCTTCGGCGGCTCGTCCCACGGCGCCAACAGATCTTTGCAATTCGTCTCTCCAATGAGGATGCAAGGTAACACCAGTGGATGCAGGCGCCCGGAAGCCGCAGATGGCGATGCGAGCATGTCGGCGAGGGTTCGGAGGCGCTCGAAGTGTTCCAGGCGGAGGCCTTCGATCTGCTTGGCGGCGGAGGCGGCGGCGATTTTGCCGCCGACCTCGCGGTCATCGCCTCGCCAGCGGCGGTCTCTTGGCTAAGGCCCGCCGCAGCTCGCCGGCAGATCGCTCCGCCAAGGCGAGGCTTCCTCGCGCCGCCCAGTGCGGAGAGGTGCAGCGCCTCGAAGAGCGCCTACGTCGGCGGTCACGGCCGAGATGGCGGCGGCGCCCGTGACGCGGTGACAGAAGGTTCTCCGGCCGCGTCGCCCGGCAAACTCTCCGCCGCCACAAGAGCAGCCTCCGTCGAAGGGGCGGGCAGCGGTGAAATTTGGCGAGTCGCAAGGCGAGCTCGACGCCCAGCGCCCGCCTGCTTCAAGGAGGACAAACAGGTTCAGTATGCAAAAGCATGTAGCATGCTAACCTAATGTGAAATATGCGTAAGCGCAGGAAAGCCAACCAAGCGGTGCGCCTAAAGGAGAAAGCCGCCGGGGAGCTCAAGTCGCTTGTTCTTGGCGGCGGTGCAGCTGCAGTCGCGATCGCCGCCGTCAAGCGGCGGCGCGCCGGCTTGTGTGAGTGGCGCCGGCAGAGAAGCACCTGCAAGTGGCAAGAGAGGCCGACGTCGGCCGGCGCCAAGGCAGGAGGCGCCAGCGTGGGCAAGCGGAAGAGACCGGCGCAGCGGCGCCATTCGGAAAGTCGCCGCTCTCGCCCGGTGGCGGGCGGCGGCGAGCAGTGAGGCCCCGTTGGAGGGCAGCGATGTGGCGAAGCTTCAAGGTTGGAGGGCGAGCCTCTTTGGACTCGTCTCTCTCTCCTCATCGTCATCATCCACGGCGAGATGGCGGCGCTTCCGGAGACGCGGTCGGAGTCGGCCGCCATGGAGAGTGGCGGCAGCGGAGGCTTGGGCGATCGCCGAGGCGATCGCGGATCTGTAGTGGCCCCGTGCCACTTGGACCGCAGGACCGAGACCTCCGTAGGGGCGGCGCACTCAAGTAGTGGTTGTGCTCCGTGGATCCCGATCGCGAGAGGGGAGGATGCTGCGGCGAAGTGTCGTGGCCGGTGGGGCCAGATAACCCGCCACCGATCCGAGCACGTCGTCCGCACGTTCCTACTGGTGGATGAACGAAAAAGGAAACCATAAGATTGGCGAGAAGGAAAGACGTACCGCATGGTCGCGAAATCCAAAAGAACGCGAGTATTCACCTCCAAGAGCGGTCGCGGGTCCCGTCGTTGTCGCCAGAGTACGCCCAGCGGACGCGCCCTCAGCGAAGCGGGCAAAAGCGGCGCCGCAAAAAGTCCGCCACCACGTGGGTTCCGTGAGCCTGGCGGCGAGCTTCGCAATGCGCGCCATCATCGCATCCGCACCGCTGGATCGTCTAGCCGGGCCCCGATCGGCGGTGGGCTCTGCGGGACTGTCGGGAAGGACAAGATCGTCGCAGCTACCGGAGTCTTCCACATACGACCCATCGCCGGTGCGATCCTTCCAGCTTGGACTTGACCATGGCGGTATGAAGCGGAGGCCTCGCGAGCTGAAATAGCAGCCCCAACCATGCTCGGCGCGAGCCCATGTGCAGGATGAAGAGTCGGCGCCAGAGCGGAAGGCTTGGCATCGCCCCCACGAACATCTCACGGAGGTGGGCGAAGATGGCGAGGCCATGATCGAGTTGGGGAAGGTGCGCCACTGGATCCCATAAGCGAGCACCCCAAGAGGAATTCGGAGTACGGCGGGACAAGGCCCGCCAGCATCGCCCAGGAGAAGGTCACGATCTCCCCGGCGCGAGGACTCGGCATGATGGTGCCGGCGCTGAACCGGGCGGCGGTCGGTGGCACGAACTCGGCCGTGCCACCGATCCTCATCGACGGTGGAAGCAGCGAATAGCCCAGAAGGTGGTGCGGCATCGCGGCGGCCCTTGCCGCGCTTTGGGAGCCATGGAAAATTTGGCGGTGGCATGGCGAAAGACTTGGTGGCGAAGAGAAAGAAGGCTCTGTGGTGGTAGTGATGGAGGCAAGTAGCGGTTTGAGGACTTAGCGCGGAAGGATTAGCCGCGGCGCCAAGAGAAGTATTATAGGCGTGGCGCGAAAGCGCGACGGTTTGATTCCGCTTCACGCAGGCGCTGCTGGCGCCATCATTGCCTCGCGCGTTTGGTTTCCCCAAAAGCGCGGTTCCCCAAGGAAGATCGTGCGCAGCGGAGAATCGACGACTGGCCGTTGCGGGGTTGGGCCCCACGATTCGCCTCCGCCACGCAAAAGATAACCAGACATCGGCGCTGACGGTTCGCGATCACGGTGGTCCCGGCTCTTGTCGGTGTAATAAATACTGTGGTAGGAAGAGTCCTCGAAGGCCAAGAGGCCCCACGCGTCGGCGGGCGAGCAAGGCCCCAGCCGTGGCGAGCCCTCGAAGGCCAAGAGGGCCCCACGCCGGCGAGCGGCCCGGCGAGCAAGGCCCCCCAGGCGCGGGCGAGGGCCCGCCCTCAGCGGCGAGGCGAGGGCCCCCGCGCCAGCGCGGTGCGCGCGGGCGAGCCCCTCTCAAGGAGAGGCGAGGGTCCCACGCACCAGTGGGCCCGTGCTGGCGAGGCGTTGCAGAAGAGTCTTGAACGAAGGCTCCCCTCGCCTGAAGAAGGAAGCGCATTTAATGAGATACCACGCGGATAGGCGGTGAAGAAATGATTACCGCCATAATGGACCGTTGCAGGTTTGAGCGGTATCCTTTGCGGGCACGTAAGAATTGACCGCAGAGAGAAGGTTTGCTTGAGGAGGATGCCAGCGTCGGGAGGAGCAGTAGGCCCCACCCGCAGACTCACCGGTGTGATTGGCGGGTCGAGGCCACTTGCGGCATCGCGAGGGCGGCGCGCCGCGCAGCATGGGCAGCGTGACGCGTTGCCTCTCTTCCGAGTCGAGTCGTGTCGATTATCTTGAGTATCTTATCTCGCCTACCTCCTCGGCTCTCCGCCACCCCAAAGCTTGTATAAAGGGAGGAGAGAGAGGAGGAGAATGCGATGCACTAGCATTCGTGCATTCAAACGCTCTGTAAACACATTCCCATTCAACCACAATCGGAAAAGAGCTAAGGCTCGGCAGAGTAGGACTATTACCCGCGAGGGGTCCGAACACAGGTAAATCTGTGAGTCGCTCCTCGTTGCCCGACGCTCAAATCGAACCGAGCTTGATCGAGTTGGCTAGCAGTCTAAAAATCTGACCAGGGGTGTGATCCGCAGTGGTTGAGCGGAGAACATGCCGTCACTTTTTACCAGAAAAATTCTGAACCAACATGAATTTTATATGAAAAATATATGAACCAATCTGAATTTGCCCTGAACCTAGCTGTTTTTTACCGGAAACAACCTAAACTAACATGGTTTCCTATAAAACTAGCTGAAACATCATAAACCAATATGAATTTCCCATGAAACTAGCTTATACATCCTAAACCAACCTGAATTTCTTTACTAAACTAGCTTAAACGACCTGAAACAAGATAAATTTCCCATGAAGCTATCTACTTTTTTATCATAAAAAAGCCTGAACCCACATGAATTCCCTATGAAACTACCTAAACCAACCTGAATTTTTCATGAACATAACTGCCTTTTTACCTAGAACAACTGAACCAATATTAATTTCCTATGAAACTAGTTGAAACATCCTAAACCAATCTGAATTTTATCATTTTTTACAGGCGGAACATGTAACAACAGCTTTTCACGCGGTTCTCCAAGCAACAGTCCATTTATTGGAGGACAACGATCGCCGGCGATGCCACACACAGCAGAACGTGCAAAGAACCCGAACGTGCAAAGAACCCTCGTGCTAAAAGTTTCACCTTCTCACAACATTTTTTCCGGTGAATGAAAATGTGAAAAAACAGTACAAACTTACTTAAACTTTTCGCGCCTACATGAAATCGCAAATTTTAGACGCCTGCGAAATAGCAATAGCGAAAAAATAACAAATACTATTATAAATAGAATCGGAACAAAACTAAAACAAACGATCAAAGAGGACCACAGTGTGTGAACAAGTTGATGACAAATCATCCATGGCCTTTGCTCGTTCGGTGCACTCGTCGCTTGAGCTCGGCGTGTTCGGGGAGAGGATGGCGCACTGCGGGACATGTACAACAGCTTGGTCGCGTCCAAGGAGATCGTCAAGGTCCTCGCCAACATCTGGGGCCCCAGTGAGCTCCCCGTCGGCGGCGTTGCTCCTCGGCGCTGCGTGGCGAGCTCAACTGGCGCAGGCGCCTGTGGCGGCTCATCAAGGAGCGGGCGCCGCCGCGAGAGCCGAGCTGAAGAGGAGGGAGCTCACCGAGAGATGAGTGCGTGGAGGAGCGAGCAGAGGAGAAGGCGGCCGCCGCCGTGCATCGCAGAGCTTCGCCGGGTCTCTGTGATCGCGCGGCGGGCGGGCGAAGAAGGTGAGCGTGGCTTCAGGCGAGGCTGGCCGAGGCGGAGGCCTCGCTGCGGGCGGCGGAGAGGGAGGCCGAGCCCGTCTTCCCCACGGGCGCACCGGTCGTAGCACACGCAGGAGCATGAGCAGTGAAATGTGAGGGGAGGACGTCCGTCGCAAACCATCAGGACAGACATCCGTTCTCTAACATTCCTGTTTATGATAAAACTTAGCTCTCCCGTGTACCCCCCTCTCAAAGAGCTCTCCCAACCCTAGCTCGCCTTCCAACAGCGGCGGTGGCCTCCACCTGCCGGTCCCGCCGCCGCCGATGGGCTCCTTAGGTGTTCCCTTCGTCGGCACTGCCTCCATCAGGGTGGAGTGTGAGGCGGATCCCCATTCCTCCTCTTCCTCTTTCCTTCTTCTTTTCTACGTGGCGTCTCGCGGCCTAGCGGCATTAGACGGATCCTCCGTGTGTGTGCTATGGCAGTGCGTGGTGGCCCGATCCAGGGCGTCCTTGTGGTGGCGTGGCAAGGGTGGCGGTGCGACGCCCTTCTCGCACCGTTCGGGTGGCGACAGCGGCCGGATCTGGCTTATCGGTGTCCAGATCCAGCCAATGGGCGGCGCGTCGGGCCTCGATGCTAGTGGCGGTGCCTGGCTTCTTCCACGGCACGACTGCAGTGCTCACAACGCTTGTGGCTACGCTTCAGCGTTGATAACGCGGCTGTGCTTCAATGCTAGCTGCCGGTGCTAGCCTGCCCTGCCACAGCGGTTGTCGGCCTGTTTTGCACTGGCCCCCTTAGCGGGTCTCCTTCCTCAGCTCCGCTCCTCGAGTCATCATGTCGCGTCACGCGATCGCCGCTGGTTTCATGGTGGTTGCCATCCCGCTCGGCCTCCCCCCCCTCTGCTTCTTCGTGGAGAGCAGCAGCCGGGCCGTGTGCCCCCTCTCTTTCTCTCCCCTGTCGGCTCTCCTCTGGTCGGGGAGAGGTTTGGCGGTCCAGTTGGGAGTGCCTCTTCCCCTCGCCGTCGATGGAGAGGTGGCACCGGCCTGGCTCCCCCCTCGCCCCTCATTCTTCCTTGGGTGGCGCTGTTCTGTTCGACATCAGTTACTGGATCGGTTTGCGGGTTCGGGACCGAGGTCAGTGCCGGTGCTCGGTGGTGCCGTGGTGCCTTTGGTGCTTGGTGTGAGCGTCGTGGGGGCTTGGTGTGGCGGTTTGGTTGGTGGCTCATTGTCACCTGCGTACTTACTTTTTCCTTGAGTGGCCCCGGAAGGCACGCTAGGTGAAAACCCTGCACGATCGGGGTGGTGATAGCGACACCGTTTAAGTGCTACTCCCCTCGCTGAATGCATCGTCATGTGCATCCCCCTTCTAGCCGAAGCCTCAGGGTGCAAATTTGGCCCATGTGAACAGGCGATGGCGGTGTGCCCAATATTGTTCCCTTGTTGAAGGCATCGTTTTCGAGGCTTTGGCAGGCTTAACTCAGTGGAGGTGGTGTCTTGGGCGACATCTCTTGGTGGTTGCGGCTGCGTCTTCCCTTTGTTTGTCATGTGGAGCTGGCGCCCTTTGGTGGCTCGATGCAGTCACGCATCCTGGTTGTGAAGGTGGTCTTCTTCCGTGCATCCCGCCCGACGGTGGCAGTTCTCGTTGCGCAACCCGTGCAATGGTGGCGGGAGTCTTTGTTTCTTCATCTTGTTTGGCGGTGGTGGTGGCGGTCCTATCATGTTGGGTTGCCTGCTCTGTTGTTGAATTTTGCAACTATTTCGGGTCAGGTCGCCAGGCCGGCTAAGTCGGAGGCCGCCTTACCTCACCAGATCCCACGGCCGTGTCAAATGAGATGCCAATTGTGAACCAAATTGGCAACCTGAGCTCTATCGGTTTTTTTTTAGAATAATGTAAAATCCAGATGATTAGATAGTGTTACAAGTAGGGGTGGAAATGTGTTGAGCCCGAGTAAGCCAGCCTTTGGCTCGGCTCGTTTGTTACCGAGTTGAGCTCAAGCCAAGCTGAGTAAGGGGTCCGAGCTAGAAAGCAGGCTCGGCTCGACTCAGTAGTGGCTCGCGGAAAAACATTGGTCTTCCAACCTTATAAGCCATTAACCATTGCAAAATATTAGTTAGTATTGTACATATAAATATCAAAATGACTTGTGCATGCATATTTGGGTTTTGAGCTATTTTATGGACCCTTTTGGCAATATGATGTCATTTTCTAATGGTTAAGAAATGAAATAAATAGCATTAGCATGTGTAAACGGGTCAAAACGAGTCAAGCCTAGGCGAGCCAGCCTCTCCACGCTAATGGACATGAGCTGGAAATAAGGCTTGGCTCGTGCTCATTTACAAACAAGCCGAGCACGAGCCAAGCTTTTACCGAGCCGAGGCTGAGCAACTCAAACTAAAGTTCCAGCCCTACTTACAAGTTAGACCGAAGTGGCATGTATCCAATTAAACCTGAAAAGACTATCACAACATAATATCATATGTAGAACCATCACCCACTAGATTAATTGCTCTCGCCAGAATGAAACATTTGTAGCATGTGTTTCACAACGTTTGCCCTAGTGATATCATATTACGAATTTTATGAGTGATATCATATTACGAATTTTATGCAATGAATGGCATGTTTTTTCTTAGGCGAGCGCCAGGCGTCGGACGTCCGGCCGGGGCGCTTGCGCCAGACCAGCCACGGACATCCGATTGCCGGCACCGCGCCAATCCAACGCACGCCCCGCGCTCCCGCGTCCGTGCGTTGCCCAGCGACTAGTTATTAGCAGTCGGTTGATCGTTTTCCATTTAAACTTCTGATTTTTGTATAAAATTCAAACAGTGTTCAAAATGCATGGAATAAATTTCATAATTCTTCTAAAATCGAGAGCAACCCATTTTAAATACTTTTTAATTTTTTTTGATTTTTTTCACTTTTTTTGTTTTTTTTGATGTGAAACTATGAGAAGGCACTTATGAAAGTTACCCTATACTAGCAAAACTTGGTCGTGTGCTGATGAAACTTGACCGTGTACTGATGAAATATAATGAAACTTCGATGAAACTTCGATGTAACCTGATGAAACTTGGATGAAACCTGTTGAAACTTGAATTGACCTGATGAAACTTGAAGAAACTTGGATGAGACCTGTTGAAACTTGATCAAACTTGCATTAAACCTGATGAAACTTAACAGTTCGGCAAGTTTAACGAATATGAAATCCAAGTTTCAGTAGGCGAAACCCAAGTTTCAGTAGGTGAAACTCAAGTTTCACCAGATAAGTTTGAAGAGTTATATGGCAACATATATCTTGTTTTGTTCGAAAAAATACGAGGAACACGTTGGCGTAAACGGTTTGTGGATTGGAGCACCTAGTCAAAAAATATGGTCGCCAAAAGAAAAAAATGCCCATGGGCCCCACCCTGCATGCGCATAGTGCCCCTCCCCCCGCGTTACGCGCGCGCTGCGCGAGAGTCCGGAGGATCCGGACTCTCGGACTGTAGCGTTTCCCTTTTTCTTAACCAAAATAATTTAGAAATATCCCAAACCAGCTCCTCTACCTAGCTCTATTGGTTTACACGTTGGAATTGAAGTGATGAGTTGGAATTAAATGGCCCAACCCACCAACTTTCTAAAAAAGCAACCAACTCCTTCAGTTGGAGCCCGCTGCGATCCTGCCATCTCACGGCCCGCCAGCGATCTAGCTTCCTCGAGACCATCTGGTCTTGAACCCAACCTAGGTCCTGGCCCAACTCAGCCTAAAAGAGTAGCCTGGTGGGAGAGGGGTGTCTTCACCTTTTAAGTTGTGCTCCCCCATCACTAATAACCGATGTGGTACTAAGCCCAACAATCTCCCTTGTCACACACATCGGATCATCTGTCCTACACCGTGCGATCTTCTGAAGATGTTTCAGGTTACCGACCATGGCTCTGATACCACTTGTTAGGATTTACGCCGATGCAAGATCATGAACGACAGCAGGCGACACAATGTTTGGTAACACGGTTCGGCTTTCGTCTACCTCTGCGGGGCTCTAACTATAGCGATCCTCCCTAATCCATAATATCGTAGCACATCGGCTGATCAGGTCACGACCACATGCCGGCCGCTGACCTACTTTTGCGTATGCTACTATTATGAAGTCGCTGACTTGGTTACACCAGAGCTGCCTCCGTTTATATAGTGGAGGCTTGGCTAGAGTCCAACTCTAACTCTATACCAACCTTGTCTATTACAACACAGAGGACATATAACCTACTTGTATAGTATTTGAAAAAAAAACTAACACCTCCCAATTTTAGTTTTCTTTTTATTCTATTTCACCTGGCCATTCCTTTTTGACTTTGTAAATACAGGTAGACTTACACGACATACATATGTTGACCACTTTGCAACGCAGTAAAGAATTTAATGCGCGTAGTTTTATCAAACTCAATCAGTACAATTGTCTCAAAAGAGTAACTTAGAATAAAAAAATAGAAAAGCAAGATGATGAACTTGTTCAATTCAAATCATAGATCTCAACCTTTGATGACCTCAAACAAGTGATATAGTCCTTGATAGCATTTTTTATCACTCCAGGCGGTTCTTGTCAGATGACGGCACTGACAAAAAGGGCATAGATAAGTTTCCATGCTATTTTCATATATTACATAACAAGAAATTTCAGAGAAACCCCCCAGCAATAAACAGGAACAGGATTGGTCAAGCAAATGGGCATTGTAATGTGCATCCACCGGGAGAGGTTAGTCTAGTCACCTACAAATTATGCCCTAACCTTTTAAGCCAGCCAGTACCAAGTTATGGACAGAAGTGCTTGCAACTGAGGACTCAGGCCACAAGGTGTTCTTCGACAATTAACGTGAAATTATTACTGAGCAACAATTGCAGGAACTAAATACTCATCACTACCTGCTCAACAAAGAAAAAAGAAGTGAAAGTTCTAGATAAGTGATTAGAGGCTTTGATTTTTCTGATAGCTGTGTCTTCTCTCTTCTGCAGTCGGAAGGGGGAAACAGCTAGCTAGCTGCGTCAAGCAGTTATCCACAGCAGCAGCAGCCATTAGCACAGCGCAACCGCGCTATCTGAGGTCGCCTGCATCATCATGTACATTCCTGATTGATCAGTCAGTTCTTGCGTCGACGCCACCAGCTCTAACCGCTCCAGCAATGAAGTGAGAGCCTCACGCATCCATCCATACCGGCAAAGTTGATAGGCTTCAGAAGGGGAGACCTGTTCAGTGATCATCAACGGTGTAACAGTTGTCAGGTTGCTTTCTGTGTTTCTCAATTCTGAAATACAGAACTTGGCATTGGCATGGCATTGGTGAGGCTTCAATGGTGGACAGGGGCTCACCCATCGCCGGCCGTGGGTTGCCTGCTCCGGCCATGACTCGAGCTCCTCGGTGACGTTCATGGCGAATATGTAACCCTTGCATGCTCCCCTGGGGCTGGTGCTGCTCTGGCTGCTCTTGCTCTTGAACACCCAGTGTCCCAAGGAAGACCTCTGGTGCAGCAAATTTGTCAGTGAACAGGTGCATTCAGAGAAGCAGCTCATTCAAAACTGCAAGTGTCACATCTTGCCATTGCACTATAGAACAACTAACACAACACAACCAGTGTTCCAGCACTAGGAAGCAGGAGTACTACCAAGTAGCAAGTACTAACAACAGCATAATGATATAAATGCATCAACAACAGGGCTAATTAGACTGGTGTAGGAACTGCAGGGAAAGTAGGAAACACGCCACATGCATAGTGGTTGGGGTCATGTATGAATTATGCACCAAGATAAAAATATCAGCCTATTGACTCGGATCTGAAGAGCATTATTTCTGACAAGGAGATGGTCAACAAAGAATGGAAGGAGATGGGCAAATTAATAATGGTACATTTCATAAAAAGATCTTCCCAACTAGAAAATCACAATGATTCCAGAACATCGCCGCAATAAAACAGGGGCTAATGATATGTTCATCTCCAACTCATTGTGCTCTACAATATTCATTTGGTTGGTTAGTGAAGGTTAGTTTTGTCTCCATGTGTGGGTTGCAAACTACCAACCGATGCTACTATGCTATGCTACTATGCTAGAGAAGCTGCTGCTGTTATTACTGCCTACACAAATCGTCAGCTTTCCCTATCAGGCATTGTCACCATCAACCTATGGCGTTGTCCTTGGGGCTTTGTGCACCTTTCTGATTGTGATTGGAGATGTAAACCGCAACCTAATTTACCATTGTTGAGCTTTCACGTGACATCGCAATTAGACAATATCCTCCAAATTTGCGGCCCTTAATCACAGTAAAAAAATGCCAGACCGCAACAAAGTGACAAACAGACGATGCTGCGATTAGACATATCGCCACAGAAAGTTTTGTTTGTGCACTCACCACAACAGTGAAAAAAAAACCATAAATGCGTAGGTCATCATCGTTTCCTAGCACGCAAGAACTAAAATCTACCCGTAACAGCATTGGAGCCCAGGGGCTGAAGCTGCAGATGAGAGGGAATCGATCACCCAAAGAGAGCCATTGAGTAGAGGAATTTTGGTTTTACGTTGATGACGCCCTTGACGCCGGCCTCCTCCATGGCCTCGCGGGAGGCCGCCTCGTACACGTCCTCGTCGTCCTCCCACCCGCCCTTGAAAGAAGCAGCAATGTATTGATGCGTTCAGTTCAGTGCCACTCGAGGAGGAATCGAGTTCAGGTGAATTCTAGGTGGGAGGAGGGCCATGCTACCTTGGGGAAGACCATGTCGGCGCGGTTGGGCGTGGATATCATGAGCACCTCCACTCGCCCCGGGTCGCCGCCGCCGCCGAGGCTGCTGCACGGGTTGCCCTCCTCGTCTTTCTTCACCCGGTACGGCACGCACCTGCTCATCCATCATACACGCCACGGCATGGCAGCAATCCACAGATCGAAACGGATCATCAGCGACAAGAAAGAAACGGGTGCGGAGCATTGGCGACAAGGGGATGGGGAGCGAAAGGATTTTGGAGGCACGATCTGCTCAGCACGGACCCTGCGACCAGGCGGTACTCGCTGTCGTAGCGCTGCCTGAGGCGGCCCTTCCTGGCGAGCACCACGTCGTTCTCGTTCTCCGCCGGCGACGACATTGCCGGAGCGCTTCAGGAACGAGCCCGGAGCCCCGAAGTCGCGGCGCCAAAGGAAGGGAAGATGACAAGGAAGGAAAGCAAACAAAGCAGGGGATCACCTGCGCCTTGTATATAAATAGGAAGCGGCACAGGACATGGACGGAGGAGGAGGAGGAGGAGGAGGAGGAAAGTGCTGCCTCTGCCGTGCCCGTGAGGGTGGCGAGGCGATGACGCCACGGCCTTATCGCGACGGGAGGAGGGAGGAGAAGGGAAGGATGGGAGGGGCGAGAGAGAAACAGGGGGGCTATTGGTGTGCAGAGAGCGGATGAAGCTTCGCAACGTGTGCCTATAAATGGCGTGCGCGCTTCGTTTCCCGCCCGATTTATGGGCGACAGGAAGAGGTGAGTCTCGTCTCTGGCCCTGTGGCTTAGGAAATTTATCCCCATGCCACTCAACTTGCACGCCTAACTCTATACGCCATTACTTTCATCGACCTTCACCCGAATACCACCGGACGTGCGAATTGATTTTTCTATGCCATCTTGGCTTTTTTTCCATTTTAGCCCCTCTCCCTCTCTGGCCGCCTCCATCGCCGCCTACTCCGCCTCCGTAGCCGCCCGGCGCCCACTCTAGCCACGGCCTCCTCCCCAACCGCCGCGCCTACACCACCGCTGTCTCCCACCTCCGCCCTGCCCGTCCGTTCCGCTTTCTCATCCCATACCGCTAGTCTATTCTGCTCCAGCCCGAGGACGTCGACCGCCTGGACGCTGCTCCTGTTGGCCTTCCCATGCGAAGGTGGGAGACGGCGACGGTCAGGGAGGAGGTCGCGGCCGGAATGGGCGGCAACGAAGGCGGAGTAGGCGGCCAGGAGAGGGAGAGGGGCTAAAATGAAAAAAAAAATAGCAAGAGAGGGGCTAAAATGGAAAAGAAATAGTCAAAATGGCATAGAGGAAATTAATTCGCACGTCCGGTGGCATTCGGGTGAAGGTCGATGAAAATAATGGCATACAGAGACAGGCGTGCGAATTAAGTGGCGTGGGGGTAAATGTCCCCTGTGGCTTTGGTCACCCGCAGAGGGAAAAATTGGGTTAATAATATACATATAATTAAAATTTTGAAAAGTATGTCGCAGCTCTGGAAAATATAGGATGTGTACGTCCTTCTGCCATGGGAGATGGCTTCCGCCATGGAAGAAGGCGAAAGACGGTGGCTTCATCCGCCACATGGCACGGCGGAAGCAGTGTTGAGCCGCCACATGTCCAGACCACTCCTCCTAGTGTGCGGCCTCGCCGATCGTCTGGTACGGCCCTGAAAATGAGGTTAAACGCGCTAAAAACAAGATTAAACATTAAATCATTTTCCGCTCAATTAATTGCTTGGTCTCTGCTTTTAATTTGCACTCTAATTGTTTTAGACAATGTTGTAACATTTTATGTAAATCTTAATAAGAGGTACCCCAACCTGATTTTTAGGAGTATTATATTTATTTTAATCATTTACATGAAAATGTATTTATGGGATTGATAATTTTTTCTAAAATTAAACGTGATTGATAAAATTAAACATGATTGATAAAATTTTTCTAAATTTTGAACAAGTTGCGTCCCACTCTGTTGTTCAGTACGTGGTATTGTTTGATTAATTTGTTCACTCTATTGATTTAAGTAAGAAAAATAAAAACAAGTAAACAATCCTAAAATTAGAAACGGTGATTAGTTCGTTGTATCGGAGCAAGTAAACAGCCTATTGTTTTATAGAACCAAAAATTAAATAATAAAACATTATGATTACATGATACATGTAATGACACGCATGATGCATAAACAATTTACCATAGTAGTGCATCATAACTAAACCTACATGTCTTAAGAGATTTGAAAACATAGTAGTGTTACACGATAATCATGGGTGCGGCGGGGGTATTTCCCCTTCGCAAATGCGCTAGGTCCTGCTTCCCTGGCTCTAACAGCCCTCTCGCACTTTCTGGCATGGTCTGCCTCATGCTCATTGAATTGCCGCTGCCGGTTAGCCTCGCTTTGTGCCTGAAACTCTTCTCTCGCACACTTGTTTCTTTCTTCCTTGAGGGCGTCTTGCCACCGTCGCGCTGTGCCCTAGCCCTGCGCCCGCCGCCTCCCAGTGCATCTGCCACTCCTGTTCGGGAGTCTGCTCCACGTCCAAATATTACACAAGCTCGCATAATGAATGCTAATAAGATTGAGGTTAGCATTTGCATGTATATGTTCGTTAGGGAAGAAATAATTAAGAAGTGACTTACAGGGAACTTTGCCTTCCTTTTCATCTCGTCTGTTCGATCGTACATATAGTTTGCACATCCAATACCTTCTCCCGTAAGTGTAGGACATGTCTTGGACTTATAATGCAAAGACTTCTGCAAAGATATATGGGTGGCTAAACACCTTTTGGGACAGATTCGAAGAGAGACTTCTTTGTTGGTGATGGGAACTCCATGTCACTCCCTTGATGCTGAGAGGTTGTTTGTGAAGTGAAGTGATTAGAACGCTCTTGTTAGTTGTGTTGTTCGGAATTAGATTGGGTGGATTTAAATAGGTGAGATTGGCCAAGATGCTCGAATTGAATAAGACATACGCAAGGCACAGTTCGAGAAGATTTAATGTGTCATGGCAGACCTTTGCAGTGATAGGTCACTTAAACAGGAACCGCTGTACCACACAGCATGAACTGTTTTACAGGCAGGCTAGTCACATTCCATATAAATATGTCGTGCACAAACGAATTAATGGCCGACATGTGTTTTGCAGTGATGGATCATGTCAGTGGCCCCTAATCGAGTTATTATTGTTCAGAAATTAGCAATGGTAGGTGGCAAGTTAATAGTAAATGCATCCGTGTTACTGTAGACTAGTACATTTGTGACATATTATGTCGGATATATTTTACATGAGTTTAAGGCGTCTGGTTTAGATAATAACATATGCAAGGGCACCATCGAGTGTTACACGAATAATTTGGTTCGAAGTCAATATCGATGCAATTGTATTCCTACAATGTATCCTTCATCGGCGATGCATTTCAGCATTAGGCGTGTCGAGATAGTGGCAGCCACATAAGCATGTGAAGTTTGTACACGGGTGTTCAGTTCGTACTGTGGGTCGAGAACCAATTCTCTTCGCTGCGCCGCCATCTGTTGTGACCTCTGAACACTCGCTAGTCGATCCTTCAATTCGTGTATCCTCGTGTGTAGGTGCTCTATATGCGTTGAAGCAGCCATCGGGAATGGATCGTCCATCCATTTCGTGAAGTCGCAGTTCTGTACCTGCGAGGAATTGAATCGCACCACATTGGTGTTAAATATGTTAGGGCATGTTAAATAAATGCTATACGCACCTTAAACATGGCATATCGGTAAAACCTATAGGCTGTGAACCCATCTGCAACAAGGTCAAATGTCTACACAACGGTGTCTACATGGTGGTGACACTTAGGCCAGTCTCGATAGCACTCAGGATCGCGTGTCATGATAGGGTTTGTGTTATAGTGAGTCCTACGCACGAACGACAATTGAGAATAGGGTGCGTGTGCGATACCTCCCCTTTAAGAATGTACCGTCCGTGCAAAGCACTGGCCGGCAATGCCTAAATGCTTCTATGCATGGATCAAATGGCCTTCAGCATAGAATCCATCTGTCAGCTGTACGGGCCACTAGTCAATTCCCCATTCAGTGCCTGGGTTTGTCAATGCTATCTGCCGCAATAGACGGGGAGCCCAGTTATACGAGTCTTTGAATACGCTAAATATCATTGTTAGTGCCTTTTGTTTTGTTCGCCAAGCAAGGTGGTATGTGATTACCATCCATGTTCGGCTCTACATCTCCGCAATTATGGTGTTTGGTGCGAGTTTGATGTCTGACACGACTATGCTAATGAATGTCTGGATATGTACCTGACATCCATGACCTTGTTCATGTTTAGGACACCCTTCACGTTATAAGTGTGTGGTTCATACCATAAGATAATAAAGCATCGATCATGATTCGGTCTATTAGACCGTACACAGTACGAGCACTCCCATTCTTTTTTACACCCAACCACATAGACATCTGGCCCAGGCAGTAGCACTTTGTGCTCATGACGGGTGATGATGGCCGAAATTGAAAATGAAGTGTTGTGCCTCCTGCTTACTTTCGTAATTTTGTCCTACTTGTATATTGTTATGCTGATATCCCCAACTAGAAATCTGGGAGAAATCAGCCATAACGCAGCTCGCTGCTTGTACTTGGCGAAAGTACACGACCGCGGGCCCTAGATCATCCTCACCATCATTTGCACCTTCTCCCGTCATGTCGACCTCATCATCTTGCATGATCGCCACATCAATCTCCTCAGTTATGACAACCGTATTATGTGCTCCAACACGCTCCTCTAATTTCGTGGTTTGGCCTCACGATGAGCCCCCAATCTCTACCGTGTTACTAGGCACATATGTACCAGCCTTTACAACCATTGATGATATTTCGCTTGTGCCTCCCTCCTCTCGTAGTACTATTACAGCGTACACACCAATCTTGAATGCTTTCTCAACAGACTTTGCAACATACAAGTCCCAGGAACTTCGGTTCCGAAGCTCCCACAGGTTGCACACTACATGCGAAGTGTTCGAGACGTAACGGGGCCAAACCACCTGTAGGCGCACTTTGAAATTTCACCGATCTATACCAAGTGTTCTTGCTACCACCTCTATTAAGTCTTTAGATCCTATAGGAAGATTTATTGTGGCTTGTGTGTACATGCAATTGTGCATGTTAACAAAAGTACCCTACACTTCTGTTGTAGCATCTCCATAGAAAATATGTATCGTTGTACCTATAAAGATTTGTTCATGTCTCATTCAAAAAAATTGTCACTTATCTATATATGCATTCTCAATTATTGCGAAAGTATGTTACATTGTCACTCATCTATATATGCATTAAAAATATTATTTGCATTAAAATTGTCGAACGCTTCCGCCACACTCAATTATTTGCATTAAAATTAATTTAGTTAATAATGTAATATTTTACGTAAATTGTAAAAAGATACATGTGCTCATATATTTAAGAATATTATATTTATTTTAACCATTTAAGAAAAAAAAATTTTGGGACAAAATTAGTGAAACTAGATTAAACGTAAAAACGGGATTAAACGTGATATTTTTTTCTCGTGTAATGTTATTTATAAACTGACCTATGCAAACCTCAGCTAACGCCAATCGTATCGCACATGATTTTTCGGAGATTGTTTTCATAATTTTATTTCAATATAACATTTTTCTTTATTTTATTGCCTAAAAAATTCCTCTCTATAATAATGTGTATTCTTGTAAAATCTTCTAAAATACGAGTTAATATCACATGTGCAGATTTGTCCTTAATAGTTTCTTACCACTATTACAAATTATTGTTTAATTAGTTACTATTCTATGCAGATTTTACATGACTCGTCATGATGAGATTACCAATTTACTTACTTTTTACATCTCAATGATAAGCACTAACACAGCACACATATTTTTTTTGCTCATGTGCATTCCTGCAGTATAAAAAACTATTTACCTAACTGAATTTTGTTCTTGTGCATGCCTATGCAACAACAACCTACTTTTTTTTAATGAAATACTAAACACTCTCGGTGGACAACATTTTGGAAGTTTATTACTCTATGACTGACCTTTATTAATATAACAAATTAATTAATATCTATGATACTAGTTAATGAAACGTTTTCTCTCGCATTAATACACCGTATCTTCGTTTCAATTTTTTAATTGAACTTACTTTAAATATTACATTCACAATCTGCGTTAATATTTTCTTAGCACTGCTATAGAAATTAGTCAGTATTATAGTCATAACACGTACAACATAATGATACATTTTACTACTATATAAATCTACATTAATCTATATTTTATTCTATTGTATTATACAAGTCTACGGACGATAGTTTATTAAAATGCATACCTAGTGATAATATGTCGAATAAACAGTCTATGAAAATTTTAAAACTCAAATATCATCTAAATATTACATTACCTCCAGACTAGTTCAAAGCAAAAAAAAAACAGAGCACCTTGATGAAGACAGTAAGAAAACGCAAGCAACACAAGCGTAGCTGAGCACCAGGCAACAAAAATGCACAAGCGTAGCTGAGCACCGGGCAGCAGAAATGTTGTGCAGAGGACTCAGGACCACTCCTCGTTTTATAGCTGAACGTGTGTGCATTAAATTATCATAAGCATGCAAATTATTAGTCATTAATTACTTATTTAATAATTAAACGCAGGCTTAACACATCACTGGCAGACATGAAATGACAACCCACCAGCAAAGATTTCGTCTTTTCCCGCATGCAGCTACTCCACCATACATTCATTTAGGCACGCACTCCAACACATAGGAACGCACTCGAACGCAGAGGGGAATCCGATGCGCGGGCGCGGGCGTGCCAAGCCGAGGCATGCGTAGGGGCAGCCACATGGTGGCCTGAGGTGGCTTCCGCCACTGGGCATGGCTGAAGCGGCGTCTCCACCGCCTGGGGTGGCAAAATCCACCTAGGATGGCGGATGCCCCGTTTTCTCCGTGTCGCATGGTGGAGGCCCGTTTCCACCATATCGGTTGTCTAAATCATGCTCATATCCATAAAATGGGAAAGATGCCGCATACTTTTGCAATTCAAAATTACATGTATATTGTTTAATCAATTTTCCTCGCAGAGAGACGCTTATTTTTTTTGGGAGCTTTGCTATTTCACGGGCGTCTAAAAATGTACTCGGTTCTTTTTTGTTTGACGCTTTTGACTTTTGAACACACCTTTGAGTAGGGGTCTAGATTGTTATAACCAGTTACACGAGGGATCTCCCCTATTTATAGTGGAGGCCCGGATATGAGCAACTCTGACACGACCTGCCCCTGTCTATTACAACTTAGACTCCACGTAACCTAATATACACGTGTTCAACACAAACTCTAACAAATATTGATCTTACTTCCCTTTATGTTGGAGGAATGCTAAAAAATTTATCATCGTTCACGATGATTCCGATGGAGTAGTGCCTGCACCTTGTCTTCTCTGTACGTTGGTCGTGGGCCGCCACCTCCTTCCCCGGTGCACCGTGTTCTTCTTATTCCTCCACACTGACCTCCTCCTTCCTCCATACCGGCGAAGACAGGTGGATCGGCACTCAACAATGAAGTTAGGATGTGCAGGGCCGATGTAGCGGTTGGACGATGTGTTGTGGAGAGGCAAGGTGGTGGTGATTCCGCCAGCCACAGGTGGCGACTGTGGCGACGACGGCGGCGAAGGGGGAGCTATGCAAACGTGGATAAGAGGAGGCGGATAGTGACAAAGGAGGAGTGGGGGGCAATTAGGTTGCGGAGATGGATGGCATAAGGTGCTCTGCTTGGTCCTTAAAACAAACGAAGCGCCGGTAGCTCTCTTTATCTTGTGGGTTATGAGGTTGTTACTCTGATACAACTACAGAGATGATTTCAAGATCTAACCATCACACACTGATAATAGACTTTTGTACATATGGTTCGAACTTAGAACCGAGCCTGTGATAACGATTTTTACAGATTGGTTAAAAACCCGTTGGTAGTTTATTGAGAAGCATTTTAACCGCCTATGATGGTAGTTTGTGTAGTGGCGTGAAGTGAAGCTGCGTCGTTTAGGTGCCCTCACACATGGAGACTATTTTGATGGTACGTGGCATACCCCAAATAAAAGGAAACATAAAACCAGCCTACGTCAATATGTAGAGATGAATGATTAGTGTAAGACATATGAGTCCACGATATAGCCCTCAAACAACTATTTGATTGTCTCAATTGCATCACCTTGTTTCTAGCTTATTTTATTAGCTTTTCATATGAAATTTGGCAGTAGAATTGAAAACGATGCTATAGTTAATAAGAATGAGCACGGTGACCTATGCATTTGCACGGCTAAAACTGTCTCAATACTTTATTTTCACATCGACTCTTATTCCTAAAATTTTTAATTTAAAATTTATGCATTTTTTTCTCTAGTGGATAAGAACTCTTTCTATTTGATTGTCTCAATTGCATCACCTTGTTTCTAGCTTATTTATTAGCTTTTCATATGAAATTTGGCAGTAGAATTGAAAACGATGCTATAGTTAATAAGAATGAGCACGGTGACCCGTGCACGGCTAAAACTGTCTCAATACTTTATTTTCACATCAACTCTTATTCCTAAAATTTTTAATTTAAAATTTATGCATTTTTTCTCTAGCAGATAATAACTCTTTCTTTTAATTTAATATGAACTTTTATTTCTATTATTTTTATTTTCAATTTCTATGTTGTTTTGTTTTAGCTGATATAAATTATTTTTTAGTCTGGCATGGACTTTTATTTTTATCTCTTTAAATTCCAAATTTCATTATTTTGTTGTTCATATGAATTTTTAATTTTAATGTAATCTTTATTTTAATCTAATTAGTTATAATCCGGACCCACAACAAGATCTTTCTTTTTCTTTATCATTAATGTGGGAATTTTTAATATTTTAAGATAAATATGGTAGCTCTATTGGACCTATTTTAATTATATAACAAAGGTTTTATATTTTATTTTATCTGATATGGACTCTATATTCCATCTAACATAGACGCTTATTTTTGTTATTTTTAATTTTTAAATTCTAACATATTTTCGTTTAAGCTAAGTTATTTATTTTGAATTAATGTAATTTCTACTATTGTGCATGATTTGGATTTTTTATTTAAACGGACACGGGCTCTTATTTCTGACATGTTTTATTCTGAATTTACATAATTTTAACATTACATCTATCTGTCATGGACATTTCTTTTAATATGGAATGAACTCTTATTTCTATTTTTATATTTAAAATTTATTTTTTAAATAATATGTGATGTGGCCAAACATAGACTCTTATTTCTACTTTTATTATGAATTTATGTGATTTTATTTTAAATTTTATATGATATAGGCTTTTATGTTAATTTGACATGGACTCTTATTGTATTGTTTTTAATTTCAAATTTATAATATATCTCCTTTTTATCTAAACTTTTAGAAAAAAGTGCCAATTTGGTCCTTCAACTATGTCCGCTGGACCACTTTTTGGTCCCTAAATCTCAATATCGGACTTGTGAGGCCCCTCATGTAGTCAAACCGGATTTGACCGATCGTTTGACTGGTCAAAATAGCGGTATTAGGGTTTTCTTGCTTGTGTGGCAGCCATGTAAGTTTTTGCTAACTTGGCAATGACGTGTCAGTCCAGGTGTTCACCATGTGTGATGTGGCAATGATGTGGCAGTCCAGTTGTTCACCATGTGTGACGTGGCAATAACGTGGCAGTCCACGTTGGCAAAAAACCCTAAAACCGCTGTTTTGGCCAGTAAAAGGATCGATCAAGTCCGGTTTTGCAACTTGAGGGACCGCACAAGTCCGGTATTGAGATTTAGGGACCAAAGTGGTCCAGCGGGCATAGTTAAGGGACCAAATCAGTACATTTCCAAACTTTTATAACATGGCCCTCGTTTGATTTGCACTGCTATAATCTAGTCCCACTATAATCGATGGCATAGATATTTCTTTTTCTAAGAATTTTAGTAGTTTAGGATTAATGTGAGAATTTCTAGTATTTTAGGGTTTACTTGGTGGTTCCATTAGACCCTATCATTTTTATATATCTGATAAATATGGATTATTTTTACACATGTAATGCAATTTTACAACTTAATAATGACATAGATGCAATTAATCTTTTTTTATTGTACCTGGTTTGAATAATTTTTCAATCTCACATGGACTCCTTTTCTATTGATTTTTATTATGGATTTATAATAGCTATTCTTTTAAATAAACTGTTCTAATCTTTTTTCCTTTAATATAAAATTTTATTTTTGATTTAGGCCAAAATTTCTCCTATTAATATGGGTAATATATTGTTATATTTGTTATGAACTCTTTCCTTATCTATAGCTAATGATAGGCACACTTTATTGTTAGTTTTATTAGAAGTCTTGTATTTATATTTTTTATCAAATTGATATTAAATTTTTAATTTTTATTGTTAATGGAAAATCTTTTCTATTATTTCAAATTTAATTTTTATTATTTTCATGTTTTTCATGTAGTTTATATGGACAATTATTTTCAATCCAAACATGGACACCTATTTCAATGTATGTGGTATTTATTTTTATTGTATATAACATGAACATTTTATTTTAATTTGACATGGAATCTTATTTCTATTATGTATATTTTTTTGTATCTAACATGGAAGCTTTCTTTTAATCTCACATGAACTCTTATTTGTAATATTCTTATTCCTAATTTATGGAATTTTATTTAAAATTTTATCTGACAGAGACTCTTTTTTCAATTTGACATGAACTCATAATTTTATATTTTTAATTATAAATTTAGAAGATATTTTTTTTACTCTAGGTCATTATAATCCATCCCCACTATAATGGATGATGGAGATATTTTCTTTTTCTATGATTTATGTGGGGTTTTTCTGATAATAGATTCAATTTAAGCCTTTATAATCTGGTCCCACCATAATCGATGGTGGAGATATTTTCTTTTTATCTAATTTATATTGTAATCTACCCATTGATAGATTCGATCAAAGCGCCCATCGATATGGTGGAGTTGTTTTCTTTTTCTCTAATTTGCATGAGAATTTCTCTGATTAACATGGTAGCTCCATTATTCCAAATTTATGTACCCTACGATTGCAAGAGTTATTCCCAGCAATTCATCGACGAGCTTCTCCATTGTATCTGCAATGAGCTAGATGTATGCCAACTTAAGTCCCAATCCATATTTTAACAACTTAATGTTACTTCCAACTTTCACTAGCTTGTTTGGTTGGACTTTGGTGTAATGGAAGAAATAAAGGAGAAAGGACACAAAAGCGAGTTAGGGAGGAGCACGATATGCGTTGTCCGTGTGTTTGCCCACACTTATGGTGCCTGCCATGACAAGATACATAGTCATATGCTATATGGATGGAAAGATCTCGAAGTATATTTTCTAGCATTTCAAATCGTGCCTCATTTTGACTTCCAAGATAAAAGTTATGGTCGCTTTAGTGAAAATTGCAGTTGACACCTATACGAGAACAGAAGCAAAAATCTTTTAAATGCAAACCGGCATTTTGACTTCCAACATAAAATGCAGTTGACACCTATACTTAGTTATCCAAGAGAGCTCTTCACGAAGCTTGCTTTCACACCTAAACTAGGAATGGTTGTTCCTAGTATCCTATGTAGTCCAACTATTAGGATTTTGATCAATTCATTCAACTATACGCTAATGTAGCAAAATCACGAGATGTTCCTGTAACCTTTGTTCCTGTGGATTCTCTTGGATTCAAAAGAAGGTTCCCTTTAGGTTCTTCCAAATTTGTGCTCTAAGGTTCTAGCCGTTTTATGTGGATTAGTCTCAAATTGTGGTTATGCGATTGTTTGGACAGTGATTGGAGCTCTTGCAGCTTTAACCATCTTACCGAACGTACGATCTAGTCGCATCTAACCTTGACAAGTTAATGCTATTTGACTGCTCGCAGCTAGTTACCCTCAATCTATCCTTCGCTGTGAAGATTGGGCACCACATTTGGAAAATTGATATGTGTTGAAGAAGTGATTAGATCCTAGCACAAAATAGTGTGTGTGTGTCTATATCTACACACACAACATTTATTAGAAAAGCCTTTCATCGGTAAAGTCTGCTGGAGGAAGAACATTTATATAACTTTGTCATAGGCTCTTTAAAAATCTAGTTTCAAATCGACCGCATTAAGATTTTTTCTACGCATCTCATGCAAACATAAACAACAACCGCTCCTTGCATAATATTTCGTCCAGCCATAATACGTTACATAATTGTGAGTTCCTGCTCTCTTACATAATTAACCCAATTATTTGCCAACATATCATACACTTTCTAAAAAAAAGTTTCACATTTTTGTGAGCTAGCTGTGACGCTGAATTTTATTGCTAAGACGTCGTTACAGGCAAACTAGCTAGCCTCACAGTGTAACAAGAAATCCTACGTAAACACATCGACTCCTAGCTCTCTCGGAAAAATCCATGTTCTCCTCCTCCGCTAGGCAAGTAACAAGAAATGGTTTCAGCCCAGTACATGATCGATGAACTTCTCTGTAGTATAGTTTTCCCTAACAACTTTTACTACCTCCGGTCATAAAAATAAGTCGCCGTTAACTTTTGGACACGTTTTCAACCATTCGTCTTATTAAAAAAAATTCATATAAACATGCATAAATTTAAGCCATGGTTAAAATATCTTTAACGATAAAACAAATCACAACAAATATATGATAACTTACATATTTTTTAAATAAGACGAATGCTCAAAGTCGTGTCTAAAATTTAACGGCGACTTATTTTTATGGCCGGAGAGAGTAGTATTCAATAGGATGATTGTGAAACGGGAGCTAGAGAGCTACAGGCAGAAGTGATCAACACCACTAAATGATTAGTTAAAAAAAATCAAAAGGCCACGTACGTACGTAGTTGTAATATTTTTTGCCCTGATCACGTGGAGAGAACATCGTTCGCTCAGCTCTTGAGTCAATTTGGCCCGTGGGCTCCTCTCCGTCTCCTTAAGCATTGCCCAAATAGACCTTAAGTATTATTGTCGGTTGCGAAGATTTTGCCTAAACAGGATGTAATTAATTAAGTTTAGAGAAATTCTAGGGAACAGGATCCCGTTCGGGCAGGACCAAACCTCGTTGTCGCAGCCGTCGACTTCGCCATCACCGCTGACCGTTCAGGTTAGGGTTCGGGGTAGGGTTCGGCTTGAGATTTAAGCCGGGAAGGTGGCGGCACCGATGGGTAAAATTCGTCAGGGCGGCGACGGAGGCGGCTGTGGTGCCACCGGAGCCAGGGTAGTGGTGAAGGCGGTTGGCCGGCGTTGGAGGAAAGACCTCACCCCTCGGGTTAGGGTGGTGGTGGCAATGGAATGGGAGCGGCGGTGGCTAGGGGAGCCGGCCGGGCGGAGAAAGGAGGCGGTGGGGGCGGCGGAGGGGCGGAGAAAGGAGGCGACTATTGCGCGAGAGGAGGGAAGGGATCCCGTCGGGGTCCCTTGGGACGGGATTCTGTTGGGTAGTCCCTCCCTTAAGTTTAATAACAATCAACCGAGTTAGCTAGTAGGGCATGTGATGTAATCTATGAAATTCATTTAAAATAATAGCATTAAGACCAAATGATTGGAGCCGAGCGTACGTACAAGAAATCTGACAAGCATTGCTCCCTATTGCCGTTGATGCATGAGGGCATATACATCTTAGCTATCTATAAACTAACTATTAAAAGTGCCACATCATATTTTTTGAGCCATTGCTTCAGCTAGCGACGTCGCTATGCACAAAAGCAGTACAGCATGCAGCACAGCCAATACAGCATGGGTACTGGGTAGTACTGCATGCAGCCAATACAGCATACGCAGCATGCCCATTTTATATTTTAGTTTTTGCTATATCTTTTGATTAGTATTTCTGATTAACGAACCGATTTCAAAAATGAGTTCTTTGTATTTTTCAAACAAAATTAGACCACACTTGCCAATGAATTTTAAAAAATTTAATATTTTTATTTTTAATTTTTTGATAATCTATTGTTTGTTTTAAATTTTTTAAAATTTTCGTTTTAAAGTTATAGCCACTCGATCACCACAGTTTGTACACTCCATGCAACTATTTTGAATGACCATAGACAGTTAGAGGACGATAGAGACAGCCCATTCTATACACTATTTATAGAGTTGTCTATGGGTGACATGAGAATGTTTTAGAGACAACAGTTGTCTCTAACACTGTACATGCTCTGAATGAAATGCAGTATGAAATCCATGTTGACACGGCATTAACTTGACGTCAGGAACTAACCTTCTACTGTCTTTACCTCACATTACATGTACGCGCGTATAGAATATGCTTAATTATTCCATGTCGACACGGCATTATCCTGAGATGAATTAACTAATCTTCAACTGTCAGTACGTAGTAGTACGTAGGAGATGCGTAATTATTCGAAAAAATATTTGGTGTAAAAGATTTTCCAGCGCACATGTAACACCCCAATTTGGGGATATTTTTTTTTAAATTTGCGCCAATTCAAATTTTGCTTAAGATTTAGGATTCCCTGACGTGTGGGTCCCACTGTCAGCCACTGTGGCATCTCTCTCTCTCTCTCTCTCTCTCTCTCTCTCTCTCTCTCTCCCCCTCTCACTCCCTCTCACTGCCCGCGTCTGCTGTCGCCGTCTTTGGGTGCACGCCGCCGTCCGTCATGGTCGAGCTCGCCTCCCTGGCGTGTTTCGCCGTGTCGACCCGGTTGGCGGCCTCGGACTTCGCCGCCCGCGCTCGCCGGAAGACCGGTCCGCCGCCGGACCGCCGGATAAACGACGGAGCTCGTCGGTCCGTCAAAGAAGGATCCCGTGTGATCTCCCCGCCCGCCGCCGTCACTCGGCTCGAATTGTCAAAAGGCTATGCCTCTCCTAGCCCAAGGCGTCGTGCCTCGCCCGCGCGCGTCGTCAGACTGCAAGCTCGCAGCGTGGCCAGCCCGTCGCACACACAAGACTGCTCATGGCGCTGTGGCGAGCTCGTGGGCCCCACCGGTTGCTCAGCCCCGCCCTAAAGCCGAGCCGAGACCCTCCTGGCCCCGTCTTCCACCATTTTCCCCAATTCCTCCCGCACTGCCGCCGCGAGCTATCCCGCCCCCTCTGGTGAGCCCCGGACCAATTCCTCCTGCCCGAAGCTTCCTACGTGCGTCCCTAACGTTTCCCCTCACCCAATTTCAGTGGAGCCGCCCGGTGGAGCCGTGCCGCGACGCCTGTTTTGCCGCCGTCGGGCTACTCATTCGCCGGCCGTCTCGAGCCCGTTCGTCCTCGACGAAGCCCGTGGTGAGCACCCCCTGGACCCCCTCTAGCCTCCCGTCCGTGCCCGTAGCTTGTAGATCGGTGTTGCGGCTCTGCTTTTTCCGGCGAACCTTCGGTTCGCCGCCGCCGCCAACGCCGCCAAGCGTCCGCCACCTCCGGCCTCGACGCAGCGCCATAGGAACCTTAGGGAGTGTGGATGCCAATGCGCTTAACGCACTTGGCCGGAGTAGGCAGAAGCGCCGCCGCGTCGTTCCCGCCGCCGTTCGCCACGTCGCCGCCCGAGAAGAAGACGACGAGCACCGTCCGATCACGCGGCGAGATTCGTAATCGATAGGGTCAGAGCCACCGATCGGGCGGGTCCCGCTGTCGGATCACCTCGCACGCTGCCGAGATCGAGCGCCTCCGGTCACCGACGAGTGGGTCTCGCCCCACTGGCGGGTTAAGTGGATGCGTTTTCGGTGGCGCGAGCTGCTGCCGATCGCTTATTTAAAATACGCCTTGGCGTGGCGCATATAGGCTGCTTGTTGGCGCTTGTATAAATGGGCCGTGGGCGAATCGCCTGCTATTGGGCCGTCTGACGGTTGGCTCGGCCCGACCCGCTTTTAAAGGATTTTCCAGCAATTTGCCAATTAGCTAAATACGAATATAGTTTCGAATTTCTAAAATAGCTAACCACTACCAAAAATTCTAGAAAAATGTATATAAATACTAGAGATGATATTTGATTTTATAAAAATATGAAAAAGCCTTCATCAGTATAGGAAAATTAAGACCGTACATTGAAAACTAGATGTTGCTTAAATAGAAATTATTAAGTGAATTTAGGGTAATTCTTTGTTTATTAATTAATGGCTCGGATCCCAAATAATTATTAGAAAATATGTTATTAGAGAGTGTCCGCATAAATCTGAGAATATTCAGAATTAGCATTTAAATACGTATGTGTAAGCTGTACTTATGCTCATAGGGATATTTTATTTTAGACACCAACAAGTCAATTGCATTTTCCTTAAAATAAGTCATTATGATCTTGAACAAGAAATATATTTAAATAATGTTCAAGAAAACCTAGAATCAACTCTTTATCTAGAAACTTTACTACCGGTTAACCTTGTTGAACTTTAAACCTAGCGTAGTTGAAATTTCCAACGATCTAGAAACATACGCACATCATTTTGCGTTGACGAGAAACCCTAATCACCCTCTTGCAACTTACCGTACCAAATCGTATTTTGGGTTTAGAGACTATTATATATATTACCAATACTATTTATTAATGCACAATAGCATGCATAACATATCATACGCAAGATAGGTTCGCGAATTGATCTTAGGCTTAATGACGAAGCTAGGACCTATATCGAGCATGCATCATGAGTTTCATTGCATTATTAGTAGTAATTGTGGTTTGTTGGTATGATTAGACGTAGGCGACCCTGAGGGAAGGTTTGGAGACGCTGAAGAGGACCACCTCCCGGAACAAGGCGAGTTAACACTTACTCTTTAGATGTGATCCATATTAGGGAGAGACAGCGACTTTCCCTAGTGCGGATTAACATCGCTAATACCATGCTCATTACCCAGTTTTTCTAAACTATATTGTTTAAATATTAAAAATGCATGCTTATTAGAATGCCTAATTGTTAATCATGTCATACTTATACATGCCTGCCTTGAAATGTTTTGCCTTAATGACTGCCTTGATTGTCATTGCTCTTGTTAGCCTAAGATTAGTCTGGTAACCACTTTAACCCTACCTAATGGGTAAAACTGGCTTAGACCGGCTTAGGCTTAACAAATTTTCTGGCTAATCGCCACGGAATGGTGAACCGATATTCACCGGACATTCATTAGTCTCATTTAATATGATATGACATATGATGATTAAATTTGGTAGATGCATGTTAATGATTGTGTTTGTGGGTATGAATACGGGATACTTGGTCGGTTGGGTTGGTCGGTTGGGAAAGTCCAAGTGTGTGATATGGTGTGGTCGATGACCGTGGAAGTAGAGAAAGAATGGTGGGTTGCCCTAGTTGGATTTAGACATCCCGATGGATGATTTAGGCACGAGATGCCTAGTCTTGGGTTTAGCCGTGGCTTACCCAGAGGAGAGCGGATAAACACGCGAAGCGGAAGATCGCCGCCTGTGTTGGTTCCAACACAACGCGTGGCCATCGCGGAGCACCGACGTGGATCGCCAGGAGTGAAGCGCTCGGAGGCCCTCGGGACCGGTCTCGATAGGGGCGGAATGGGCCATCACCGAGGGTGATAATGGCCACACATCCCTGGGGTGACGGTCGGCTAGTGAGGGCCGCAACCCTACTAGGTCGGGTGATCATGCCATGGCATGTGTGGTCCATGAACGGATTTCGCCAAATCTAGAATGATGGTAGAACTAGGATTGGTTGGGGCAACAGGAGAAAGTCCGGTTGGGAGCAACCGGGAGGAAAGTTCATGAGGAACAAATAAGTCGGTATGGTGATTGTGTAAGTGGTTGGGTTATGATCGAGGATTAGTCAATTTGTGTGTTAATTGAGTATAAGCTGGTATGGATTGAGGTGATTGTGTAAGTCGGGTCGTGTTTTGGTGAGAGTTGATCTATTATGGGTGGTTGGTGTGTTTGGTTGGCCATTTGGGTTGAATGCATGATTATGATGGAAAACTCGATTTATTCATAACAATACAAGTGATAGTTAATTGCTAGTTAGGTGGTTTTCAAAAGTCTTATAAAATTGGCTTTAGGCAAATAAAATAACCCTTTCCTCCAAATAAAGCCTTCGCACTAAATGCATTAAGGAAGTGTTAACTAGCCAAGCGTTTGGATGACGCCGACCTCGCCTACTTACATTCTTTAGATGATGGTGTCGAAGATGACCCTTACGCATGTCTCAAGACGACGGACATGACCATGGTGGACCCGATGAGTCTTAGGGGCCGCTCCAATCATTATTGGACCTTAGTCGATAGGGAATCTTTTGAGTAGATATTTTGGTGTCATTGCACTCGAACTATCCTTTTGTAATTAAGGCTTGTATGGGCCGCTTCACTAAAGTCGCCTAAGAGCGCGACTCGTGATGTAATATTCGGAATTTATTTTATCGATGTACGCCAGACGGCTTATTTGGTCTTGTATTTAGCATCTTGATCAGAAGGGCTAGTGTATGGGATCGTCGACCCTCAAGGTAAGTTAAAATCGAGGGGTGACAGCACAAGCGCTAATTATTCTGTGTCGACGCGCGGCAACGCACGGAGATGATCGATCGACGCTTTAATTCGCGACAGTATATGAATATGAGTGCCATCTGCAGTCGCGTGGTCCGTGTCAACGCATGTCATGCGTCTACCTGGCACTTTGTTGTAGTCCAACATTTCGATATCTTCTAGTCGTTGTAGGCCGACATGCCGCAATCAATCAACGAGTCGCCGTAGCTAGCATGCATCCCAACAGCCACCGTATACCTGCAGAAAATACCTTGAATGTCATCTTGAATGTCATTGGTTTTGAATTGCAGTATCACTTGTGCCATCGTAAAATTAATCATCGTAACCTTGTATGCCATTGTAATTAGTTCTATTATTAGTTAACTACGTTAGAAGCTAACATAAGGTCCATATTACCCGTCGTTTAATGTGTCTATGACAATCGGATCCACCTCTCAGCCTCTTCGCTTCTTTTTTTCGTACTTCCATTTTCTTTTCCTCACGAGTCAATCAAATTTTGGTGAAAAAATAAAGGATTAGAACTTATAAGTTTGGCTGAAGTCCAAAAATTTGAAAATTGGCCGGAATTTAAAATTTCTAGAATATCATAAAACTTCATATTTTCAAATTCAATAAAGTTTGCAAAAATTTTAGGTTTGGTTAGTTTCAAAGTTTAAATGCGGTTTGGTTAATTTTTTTGTAAATTTTGTTTTATTTCAAATTAATTTTTTTGTCTAGGTTTAAATTTTTTCAAATCCGGTCTGATTTCCAAATTTCAAAACTTGGCTAGATTTCTTTTTTATATTCGGTCTCATTTCATATTTTTTTCAAAATTCATTTTTAAATTTGTCAAGGTTTTAGATTTTCAATTTGTCTAGAATTCATATTTTTTAATTAGACCATATTTGAAAAAATCCAATTTGGCATATTTCAAAATTTTGGAATTTGGTCATATAATAAATTTTCAAATTGAACAGGATTTTGAACTTCTAATTTTTTTTGAATTTTGTTTCTTTAGGGGATTAGGAAACATTTGCAAAAAGGTCAATTTGTAGGCCACAAATGGTTTGGCCCATAGAATTTGGTCAACGATGGCATAAAGGACAAAAAAGTGATTGAAATGGCATATAAGGGGCATATGATTTTACAATGACACATAAAGGTCTTGGAGCTAGGATTCTCACATTCACTCGATGCTTGTGGTGGTTGCAGCCTGGCCTGCCCTCTTCCTCTTCGTACCTGGGTGGGTCGTGGAATCGAGAGACGGGAGAAAATTAAAGAGACTGAGAGACTCATGACTCGTTCACTTGTGATTAGTATCTCGTCGAGGCCTCCACTTGTGATTCTTCCAAACATCCAGAGACAGGACGACGCCGGCAACTACCAAAGAGGCCCGATGGTCATTGGTGGAAGGGGAATGGGCCTAAGGGGTATCTGAATTTTTCTTGTTAAAAGGTTTTGGGTGCACATCTATACACCGTTGAACCTACGTGGACCAACCCATGGACTATAGGCGATAGTGCTAGCAGGTGTGGTCCAATGTCGAGACTTTGAACCTGTGACGGCCGTGGTGAAACAGGTGTAAGATAAGAGCAACTTCATCGGCCAACGATGAACCATGATATTTGCTATTTTTTTGACTTATCAGATTTGCCAATTTATTGATTTGCGATAAGGTAAACTTTAGGACCTTCCCAAAGTAGCTTAGAAAGTACGAAACATTTCATTCTACGTTTTTTTTTTTAGAGCTATATGATACATCTTCAAGGGAAATAATAATGAACTAGAAATATGAAATCATTTGCGTTTTTTGAGCAAATAAGTGGATGAGCATATGCAAATAAGTTGAAAAAGACAACTGTATTAATGGTTTGTAAGTAGCATATATATATGCCGATGTCAATCTCGTTTTCTAATTAACCGGGAGGATCGAACCATGCGGGCATTATATATGGCATAAGTCCTAAAGTTCGTAGATTATGGGACAGTGGGTTTTTGTTCACATCGCATCTATGGTAATGATAACCTTCTCTCCCACTTATACAGAAACAAACTAACGATTGTTGGTTGCTGAGATCTCCGCTGAGATGGAATGGAACTAAGAAATACTCCCTCCGGTCACAAAAAGAAGTCTCCGTTGTAGATATCTTTTTGCACACAACTTTGACTAATTTTTTTATAAAAATATAAAAATATAAGTAATACTTAAAATATATTTAATAATAAACTAAATCACAACAAATAAATGATATTTACATAAGGGCAGCATATCAGGTGTAAATGGGGCAACCGGTGCTAACATGCTAAAATGTTATCTGGGTCGTCCAGTGCCTCGTTTACGTCCCAGATCTTGTCACTTGATAACCCGCAGCCCCACTTGATCCATTTTGCAGCTAGCCCCTTCTATGCTTCTCCCGTCTTCAATCGCTGCTCTCGCATCGCCCGTCGTCTCGTCTCCCCCGGCGATGGCCTCGGCGATGGCGGCGAGCACCACCGTGGCCACGGGACGGTGCCAGCACCACCGCGTCGACGGCGACGACAAACACCACCGCGTCGATGGCGGCGGCGGCGAACATCACCGCAGCAGCGGCGGCCTGCCCTACCATGGCCATGCATGGCGACGGCTGCCAGCACCACCGCGTCGACAGCGACGACAAACACCACTGCAGCGGCGGCGGCGGCGAACATCAAATAGCATAATTCTGAAATCTGAACACACAATACATTGGAATTCATATACACTACTGATCTCTGCATAATTCTGAACACACCATATACATACATCTGAATTTTGAACACACCATACACCTGCACTTCTCAATTCTGAATTTCTAAACCCAAAACTGAGATGTTGCTCACTGTGGAGGAGGGGGACGCCGCATTGGCCATGGAGTGGGCCGCCGTTGTGCCAATAGGGGAGGAGGGAGTCGCCGCGCCGTCATGGAGGAGGAGGGGGTCGTGGCCGCCATGGAAGGAGGGAAGCCCCCGCACAGGAAGGAGCCGAGGATTCCACAGTGCCGCCTTGGTGGGGATGTCACCCCGCCACCTTGGAGAAGGGGGCACCCGCCAAGTCGTCGACGGGGTTGGGTCGCCGCCACGCCAGCCGGGAGGTGTGGACGCCGCCGCGCCTAGCCGTGAGGACGCCGCCGTCCCCGCGCCGTCGCCGAGGCCCGCCGCTGTCGTCGTCGCCCTACCGATGAGGATGCCGCCGTACCCAACGTCGTCGTCGCCCAGTGAGGACGCCGCCGCCGCACGGTCGTCGTCGCCCTAGCCTAGGGATGGAACGGGGAGAGAAACGGGAGTGGATTGAAGACGGGAGAGGCATAGAAGGGGCTAGCTGCAAAATGGATCAAGTGGGGCTGCGGGTTTTCAAGTGACAAGATCTGGGACGTAAACGAGGCACTGGACGGCTCAGATAACATTTTAGCATGTTAGCACCGGTTGCCCCATTTACACCTGATATGCTGCCTTACATAAGTTTTTTGAATAAGACGAATGAATGAAAGATATGGAAACGCAAAACTGGCTTGAACTTGAAGATTATCCTTGTTATTATCCCAAAAAAAGCATGGTAATTTTGTTTTATATGTAACCGCCAAAAAGATATCAGTGCTTAATCATATGAATTTGAATGTTGTATTTTATTAAAATATAAAACACGATGTTGAGAGTGGGATTTGAACCCACGCCCCTTCGGACCAGAACCTTAATCTGGCGCCTTAGACCAACTCGGCCATCTCAACAGAACAATCATCTTTATCAAAGAATAGTTCTCAAACCATTCGCTAATCTCAAATCATCCGTCTTCCTCATACGTCTCTCATGCGTTAATCCCATCCGTTTCGTGTGCGTGCGTGGCGGTGGCGGAAAAGCAAGAGCAGCACACACCAAAAGCGCAGGTCGAGCAAAATACGCCATGCCCTGCACCATGCTGCCTCTAATCCCCTATTTAAACCCTCTTAACACCACCTAAATCAAACAGCAGCTCATGCACATAATCAGATCAGTGCTAGCTACTGCTATACACTCGCCAATCTCGAGCCGGAGAGGCGATATGGCGAGCGTTACTAGCGCCTGCGCCGCCACGAGGTCGGTCCTCCTCCTCGCCCTCCTCGCCGTGGCCGGCCTCGCCGACCTCGCCGCTGCCTCCAGGCCCGCCGACGAGGCGGCGCTGCCGGCGGCGAGGGAAGCGGTGTACCCCGCGACGTCCGCCGCCGAGCTGGAAGGCGTCGCCGCCATGCAGTGCATGATCGGGTGCTTCACGCAGTTGTTCGTCTCCGCCTTCGGGTGCATAAGCAAGGGCCCCAACATGCCGATCTGCATCATGAGCTGCAACCAGAAGGCCATCGTCTGCATGGTACGCTGCATTCTCCCGCCGTCGCCGTCGCCGTCGCCGCCGCCGTATCCTCCGTCGCCGCCGCCCGCGCCGACGCCCACCCCGCCGTCGCCCAAGCCGCCGCGCCCGCACCCCAGGCCGCCGGGCCCGTATCCGCCCACTCCATCGCCACCGCCCGGCCCGCCGTACGCCGCCGACGACACCGAGACCTCGGCCTAGACGTCGACGACGAGCCTTCAACTACGTCCCGCCCATGCAAGTGTTGATGATGAGTCATGGCATGCATGAGCGATACTACAAGAATATCGACAAAAAATATTTCTCATTGTGTCCGGAACTCCGGATATATTTATATCCAGCCTATGTAACACTATTCCACACATATACACCATCCACACATATACTCCATCGTTTAAACAGCTATCTGTTATTACGAAAGAAAATGGTCATATATCTCATGCTAGTATACAATTAATCTTACCAATTAATGTACTTTGGTCTAAACTTCAAGAGTGAAGACTCAAAATGGAATGCTCCATCTGTCTGTTATTACAAAAGAAAAGTAATCATAGCTGGTGTCTATACAATTAGTTGAGGTTTAACCAATTTTAGACCAAGATGGCAACAAGTTTGGGATGCAATCAGGGCAATGCTCCATATACGTCATATATAACCTAGCTAAAGTTTGTAAACAAAATTATGGATTTGCATGTTAAAGATACAAAACTGTTTCAAAGTTTCTAATGCACTTGGATTTCCAAGTTAAAATCATATAGAAGTTTCAATTCTTAAATATACACGCATTTGCAAGTCCAAATAGTTATATCTATCTCCCTCAATGTAATTTTCAATACTACGCAAATGGCCTTTAGTCTCGGTTGGAAAGGCTTTAGTCCCGGTTTCTCCAACTCTTTAGTCCTTGTTCCCCCAACCAGGACTATAGTCACCGAAATATCTAAAATATATGGCGAACCCAAGACTCGTACCTGGGACCTCCTACTACCAACCGGTAAAAGGTATCTTTACTGTTGCCTCCAACCGGTACTGAAAGTCTAGAAATTGCTACTATTGCTACGAACCGGTACTGGTGCACTATCAGCACCGGTTTCAATCCAACCGGTACTGATGTGCTGGTAAATTAGGCCATTTCTTTAGTAGTGTTTCTAGCTTGAAGGATCGAGATGTAGCCTAGAGGGGGGGTGAATAGGCTTTCAAAAATTACAGCTTAAAAGCAATGCAGCGGATCAAACAATATCGGATGTTCCGATGTCAGGATCGGATAGTCCGATATGAATCAGACTATCTGATCTAGAATCTGAACGTCCGATCTTGCTGTAAGGAGAATGAAGACACTAAAGTGAATAAACAGCAGATCCTGCACCAAATACGGTTAGAGAGCAAGCTAATAGATAATGAATAAAAGGAAATCCACAAATACAAGAAGACTCGAAGTAGTTGTTCCCGAAGTTCGGATCCTTGAGGGGATCCTACGTCTCCGTTGAGGCGGCTCGGTCACACTTGAACCGGGGTCCCTCTCGACCCTTAACCTCCCGGGTTGCACCAAGCACTCCCGGTTTCACTCAATGGATTCTTTCCTTTCGGAGGCGAAGTCGGCCTTCACAAACTCTCCCCGGCCACCACACAAAGCACCGATGGCTCTAGGGTGACTCCTAGCCGTCTAGGAGCCCTCAAACTCCAAGAGTAACAAATCCAATGAAAAACCCAACTTGGAGAAAGAATCAAGTGCTCAAAATCGAAGTTCGATCAACACAAAGACTTTTAGATCTAGCTTCTTCACCCACTCAAAGATGCAATCAATGGAATTTATGGTGGAGTGAAGTTGGAGGGTGGAGAGCTAGGGTTGCAATAAGTGTTCAGCTGAGAGTATGTGTGAGAGGCAACCCTGGCCGGTGGGTGGAGGAGGGGAATAAATACCCATGCAGTCAAAACTAGCCGTTACTGTAGACAGACATCGGATGTTCCGATATAAATATCGAAATGTCCGATATTTTCTGCAGCGAGGCAGAGAGGGGTCAATCGGAACAAGCAACGGAAAGTTCCGGTCTACATCGGAATATTCCGGACCAACATTGGAATATCCGATATTTTTTGAAATTGGAGACAGAGAGGGGTCAATCGGAACAAGGATTGGATTAATCCGGTAGGTATCGGAATGTTCCGGACTGACATCGGATAGTCCGATGTTTTTGTGACTGGAGACAGAAAGGGGTCAACCGGAATGTTCTGGACTATATCGGATAGTCCGATATTTTTGTGACTTGCGACAGAGAGGGGTTAATCGGAATGTTCCGGACTGACATCGGATGTCCGATATGATTTCAAAGCGAATATCCTCAAAAATTATTTGGTGGAAAGAGTGTGTCAAGAAACTTCGACCAAGAGCACTTGGAACTTCTAAAAGTGATTTTTCCATCGCATCCCTCTTAATAGTACGGCGTGCCCTAAACTCAATTCAAAAGAAAAGATTTACACTTTTTAAATAATACGCCGTCTTCTCCTTTGATTCTTATGATCTCCATGAGTCCTCCACAACCCTTTTCTAATTTTAAAACTGTCCAACACTAAACAAGCTTGATTAGATTTTTAATATGCTTGTCGTCTATCACCAAAACTTACAACGGGGCCTAGATGCACTTTCATAGCTCCGTCTTAGTTAGAGCACCTTGTTTGTTAATGTCTGACCATGTATACACTATAGGAAATGACTGGAATTGACAGCTAAAACCGTTGACAAAGATTAGAAAAATCATCGAAACTATCTATTCTCGATGGCCTGCCGTCAACATTATGTCATCAAGTCAGCTGTGTCGAGAGAGGTATCTATTATCAATGATGAGTGGTGGTGGTGGAGTGGGAGACTCCTTATCGACGATGGCTTAATGTCGCACACTCTCTCGACGGTTTAGAATAAACCATTGAGAGAGAGTGGCTAACGTCTCTCAAAGCCACACATGACCAGCGTGTCTTCCTCGATGGTTTACTCTGAAACCGTCGAAAGATTGTGTTTTTCAAGGGCACTTACCTTAATGGCTGGCCAAAAGTCAATATTATTTTTTACATTTTATAAAATTGTTAAATGATGATATTAGCTTGCGCAAAAAAGCAAAGTTGCTCTAAATATGAAGTAGGAGGCTCGTAAAATTCGGCAAAAAATGTTTGAATTTTGGAGTTGTCGTGTCCCCTATAAATGGCCGCAGTATCTCTCCTAAAAGTGTACCTGATGTTTCAGGTTAGATGAAATGTCACGATGAGCATTGCATATACTAGTTCAACCTTAATACCTTTATAAATGTGTTTTAATCACATGAAATCGTCCTTCCACGCTTGACTTGACATAGCACAATATTTCTTTTTAATAATTTTTTAAAATCATTTTCATATATTTCAAATTTCGAACACACACTTCAACGTACGTGTCAATTAGATATTTTTTAAGTACGGTGACATCAATTAATGGTTCACACCATTACACACGTTCAACGATATTTTTGAGATGTCATTCCACATTTTATAAATGCATTAATAATTTATTACCATACAATAAGCTATTATATGCTACTAAAAATAAATTCAAATGTACATTGAACATATATATTCTTTAATAAGCTAAACTTTTACAATACTGCAGATATTATATTCGATGATGTATGTTTGTATTATTTTGTAATTAAAATATATTATTTGGTAAAAATTTTAATGTGTAAAAATAGATAAAACAGAACTAAAACTGAAGCTCTCTTGACGGTGATCATATGCAAGTTTTAGCCTTTTAAGTTCAGGTTTAGATTTTTTTATCAAAATAGTGGCCTAATTAACTAAGAAAAACTATTGTAAGTAATAAAATTAAGTAACTTAATGCGAAAAGTAAATTTGGTAAAAGTAAATTGCACAAGTAAAAAAATAAGACAAGAAGGAATCCCCCAATTCCCGAGGTTTCGAGCCTCCTCGTACTCCTCGTTGAGATAAGTCCTTACTCCTCACAAGAACAAGCTCTCACTCGAGCCTAGCACCTCCATCCACTATTAGACAGTTCATCACTCTGGCAAAGCGAACTCTAAGCTTTTTACATCATCTTAAGAGCTTCCACACACACCAAGAAAAGCTCCTCAAGATCACCACCTCCAAAGTCTGTTAGGAATACAAGATCCCAAGAGTAGCAAACTCTACAGCTTCACCATCTTGGATCAACAACCCTCTCAACACACTAGACTAGCTTGGAGCACAAATTCAAAGTCTAAAAAGCCAAAAATATTGAAGGATACGAATATGGCAATAGGTTCATGGCGTTTCCTAGCTATAGTACGTATGCAATTGAAGCTTAGGCAAAGGAACAGTAAGGAATGCCGAGAACTAGCTTATATAGGTCAATTTCAAGCCTAGTAGCCATTTGGAAAGCAAAAGGAGAAACTTTCAAAAAGCTAGAAAGATTTTTCCGTTGGTGTCGGACAATAAAAAATAGTAATTTAATCAAACAGACAGAATCACTTTTGCACCGGACTGGTCCGGTGTGAAAAATGACTTGCACCGGACTATTCTGGTGTGAACGACATTTTGTTTGCGTTGTCCGACATAAAAAGGAAAATAACTGGTCCATGAAGGAAGTGTTCATCGGATGTGTCTGGCACAATTAAGGTAAAAATAGGGTACACGTCGAACTGGTTCGACATGAACACAGATGTGTAGGTTGGAAGCGTCGGACTGGTCCGGCGTAAAAGGGACTCGATGACAGAGTCCTCCAGTGTTGACATGAGAATCAATGGATTGTATCAAACTAGGAGGTAGGAAATAAGGATGTGTCTAGCATGAACAAGAAATTGGTTGGTTCTGAAAATGGACATGGATTAGAGAAGAATTTGCTCTAGTTACTTTAATGATAGAGAAAGATCCTAATACAAGATAGACAAGAAGTAGAATGTCCCATGATACTACGGCTAAAAAGAAAGAAAAAGGACCTAGGCTTGAATCAACTTACAAACCAAAGAAACTAGCAAATGATGTCCTTAATATTCTCTTAAAAGCTTGATGCCTCGCAGAAGAAGGTGACTAAAAGGAGCCTTAAATGCTCAGAAGGGTCGATAAAGAACTTCATTGCTTCATCAATACCAAAACTAAATAACAGAATAATAACTTTGAATAAACTTAGACTTAGAGGGTCTATATGCTTACAATCTCCCCTTTTTTGGTGATTGATGACAATATAAATTTTTTATTGCTGAAAAACAGAGTTAGCTATAAAAAACATGGACTAGACAACAAGAATTAGATAACAAGAGTACATAGAAGATGCTTCCTAAAACAGTGCAAAAATAAATGCTTGACCAATACAAACAAATCACACGAAGTTCAATAAAAATAACAATCAAAGATCAACTAACTCTAGACAACCAGACACTTTTAGAGATTTGGAGAAATAAATTTTCATATTCAGCTCTTCTTCATCTCCCTCTTTGGCATAAAGCTACAAGAAAGTTCACTTGGATTGCTTTGAGAGGGTTCTTTTGAGAGCCCTAGTCAACTTGGTCACATTGCTTGGTCTAGTAACAGAACTTGACGTTAGAGGTGAAGGTTATTGGCCCTGTTCCTGCTGATGAAGAGGTTGATAGAAAGAGAGATCTATGATTGCTTGATCATGCCAACTGGGTTGTTCTGGTTGTTCATAAATGGTCCATTGATGAAAATCATTTTGCAAACCCTGAACAGATTCTTGAAGCTCATGCATTCGAGTATCAACTTGGAGTTGCTCCCTTCTAACCCTTTCTTCATATGACTGCTGCTCAACAAAGTTAGCAGCAGTGAAATCCCAAACCAAATTTTAACTGTTTGACCTTATCCTTTATGTTGGTTCCCCCCTCGTCTAGTTGAATGGAGATACTATCCAACCTTGTGTTAGTGGGTTGAGTCAGTTTCGCCATCTCTTCAAGTCTTTTGGTATTGGCCTCATGGGATGCTCTCAAGGTGTCAAGTCTAGCAAAAATTTCATTTTGAGAGTTTTACCAGGAGACTTGCTGACTTTTAAACAAATTCATGTCTTATTCATACTACTTTTGAAAAACATCAAAATTGTTGTTCAGATTCTGCATATGACCGCCCAAAATGTCAAATAAAGCTATAAACTATTGCCATCTAGGAAACTGTTGTTCAGTGCTTGCTCTCACTGATCATGCTCAAAATGTGACCTAGGAGGAGAGCCCCTAGGTATATGAGAGCCTCTAGCTTCATGATCATGTGCTCTAGGTCCAAAAGTGGCATGGTGCCCTTCAACAAATCTACTTGCTGCAGCGAGTTGTACTCGATTGTGCCTAGTGACAGCAGAAGAGTGAGAAGCAAGATCTGACAGCACTTCAGTTCTTGTGTCTTCATTAAATTCAAGCTGCCTGGGTGAGAGAGGACTTAATAGAAGAACTTATGTATGCTCACTCTCATAGTGTTGAATATGACGTAGACTTGGAGAACTTGGAACTGCATAACCAAATGAATTTTGATAATCATATGGACTTAATTCATGATGTGACTGATAAGGAGAGTTATCATGATGAGGCACAAAAGGACTTCTTTGAAGATGAGGTTGTTCTTCAACAAGATGTAGTCCCTGCTCATCACCACCTTGGTGATTATCTCCATCATTGCAACTGTTACTATCATTGTTAGCCCCATGTCACCCTCTTCATTAGTTTGAGCAAGACCACCAGCAGGTGTGGGAGGGAGACCTCTAACTTCCCTAATTGCGTCTTTAATTTCATTATTCATCACATAATGCTTTTAGACGATCTTGAAATCTCTACTGAACTCATCTGATGAGATAATTTTTCTTCCAAGAAGTAGCAGGGTGATGATTTGGGCAAAGGGCAGAGGACTTGATATCTTTATATTGATTGTTTCCTCCACTTCTCCCATGAGGTAATCCGAAACATCAAAGGCTTGCTTGCTTATAATGAAATGCAACAACCAAGCAAGCACTAGTGTGGCAGCCTCTCTATGCCTAATCTTTTGATAGACGTGTATGTCTTAGGATGAGTAGCAAAGCCTTTACTTCTGGATTGAGACACTTAGCTTTTGTGGGATGAAAGCCTTCTTAACTAATGTCCTTATGAATGTGCTTTGATTCACTTAGGGGTGGTTTCTCTCATTATTATCTCCACCTGCTGCCAGGACTCTTTTTCTCATGAATTATAATGCATCTATTGTGTTTATTTTTTCCCAAACAATTTTTAATATGAGGTTTCCAGAGCATGTGCACTTGGCCATCCATAGTGAACAACATATGAAACATTTATTTATGCACCAATAAAGAGGCATAAAATTCCAATACTCTGTTTACATTTCAAGGAATGGTTTTGTTTGACTTTAGAGCTGCCAGCTCAGGAGTTGAGTTCGCACACTCATACAAGAAGGTTGATCCAACCATTTCTTGTATTTCTCTCCAATCCCCATACTGTATTGGAAAAACTGCTTTAAAAATCAAAATTAATCCTCGACTAATCTTAGATTAATCCCTAGTCGGTAGTGACCCAATACGATTTCATCCCTAATTAGTTATTAATTGGTCCACCCGATTAATCCATCATTTGACCAATTAATCACATTTAAAGCTGATTAATCCTAAACAACCCAACTTTACGGAGCAAGGTTCCAAAGCTAACTATCGCCATACGGTCTAGCTTGCTGAATTATGGTCTACTCTTGATCGCCTTCGCAAAGCGGTCAAACAAAGACCCTTCATGGCTGGATTGCACAAAAAGATACCTTGCTCCAATAGATTGACAAAACAATATTGGGGTGAGGTGTCTTGCGCACAAGCGCTCGCTCGTGATTTCAAGCTCGCACCGATGCCTCCCCTTTTTTTCATATTTTTCTATGTCAACCTCTTTCCCCAGGCGGTTTGTAGCGACTCTTCTATATTTTGCTTGTTTGGTACTTTTTTATGCCCACGACCACTCTCGACCGCCTCCGAATAGTGCCACATTGTTATAGGACCGTCAAGAGACTAGCCTCGTGTGACGGTTAGATTTTGGCCACAGATATTAATATCTTTCTCGACAGTTGGTTTGTGGCTATTGAGAGAGATTGGTAGCCCACTAATATAACGATGACTAGCCGAGTTGACGTTACCAACACCATCGGCTTCGCTAGGATGTCCGGCTGGCCGCTGCCCATCCGCATCTGCATGCGGCCAAACTCCTCGAGCAGTACGCATCGCTGGTTATTAGGATAAAGATTAAATGTTTCAACTTATATAATCCGTTTCTCGAAAACTCGAAACCGCTAATTAAATCCGTTTCTCGATAAACTTAGAACTGCTACTTTTGAAGTCTTTGCCTTTTCAAAATCTACAAATGAGTTCAAAAGCAGGAAAAAAAAAAGGAGTATATTCATCGTTCATTTAAGGATTTTTTTAACACATATCGTTATAAAGTTTGTTTTTTCGAATTTTTCATTACAAAACAAATGTCATTATTTTTACGACTATCTATAATGTCATTCTCAGGGCTTTTGAGATTTTTTGGCTTATACCTAAGACGAATACGTAAAAAATATAGAAAAATACGCATTTAACGAATGGATGCTACGTGTCAACCCCTCACCATCTCCTCCTTGCTCCTCCTTCCTCCCCTCGGTCTCTCCTCTTCCACCCCACAGCACCGCTCCCGGAGCTTCGCCTCCGCCGGTCTCCTCTCTCCCTCCCCGTCGGTTCCGCCTCCGCCCTCCTCCCCGAGCACCTTCGCCGAGCTGCGCCGCCGCGCCGAGGCCGCCTCTTCCTCCCTGCGCCGCCGCCGTCCACCTGCCGCCCTCCTCTTCCGCCGGCCACGCCCCTCCCCCTCTCTTCTCCGGGCCGGCCGCTGTCTTCCTCCTCTCCTCGGCTTCCCCGCAGCGACGGACGGCGAGTTTGTGTCGATCGGCGGCGCGAGCGGCGCGACGGCGGCGACTGCGCAACCCTCCTCCTCTGCCCCGCCGCTACCTCCTCCTCATCTGCCCCGCCGCCTAGCTCCTCCTCCTCCGTCGCCGCCGTCCTCCTCCTCCTCTGCCCGCCGCCGTCGCCCAGCTCGCGGGCTAGCTCACCGGCGGCAAGCTTTCCGACGGCCACCTCCTCCTCCTTCGGCGAGCTCACGAACTCCTCCTCTGCCTCCTCCGGTGTGCTCGTAGCTCCGCGCCGCCCCGCCTTCGAGCTCCGCCGACTCCTCCTCCTCCTCCATCGAGCTTGCCACCGCCCAGCTCGTCGCCAGCCATGGAGAAGAGAGAGAAGAGGGAGGAGGGGAAGGAAGAAGGAGGTAGAGGATGACACGTGGGATCCAACTGTCAAGCGTATATTTCTCACGTGTTCGGATCTTGTACACGGTAGAAAAGCCAAAAAAACCCCAAGAATAGAATTCTTTATAAGTTATTGAAAAAATAACGGAAATGCTTCAACACAGACGTCGGACGCCCGCGGCCTACCAGCGCGGCCCAACACCAAAACGCACGCGCGAACGCAGATGCCTGCGCTGTTAGGAAAAAAAAGTGTGTTTCATTTTATTCTATTTAATTTTCTCATTTTTATCTCTATTTCATATGGAGTCCAAAATGCATAGAACAAATTTTATAATTCATCTAAAATCCTAATTAACTTATTTTAAATGTTTTTATTTTTAAAATTTTTAATTATTTTCATTAGCCAAATTGCTTCAATAGTTTATACAAATTGTTTCCAATAGGCTAAACTAGTTGTTTCAGTAGGTTAGACATATTGGTCCAATAGAAAAAACTAATTGTTACATTTGGATAGACATATTGTTCCAATATACTAAACTAATTGTTTCAACATGACAAAAATATTATTCCAGTAGGTTAAACCAATTGTTTCAACAGATTAGATAGATTGTTACAACAGGCTAAACTAATTGTTTCAACATGTCGGACATATTGTTTCAACAAGCTGTACATCAGGCTAGACAAATTGTTTCAATAGGCTAAACTAGTTATTTCAGCAGGTTATATATATTGTTTCAATAGGCTAAACCAATTGTTTTAGCATGCTATATATATTGTTCCAATAGGCTAAACAGTAATTGTTTCAGTAGACTAGCCATATTGTTTCAACAGGCTAAACTAATTGTTTCATTAGGATAACAAATTGTTTCAGTAACTTTTTTTATAGCAACTTTGGTCTTGTTTTGTTCGTAAAAATGTGAGGAACGCAACGGTGCAAACGGTTCGTGCATTCGAGCAACCAGTCAAAATCTATGGCCGTCGAAAAATAAAACTGAAAAGAATCTTTTCGCTGATGTCACCGCTGACGTCACTGCATGCATGCAACAGGAGTATTTTTCGCAAGCGCTGCGATGCGCGTTGCTGTGGGCTGGGCTAGGGCAGCGTGCGGCGCATGCGCGTCGGACGTCCGTCCTCAAGTCCATGCCAAAAAATAATGACATCAATAACAAAATATGTTTTGTAATGGTAAAGTAGAAGAAAATTAACTTTATAATGGCATATATGAAAAAACTAATTTTGATGTGTTAAAAATACGAATTCGTCACATTATTTGCAATATGGCGTCATTACTCGAGGAACCTGCCTGTTTTGTTTCTATCTTCTATGCTCCAATCACTTGAACCACAATCTGAAATACTGTAACACAAAGTCATGATCTGATGATCTCCACTGGATTGACTTTGGTTCATACAACATGCTCATTTCATTCATTTAATTCTTTATACAATTACAAAGTTACAACCGTTCCATAGAATAAGCATCGAGTTCAAGGAGACCATTGAACAAACTACACAATTTAGTAAATATATTAGCTAATTCTATGGAACCTGGGAACTTCTCGGGGTAAAAGAGAAAAAAAAAGAACATCACGTAATCTTCATTCTTCAAAGCCATCATGCAAGAAAGTTTTCCTGCTACCAATGTTTCAGATCTCCGACAAGCCCAGCTGTCCAATTGAGATGCTTCTCACCTGGCTGTAAGTATACACTCACTGGGTGTGGGAGCTTGCGGGCAAGGCCGTTCAGAATCTGATGGAATGCATCTCTTGGTTGGGCTGGCTGCGGGAACAACATGGCCTTCTTCATTGATGGATTTGCGAGCAACCTTTGCTTCCTTAGGATATCATCAATTGGAATGGATGTGAGTATTGTATCTAGCATTGGCACATCCTCCTCATCAACAAAAACACCAATTTCGTCCCATGGTATCGCATCGGCAAAAGGTAGCACAATGTCGTCAGCTATGATGACTGGAATGCAGCCGAAAACCACAGCCTCCACCAACCTAGGACTCCATGGTGCCCACCCCAATGGACACAAGCAGAAGACTGCACGCTGCATATCTTCATAGTAAGTAGCAGGGTGTTCTGTAGAGATATCAAAGAGAGGGTTGTTCTTAAAATTCTCCCACAATGAAGCTCGGGCACCCCTGTTTAATAAGTACAGCAAATTTAGCACTAGGATCAACTATCATGGGAAAGAGGAAAAGTTGTATATTTATCAGTGACTCAGTGAGCATTCGGTGTTTATTTCTTACCTTGCATAATATCCACCCTCAGGGTCATTGCCATTGTCATAGAACAGACCCCTGAAGTAAACGAAGATGGAACGAGGAGTATCGGGCGGAATCAAATGAGCCTGCATTTTCTGTGGTGGTGCATATGGCGGTATGGTAATAGAACCCTCCTTCAAGCAGACATGGTTTTTCTGTCCAAATGTTTGAACCAATGTAGCACGACGAAGGATTGGAAGAATTCCACGCTCAATAGCTTTCTCTTCCTGTAAAGACAAATCAGCAATGTGCAAAGAACTTTAATAAAAATACCAGCTAAGGCAGGACCTATCTGAGATACCTGTCTCTGCTAAAAGTTTCATTTCATGCGGAACTAAAATCGTGACCAGCTGTGGCAATGACAGTTGAGAAGGACATGGAAGGTAACAAAACATGTACCGTTACCTGATAGTGAAAGCATGCCCCAAAATCATGTGGAACGACAAAGAAGTGATCTGCTCCATCAGTTCTGTTCCAAAAAGGCCACTGCTTTGAAATAAACTGAACAGCGCTTCTCATCATCCTTGGAGACTTGAATGGCAAGGGAAGTCCAGCAGGAGTAAGATCACAAGTAGTGTAAACAGGGGTATAGAACCAATCGGCCTCTTCAGGGTTGAGCGTCCGCACTGCACTAGATAGCAGGAAACGGTGCATGAATATCTCAGCAGCAAACATGTGATTGAGGCATCTTGTATCCTTGGTGACAAATCTCTTGTTGTACTTGCTTGGTAAGTCATAAACGAAAACCTTCAATCTTCCAATAGGATTATCTTCCAAAACATCACCAGCACTCCCTGCGGGTCAAAGCTCTTGGTTAAATAGGACAGAATAATCTCTACATGAAGCTGATGAAAAAATTCATTTTTTAGATGACGGAATTAAACATTCCAGCCTCTACATCGCTGACAAAAAAAAAATATTAAGAAAGCCAATCATTTAACTACAACAAAGCGAACATGGTTATAAGGCGGAAATAATTATATTGACAAGGAGAAAGAATATCATCGTAGTTAAGGTTGAGGGAAGTCACCATTTTGGCATGAACCTATTAAAATCATTGACTTGTTATATCCTATTAGGTTTATTTTTGGCATGATTTGAATTTATGGGAATATGGACTAACAGCCTACCCTAAACCGGTTCCACTGGTTGGACATATAGTATGGGTAATCAGATATCATTAATTTGCAAATCTCAGTGACATGACCCCTGGTAGTTGAGGAAGGACATTGTCAATGGCATGACTCGGCATTGCAGGTGGTGCAGGGAGATATGACAAGCTGAACTCTCAACCGCCAACCGTGTATATCACTTAAAGAACAATAAGGGAAAGATGTGTCCTGACTCCTGATGATGATTCCTTTTCTTTCCACAACTTCTGTTTGCACATGGAAATCAGATTCCTCCAAAAGCACCAAAGATCTTTTGTTTTTGTTATTCTTGTTGAGAAGGAGAACAGTGTAAAATTGGTAGCAAACTAGTAACAGTCTACTAGATCACTCTTTCTTTGAAAGAGAAAAAAAGGTCCATGCAATTTAACCGCAATATGTGATGTTGCATTATTAGGTAGCTGTTGCGATTGCAAATTGCACTACCACCACGTACAATCCAATCCACGATCGAAACACTACATGAGAAAAATTACAAAGGGGGAATCGAATGTCAGCGTTTACTTGGCAACGACAACGGTGAACGAGACTAATCGTCGTGATTTAACAACAGGTAAGTTTTGATCATGTCGAGACCGTAATGCAGCAGCAGCCGCATCATCACGGCATGAAACCGAAAGCTATCTTTTTTATTAAAAAAATGGAGCTAAATACTTTTGCCGACCACGTTCACAACAAACTCGCGAGCTCGCAACCCAAGAACCGCAAATGGAGAACAGGCAAGGAGAGAGGAGAAGGGAGGCCACCTGAGATGCGCTCGGTGCTCCGCCGAACCGCCCTCCCGTCCACCTCGGCGGCCTCCGCCGCCGGCGACGACAACAGAGAGGAAAAGGAGGCAGCCACGAGGAGGGCCGCCACAGGGAGCCACCCGGCCCTCGCGCCCGCCACCATGGGCGCCGCCGCCACCTTCTCCAGCAAGGGGGCGTGGAGAGATCGCGCGGAAGCTTCTAGAAGACTGGAGAGCTTGATCAGGGAGGGAGAAGGGAGATGATCCGCGAGAAGCAGGAGTGCAGCACACGGAGAAAGAGGAGGAAGTGGCGAGGAAAGAGACAAATAGGGGGTATGTTGCTTGCGACGTGCGAACAAATTTCTGGAGAAGGAAGAGGGGAGCGGGTGGGCCAACCAAGACGCAAGTATACCTCAAAAAAAAAAAAAGGACGCAAGTAGGTGAGGGGAAAATAGTATACGCATTTGACCAGGGCAGGGTTAACAAGTATAGTGCTATATAATCAAAGATTAATGCTATTTCTTTAATATACACCTCACCTCGTTATTTTCAGTGTCGTTGAGTTTTATTGCATTAAAAGTCGCGAGTCTTCGAAAGGATCTAAAAAGACTAAAAAATAATTAAAAATAGTTTTAAGATCTTTGATATGAACACTAAAAGTTTTTAAAAAATCGTTACAAATTATTACAACATATAGGTTATATAAAAATAACAAATTTTGCGACAGTAAAACTCAACTCAGCTTTACGCTCAAAAGAACAAGGCCTATATCTGGCTATTTGTTATGCTATAAAAACAAAAAAAAAACTATCTTGTAAATTCTTCTAAGGCTAGAAATTACCAACAGCGTAGCTTAGTTGGTAGCATTCCGTTTGTGGGAGGCGGAGTTTCAACACGCCCTTTCGTCATTTTTTTCTAATGTCTTCGATAGTTTATTGTTCACACGATTCCAACCCTTAGGCTCTCTCCAACAAAAATCTCTAAATTTGATCCCCTATAGCCACATATACCGGCTTCCTTTAAAAAAAATCTCTCCCTATATTTCTCCCCTCCCCAACAGCGTTCCCTATATGAAGAATTGTATAGGGGAGGGAGAGAGAATCCCTACATATACGAAAATGGAGAGAAATTCTCTATTTTAGAAAAAGGAATAGGAAACGCTGTTTAAACACACAGGGGAAAAATTCATCCCCTTTTTTTAGGATAGAGGACACTTTAGGGGAAACCGTTGGAGATAGCCTTAAGGCTCTCTTTTGATTCGCGGTTGTTGTTTGATTTTAATTAAATTGAAAAATTTGAGAGATTTTAAAAAGAAATTTGAAAAGGCTAAAAAAAACTTTTAATTTCTTTTGAAACCTTTGAAAAAACCCCTCAAAAAGATTCAAAAAATTATTACAAAATATTAGAGTGAATAGGTTATAAAAAATAATAAATTTTATAAACTGAACCAACTATATCAAAACAGCGGCTAAAAAGGATCTTAAATCTAGTTCTATCCTATACCTGTTGGGGCCTGCATGCAGGCACATAACACATCCATTTTAGCCACATTATAACCGTTGCTCTAACCTTCAACATCACTGGCGTCAATTCATTAACATGTCATAAAATGGCTCGAGCAAGAGTCCATCAACATCGAAGATAAGCTCCAATCAAAGTAAATTGATCACATATATGAAGATGACAGAAATTGATCACATATAAGCTTCACTGTGCCAAGCTGCCAGCTAGACATTACAAGGTTGTACCTATTAAGCTTCGAAACAGAGAACCAAGCTTGAAAATTAATTAACAGTACCAAGGTAGCAGCGGATTATTCTTTACTATCAGGTGCTACGAAGAGCACTGAACTCAAATGGATGACAGCCCATCAAAGGTATACCGGAGCAACAAAAAGGTGATTGTTAAACAAACACAGAACAGTACCATAGGATGAATCCTACGATCCGTGATCTCAGCCAATGAGTAGCTTGTTTTCCTCCAAGAAACTGTAAGTAGGAACCTCCAGGTTGTAGGGTGCTGGGCCCTTCCGAATTCTACCTGAGATGTCGTAGTGGGAGCCATGGCACGGGCAGAACCAGCCACCAAAGTCTCCAGCGTTGGGGAGAGGAATGCAGCCCAAATGAGTGCAGACACCAATGACAACCAGCCACTCAGGATTCTTGACACGCTCTGCATCCTGCTGAGGATCACGAAGAGAGGCAATGTCAACACTGTTGGCCAGACTGATGTCATCCTCTGTCCTGCGCCTGATGAACACAGGCTTGCCCCGCCACTTCACAGTCACAGTGGTGCCAGGATCAATACTGGACAAGTCGACCTCAAGGGAAGCCATGGCAAGAACATCTTTACTTGCTGACATACTTAGGACAAACTTTAAGATGAGCAACCGCAGCAAGGATGCATAGATAAATCTCCCACCACTCAACACAAAATAGGCAAAGGCACGCTTGCTGGGGTCACCAGGCGGGTATCTCTCATGGTTATATTCATCGTACACAATTTTTCCACTGGGATTCTTGACAGCTGCTACAGTTGCTGGCAGATCAGCCAAGCTCACATCCTGGTTCCTAGGAACAAGGGTTTCAGTCGAAAAGCCTGCACATGAAAGTCATTAGGTGACACCTTCAAATATCAATAATACAACAAAAAGAAGACAACAAACAATATCATTTCTGAATAAAATTGAATTGTTACTATGTGAAGCAACATAGACAAGACTGGGAATGTACAATGAAAATTATTCACAACGGCAAGACTGGGCATGTGGGCATGTAGAACAAAAATTTTCCATAACAGCAGACCTCAATAATATAAATGACACTTGAAAAATTATGTTCACAAATTATCAAAAAATACGCTACTATTTGCAACTTCAGTACATAGGCCAGCTAGGGATGTTCAGTGTGAATTATCTTGGTTCATGACAATTCCAAATTGTCACACTTACTATTATAACACATTCATGCATAAACAGTATTCTAAAGTAAGTCAGAGATCAACGCAAACAAAGAAAGTATCAGCATCGAAGCATCCAATACAGCTGGCATTAAAGAAAATGGTTGCACATGAAATATCATAGCTCCAGAGAATATATATCCCATGCCATAGTTTGACATATAGGCCAAATACTATAAAAGTAATCTTTTTTATAAAATCATCAAGGATCTAATACTAGTGTCGCATATATTCAAACTAAACCCAACTAGCCTATCATAACTCCAATCTCCAGCCCAACTAGCCCTTTGCGTACAATTTGCTCCATGCCTCTTGCCCTCACTTTCATCCCCTATTGACAGCTGTTGCCTAAAACTTCCATCCAGCAGCTGCTGCCTCCAATGCATGCCATCCTCCATCAGCTCACTACTGCATCTAGAGGTCACCATTCATTACCCTCCAGTACAAAACACCAGTCTCCAGATGAAGCTGACACAAACAAGCTCTTGACTCTCGTTTTCCAAATTCTGTGAGGGTTCTTTACAGTTTAATGTTTATGTAGCAACAAACTCATGGCATTTATTTTTCAGATTAAGAGTTTTGTGAAAACTGTTGATGTTCATATCAGTTACTCAGTTTGTTGTATTGACTATTGATCTTATAGAAAATCTGAATTTGCATGATATCAATTTTGAGATGTCTTTGCTTCATTCAAAATTTTTTAACACAAACAAAACTCTATCTCATATTATTTGTCAATCTGGCTTCTCAATATGTGTTAACTGTTAAGTACAAGATTTTGGCAGTGGCACGGGCATACCCAGGGGTGGCAGTCGCCCATTGTGGGTCGAGGGTATGATGATGGGTAAAAATTTGCCCAGCTGGAATGAGTATGGTGGTCATTATCTGTGCTTTTCATGTCTGATTACCATCCATAGGTATAAGCAACACAAGTTACCACTTTAGCAAAGCAAGATATCATTTGAACATAACAGTACCGATATGGACTGAAAATGAACATTTCACATTGCTACAGAACAATTGTAATATGAAATTAGCCAAATCTTCGACCAAATTTGATAGATTTGCAAAATGTTCTGCAGAAGTCAAAAGTCATCCAAAGACATCAACTGCAGATCTGAAACATTCAACAGAAGATCTGGACTCAAGAGTTAACAGCAGGGTCACAAAATACAAAATTTAATTCATAACGAGATAAGATGTCAAAACAACAAGCTCATTGTATAAGACAGATACAACTAGTCAGCCATATAAACTGTCTCTCATGACCTCAGCTTGAAATGGAGAATAATTTTAGAAACGTGACCATATCAACTGAGATGCGATGGAGTAAAAAAGATTTTTTTTTTATTGCCTTTGAATCTGTCGTTATTTGGACTCTCATCACATAAACATGCTGTTGTGCAGCAATAGGAAATTTCGAGAATAACCTCGATGCAAGACTAGCATAGTGGCAAGCACATTTAAGTCATGATAATAACAAGCCCACGCCCATAGAACTAACAAAATAAATAATTGGATGCTAGAACAACTAGAGGGATCAATCAGCAAACAGAAATAGTTACTCCATTTGAATGTGTTCAGAATGTTACAAAGATTCATGCGCATGCTGCCTGCCTATTATCCACTACTCTATCACAATAGTTTTACTCTTTTTTTGAAATGGCACAATAGTTTCATTCTATACAGTCCGGAAACCAGTAATCCATTGTCTTGTGTGTTTTTGACAGCCATGAGCCATCAAAAAAGAAAAGCAGGATCTTTTTGCACACAGCCAGCAGATGGCGAACTACACATGTTAAGAGTGGCAAATAACCAAATTTCCCGTCACAAGGTCCATCAATCATAAGGAACTAACTAACAACACAGCACGCATACAGGAACATCACAAACTGATGAACGAGCGCCGCGAGCATGTCAACGACCCGTCCCACATCACAGATCAGAGAAAGCGAAACGAACCAGACAACCGCGCGCACCTCGAGCTCCCTCCGAAACAATAGGCGCAGGATGAACAGGATCCCGACCGCACGAATCTGCCTACGGGCGCCGCAGATCGAAGGGGAGGAAAGACAGGGAGCCGCGCATACCTCTGGAGGCAGCAAAGAAAGGGGAGTCGATGGCGAAGCGCGGCCTCTGGTCGTCGCGGGAGGAGTCGTCGCCGCCGGGGAGGCCCCCCGCGAGCGGGCCCCTGCCACCGGCCGCGGCGGCGGCGGCGGGGCGCCAGGCGAGGGCGGAGGAGATGCGTCGGCCCGCGACCCTGAGCATGGTGACGGCGTCGCCGCTCCGCCTCGCCTCCTCTCCGGCGCCGGGGGGATCGGGTGGTCGCGTCTGGTTGGGGGAGGCGGAGTTCGATTCGAGGCGAAAGACGGGACGAGACCTGCGGCTGCGGGGGCAGAGCAAAATAGGAGGTGGAAGGAAGGTGGCGTACGGACGTTAGCCCAGTAGCTTCTGGGCTTTGGGTTGCTTACGTTGGCCCAGTTACCGGCCCGTGCTCCCATTTTTTTCTTTTTTAATATTTTTGTTGGGCCGGACAAAATGCGGAGGAGGTCGCGCGAACAGGGAAAACATCGCTGTGACCGGTACTTTGCAGCTTCAAATCAGATTTAGATTGTCATTACGATATTTATTATTTATTAAGACAAATACATTGAGGTTTTGCAGTCTTCATTGATTTAGAGATCTTGTAGATGAACAGAAGAGCGAAGATGGAAAGAAGAGATACACGGTTTTGGGGAATTTTTCTCTCTTCTCTAGATCATTCCTCTTCCATAATTTATACACTATTCATGTATATCTTCCACTTTACACCCTGAGAAACAATATATTTATATAACACACACCAACACTCCTCCTTAAGATGGAGTAAATACATCATAAAGCCCCATCTTGCTACAAAATATAGAAAACAACCTCTCTGGAAGTCCTTTAATCAATATATCAGCTACTTGACTTATCGAACTCACATGTGACATACAAATTACCCTCTTATCCACCTTTTCTTTGATAAAGTGACGATCGATCTCACATGTTTTGTTCGATCATGTTTTATGGGGTTATTTGCAATGTCTATGTCAACTTTATTGTCACAAAATAATGTTAAAGGCAAATCCTTAAATAATCCCAACTCTGTTAGCAGAATTTTTAGCCACATAATTTCACACACACTATGAGCCATAGATCGGAATTCAGCTTCGGCGGTAGACCTGGCCACAACAATTTGTTTCTTACTTCGCCATGTGACCAAGTTGCCACCCACAAAAGCACAATACTCAGATGTCGATTGTCGATCATCTAGTGAGCCAGCCTAATCCGCATCTGTGTAACATTCCACATGAAGATTATTCTGATGAGTATAAAGAAGGCCTTTCCCTGGACATCCCTTCAAATAACGAAGAATTTTATTTACTGCATCCATGTGGGATGACCTTGGATCATGCATATACTGACACACGACACCGCGAATGCAATGTCTGGACGAGTATGAGACAAGTATATGAGCTTACCAACAATCCTTTGATAGCACTCACGGTCCACTTGCTTTCCACTATTACTCACCAAGCGATGATTTTGCTCCATGGGAGTAGCAATAGGACGACATCCTATCATTCCTGCCTCACGAAGGAGATCAAGAACATATTTTCTTTGAGAAAGAAAAATACCTTTGAGACCTCTAGATACTTCAATCCCAAGAAAGTATCTCAACTGCCCAACTCTTTAACCTCAAATTCATGTGCAAGATGAGTCTTGAGACGAGAAATCTCCTATGTGTCATCATCGGTGATCACAATATCATCCACATAAACTATAAAGATCCCTATCTTGTTCATGGTGCGCTTATAAAATAAAGTATGGTCTGCGTTGCTTTGTTCATACCCAATTTTAAGCATAGCACGTCTAAATCTGTCAAACCATGCTCGTGGTGATTGCTTCAGACCATATAAAGAGGGTTTTTTTTACATTCACGCCATTATAGAGTTACCTATATTTGGAACTGCCATTACTTAGTGCCTATTGTCTAAAATACCATTTTCTTAGCAATCTAATCTCAGCACTGCCATTCTTGGCCCCGAAAACGTATTTCCTCGGCAATACCCATCCGAATCTGATCCAAATCGTGTCGACAACTGGGTCCGCATGTCATCCTCCTCACCTTCTTCCTCCTCCCTTCATCTTCTTCCTCCCACCCTCTCCGTAGCCATGGCAGCTATCCTCCCCCAGCTCACTAGCTCAGGCCTGTGCTCGTGCCGCCGTCGCAGCTCGTGCTCGCGCCGCCATCGCCGTAGCGTCGCCGTCCACCGCAAACAAGGGCACCGCCGTCCTCTTCGCGTTGCTTGCCGCCGCCGCCATCCGCAGCTGCTCGTGCCGCCTCGCCGTAGCTTCGTGCTCACACCGCCAACGCCAGAAGGCGTCGCCATCCGCGCGAACGTGGCACGGTGCCGTCCTCTTCGCGTTGCTTGCCGCCGCTGCCCCTCATACCAAGGCGAAGAACTCCGGGAAGTCGAAGAGCTCGCCGGCATCACGTCCTAAGGTGCCCAGGAGGTAGATGGAGATGGGAGCTCGCCGGCGCCGAGGAGAAGGGGAGCTCGTCGAGCCGGCCGTGTGTGGGGTAGGGGGGAAGAGGAGGCGACGAGCTTAAAGGCGCGCGAGGAGATGGAGATGGGAGCTCACCGGCACTGGAGTGCGAGGAGAAGGGGATCTCGTCGGAGCCACTGCCGCCGCCGCGAGGAGATGGAGATGGGAGCTCGCTCGCTCGCTCGCTGCCCGCCGTCGCACGGGCGGCGGTGTGCTTGTGCTTTGCCTTGCGCCCTTGCCTTGACGCAAGGCTGGCCTCACGCGCCGCCACCGCTTGCTAGAGCTCTCCAGGCCCCGCCGCCACTGGAGATGAGGGAGGAAGAAGAAGGGAGGAGGAGGAGGGAGGAAGAAGATGCTGTGGGAAGAAGAAGAAAGAAGGAAGGAGGAAGAAGATAATGAGAGGATGACATACGGGTCGCACTTGTCAGATACTTATTTGGACTGTATTCGGACGGGTATTACAGAGGAAATACGTTTTCGGGGCCAAGAATGGCAGTGCTGAGGTTAGATTGCTGAGAAAATGACATTTTAGACAATAGACACTAAGTAATGGCAGTTCCGAATATAGGTAACTCTATAATGGCATGGATGTAAAAAACCCCTTTAAAGAGCGATGTAATCGAAGTACTTTACCATTGGTTTTGCTTGTCTCAAACCTGGGTGGAATTTGCATATATACCTCCTCTTGGAGATCACCATGAAAGAATGCATTTTTCACATCCATTTGATGAATATCCCAATCTAGATTCATTGCACATGATATTAGGGTTCTTATGGAATTCATTTTTGCCACAAGAGCAAAGGTCTCTTCATAATCAATTCTATAAGTTTGAGTACATCCTTTTGCCACAAGACGAGCTTTATATCTATCCACCTTGCCTTCTGTTATGCTTAATGGTGAAAACCCACTTACAACCCTGTTGAGACCCATGTGGAGAGTACTCCGGTTTGATGATGAATATATGTTGACAAGATGGAATTTGAAGTGTTTTGAAGAATTTTAAATAGTGCATTTCTGAAAATTGCCGTGGAATTGGAACCGGACCATTTGTGCTGAGCTTGGGCAAGGTAATAGTTTTGATCGGATGTGGTCCGGTGTAATTTGTTAGGCTGACACATGTTGTGTTAGGGCTTGCCAATTATGATGTCCCGAATGGATTATGTTGTTGGTAATTTTGTGATAGACTAACCTTGCAGATGAGGTAAGGTGTGTTGGTTTAGTATGTAAATCCTAAACCTCAGTGATACAGGTATCGGCGGGTACGTGGCTGACGCTTCGCGGTGATAGCTGGAGACTGTTGCATCCGGAGGCGTAAAGGCGACCGGGTTCGATGACCTGGCGGTCACATGAGGTGGTGTACTTGAGAAACTTAGCCACGGTAAGTAATCTGAGGCAGCTGGAGGCCGCGGCGTCAGTAACCTAGTGGCGAAGTTGATCTGACCGGTGGGCCCTGGCTTGGGCTGGCGATCGAGGAAGCTGCGAAGATATTTCCCGAAAGAATATGTGGAGAATATTACCTCTCGGGAGTTTGTCTTGTAGTTTGTGAGTTGTACACCACTCATCCTCAAATAAAGGGTGAAGATGGGCTATAGGGTTTAGTGCATCTCACCCTTAGGCTATAAAAGATGGAGAGGGGAGCACCTCCACCTCATCCCCTTAGAGCTAAAAATTTCAGAAATAAAGAGGGTGGGTTAGGTGTGTTTTGGGTGGCACTTAGAGTGCTTGTGACCATATGGAGTGTGGTTTGTAATCCCCTAACTTCTATGCAATGAAATCTTTATGCAATGAAATCTTTCTTCTCCATGAGTATCTTGCATTTATTTGCTCCTAGTTTTCTTATTTTTGTTTTCTCTTTTCTAGCTCTTGTTTTGAGATGAACATGGATAATGTTTTGCAAGTTATTGGTGATCTATGATGCCTTCAGGTTACTAATACGATTTGACACACTTTGCAACCATATGAGAGGTAAGAGATCAAATTCTTTACTTGTTGCTAATCTGTCCAGCAACTTTCATCCGCGCATCAGTCAGTAAAATATTTTTAGAAAAATCTAAAAAAACATTTCCAGATGATTCCAGTTGGAAACGATGCAATTTGAAGTCCACTGGTTTTTCCATTTGGGAGCTATGAGGTGAAAACTAAGCCCCAAACTTTCTGCTCGAAGTTCTTTACAGCTTGTGGTGTTTGATTTTTTATATTTTCTGTGAAGGGTGTTTTAAGGAGATTTTGGGCATGGTGCTTCACAACTGATTGTTACATAGGGGAAAAAATTCCCAAAAATCTAAGAGTACCAGAAAGCCACCATCCATCTCCTTCAAGTAGAAACAAACTCTGGAGAATCTGTTTTTGCTTTTCAGAAAGCAGCTTGTGATGTTTGAATTTTCATTTTTTTTTCTACAGAGAGTTTTAAGGAGATTTTCAGTTGAAATGCTCATGGCTAATTATGTAATAGGGACAAAAAAAATCCTAAAAATTGAATAGCATCGGAAAGCCACCATTCATCTCCTCCAATTGAGAACAAATCTTCTTTTACTTTTCTGAAAGTTATTTTGATCATTTGGCTTGATCTTCTTTCCTAAAGCAAGCTTTGAATTGATTCCTCTTTTTAGACACTTAACAACCAGGATTGTGAATGTAAAAATTCCCATATATTTCATAACTCTTAGTCATGTTTGCTATGGGTACACATAATTGTCAAGTTGTTTGAGTTTTGGTGAAAACAGTAGCGTCGAAAATTTGTGACGTCTATTCACCCCCCTCTAGTCGCCTAGCTCAGGTCTTCAAACTCACAGGTTGCTTACCTGATGGTATATCAATAAGCTCCCAAGTTTTATTCTTATCCAAAGTCCTCATCTCCTCTAGCATAGCTGCCTTCCACCTTGGGTCCTCTTTAGCTATCTTCCAGCTAGATGGAAGAGATATGGAATCAAGGGAGGCAATAAAGCTATAGAAAGATGGACTACAATGTTTGTAAGAGATGAAGTTAGCTATTTGTAGTCTATATAGTCTTTAAAACGTGTTGGGATATTAGAAGTTCTAGATGATTTCCTTAAGGCAACAGGAAGATCATTTTGTTCAATTGTATTGATAGGAGTGTCAAGGAGAGAGTCCATACCTGGGCTAGGACTAGCAGGAGGCTCTATCTCTTGCTATGAAGATGACTGAGTTCTAGTTACATTTTGTATGTCTCCAAGTCAAGAATTATCATTTTCACTGGAGTCATCATCACTAGGTTGACTCTCCCCCTGACTAGAAGTTCCACCACATGAAGTAGGAACAAGGATACTTTCTATAGTATTTTCCTTACTTGCACTCTCCCCCTCTTGTTGCACTTCAGGTGGGGATGAGTTAAAGGTAGTATCACTAGTTGGTCCATAAAAAGATTCATTCTCATGAAAACTAACATCCATGCTTACAAAGAAATGACATTCAGAGGGGCACCAACACCTATACCCCTTTTAGGAATGTGGGTATCCCACAAAACACATTTGATAGCCATAGGATCAAGTTTTCTCACAGAGTGTCGATAATCATGAAAAAGCATAGGCAACCAAATACTTTTGGACTAACAATAAAATCATTATTTCCTAAGAGACACTCAACAAGGGTTTTATGTTTTAGAACACGAAGAGGCATACGATTTATTAAATATGTTGCGTCTTAACTGCCTCTCCCCATAAAAATTTAGGAACATTCATTGTAAACATCAATGAACGAGCAACTTCAAGCAAATGCCTATTTTTCTTTCAGCTACACAATTTTGTTTAGGAGTATCAACACAAGTAGTTTGATGACTAATACCATTAGAAATAAGAAATGAACCTAACTCTTGATTAACATACTCTGTACCATTATCAGACCGAATACATTTAATTGTTGTTCCAAATTGATTTTTAATAAGAGTATAAAGGTCCTTAAAGACAAGAGCAACATCATTTTTGTGTTTTAACAAGTAAAGCCAAGTGTAGCGACTATAACAGTCAACAAAAGTAACGAACCATCTATGCCCAGAAATAGTTAACTTCACAAGGTCCCCAAACATCAGTGTGGATCATCATAAAAGGAACATTGTTTCTCAAGCCTCGACTAGGGTAGACACCTCTTGTATGTTTGGCTAGCCCACAGGCATCACATAGAAGGGATTCTTTTGAGCATAACAAAGAAAGTGAGGGATAAATGCGAGACAGTGCAACAAAGGAAAGATGTCCAAGCCTACGATGGTAGAGTAATAACTCTTGTCCAGGAAACATACAAGTTGTCAAAGCAACTTCATCACTTCCATCATCAAGATAATAGAGTCCATCACGCACGGTCCCAGTCCCAAGTATTCTCCCTGTCTTGAGCTCCTGGAAAACACAATGCTCGGGATCAAATAATCTTTGGCAATTTAGAGTTTTAATAATGGAGCTGATGGATAAAAGATTGACAGAAGAATTAGGAACATGAAGGACTAGTGATAAGGACAATGACTTTGTGCACCGGATGGATTCGCACCCTGTAATAGCAGCTGTGGATCCATCTGCTACACGAACCATGTCCTTACCTGAGCATGGAGAATAGGAAGTAAATGAGCAAGAAGATCCAATCATATGATTTGTGGCCCCTGTATCAATAATCTAGGGTTGTGGTTGATTTTTGTTGTAGGGATTTGGTGAACATCTATACCTTGGAAGAACCATGATAGCTAGAAGGAGCTGTAGAGGAACCTTGAGTAGATGGAGAGCTTTCCGATAGTTGGGGCTTGGATTTGAACTCAACAAGAGCTTGTTGGTCTACCACTAGTACCTCACCTGCAGATGCAATATGACTGGCCTGGTTCCAACCCTTGGTTGGGCTCCCCTGGCTTTAATCCCACCTTCTTCCATCCAGGTGGATAACCATGTAGCTTGAAACACTTATCTTTGACATGCCCCTTTTTCTTGCAGTAATCACACAATAGCTTGCTTTTATCTTGTTCATGCGAAACTCTCATAGATGTGGCTGCACTAGCATATAAGTTCACTGGACTCTTTTGTTTGCGCTGTGCAAGACATGTCTCTTCCTCTATTATGCTAGAGATAGTATCCTCTAGGCTAGGCCATTCTGGCATAGAATAGATCAGTTGACGCCTAAGGTCAAACTTCTAATCTAAACCATCCAAGAACCATTTACACACAAATGCTTCAAACCATTTTTGTTGATTGTTCCTCCCTTCCTTGTCACCTGATTTGAGTGGATGAAAATGATATAGATCTTTGTGCAATTTTCTTACTTCTCCAGCATACTCACTTACAGACCGAGATCCCTGTTTCATATTGCAAAGCTCATGCATAATCTTGGCAGCATGCATCTTGTTGGATTTTCCTGCAAATTTCTTTTCCAGTGCTGACCACACTTCTGAAACAGTGGACATAGCCTCAACTTGTTCACGTACCATAGGTTCCATAGTTCCTAGCAGCCACACAAGGACTTTATCATTGGTTTGTTGGCTACCTCATCATCTTTGATTGTCTTCTTACTTGAAGTGAGCAATTTTGTATAGCCATGAGAACTTAAAATCAGCTTGGCGTTGCGAGACCAACTGATATAATTACTAGGTCCAATCAACTTGACTGAATAAGGCTCAAGAGTGCGCTTCACCACCACCTCAGGAATTGCCTTTGTTTGTGACCGTTGTTCCATCATTTTGGTAAACATCTCATATAGTTTACCAAAGTCAGAGTCTATTGACTTCTCTCCACTTGGATCTCCCATGGATTAGAATCCAATAAATGTATTGGCAAATTCACGATAAGGCAGCAACTGATCACACCACTTCAAGTGAGCAACACACAGGCCAAAGAAAATTATCAACTAGCAGCCAAAGAGTGACCAGCTTGAGACTTAATAGACTAATTAAGTTGAAATCTTCCTCCACTTGCTGCTCGTAGAGAGACACTAGATTGTGGAGATGCTCCTCCCAAACCTCAAGGACAGATCACACTTGCATAGGAGCAGACCCACACCGGCCAACACAAGTTCTTGCTGTTGTGAGCTAGCTATGTTACCTTGGGGTCTTTCAGCTGAAGAAGTTGCAGTGGCTGGAGGGAATCGCCAAGCACCCCGCGCTACCTCCTTCCTTGCCAATGAGATCTACAGCGTCGTCGACCCGGTGGCCTTGCTCTCCAAATCCGACCCGGCAGTGACTATGTAGTGTGTACAGCCCCACCAAAGGTGTCGCAGACGAGCTCAATCCAGCGCAGCGATGGCTCGATTCTACACCTCGAAGGCGAGATCTAGAGTAAATTTCACCGAATCACCATGCTCTGATACCATCTTGTTTGATTTGGAGATGTTGTAGATGAACAGGAGAGAGAAGATGGGAAAAAAAGATACATGATTTTGAGGGATTTTTCTCTCTCTTCTCTAGATCATTACTCTTCCATAGTTTATACACTATACATGTATATCTTCCATTTTACACCCTGAGAAACAATATATTTATATAACACACACCAACATGCAGTCATTTTTTTAAAAGCATTTCTACTAAAAACCTTTCGAAACTAATTTTAGATTTTTTTTTTTGCACACCACCTCCTCCCATGAAGCTCTTTGTTGAGAGTATTTTTCATATTATTGCTATGTTCAAAGTGGTTTAACCTTAATTATTCAGTCAGCTTATCTATTCAGCCCCACACACAACTAACTTCAGCTTAACCACTCCAAACATGCTGTATAATTAGAAGCATCTATCATAGTTATGGAGGTGCCTTCCTGTTGCGCAAAGAGACGATCGAGGTCTAAATCCTGACCCAACCCGCATGGACGAAATTGGGTTGGGTCTCGATTCTGGCTAGGTTGGATCGAGCTTTGCTCTACCCGACCCACCCATCCCGCGTTGCTCTCCACAGTAGATCTTAAATCCTACGATTATATGCGCCCTAACCAAACCCTAACTATCCTATCAATCTCTCCCCAGTCCCCACCCCCACCGCCACCCTCACTCTCTCGACCTCTTTCCCCTTCTCTCACACTTTGTTGCTGGCGTTAACACCCCATGGTGGTGCCTCCTATTCACGACGCCTCCCCACCATGATGTAGTGCCTCCCAACCGCGGGCTCCCGATAGTGCCTCACCACGGCATGGTGCCTCCCCACGACACCTTTCCATGACAGTGGTAGCGGTAGGTTATGGTTTCTCCATGCGACAGCAGTGGTCAGGTCTTCCTCCTTCCCACGCATGGGTGCATGGCATCCTCCCCATGGTCCATACGTGATCGGACTAGCTTCCTAGTCCCCACATCGCCAGCATCCCTTGATTTGGCGTTGCCAAGCGACCGGGATGGCTCCCTACGGTGGCGGCGTCCCTCTATTCCACACTAGCTCGGTTGCTCCCCACGGTGTTGGCGGGGTCCCCCCAGTGGTGGCTCCCTCCTTCAGTCCTTCCCTCCACACCCCCACGGTCAGCAACAATTCTCATCTCCTATCCTCGGGTCGGGGCACCATCGGGTTTAGGTTGGGGCGAGAAAATGGCATTCCCGATGCAGGCCGTGTCCAATCCATCTAGATCTCTAGGAGAGGGGAAACAAGAAGGAAGAGAGATGAGACGAATTAAAGATGCTCATTATATTTGTGATGGATGGATATAGTCATAGATGGAACCAAAGGGGGAATACTCTACGGGAAAGAATTTGCATCCGTTGAAAACCCCTTTCTATGTCAATTTCTGAAATATCGATATTTTAACTAAAACACTACAATCTACAAATGCAATAAAACAAAAAATTGAACATCATTATATTTCCCTGGAAAAATTTAAACCGCTCACAACAGCGTATCATGTGTATTGAAGTAGCCATGCTACAGTAATTTACAAAGAGCAAACCCCCCCGAGGCAAAAGCTAACTGTCATACGTGTTTTCAGGTAAAAGAAAAAAGGAGCATATAAATACATGAGAGTGACAAATCCTAATGATTTCATTACACTAATGCATAGATGTCCATTTGTGTCAGATCATAACCGAGATCTGCGCCGGTTTTAGAACCGGCACATGCAATCAGGCACATGATTGAAAGGTGGGTTGATGAACATATAACATGAGTTCATAGAGCAGGTACTTATTACAACACCCAACAGCTAAGGAAGCAAGTATTGAGGGCATCATCGTAGTACATCAGTGCAAATCTCAAAAATCTTTTATGAACATGCCACCCCCCTTATGGTGAAGATGTTCTTTTTCGTGCCTAATCGAGATTTTTTCGGAAGAACATGTTGATTTGACCATTCCATGTACCACCTATATAAGCCGATCATCTTCAATGTCAGGGATTTCAGCCATTTCTCAGTGGGTTGTCCCATAACAAGTTTGAATCGGACATCCAAGTCTTCTTGGGGGCAGAGCTCCTTGCCCCTTATCTCCCTCGAATTCTGTTGGCTTCCATGTCCATGATTTTGCTTGCTTCGAGTAGCTTCGCATATATTTCTTTCTAGGTGATGTTACAAGATTTGCAGCTCTCTCTTGAATTGTCCTCACACTATTCTCAATGTGAGTAGATGGTCCATGATTTGTAGGATAGCTAGACTCTTCCCGATCGAAGGAAATGTCACGCTTACGCCATTAGATGAAAGTATTCTCTGCAAGGCCCAGTGTTGTAACCTCGTCATTCGGGGGGCATTTTCAGAACCATGTCAACAAACTAGGAGAGTACCCTATCCACTTGTACCTTAGCGAGTGCTGGTGCTATTAGAGAGTTGCGCAAGGTACCACCTGCACGGTAGGGTAAGCCATGCTTGTAACTGTTAGAGTATATGGGCCTTGGGTCGAGGCCCATCTTCTGTACTTTATATATATTCCACCCTTGATCAATACAAGACATCCATTCCACAATCTAACATGGTATCAAAGCCTAAACCCTAACTCTACCACCTGCCACCGCCGCCGGCGTCCCCTCTTTTGACGTCGGCCATGGCTGATCTCTCCTCCACATCCACATCGACCATCACCACGACGGTGATGTCGAGCCCCCCATCTTCAGTACCGACTACGGCGGATCCTCCCAACACCAACGTACCTAGATCGAGTGGTGTTGTCGCGCGGTCGTCTCCTCTCTCGACGCCGTCGGCAGTCACCACGGCGTCCCCCTTCTCCCCACGGGTGCTGACGCCGCCGCCGCTGCCGCCTTTGGCGGGCGGCCACTCTTTCCTCGCCGTCATCGCCAACCAAGCGCCCACCTGCTTCCCCACGGGCTCGACGCCGACGCCGCCGCCGCTCTCGCCCGGCCACCTAACGCCGGGCGCCGCCACCGCCGCTTGCCCCCGGTCGTCCCTCACGCTGTTGCCGCCGCTAAGCCGCGCTGTTGCTTCCCCACGGCGCAGCGCGCCGCCTTGCTCAGCGCTGCCATCAGACGCTTCGACGCCACACCATCGCCACGGCGCCGCCGCCGCTGCTCGCTCAGGCTGCCACCGACGCCCATTGCCGCCACCACCTCCGTGTTCGGCTCGGCCCTCCCCTTCGCCGCCCGCCCAAGACGCTTCGGCGCTGCTTGCCACGGGGAGGAACCTTAGTTCCTCTCCCCGCCGATCGCAGCCGGGCGGCTTGGACCTACGACCCCACCTATGGGCTGCTCCAGCCGGTGGCTCGGCTCAGGTGGGGGCCGGCTCAGCCGCTGGATCGGCTCGGCTCCCCCTGGCTCGGTGGCTGGCTCGGCTCAGCTCCCTCCTGGCTTGGCTGGCTTAGGTGGTGGCCCCTCTCCCGTCTCTTTCGGGCCCTTTGGCTCGAATGGGCCGTCCCCTTTTACTGTTAAGCCCGGTCCTCTCATCGCCATACCAGACGCCATCGCCCTCCCGAGCGTGGACTCGCTCGGCTCCTCGCCCCGGCGCCCCTGTTCCCCTACTGCTGGGGGAGCGACCACTGTGCCGCAGGTGTCATGCTGCTCCCGGTGTCTTCTCCACTATGACGACCAGGGGCACAAACTTCTCCAGTGCGGCCACGGCCTTTGCCACGAGTGCCTTGCCGGCATGCTCGGCGCAGGCGCCGTACTTGCCTGCCTGCAATGTCGCCGTCCTCCAACGGTCTCTCGCCTTGACGGACACATCGGCACCACGGCGTCGTCGGCCTTCGCTCTAATCGCATCCACCGCTCCTGCACCTTCGCAGGCCTCTGTCCGTGCTGAGTGGTACATGGACTCTGGGGCGACCTCGCACATGACTGCTGATGCTGGCAACCTCGCTTCTTCCCAACCACCCTACCCTCCTTCACCGACCAACATCATTGTTGGCAATGGGTCTCGCCTACCGGTCACCTCCACTGGTCATCTTTCTTTTTTCCTAGGTGATAGTGATCTTACTCTTCGTAATATACTTGTCACCCCTCACATAATAAAAAACCTCATTTCTGTTCGTCAGTTCACCATAGATAACCATTGCTCTGTTGAGTTTGACCCGGTAGGCCTGTCTGTCAAGGATCTTTGTACCGGACATATCATTGTTAGGTGCAATAGCTCTGAGGACCTTTACTCCTTCCACCCCTCCACCCCTCCTTCCCAGGCGTTTCTTACCAAAGACCTCCACCACATCTCTCCGCATCGCTGTCTTGGTCACCTGTGCCATGCGACTCTCTCTCGTTTAGCTAGCTCGTCTGCTATCCCCTGCCCTAAGGATCCTCCTGACCACCTCTGTCATGCCTGTCAGCTTGGTCGTCATGTCCGTCTTCCTTTTGTCTCTTCCACCTCTCAAGCTGTTCACAATTTTGATTTAATCCATTGTGACCTGTGGACATCTCCCGTTCTTAGTGTCTCTGGTTACAAGTATTATCTCATCATTGTTGATGACTGCTCTCATTACATGTAGACATTTCCCCTCCGCCTGAAGTCTGACACCTTCACCACCGTCTCCCATTTCTTTGCCCATGTTCGGACTCAGTTTGGCACCACCGTCAAGTGTGTCCAATATGATAACGGTCGCGAGTTTGACAACTCCGCTTCTCGCTCCTTCTTTCTCTCCAACGGCGTTGTCTTCCGCATGTCCTGTCCCTACACTTCTCCTCAGAACGGTAAGGCTGAACGCGCCATTCGCACCTCTAATGATATGATGCGTTCCCTTATGTTCCAGGCGAGCCTCCCCCTTCCTTCTGGGTCGAGGCCCTCCACGCGGCCACCTACCTCATCAATATTCGTCCCACTTCCACGCTATCCCACCCTACTCCTCACTTCGCCCTTTACCACATCCACCCCTCTTACGACAACCTCCGCGTGTTTGGCTGTGCATGCTACCCTAACCTCTCTAGCACTGCCCCGCACAAACTTGCCCCTCGCTCTACCCTTTGTGTCTTCCTCGGTTATCCATCCGATCACAAAGGTTGGCGCTGTATGGATCTCTCGTCCAACCGCATCATCATTTCTCGACATGTGACTTTTGACGAGTCGAGCTTCCCCCTCGCCTCTGGCACCTCCACCCCATCCACCCCTTCTGATCTCGACTTTCTCCTAGAGCGCGACATCCCTCCTCCTTTGCCTATAAGGGTCCGTCGCTCGACCTCCTCTGCGGGTACTTCTACTCCGCTAGTGATCACGTCTGCCACTCCTGGGACGGAGGTTTTCTCTGCCCCACCAATGGTCACGTCGGCCACTGCTGCTACGCCGGCACGCCTGCCAGCCGTCACCGCTGCCCCTGCTGGATCCCCTCCGCAGGTTGTTGCCAGCGGTGCCACCTGGTCGGTTCCCGCTGCCCCTGTCGGTTCCCTGCCGCAGGTGGTTGCCAGCGGACCCGCCCCTGCTGCCCCTGTTGGCTTTACGCCCCAGGTTGTTGCCAGCAGGGCCTCCTCGACGTCCTCTCCGGTCACCGCTGGGGTGCCCTTAGCTACCTCGTCACCCCTGCATATCACTGCCCCTGTTGGACTTGCTCCACAGGCTGTTGTCGGTGATGTGCCCCCTCCCACAGTGACCAATGCTCATCATATAGTCACCCGTCGGAAGGCCGGACTCTCCGTTCGGCCCCGGGAGCGTTTCAACCTTCACGCCACCGTATTGTCTTCTGTCCCGAAGACATACCGTGGCGCGCTGTCGGATCACAATTGGCGCGACGCTATGAGCCAGGAATTCGATGCTCTCCAGGCCAACCGCACGTGGGACCTTGTTCCACGTCCTCCTGGCGCCAATGTTGTCACCGACAAGTGGATCTTCAAGCACAAGCTACATGCAGATGGTTCTCTCGATCGGTACAAGGCTCGTTGTAACACCCCAAATTTTTAAACCCAATTTGGCACGTTAGTAATTTCTTAAATGCATGATTTAAAAATGTTAAATCCCTCATTCTTGCATCATGACATCATCACTTTATGCATTGCATCTAAATTAGAAAAATAATTTAATCTTTCCAAATCTATGCCTTTGGTGGAAAATATGGTAATTATTTTTAAATAATATTTCTATAAACCAAATACACCGGTGAAATTATTTGGAATTAAATTTAAATTGTTGGGGAAACAAAATAATATTTCCTAAAATTATTGTATTCAAAAAGAGTATTGGAAATGGAAAGCTCTTTGGAAATCAGAGAAAAATCAAAAGGCCTTAATCCTTCTTGGCCCAGTGGCCGCCGTCTCCTCCTCCTTTTCCTTCTTTTCCCGCTCCTCTCTTCCCTACGGTTGGGCATTGAGCATGGCCCATTCACGACAGCCTTGGCCAATTTCAAATGACCAGCACCCAGCGCCTTGCGCCATGAGGCGCAGTTCCACCGCCATGTGGGTCCCGCCTGTCGGCCTCGCCTCCTTTCTTCCTCCTGTTTCTCCTTCATTTGTTCGCCTCGCCCGAGAATCGCCATGTATTCCTCCTCCTCTCTCTCCGGGGCCTCGCCATGGCTCCCTTCCCCATGCATCGCCGCCCTACACCCTTCCATGGGACCCCTCCGTCCCCACCCTTTCTTGTCCTATCATGGCCTAACCGCCTCAGCGCATTCACTTCACGGCACCGGCTAGAATCGACGCCGGCGACCGCCAACTCCGCGCGTGGCATTGAATGTGTCCCGAGCGGAGCTCGCCTATAAATGGGGAACTGCTCCCCTTTGCTCTCTGCCTTGCGCCGACGCAATTCCGTTCATCCGAGCCGGTGAGCCTTCGCCCCGTTCCACCGCCATCTCCTCTTCTCCCCTCCTACCTCACCCTCGCTTCCCTTCGGTTCGACCTTACCCTGGGGTGGCGCAGGTTATTCCAGTGGAGCCAGCGCCAGGATCGGGTTGGAGCTGCGTGGTCCGCGTGTCCCCGGAGCCCGCGCCGTCGCCGCCACCGTAATTCCGCCGCCTGGTCGTCCATTCCGCCCCGGTGAGCTCGCCGATCATGTTCCCCCTCTCCTCGGTTGATTTCGGCCAAGGGAATCGGGTGTTGATCCCGTCTCTCCCGGCGCCCATGGGCGCCATCGTCATTGTCGTCGTGCTCATTCTTGGCCGTCACCTCCAAGCATCGCGGGTGCTACCGATACCCTCATTGCATTCGCCTAGCCCGTCACTCCCGCTGTGCACACCCAATCGAGCCCCGGTGGCTAGGGTCGTCGCCGCCGTTGGCTGCGCCGTCGCCGGGTGCTCCTCCTCTGTTTTCCCCTCTCCTCCGTGCGGAGTCGCTGCCATGTGGGGCCGAGCGGGTCCCGCTTACCCGCCAGCGTCTTGTCGCGCGCTTCGGCCGTAGCGTTGCCGAGGCGCCCGTCGTTGGGCCGTGTCGGCCGAGCCGCCCGAGGCGGAAGGGCCCGTTCCTTTATTTTCTTTTTCAAATTTCTGTATAAATCTTTTTGTGATGCCCTAAAAGCAATTAATTAAAATAGCTAGATCCTTGTAAAATTGGAAAAATTCTGCAAATACTTTAATCATTTCTGGACCCTAGAAAATTATATTTATGCATGTCTTGCATGTGGGATCCATTTTTGGCTAAATAGATAGGTTCTAGGTGCATCATTTCATGTGCGCGTGAGAAATGGTCATATTATCCCTTTTAAATGAAAATAAAATACTTTACAATTCCCTGGACCTTAAGAGATAATTGTTGTCATGCCATTCATGCAGCATGCATTTGTTAGAAGTGTTCTTGGATTAGTAGTGGCATCATTGCAGTCGCGCATAAGTCTTTTGGCATGATCTCTCTTTTAACAAAATGCATTAAAAGTTGTTGCGTGTCCTTTGCCTAAAAACGACATGGCATAAAGTATTTTACTTATGTGTGTTGTATTGCTTTGCATATCGTGTAAGCGTTTAGGAGGTCAAGCTCCGAAGACCCGATCGACGACGCCCCTTCGCTTTCCGGAACCGATCAAGGCAAGTCCCTTTGATCATATTGTGAAGCCATTTTGGTTATTTAGAAAATGTTTGTTAGACTTGAAAATATGCATGCTAGTTTAAAAGATAAGCGCCGTATTTGCTAGAATTAGTTATTATGCCAATTAGGAAGGTAAGAGATATGTTAGGATCAAACCTAAGGCTAAAATATGAATTACTCTTATTTAAATACCTTGTTGAGGTAGGATAAATGCTTAAAACTATTTATCGGAATGATTCAATCATTTGTGTGAGGCGAGAATATTGTTGAGAAATGTTTGGGAAAAGATGATTTAAAGATAGCGCATCAAGGGTGGTGCTTAATAGGAAATGATTTTCCTCTTATCCCAAAATCCTTCCGACTAGGGAGATATTTTGTCGATTAGTGCGATATGGCACCGGTTTGAAAATCGGGCTAAAATATAAATTCTCCCTAGTCTAAGGATTGCTCATCCTATAATCCTATGAAGCTGAGCCATTCTGATGCGACCTCGAGCCCCGAATGGGGCCGGGCCCGATCGTTGGCCCTCGTGGTTGATGGTCTTGTGGCGAAACACCGTCTGGGTGCGTAGCCTCTCGAGGGTAAGGCGTACCCACTCTGCAGAGTTAAAACTGTCATGATAGCCGTGCTCGCGGTTATGAGCGTGCGAAGGGACTGATTATATGGTAGTTTCTTCATTTTAAAATAAATTTAAAAAAGGGGATTTTAAAGAAAGGATTTGAGATGAGTAAGGATTTGAGAAGGAGTTCGTTTGAGCTAGGTGCCACCGGTGGTATTCCGAAATGGGTATCGGCCTATCGGAAGTGTCACGCGGAATGGACCTAGCGAGTTTGAGAAAAGAAAAGAAGAAAGAATTTTGTTCTTGCTATGGCACTGAGGCCAAGTGGCGAGAACCGTTTGAGAAGAGCCCAAAGAAAATGTTGAGATTTAAAGTTTCGAAATTGCTTTGTCAAAACTAGGTTAAATAACTGCGATTTCCGCAAATATCCTAAACCTTCCTTGTACTAAACCGCATTTGCATAATTCCGGACTTGCGAGTACAATTTGTACTCACCATCTTCTCTCCCCTCTCTTTTCAAAACTTCAACAGCTGGTCCGTCCGAGTATGACCCGCCGTCCGAGGAGGAGGACCCGGATTACGTCGAGGAGGCGTTCTCCGATGAAGAGTATGAAGATTAGGGTTGCGCGTTCCTACAGCCTCCGTGCCTGTGGGATGAATAAAAATTCTAGATGTTGTATTAGGCTTGTATCGTTGTGTACTCTGATTTGCGGCCTGCGAGCCGTTGTATGTTGATTGTACTGGACTATGTTCCGTTTGTAATAATATTATCGTTGGCACTATTCCGTTTCTGTATATCTGTGTGTACTAGCCATGATCCTTGGGACTAGTACGGGTTTACGCAGGGGGAATCCGATCTTGTAAATCGGGTGCCGACAGAAGTGGTATCGAGCCGAGCTCTTATTGGCCCTAGGGCGTAGCCCTAGAAATTAGAGACCATATAATTTTAAAAGAAATAATTGTTAAATATATTCTTATTCTTCGCAATCTATCTTTGGTGACGATCTTTTGAAACTTGTAGATGCGGCGTTAGCTTCGGCCTTGGTGTTGGCTACGGAGGTTTCGTCGCATTCCTACCGATCTTTGGCACGCTGGCTTTGGTGACCCCATGTACCATGGTGCCCTTGCTCCACGCAAGGACGACATCTTTGGGTGGTGTCGTCACCATCTTTTTCGCCGGTCCCCACCTACCGGGGTCCGTTCACTACTCGCCACTCGCGTCATTTTGCTTTCGGGCGCCATCCGGGGCGTGTCGGACTTGCTCTACACCGACTCAGCGATACATTCACGCGTGAGTCAGACGTCTCCCGCCGCTTCTTTCCCTCTACTTTGCCGCCGAGTATTCACCACGCCAGCGGCCGAGGGTGAGAGGACCCGACGGTGTACCACCTTGCTGAGCTCGTCCAATCACGGACGACGCAGACACCATCGCCTGCGGAATTGAATTCCGCCTCGACGCCAACCGCCGGTGGACTCGATCAAGAAGGAGTGCCGCGACCTTAAAAAGCGACTCCCATCACTTGGTGGAGAAGATCCACCTTCGCAAGAGGCTCCGTGAGTTGGTTCGCGAGAACCGGCGTCTCCGGGAATGCCGCTTCTTCCTCCGGACTCCTACTCCTCTGCCGCCGTCCTCGCTGAAGGAGAAGGATGTCGGCTCGACTCAAGCTCGAGCCCAAGGATCCCTGCCGATCTTCCCACATGCTCCTTCGAGCTCACCCCAAGAATCTTCACTGGACACAGGTCCAACCGGAGTGAGCGCGCCTCCTACCGTTGTCGAGCTTGAGGCATTCCCGATGGTTAGATTCGCCGCCCGCTGGTTGGCGCCCGCCGTCGACATCGATGATGATGAAGAAGAAGAAGACCCGTCGAGTTGGTTTCGAGTCCGACTACGAGCAGGTTTAGCTCGTAGCTCTCCCTACCCTTTGCAAGAGTTGTCACCCTTTCTTTTCTTTTCTTTTGCTTTGTGTCTTGTCCGCGCTTTGCTGCGGCCCCCCACTCAAATAATCGGCCGCCTCTTTAAAGAGGGCGCCTGCTGGTGTTCGTCGCCCGCCTTGCCTGCCTTGCCGCCTCGCCAGCGCGCGCTTGATTTCGCAGCTGCGCCTACTTGCTGCCATGCTGTCTTGCCGCCCGCGAGTTCCTCTGCCGTGCCCAGGCTTGCTTCTCCGGCCAAGAATGAGGAAGAGGCGGAGATCCGCTCCGTGAGTCCCTCTCGCGCTCCGCTTGATCCTCCTCGCCGCCCGCTCCGTTAGTGAGTCCCTCTCGCCCGCGAGATCCCTCGCCATTCTCTGAGTCCTCCTCGCCAGTGTTCCAAGTCCTCGTCGTTCCCCAGGTCCTCGCCTCGGCTGAGCCGAGCGAGTTCATTTGTTCTCGAGGAGATGAGGCACTTCCATTGTGGATCACCGTGGTAACCATCCTACTTTGGTTGGTGCTTACAGTGGGCCCTGTATCGATCCTACTAATCGTCCGGTGCAGATCCACATAACCCGTAGGTAGTTAGCTTCATGATTGGGTGACGTCTCGGCTTGTGGTACAGCGCCCTATTGTACCCTGAAAACTATTATTTTATGTATGTGAGTGTGCATCGTGCCAAGTTTGCATGTTTTAACTCATGTTTGGAAAAATCTGGGTTTTAGCTCTTTCCCCTTATTGTCTCTCGTCCTCTTGGCAAGCAGATGGTGATTTCGCGCCGTGCTGGGCGTGGTGATATTGTCCGTGGTCGAGCCCGTGGTGGTCTTGCTTAAGCGAGCTAGTGGGCCCGCCGACTTGGGAGGATAGCCAGACGGCCCTGCCTCGGCCCGATCTTCCGTTGGAGGGCCACCCCGTGAGCTCAACCTTTTTCCCTCTCCAGCGCCACAAATACTCCCCCAAAACCCTCAAGAAAATCCCCAAGAGAACCCCCAAGAGAACCAAGCCGAGTCTCCCCACCTTCCACCGCCCCCACCTAGAGATCCCACTGCAAGAGAGATCTTGGAGATGCGATTCAGATGTTAGAGAGCTCATGAGAGAAAGAAATAATGCCCTGCTCCTCCACCCGTGCCACACCATCCACCTCCTGCCCGGTTCCGTGTTAACAACTTCCTAAGAGCCAACCCTCCCAAGTTCGGTGGTTCTGGCGATGCCATGGAGGCAAAGAGATTGGTTAAAACCATTGAGAAATGTTTGATCATGTTCCAATGCGGAGACACGGAGAGTGTTATTTCATGACCTATCGACTTCTTTGGAGTTGCGTGCGCACTGGTGGGACACATTTTGTGAGTCTCATGATGCCCCTGAGACTATCACAGGATGAGTTTGTTGAGGCATTTGAGAAAATTATGTTCCCGACAGCTCAAAGGAGGCTAAGAGGCGTGAGTTTCATGCCTTGGTTCGAGGGAACATGACGATGCATGAGTATCTCCTCGGTTTACTCTGCTGGCTCGTTATGTGCCCGTGATGTGAGAATAATCTTGACAAGATCTATTTCTTCAAGAAGGGTATGGACCACGAGATCCGAGCCTTAATCGATTCCTTTGAGTTCACCACCTTCAAGCGGTTGTTTGCCAGTCTTTGGAAGCGGGAGGAGAATAAATCGTCGGTGTTTGGCGCTAGGAAGAGAAAGAAGCTCGGCGGGATGGTCATCTAGCTCTCGTCCCAAGGGACACCGCACCCGTGGTCGTGCGCCTGCTGTTCCTTCTCGCCCACGTTCTCAGTGGGTGATGCCTCGCCAGTGCCACTGATCGGCTCACCGGTCCGCACCCGGATGTCGGCTCTCCCAAGAAGGACACATCGAGCATCAAGTGCTTCGTGTCGTGAGATGGGACACTACGCCAGTTCGTGTCCCAATAAAGGTGCCGTGTCCGCGCAAGGTCAAGCCAAAGTTATGTTGCCAAGGCCCGCGAATTCCGTGCCAGTTCGTGGAAATTTTCCACAAGCCAGGAATGCTGCGTCTGTTGGACGTGGTCGGGTGAACCACGTCAGTGCTGAGGACGCCCACGCTGACCCCCATGCAGTGATGGGTAAGTTTCACATCAACTCAATCCCCGCTACTGCATTATTTGATTCTGGTGCAACGCATTCATTTATTGCTGCATCATTTGCTAAAAATCATGGTCTTGAAATAAGTGCACTAAAGAAACCTATGCTGATTAAATCCCCTGGAAAAGTCATTCGTACCATGTTGATGTGCCCTGATGTTTACATTGAAATTGAGGGTGTGGGATTTTTAGCAGACCTAGTGGTCATTGATTCAAAAGGGATAGAAGTGATACTAGGCATGGATTGGTTAGCCAAATATAAGGGTCATATTGGTCGTGCCTCAAAAGCAGTCAAGTTGACTAGTGGTGATAGTAAGGAAGTTCAATTTGTTGCTAACTCCGGTCTGAAAATCTGATTGCCCTAAATAAGTTGGAGGGTCGGTTCTAAAGAATGACCCCATCTTGCGGGAATTTCCTGATGTGTTTCCCGAGGAGCTGCCAGGCATGCCGCCTGAAAGAGATGTTGAGTTTGTTATTGACTTAGCTCCTGGTACTGCGCCTATCTCCCAAAGGCCGTACCGTCTTTCCGCCAATCTAATGGCTGAGTTGAAGAAACAGATCGAAGAGTTGCAAGAGAAAGGATTTATCGTGGTCGTCACCTTGGGGGTGCTCGATTATTTTGTGAAAAGAAGGATGGATCCCTAAGGATGTGTGTGGACTATAGGTCACTTAATGAGGTGACCATTAAAAACAAGTACCCCTTGCCTCGCATTGATGATTTATTTGATCAGTTGAAAGGAGCCTCCATTTTCTCAAAAATTGATCTAAGGTCTGGGTACCACCAAATCAGAATTAAGGAGTCCGATATCCCTAAGTCAGCTTTCACTACTCGGTATGGTCTGTATGAGTTCACTGTCATGTCCTTTGGTCTTACCAATGCTCCTGCTTATTTCATGAACTTGATGAACAAAGTATTCATGGATTTCCTTGATAAATTTGTGGTTGTGTTCATTGATGACATCCTGATCTATTCCAAGTCTGAAGAAGAGCATAAGATCCACTTGAGGATGGTTCTAGAAAGGTTAAGGGAGCATCAATTGTTCGCCAAGCTGAGTAAGTGTGAATTTTGGATGAAAGAAGTGTCTTTCCTTGGTCACTTCATTTCTGCTGAAGGTGTTGCCGTGGATCCTGAGAAAGTAGCATCTGTGGTTGGCTGGAAACAACCGAAGTCTGTGACTCAAGTCGAAGTTTCCTTGGTTTGGCGGGTATTACGCGATTCATCGAAGGTTCTCCAAAATAGCCCGACCGATGACCAATTTGTTGAAGAAAGAAAAAGAAGTTTGAATGGTGCCATTTGTGAAAGCAGGTTTTCAAGAGTTGAAAAGCGTCGACTTGACCCGTGCTAGTTTTGCACGATATTCGCAAAGACTTTGAGATTTTTCTGTGATGCATCTCGTCAAGGTCTTGGTTGTGTCCTTATGCAAGAAGGAGAGTGGTGGCTTATGCATCTCGTCGACAAGCGCATGAGCAAAATACCCTACCCATGATTTGGAATTAGGCTGTTTGTTGTGCATGCCCTGAAAATTTGGAGGCATTATCTCATGGGAAATCGCACTGAGATATTCACTGACCATAAGAGCCTTAAGTACATTTTCACCCAGCCGGACCTGAATCTGAGGCAAAGGCGTTGGTTGGAGTTAATCAAGGATTATGATGTAGGAATTCACTATCACCCTGGCAAAGCCAATGTGGTGGCTGATGCTCTAAGCCGCCGTCCCGCTTGTAATCACCTCCGGAGTGAGGAGATGTCGCGGTTGTGTGAAGAATTTCTTAAGCTAAATCTTGGAATGGTAAAAGTCGGTCATTTGAATTGATGGAATTGCAACCCACCTTGTTGAATCAAATCAAGGAAGCCCAAAAGGTGATGAAGAAGTTCAAGAGATCAAAGGAAGAATCTTTGAAAGATAAAGCACCAAATTTTTCATTGATGATGAAGGTGTGCTTTGGTTTAGAAAAGGATCTTTGTGCACAGTGTCGGCGCTCTAGAGAGCTCATCCTTAAGGAAGCTCATGACCCCATCTCCATACACCTGGTAGCACCAAGATGTATTCGGTTTGAAAAGTTCGTATTGGTGGGCGGGGCATGAAAAGGGAGTCATGAGAATTTGTGGTCGTTGTGATATTTGCCAAAGAGTGAAGGCAGAGCACGGCGTCCTGCTGTCTGTTGCGACCTTTGAAAATTCAGTGGAAGTGGGAAGAAATTGGAATGGACTTCATTGTTGGTCTTAGAGGACTCAAGCGGGCCACGACTCTATTTGGGTCATCGTTAATGATGACCAAAGTGGCCCATTTGTTCGATTCGCACCACCTATCTTTGGAGGCAAGCTCATTTGAGTTGTACATGAGCGAATTGTGTGTATGCATGGTGTGCCTAAAAGATCGTGTCGGATCAGAAGTCTGCATGATTCACTTGATTTTGGGACAAGCTCCATGAGTCGCTTGGGACTCGGTGAATTCAACCTGACTTTTCACCCTCGAGCGGATGGGCGGTGAAAGAGTAAATCAGATTTTGGAAGATATGTTGAGAGCTTGTGCTCTGTTGCGCCTACCATTTGGGACAAGCGATTACCTTATGCCGAGTTAGCATACAACAAGATCATCGATCCGACATCCAGATGGCTCCGTTTGAGGCTTTGTATGGAAGGAAGTGCGGGACCCCTTGTATTGGCAAGAGGCAGGTGAGTCGAAAGTATTTGGGTTGGATATTTTGCAAGAGGCGAAGAAGCGGTCAAAATGATCCAGCGAGAGGTTAAGGGCGGCTCGGTCCGGCGGAAGAGTTATCTTGATAACCGTCGAAGGATTTGAAATTTGCCATTGGAGATTTTGTGTATTTGCGTGTCTCCCTTAAAGGCATCGTAGATTCGTGTAAGTGGCAAGTTAGCTCGAGGTTTATTGGTCCTTTCAAGATTCTTGCTCGAAGGGGTGATGTGGCATATCGGTTGGAACTTCACGAGTATCTGGCGGTGTGCCGCAGTGTGTTCCATGTATCTCGATTGAAGAAATGTCTGCGAGTTCTGAAGAAGCGGTTGGTTCTGAGATGTTGGATTTGCGGCTGATCGTCTTTCAAAGAATACCGGTCGAAATTTTGGATGTGGCGATTCGCAAAAAACCGTAGTAAGGCTACAGCGTTTTTGCGAGTTCGATGGATAATCATTACGAAGTGAGGCCACTTGGGAGCGGAGTCGAGATCTCGGTGAGTTTCAGTTGTTTCGGAAGAATGGAATCTCGAGGGCGAGATTCACCTTAAGGGAGGTTTGTAACACCCAAATTTTTAAACCCAATTTGTACGTTAGTAATTTCTTAAATGCATGATTTAAAATGTTAAATCCTCATTCTTGCATCATGACATCATCACTTTATGCATTGCATCTAAATTAGAAAAATAATTTAATCTTTCCAAATCTATGCCTTTGGTGGAAAATATGGTAATTATTTTTAAATAATATTTTCTATAAACCAAATACACGGTGAAATTATTTGGAATTAAATTTAAATTGTTGGGGAAACAAAATAATATTTCCTAAAATTATTGTATTCAAAAGAGTATTGGAAATGGAAAGCTCTTTGGAAATCGAGAAAAATCAAAAGGCCTTAATCCCTTCTTGGCCCAGCAAATCTCCTCCTCCTTTTCCTTCTTTTCCCGCTCCTCTCTTCCCTCTGGTTGGGCCCGAGCCGGCAAGCCCATTCCCTTGAAACAGCCTTGATTGACCAAACCATGACCAGCGCCTTGCGCATGCATGGCAGCAGTTCCACCGCCATGTGGGTCCCGCCTGTCGGCCTCGCCCTCCTTTCTTCCTCCCTGTTTCTCCTTCCATTTTCGCCTCGCCGAATCGCCATTATTCCTCCTCTCTCTCTCCGGGGCCTCGCCATGGCTCCCTTCCCATGCATCGCCGCCCTACACCCTTCCGCGGACCCCTCCGTCCCCACCCTTTCTTGTCCTATCGCCCGGCCCTAACCGCCTCGGCGCATTCACTTCACGGCACCGGCTAGAATCGACGCGGCGGCCGCCAACTCAGCGTGGCATTGAATGTGTCGGCGGGCTACGCCTATAAATGGGAAGCTGCTCCCTTTGCTCTACGCCTTGCGCCGGCGCAATTCCGTTCATCCGAGCGGTGAGCCTTCGCCCGTTCCACGCCATCTCCTCTTCTCCTCCTACCTCACCCCTCGCTTCCCTTGGTTCGACCTTACCACAGGGTGGCGCGAGTTATTCAGTGGAGCAGCGCCGAGATCGGGTTGGGCTGCGTGGTCGCGTGTCCCGGGCCAGCGCCGTCGCCTCGCCGTAATTCCGCCGCTGGTCGTCCATTCCGCCCGGTGAGCTTCGCCGATCATGTTCCCCCTCTCCTCGGTTGATTTGGCCAAGGGAATCGGTGTTGATCCGTCTCTCCCGGGCGCCATGAACGCCATGCGTCATTGTCGTCGTGCTTTCATTCTTGCCGTCACCTCAAGCATCGCGGGTGCTACGATACCCTCATTGCATTCGCCTAGCCCGTCCTCCGTATTACACCCAATCGAGCCCCGGTGGCTAGGGTCGTCGCCGCCGTTAGGCTCGCGCCGTCGTGGTGCTCCTCCTCATTTTCCCTCTCCTCCGTCTTGGTCGCTGCCATGTGGGGCGGCGGGTCCCGCTTACCGACCCAGCGTCTTGATCGCGCCTCGGCCAGCAGCGTTCTTAGGCGCCCGTCGTTAGGCCGTGTCGGCCGAGCCGCCCAGAGGCCGGAAGGGCCCGTTCCTTTATTTTCTTTTCAAATTTCTGTATAAATCTTTTTGTGATGCCCTAAAAGCAATTAATTAAAAATAGCTAGATCCTTGTAAAGTGCGGAAAAATTTCTGCAAATACTTTAATCATTTCGGACCCTAGAAAATTATATTTATGCATGTCTTGCATGTGGGATCCATTTTTGGCTAAATAGATAGGTTCTAGGTGCATCATTTCATGTGCGCGTGAGAAATGGTCATATTATCCCTTTTAAATGAAAATAAAATACTTTACAATTCCCTGGACCTTAAGAGATAATTGTTGTCATGCCATTCATGCAGCATGCATTTGTTAGAAGTGTTCTTGGATTAGTAGTGGCATCATTGCAGTCGCGCATAAGTCTTTTGGCATGATCTCTCTTTTAACAAAATGCATTAAAAGTTGTTGCGTGTCCCTTTGCCTAAAAACAGCATGGCATAAAGTATTTTACTTATGTGTGTTGTATTGCTTTGCATATGCGTGTGCGCGTTTAGGAGGTCAAGCTCCCGAAGACCCGATCGACGACGTCCCCTTCGCTTTCCCCGGAACCGATCAAGGCAAGTCCCCCTTTGATCATATTGTGAAGCCATTTTCGGTTATTTAGAAAATGTTTGTTAGACTTGAAAATATGCATGCTAGTTTAAAAGATAAACGCCGTATTTGCTAGAATTAGTTATTATGCCAATTAGGAAGGTAAGAGATATGTTAGGATCAAACCTAAGGCTAAAATATGAATTACTCTTATTTAAATACCTTGTTGAGGTAGGATAAATGCTTAAAACTATTTATCGGAATGATTCAATCATTTGTGTGAGCGAGAATATTGTTGAGAAATGTTTGGGAAAAGATGATTTAAAGATAGCGCATCAAGGGTGGTGCTTAATAGGAAATGATTTTCCTCTTATCCCAAAATCCTTCCGACTAGGGAGATATTTTGTCGATTAGTGCGATATGGCACCGGTTTGAAAATCGGGCTAAAATATAAATTCTCCCTAGTCTAAGAATTGCTCATCCTATAATCCTATGGTGAGCCATTCTGATGCGACCTCGAGCCCGGAATGGGGCGGGCCCGATCGTTGGCCCTCGTGGTTGATGGTCTTGTGGCGAAACACCGTCTGGTGCGTAGCCTCTCGAGGTAAGGCGTACCCACTCTGCGAGTTAAAAGCTGTCATGATAGCCGTGCTTTCATGGTTATGGCGTCTGAAGGGTGATTATATGGTAGTTTCTTCATTTTAAAATAAATTTAAAAAGGGATTTTAAAGAAAGGATTTGAGATGAGTAAGGATTTGAGAAGAAGTCGTTTGAGCTAGGTGCCACGGTGGTATTCGAAATGGGTATCGGCCTATCGGAAGTGTCACCTTGGAATGGACCTAGCGAGTTTGAAAAAGAAAAGAAGAAAGAATTTTGTTCTTGCTATGGCACTTTGAGGCCAAGTGGCGAGAACCGTTTGAGAAGAGCCCAAAGAAAATGTTGAGATTTAAAGTTTGAAATTGCTTTGTCAAAACTAGGTTAAATAAGCTGCGATTTCCATAAATATCCTAAACCTTCCTTGTACTAAACCGCATTTGCATAATTAGGACTTGCGAGTACAATTTGTACTCACCATCTTCTCTCCTCTCTTTTCAAAACTTCAACAATTTGGTCCGTCAGAGTATGACCCGCGTCAGGAGGAGGACCGGATTACGTCGAGAGCGTTCTCCGATGAAGAGTATGAAGATTAGGGTTGCTGCGTTCCTCTGACCTCCGTGCCTGTGGGATGAATAAAAATTCTAGATGTTGTATTAGGCTTGTATCGTTGTGTACTCTGATTTGCGGCCTGCGAGCCGTTGTATGTTGATTGTACTGGACTATGTTCCGTTTGTAATAATATTATCGTTGGCACTATTCCGTTTACGTATATACGTATTGTACTAGCCATGATCCTTGGGACTAATGCGGGTTTCTGTGGGAATCCGATCTTATAAATCGGGTGCCGACACTCGTTGGGTTCTTCGTGGGTTCACCAGTATACAGTGTTGACTTCGACGAGACCTTCAGCCCAGTTGTCAAGCCGGCCACCATCAGGACTGTTCTCACACTGGCTCTCTCTCGCGGCTGGTTTATCCGTCAGTTGGATGTCAACAATTCTTTTTTGCATGGCACCCTTACAGAGACAATGTACTGTGTTCAACCATCCGGTTTTATCGATTCATCCCTTTCAGATCATGTGTGTCGACTCAACAAGTCATTATATGGTGCAAGCGAGCACCCCGAGCATGGTGCAATGAGATTGCTTCTTATCTGCCCTTTCTGGGCTTTGTTGAAGCAAAGGCCGACACATCACTGTTTGTCTTTCACCGTGGTGCCGACACCGTCTATCTTCTGCTCTATGTGGATGACATTGTCCTGACCGCCTCCTCAACTTCTCTTCTGGTACCGTTGCTGCCCTTCAGCGTGAGTTCTCTCTCAAGGATCTGGGGCCCCTGCATCACTTCTTGGGAGTCTCAGTTCAATCACAGTCTGGTGGCATGCATCTCTCACAGCGACAGTACATTCTAGATATTTTGGACCGTGCCGGCCTGTCAAATTGCAAGCCCTGCAACACTCCGGTGACACTCAGTCCAAGCTCTCTGCTGATGGCGCTCCTGTCTCTGACGAGACCCTCTACCGCAGCTTAGCAGGTGCTCTTCAGTATCTCACATTCACCTGGCCAGATATCACTTATGTTGTCCAGCAGGTCTGCCTCTTCATGCATGATCCCCGAGAGCCTCACTTTGCTGCTCTGAAGCGCATCCTTCGCAACCTTCAGCGCACACTTGCGCTTGGTCTGTTCCTGCATCGCACCAAGGCTGTTGATCTCACTATCTACTCAGATGCTGACTAGGTAGGCTGTCCTGACACTCGTAAGTCCACCTCAGGCTACGGCGTGTTCCTCGGCGACAACTTGGTCTCCTGGTCCTCTAAGCGCCAGCACACTGTCTCCCGCTCCAGCGCTGAGGCAGAATACCACGCCGTCGCCAATGGTGTGGCTGAGGCGTGCTGGCCACGGCAACTTCTCCAGGAGCTTCACAGTCCCCTTCGTCGGGCTACCGTCGTATACTGCGACAACGTCAGTGCGGTCTACCTCTCCACCAACCCAGTGCAGCACCAGCGCACCAAGCATGTCGAGATCGACCTACACTTCGTCTGAGAGCGGGTGGCTCTTGGTTAGGTCCGCGTTCTCCATGTCCCGACGTCATCGCAGTACGCCGACATCTTCACCAAAAGGCTACCCACTTCGGTCTTCACCGAGTTTCGGTCCAGACTGAACGTCCGTGCTACTGCCGTTTCGACTGCTGGGGAGTGATGGACACTTTGTTTGATAAGTGACAGCGGGGGAGTGTGTGTGTTTGCTTTGTATCAGTCTAGACCGCTTAGTGCCGTTCAGACTGCGGGGGAGTGTTAGAGTATATGGGCCTTGGGTCGAGGCGCATCTCCTGTACTCTATATATATTCCACCCTTGATCAATACAAGACATCCATTCCGCAATCTAACAGTAACAACCTAGACTGTAAGGTTCATGAAGGACACTTTGAGCAGGTAGGGTGTTGACTCTTGTATGTCATCCACAGGGAAGTGGCCTAAGTCAAGCGGTACAGACGCGCAACTGCTCCAGTGCATGGAGGGGCTCATTAAAACTATAACATCTAGTTTAGTCTACGACTTAGCAAGCATGGCCTATACTTCTTGCCGCACTTGCTCGGCCATAAGTCTTTGCACATCTATCAATATTTCTTCCCGCATTTGTTTTAGTTCCCGTTCGATAAAGGAATCTTTGCCTCTCTTCCTGATCTTATACGAGAATATGCCGTCCTTGAATCCCTATTTCTAGGGAACCTTAAACCCAACCCCATGTGTTTGCCCAGGGTGCTCCTTATTTCCTAGCGCCATGGTAAGTTTGTCCTTTTCCATGTCCGTATAGAAAGTGCTTTGGGATGATTTGCTACACCATTCATGTACACTTTGGTTTTACTGGAACTATTTGCAAATGATACGGTTCCGTCTGCCGTTACTGCACTCCTCGCTCTTAAATAATTATTGCACTGATTGGGGAGTCCTGCAAAAGGGTGTCTGCCTTTTTCTTCCTCTTTTTGACGGGCTTCAGCTTTACCCTTATACCCTCGAGAACCAAGCTTGGGCATGTGTGTGTTCTTTCTAAATTTTTTTGTGGGCCAGCCTTGATTTCTTTGCATCGTCGGTTTCTACCATCAACGAATTTATTTCAGTATGGCTCCAATTTTGAATGGTCAAGGATGGGTGCATGTTCTTCCTAACATATTTCTTGTTCAACTGTTCCTTTCGGTTCTTTCATGAAAGACACATTGTCATTAATACATGCCGACACAAACACTAATGGCGATTAGCACCTTATCCGTAGAAATGACTCCACAGACCATGGTAAATATTGTTACTGGTAAATATTGTTACTGCTCTCATAGGTTCAATGGGATGGCCTTCAGCATCAACTTCTATGTTGGTGAATTGACCCTTTGGCTTTTTTCTTGGCTCGGGCTTGATGACTCGATGTGGTCTAACCTTTTTTCTTGGCTCGGGCTTGATGACTCGATGTGGTCTAACATGTGTGGCTTGACATGTCGTTTGATAATAATATAATCCATTGCCGGGAAGGTGCCACCCATACATGTAGATGTTACATACGGGTTCTGGTCCTACAATTCTATATATAAGTCTAGAAGTTAATTTCTTAGTTTGGGTTTGCCTCTAGCTTAGCCTCTGGGTGCTGGGCTTGTAGATTTAGGTACCTACTCAGGCTATTCTCCGAGCTCAGTGCAACGTTGCACATCTAATTATAAGAACATATAGTAGTAATAAGGCTAACTGTGTTGACACAAAATTCTTAATTTAATTTATGGACAGTTTCATTATTGTGACAGAGATGAGAGGCATCAGCAACACATTTTACTTGGGCTTTCCTCTACTCTACTATTTATCACTACAGGAAACGCCAGCAGTGTCGAGTGCCAAAACCGTCGACACCATGACACAAGCCGTCGGGACAAGCTTCTCTCGACAGCCAACCGTCGAGAGAGGCACGCTTTCTTGACGGCCCGAGCGTCTAGAATGCTTCTCTCGACGGCTATATAAAAAACTATCGAGTGTACTACAACAGATGCCGTTTGCGCCTGACGAACATACTCTCGACGACCACCTATGAACAGTCGAGAAATAGGAGAAACGGGCCCCACCAAACCAACCTGCCCGGATTACATACTCTCGATGGCCCATAAATGGCCGTCGAGAGACATCATGTCCACATGATGAAGAGTCTCGACGACTTATACTCGGCCGTCGAGAGTAAGTCTGTGCAGTAAAAAAATTATTTTAATTTTGAAAAAAAAACTGCAGCACCTGCTGCACCTGCACACCCAAAATGCCCATAATGCATATATATCCCCAATTGTCGCACACATGCGATTACAAGATCACAATTGCACACAAATAATTAAAAGGCACGGCACACATCGATAAGCAAACGAACGATCAAAAGGCACGCACGACATACATATAAAACATCGCAATTCATTGTCCACAAATGTACAATAACCAAAACATATGCATCGCTAGCTAGCTAGTCACCTAATGCTCACTAAATGGAGGATTGCCTGAAGGGGGTAGGGACGGCTGGGTAAACATCGGCGGAGCTCCATCGAACAGGTTGTTGACGAAGTCGGCCTCCTGGCTGCCCGATGTCTCCCCTCCCTCGTGCGCAGGAGCTGCTGCTGGGGCGGCAGAACCCGAACACTTGAAGCAAACATAGACTTATTAGTTAATGCTATGTGTTAAAATAAAGTAATAATACATGTTTTGAGGTCGAATGACTTACCGTCTCAGTAACGTACGGAAAACCACCATGTGGGCGAGCTGAGCCCATGTAGTCACCTGCTGGGGGAGGTGGGCCGCTGTAGAGAGCTTCGTGAGGAGGAGGTGCACCATAAGGACCTTGTGCAGCAGGTTGGTGCAGCGGGCCCCCATAGTAGCTCTGGTAGGGAGGTGGGGCCCCGAATCCACTACGATACGGTGGTGGACCCACGTAGAACCCTGGACCGCCACTAGTCCCGCTCGGGCCAGCCTAAAACAAATTTGACATCTGACGTGTTAATTAAATGGTAAGATGTATATGAAATAATATTTAGAGTTTGAGTACATACCCCTGCTAGTCGAGATAGGCTCTCCAAATAGGCCAACCTTGCCTCGAACTCCGCTTGCAGTTAAGCCATCTCCTCCTCTTGCCTCTTTCGCGCTTCCTCTACCGTCCTCAGGCTCTCTTGCATCGCGTGCAACATCTGCCTATTCTCTTCCCTCTCCTACTCCCTCTCCCTTTGGAGTCTGGACTCGAAGGAGCGTCGGCTCTCGGCCTGTGTGTGGCTAGCCCGCACAGCGGGCATGTAATCCTCGGACCTGTAACAAAGTATTGTCGGTAGTTATGAAATTTTAACCGAGTTGACTTGTAAATATAACCAAAGCCTATCTCAGGTGGTCCTGGCCGATCTCTAGCCCCCATGGGCCTTCCACCCATAGTTTGGTGGATGAGCACAGGGTCAAGCGGCACATCCTCTGGGTTCTTCTCTTGTCCGTGCTTCTCGGCGTAAGCCTTCTTGTAGCGTGCCTACATCGAAGTGTACATTGGGCATGAATGGTTGAATAGTAAAGTGCGTCAAAACTCAGTATCAACATTTTACGTGCCTCTCGCTGCGTAGCAACGGGGTCCACGGGCCCATGGAACCATCCTTATTTTGCGAGGAGTGGTGCCTACGGAACACTTGCAACCAAGGAGGCAGCTGCCCGGTGGTGATGGCCTGCAACATACAAGTAAAGAAAATATGGTTTTTAGTGCGAAAACAAAGTTGCAAATAGGGAATAAAGAAGATTACCATTTTCTTTCTAAGATGGGCAAATGACATCTTTCCGACGGTAGTCCTGCTGCCTTTAGCAGCACGGTTCTTCTTGGCCGTCTCAGACCTGTCACGGAACGCCTAGCTGGCCCAATGGTTGGCCAGGGCCTCCCAGGCTTCCGGGACATTCGAGGCCCAATCTAGCCGAACGGTGAGATACTGCGGAGCTGTGAGGTACTTCGTCCGAGCAAAAAAGCTGCTGACCCTTTCACCGTGCTCTCTCCTGACAAAATTCAAATTTAGGATGTGTTAGAAATATACTGAAGAATAGAAATTTATTAAGTGATTACCTGTAGAAGTCCTCGATCGCCGAGACTCATGCCCCGGACATCAAATCTTGCACTTTCTGCTTTGCACTTCTATCTATCACCGGGTCAAAGTCCGTCTCATCCAAACCTGCACAAGGACGGTACCTAAGCTACAAACAAGTGTGCTAGTAATGTCAGCAAATACCCTTTCGACAAATGCCAAAAAAAGATGTGTTCAAACTCACCCAAAACTCCCACTTAATCTCCTCGGCGACAGTACTATCACCGTGCTCGGCGACCTTGTAATCATCCTAGGAGTAAGCCGGATGGGATACCCCTCCTCTCAGACCATCCTAGGATAGTACTGTCTGATCAGCATCCCAAGCGCAGGACCTGGCTGAGTGTGGTCCTATCTGGGATTGACATAGGACATGTTGCTACAAATAATAGAAATGACGGAGTTAGTATGTTACGTTAATAATAAGATAGTTCATGTGTTATTATGACTTACCTATCCCCGTCAATCTCGAGCACATTCTGATCCGCCGGATTTCTTGGCGCCTTAGGCATCTTGTTGGGTCCCCTCTTCTTTTTTGATGCCTGAGTAGCCCCTGCATGGCTAGAGCCTGGGGTGTTTGCCTCGCCGGCCCCAGACTCCTCCGTGAGGGCCAGCTCCTCATCGGAGTAGTATCCGCCCGCACGGAAAGAACCCGGTGTGCCCTCACGGTCGTCGCCCTCCTCCTCCTCAGAGGTGCTCTGCCTGAACTGCCGTCGTGCCATCCTGTAGATAAAGTAATGCTAGTGAGGAATAATAATTTTAAAAAGTAAATAAAAATATGCATAATTAATAATCTTAAGTTAGAAGTAAGTGTCATCGACATCGAGAGTATCGTTCATAGATTCCTCGATGTCGCCCATTTCGTTGGATGGGTTAACTTCTTCATCGACTTCATCATCAATTTTGACTATTAGATTATCTAGTCCATGGCCAATATCAATCACAAAATTGCCATTTGTACGTTGTTCTTGTATTGGATGATGATAGTCATCGGACGTTGGGTATTTAACCTTCCAGGTCTTCGAACTTCGTATACAACCCACTAAGACTTCAAGTCTTTCTCGTCGCCTTTAGTACTACCTTCTATTTCTTTACTGCATGGATAAGGTAGGCAATACACTTGTTCTGCTTCGTTCCATCGTGCAACGGTTGTTTGGCAGACTAAATAAGCCCCACGAAATCGGACACGGACGTGGGTGCCTCCTCGTCCTCGAAATTATGACCAAAGTCTTCCATCAAATTATTCACCCGATCGATTTCATCAAAACCTTCATCGGGTACGGATAGGGGTGGTGCACATGCTGCACAGCGACTCTCCCCATGATATACCCACCGATGGTACGCGGCTTTGTAACCATGTTTACATAGGTCGAGCTCCATCTAGTCACGGGTTCTCTTCCGGCAGTTCCCACACTCATCACAAGGGCATGTCACCTTAAATGTCAAGGTCTGACGCATGCTGGAAAGCATGAGTTACGAATTCATCTGTGTGTTGTTCGTTGGGTTGCCATCCATCATACATCCAACTTCTTTGTTCTTCCATCTATGGTAGGCATGCGTCATTTCACATGAGGGTTTCATGACAGGCTTAGGAAAGCTTCTAAACCTACCCACGAATGACCGATCGAGCAAAATGCATTGCGACACCGGTGGGTTCGAGACGAGATTTCGACAGAATAACCCTAAGGGTTCTCCTAGTGCAACGATGGCCCAGGAAGAAAGCACCGAGCACTTATGTTATGCATAAGAGAACCTCTTAGGATTATGCCGTCGAAAATCTCGTCTCGAACCCACCAGTGTCGCAATAAATTTTGTTCGATCGGTCATTCGTAGGTTGTCCATTGGGACGACCATAGATGGCAGTCCACTGGACAACTCGGAAACTCTTATCACAACTCGTATGAAAACACAACGAATCACCGTGCGTCTTCCATACGAGTTGTGCCCTTTCCGAATGGGTGACGTACGGCTGGGTCACAATTGAAAAAGACTAATGCGGACATAATATTATTAAGCCTAATATATTACCTAACCAAAAAAGGTAATAAATAACATTTACGAATTAATAAACAATCAACCATCAATCACAAAAATAATTACTAATTACTAAAGAGTAAACAATCAATTATTTACAATACATTTATTTTATTTATTTATTATTTCACTAATTTATTTTATTTATTTATCAATTGCCTAATTTATTTACTAAACCTATATTAGTGTCGAAATGATGCATGGCCGTCGACACTACACAACAAGTACGAAAAAAATTGATTCAATTACCTCATCGTCGGCGGTCCACGATAAATTCGGCATCGGATATGAGGAGGGGGGGAGGGGAGAGGCCGAGGGGAGGCGGAGGCGAGGCGGCGAGGCGAACGGCCCGGGCGAGGCAGTGGCGATGAAGCGAGCTCTTGTGGGCGGGTGGTGGCAGGCTGGGCGCCGAGGCGGCGGTGTGGGCGACTTAGCGGCGGCTGGGCTAGGCGGCTGGCGACTCAGGCGAGTAGTGGTGGCGGCGGCACGGGTGAGCGGCGGCGGCGCGAGGAGGCGGCAGCGGCAGCTATCGGCGCGGCGCGTGGGAAATGTGCCTAAGTCCCACGTAAATCACGGTTAAAATAGTATCTCTCTCGATAGCCATCTTGATGCCATCGAGCCGGCCTAACCTCTCTCGACGGCCATCTTGATGCCCTCGAGTCAGCCTAATCTCTCTCGACGGTTCTAAGTCAACCGTCGAGACAGATGGTGACCGTTGGGACCTGCGGAGGGGCATATCAGTCGACGACCAACATGATGCAGTCGAGACAAAGCAAACGCTATCGACGGTTTTAGGTCAACCGTCGATACTGATGGTAATGATTGGGCCCTGCGTAGGGGCACACCACTCGACAGCCAGTAATCAGCCGTCGAGATTGCTGCCGTTTCTCTCGACTGCTATTTATTCCATAGCCATCACGACAACATACACTAGACGGTTTCGCTTGACTACACTCGAGAGAATACATTAGTCTCGACGGTTGTGAGCGAAACCGTCGAGACAAACTTCTGTCTCGAGGGTTTTGCCCTTTGTTGGACACGACAGTCAACCCAACATAATTTGTTTTTTAAAAATACAAAACAAATTTGTTGTTGTTCATATACAATGCGTTGACTTTTTTTGTATCAAATAATATCATCAGCGAAAATATAAAAATTTTCAGAGCATCTAACGCCACGAACACTACTAAATGGGGTGTTTTCCTGCTAAGTTATAGGTTATCGTACGGTATCGGATGTTTCGTTACTTATTACACAAAATACTCTAATTCAAAATTTTCAATTTCAATTAACAATCAAAATTTCAATAATGATGTAAAAGAACAAATTCATTTCATTAATTTTTCTACTTGTAAAAAAATAAATATCAATTAAACTCTAATTTATAGGAAGAAAACTGTATATTTAAATTAGGGTTCTCTCAACGGCATAACGTTCGGCCGTCGAGAGAAATAACGTCGCGCGGCTGCTCTGACAGACGGCGTTTTAGAATCGACGGTTCTTGTTATGGCTGTCGAGACTAAGCATTTGTGGTTCTTACCTCTCGTCAACCTTCTTATGGCCGTCGATACAGATACCTGTATATCGACGAGTTTCAGATGGCCGTCGATACTAGTTTCGGCACTCGAGATTGTTTTCGTTTCCTGTAGTGTATAGAGGGGAAGAGAAATCTTCAGGGAAAGGTAATAACTCATGTACCAGATCAGTACAGACGAAATTCACAAGTTGATAGTTATCCACTTTTTTGTTCTATTTTGTACCATCAATATTTCAATCAAACACAAACATGTGTGATCTAGCATATATACAACTATTGTATGGTAAGGCAAAAGGTGAATAACTAATAAGGCGAGAATAATGTTGTTCTTAATCGCAGAGAATATACAATTGCCTAATAACCTACTGAAAACATTACTGAGAAGCAAACAGATTTTCCTTTGCTTCCATATGGATACTCTTTCTTTGATGCCAACATTTATAAACACTATATTCAAAGTTACTATTTATCGTTTTTTTACTATACACATCAATTTAATAGCTTTTTCTTTTATAAAAAAGTGAACTTTTCCATGATTACATGATAATCATGCATGGCTTTTCAGGCCATGCATGATAATCATTTCGGCATTTTGTCGTAGTGGTATATAGAATGGTCTTTCCTTAATCAAGATATTTAAGTGGTAAATCCTGTTCTTTAACGTGACATTAGCACACGGGAAAGACAGAGCATGAATGGTCAATAGATCATGCAGGTACGTTAAGTCAGATGCGACACATGCATCAATCGGATAGATCGGGACTGGAGTAGACCGTGGTACTAGTGATCCGAAAACGAGAGTCCACACACTTGAAAATTTTGGATCGAGCCCGTCTTTTTATGCTTTCGGTTTGTAATTGTTCGGTCGCTTTGAATGTGAATAGTTAACAAGAGAAACTAAGGACACCGACGGGGCCAATTAAATGTGATTTCTCGTGTAAACCACATGTACATTAACAAAAGTCATGAAAAATTCTAAAAAAAATTATAGAAACTGTTAGAATTATTGGGCCTGGCCCATTTAATATCTAAATAATTCCTGAAAAATCTCAAAGGCCCATGTATGCATGAGGCATGTGAAATTCTTTAATCTATATTCTTTAGTGGGAGGAGTGGAGGACATGCTTAAATAGTGGAACTTGCTCCTCCCACTAGAGAATGTGATGGGAGAGAAATAGAGAATCACACGCGCGCTCGCCTCGCAAGGCTAGCGGCGCGCTGCGTGAATGGTCCATGAAACCGGACCCTCGTGCTTCTTGTGACCGATCTCCTTTTGCGTTTTATTTCTATTGCTCTCCGGATTTTGCGGGACAGATATGGAATATACAAATCGTGTTGGACTCGGTCGCGGCCCGTTTCGCGGGACAGATATGGAATATACAAATCGTGTTGGACTCGGTCGCGGCCCGTTTCGCGATCCGTTTGCCTCACGTATTTTCTCCTTTTGCAGTTTTATTTCTATTGCTCTCCGGATTTTGCGGGACAGATATGGAATATACAAATCGTGTTGGACTCGGTCGCGGCCCGTTTCGCGGGACAGATATGGAATATACAAATCGTGTTGGACTCGGTCGCGGCCCGTTTCGCGATCCGTTTGCCTCACGTATTTTGCTATATAAATCTGCCGCCGCGCCGTCCTTCTTCCGCTGCTTCCTTCTTCCGCTTCGCGAGGACTTCTTCCACTACGCCGTCGCGATCTGCGTCGGCACCACCTTCTCCAACACGGCGTCAGATTCGAAGAATCAGAACTAGACCTCGCCGAACTCGCATGCCGTCGGCGCACGACGACCAAGTCCGAGAAGTCATCTCCTTCGCAAGTTCACCGAGAGATATACGTGTATTTCTTCTGCACGTGTATCTAGGTTGTGCTTCTGTGGTTTCAACCTGTTTTATCTATCACTCAATAGTTGTGCGTGTTATATCTCCTGTTTAAAATAAACCTGAAAGTGCTAATTATTCCAACAGAAACTAACTAGTATCGGAAACTATGCAGCTACAAAAATTGTCTGCATAAAACAACTGTCAAGTAGGATGGCACTCGAATATACGTGCCTATTGGGGATTAGGGTTTTACGGAATAGATGATTTGTGTATTGCTGTTAGGAGAGTATATATAGTACAGGAGATGGGCTTTGTCCCTAAGGCCCAATATACTCTAACACTCCCATGATCGAGCACGCCAAGCGCTTTAGGCGATACAAAGCAAACACACACTCCACCATGGTCAAAACAAAAGGACCATCAAACAAAGGACCATCACTCCCCCATGACGAGCAGTCGGCGCACGGACATCGAGTGGACCGAACTCGGTGAAGGCGTAGTAGGAAGGCCCTTAGTGAAGATGTCAGCGTACTGGGACTTCGTGGGGACATGGAGAACGCGCACTTGACCAAGAGTAACGCGCTCACGGATAAAATGCAGGTCGATCTCAACATGTTTAGTCTGCTGATGCTGCACTGGGTTGGTGGAGAGGTAGACTGCGCTGATGTTGTCGCAGTAGACAAGAGTAGCCTGGCGAAGAGGACTATGAAGGTCCTTTAGCAGCTGACGAAGCCAGCAGGCCTTAGCGACACCGTTGGCAACGGCACGGTACTCAGCCTCGGCGTTGGAGCGGGAGACAGTGTGCTGCCACTTGGAGGATCAGGAGACCAAGTTGTCGCCGAGGAACACGCCATAGCCGAAGGTGGACTTGCGGGTGTCAGGACAACCCGCCCAGTTAGCATCGGTGTAGACCGTAAGATCAATCGAAGTGCAACACCGAAGAAGAAGGCCAAGGGCGAGAGTGCCCTGCAGCTACTGCAGAATGCGTTTCATCGCTGCGAAGTGAGGCTTCCATGGATCGTGCATGAACAGACAGACCTGCTGAACCGCATACATGATATCTGGACGGGTGAAGGTCAGATACTGTAGAGCACCAGCCAGACTGCGGTAATGAGTGGCGTCAGCCACTGGAGATCCGTCTGCGGAGAGCTTGGATCTAGTGTCGACTGGGGTAGCACACGGTTTGCAGTCACTCATGCCGGCGCGATCCAATATGTCGAGGATGTACTGGCGCTGGGAGAGAAGAAGACCTCCAGGCTGTCGGTGCACAGAAACTCTAAGAAAGTGGTGCAGAAGACCAAGATCCTTGAGAGAGAACTCGCGCTCCAGAGCAACGATGATGTGTCTGAGGAGATCATCTGAAGATGCAGTCAGCATAATATCATCCACATAGAGCAGCAGGTAGGCTGTGTCATCACCCCGACGGTGGATGATGAGAGAAGTGTCTAGCTTAGCTTCAACAAAACCAAGGGATTGGAGATGTGAAGCAATCTTGCTATACCAAGCTCGCAGTGCCTGCTTAAGACCATAGAGAGACTTGTTGAGGAGACAGACATGATCCCGGCAGGATTGATCCACAAATCCTGACGGCTGGACGCAGTAGACAGTCTCGTTGAGGACACCATTGAGGAAAGCATTGTTGACGTCGAGCTGGCGAATGAACCATCCGCGAGAGAGAGCCAGTGAGAGGACTGTCCGGATGGTGGCAGGCTTGACAACAGGACTGAAAGTCTCATCAAAGTCAATACCTGATCGTTGAGTGAAGCCACGAAGGACCCAACGAGCTTTGTATCTGTCAAGAGTACCATCTGCATGCAGCTTGTGCTTGAAGATCCACTTGCTACTGACCACGTTGGTACCGGTTGGCGGTGGGACAAGATCCCACGTGTGGTTGGCTCGAAGAGCCTCGAACTCTCTGGTCATGGCCTCACGCCAGTTTGGATCGGCGAGAGCGGCGCGATACGACACCGGCGAGGGAGGTAGTGCCGCGACGTGGAGGTTTAGCCGATCGCGAGGCGGGACAACAATGCCAGCCTTGCCATGTGTGACCATGCGATGAGCATTGGTCACGGGAGGCAGAGGGGCCCCGCTGGCAGCAACATGTGGATGGGGTCCAACAGGGGTAGCGGGAACTGACGAAGGGACCGGCAGGGTAGCGCTGGCAGCACCCTCGGCAGGGGGTGCTGGCGATAGGGCCCCGCTAGCAGCAACCTGTGGAGGGGGTCCAACAGGGACAGCGGGAACTGGTGCCGTAGCCGACAGCGGAGGGATCGGCAATTCAGCGCTAGGAGCACCCACTGCAGGGGGTGCTGGCGCCAAACCCGGCAAGGACGGAGGGGTGGCACTGCTGGCAACAACCTGTGGTGAGGAACCGACAGGGGCAGCAGTGACGGTGGGGGTGGTCGACGTGACCACTGGTGGGGCAGGGATAGCCGACGTGGCTGCTGGTGGAGCAGCAGAGGTACCAACAGAAGACAACGAGGCACAGACTCCGATAGGGACAGGAGAACCGGCTCGTTCGGTTAGAAAGTCAAGATCAGGAGGGGATGGTGTGGAGGTGGATGTGCTGAGGGCAAAAGGGAAGTGCGACTCATCAAAGGTGACATGCCTAGAAATGATCACACGGTTGGATTTAAGATCCAAAGAACGCCAGCCTTTGTGGTCGGATGGATATCCGAGAAAAACACAAAGGGTGGAGCGGGGAGCGAGTTTGTGTGGGGCGGTGCTAGAAAGGTTAGGGTAGCAGGCGCAACCAAACACGCGAAGATTGTTGTAGACGGGATGAGTGCCGCGGAGGGCAAAGTGAAGAGTGGAGTGGGAGAGGGTGGAGGTGGGGCGTATGTTGAGAAGGTAGGTGGCTGCAGGGAGGGCCTCGACCTAGAAGGAGGGTGGGAGGCTCGTCTGAAACATAAGGGAACGCATCACATCGTTAGTGGTACGAATGGCGCGTTCAGCCTTACCGTTCTGAGAAGAAGTGTAGTGGCACGACTTGCGAAAGATCACACCTGAAGTAAGGAAGAAAGTTCTAGACGTGGTGTTATCGAACTCTCGACCGTTATCAGTTTGCACACACTTGATGGTTGTGTCAAACTGAGTCCGAACATAAGAAAAGAAGTGGGAGATGGTGGGGAAGGTGTCGGACTTGAGGCAGAGAGGGAAAGTCCACATGAAGTGGGAGCAGTCATCAAGAATCACGAGATAATACTTGTAACCCGAAACACTAGCAGTGGAAGATGTCCATAGATCACAATGTATTAAATCGAAATTATGTGAAGCTCGACTCGTGGAGGAAACAAAAGAAAGACGAAGATGACGACCTAACTGACAGGCATGACAAAGATGGTCGAGTTTGTCTTTATTACAAGAGATGGAGGTTGAGCTAGCTAGCCTAGAGATAGTGTCATGGCTAGGATGACCAAGACAACGATGCCAAAACTCTCTCGTGGAAGTAGTGGTGGCGAGGGCATGACCGGTGGAAGCTGGAGTGAAGGAATAGAGGTCCCCGGAGCTATTGCACCGAACGAGCACGCTCCTGGTACGAAGATCCTTCACAGTGAAACCAGACGGGTCAAACTCAACAGAACAGTGGTTATTGGTAGTAAACTGACGAACGGAAATGAGATTTTTAATAAGGTGGGGTGACAAGGACATTACATAAAGTAATGGGTCCCTGTGGTGTGGGAAAGGTGAGGTGACCCGTGGATGTAACTGGTAAGCGAGACCCATTGTCAACAATGATGTTGGACGGGCAGATGGGAGAGGGTGGATGAGAGGAGGAGAGAGTACCGGTATCTGAAGTAATATGAGAGGTGGCCCCCGAATCCATGTACCACTCCGCGGTGCTGGGGGCGGAGTGAGAGACATGGTGTTGAATGTGCTGGCCAAGGACTACTGATCCCAACTGCCCCCCACCGTCGGGTTCCACGAACTAGGGGTAGAGGGCAGCAAAGAGCCCTGGTCCAACCCGGCGTGGCCGGCAGCAGCGGCGAGGGCGTGGGGATGCGGTCGTTGAGACGTAGTCGAAGTAGTCGGTGCAGGAGGGCGACCGGGCCCAAGAATGCCTGGGCCTTGAAAAGGCCAGAGCTGGACTGTACCAGTCCAGGGGTTGTAGTAGGACGGCGCAGGAGGGCGACCGACCCCACTACTAAGGCTGGTGGTGCTGTTGCTGCCTCCACCCCTATTGCTGGCACCACTGCCTCCACCCCCACCGCCCTTATCTCTATTCTTCCCCTTGTTCTTGCCCTTGTGGTTGTTCCCGCCCGAGGAGCCACCAGAAGGTGGGCGGGGAGCAGTGGCCATGAAAGCGGAGGAAGGAGCACTAGAAGCAGGGTCAAGCTAGAGCTCATGTAGAAGCAGCTGGGAGTGGGCATGGCCGAAGTCTGGAAGAGGCGTCATGTTCTCGATAATTTGCTTTTGTACCAAAAATTTTTCATTCAGCCCGCGGAGCAAGGTGAGGACCTGAGTGCGGTCAGGGGCCGGTTGACCCAGGTCTGCAAGATTGTCCGCCAGACTTCGGAGGCTGCGGCAGTAGTCGGAGATGGAGAGATCCCCTCGAGAGAGGGCATGGAACTTCGCCTCGGCGTAGAGGATCCGCGTCTCCTGGTTCCCGAGGAACTGATCCTCGAGATTCGCCCACGCGCCACGGGCCGTGGCATTGGCGGTCATGACCCCCTCCAGAAGGTCGGGCGTGATACGGCCGTACAACCACGATAGGATGACATAGTCCATGTGGGCCCACGCTGGATCGGAGAAGTAGTAGACCGGAGAGAGGACGTGATCCGCCAGTGCATACCGAGTGAGCGTCACGAGGAAGAGACCGCGCCACCGGTGGTAGTTGGGGTTGTTGAGGTCGAGCACCACCGGGACGAGTGACGCCACACTGGTGATGGCGATGGCTTGAGCATGAAGAGCAGCAATCGTATCACGGTCTTCGACAGGAGCGCCGGGACCAATAACAATCGCGGGAACGGTAATAAGGGGTCCCGTCGAAGAGTCGTTCGGGTAGGCTCCGAGTGGTCCGCCTGAGCCAAAGTGAGAGGACGGAGCCAAGCCTGGCGGCCAAGAGATGGCCGAGCCACATAAGGAGCCGAGCCACCTGAGGGAGCCAAGCCGGGGGCCTAGAGGGGTGGCGAGCCGCCTGGCGCAGCCGAGCCGAGGGCCCAAATGGGGTCTGAGCCCACTGGGGCCGAGAGCCAAGCATGCAGACAAAGGGGAGTCTGGGGAAGCCGAGCCGCCATGTGCAGCCGAGCCAGGCGCCAAAGGGGCCGAGCCGCCCGAGCCGGCTCAGGCAAGCAGATCGGGGGAGAGGGGATTTAGGGTTCCCCTCTCCCCAATGGCAGCGCCGGCGGTGGCATGGAGCGGGGGGAAGCCGCCGCGACGGCGGCAGGGAGGCCCAGGGCGCAGGTGGCGGCATGGAGGCCCGCGGCGTATATGGGTCCACAGGAGGGAGGGGTGAAGCCGGCGGCGGTGAAGACAGTGCTGGAACCACCCGAGGTACGCACCCCTTCCTCAGAGATGCCGACGGTGGGGATGACGAGGCTGGCCGCAGTGAGGGCTTCGCGAATCTCGGGGGGAAGCACTGCGACGGCGGCTTCGATTTGGGCCGCAGCGGCAAGAGTGAGTTGGGCGGCGTCAACCGGCGAGGTGACCTGGAAAGGAGAGGTGTTGGTCACCGTCGTCGACGTGCTTGTTGCCGGGACAGCAAGGGCTGCCTCCGAGGAGGCCATCGCCGACGCCGTGGGGAGGGCCGTGGAGGAGGAGAGGCCGCCAGAGGAGGGGGGTTCCATGGCCGGTGACGGCGGCTGCATGGGAGGGGCTGCAGCAGCGGCGAGGTTAGGGTAGAATTAGGGTTAGGAAGCCTCTGATACCATGTTGGAGATTAGGGTTTTGCGGAATAGATGATTTGTGTATTGCTGTTAGGAGAGTATATATAGTACAGGAGATGGGCTTTGCCCCTAAGGCCCAATATATTCTAACAGTGCCCGCGGTACATATGTGGTCTTGGGTCTAAACTCTGGGACATAATTGAACTCGTGGGGATGTTGCTTTGGATCTGAATTCAAGTCTAAGTCTCAATCTATATTCATAGGTATCTAATATATTTAAAGAAAAAGAATAATATTTATTCTAATTTCATCCAAACTGACACCTTTCCTTTCAAGCTCATCTACTTCTCTTTACTGCTAACACTAAACTCCCTCCCCTCTCCTCTCTAGTTGTTGGGCCCTGGTAGCTACCTTGAATCCTCCCTCTCCCTCTCTTGTCTCCACAATGATACATCTCATCTCCCTTCCTCTCTCTCTCTCTATGATGAGGTGCTCCCCCATTTTTCATCCATATCGGCGTACCGTCCGATGAGATGCTTCCCTCCTCGGTGCGGCGCTCCCTCGTCTCGCTGCCTAAACCTTCGCCTCGGCATCCCCCAACATGTTGAACTCCTCCTCAGCACAAAACCCCACCGCGATGGCATCCTTCTCCTTGGTGTTGTTCTTCCTCGAGCTCGACGCTCAGCCTTCATGTCGGCATCCCTCTCCAGTGATGCACTCCCCTGGCTCAACCTCCTATTTGGAACCATAGCTCCTCGGCGCGATTGATGATCCCCCGATGTTTCCACTCCTCCCCACCGCTCTCTACCTTCTTTCATAGGTCATGACGGTTGTTAGGTTTGGTCACACATCAGATATTGGCAATGGAAGATCATAAAGGTGTAGACATCCCCACCCATCATACTAGTATTTTGGGTTGAGTTGGGACATGACCTGTGATGTGGCTCTAGTTGGGCCAATGGACGTAGGACACTTGGCCTTAAGACTAGGTGTTGGTACTAGGGGGAGTCGGATCACTGCTAGGCCATAAGATGGCTGGATCGCAGCGAGCTCTAACAAGTGGCATTAGAACTAAGCTCTGTGATCTAGAACATCTCCTAGAGATCATATAGTTGTCAGATGGGTTCCAATGTGTAATGAGGAAGATATGTCATACATCGAATATTTGTGATAGGGGAGCATAATATAAAAGATGGAGGCGTTCCTCACACATCAAGCTAGTCTTTTATGCTGAGTTGGGCCAGGACATTGATTGTGGATCTAGTTGGGCCAATGAATGTAGTAGACCTGGACCTGAGACCAGGTGTTGGCCTCGGGGGAGCCGAATCGCTGTTGGACCATGAAATGGCAGGATCACAACAGGCTCTAACAGGTGGTATCAGAGTTGTGAATTTCAAATGCAGAGAGTATTGTGCAAGTGGAGTTTTGAAGCCAAGGTTTGCAAGGTTAGCAGCTTGCGTTCAAGAAGACGGTGGGTCTGAAGCGAAATCAGATTCGTTGTTGGGTGCCTCAGCGTGAGCTACAGAGGAGGCAACCTTAGCGGCACAGGCACAGAGGAGGTCACGGCCGGCATGTGGTCGTGAGAAGGCGTGGGGACCCAATTTCCAATATTAAATATTATAAATTGTTTCTCCAAAATAATAAGAAGCTTACATAATTGTTTGCACAACCACACTTTATTTCTTTTTAAGGTATTTTACAGAGAGGGTTACAATTCCAAAAGTGGTAAAATATACAATTCTAACTCCTAGTTTAGAGTGTTGGGAAGACTTAGAAGTCCTGGCCAAAAAGATCCATTTCTTCTTCTGTTATTTCAAAATCTGCAACAAAAAATGGATCTATTCATTTAAAATGAACAGTTCCTGATTATACGGTAAGTATAAGCTTGCATGTTTGTTCATTTAAAATGAACAGTTCCCGATTATGCAGTAAGTATAAACTTGCATGCTTCAATAGGAATTAAATAGTAACTATATGAAGGGATTTACAAATAATAATATTGGCTTTATTCATGGTGTTTTATGCAATTCTTTATAAATTCCAAATTCTATATTATTTTACCGGACTTTCCCTTTTAATAAAAGATTTAAAAACATTAATAAATACTATCTCCAAATACGTCATTCATTAACACTTCTTCTTTCAGATGTATTTTTAAAATCATGAGTATTATGAATAAAATAGGCATCACCTAGTTGACATAACTTCATATACCCTAAGTAGGGTCTATCGATGTTTTTGTTAATCAGCTCTGCAGAACATATCCAACTTTACCCATGCAACGACTTCTTAGATGGTTGGATGTTTAATGTGTCATTTTTATTTAATAAGACTGTAAGAATCAAGCTCCCATGGGCTTCGTTATTTATTTTGGAGATTGATGCACTTAATTCTCAAATGGGGAATTCTCGGTATTCATGGACCCCACAAAGTGGTGATTTTTTGGCGTCGACTTCACTCAAGACTAAGGACTTTATTTTCATATTTCTTCTATGTTCTAGGGTGAGTTGTTGGCGTAACCTAGATGCTTGTATAAATTCTCTTTGGCTGCAAGGTCCTAGGAGCACAGTTGAGTCATTAGTTGTCTCAGTTTCCGAAGTCTTTCAGAGGGTTTCGGGTCCGAGCCTCTTGTTCTCAAGTCCTTTTTCGTAGCGCGTATGTTTTCCATTTCTCCAAATATCCTCTCTGGTGCCAAATTTTCTCTTTTAAGCCACGTGATCTGCCGAAAATTGCCGGTGGGTTTCTCTGGGGGTCGGACTGTCCAAGTTGAGTGTTCTCTTGTACTGTGCTGTTGAGCAGATGCCTTCGGCCGGACTGTCCAGCCTTGGAGGCCGTACTGTCCGGCCCAAGTTGTCTTCTCTCTGTCTTAAAATTACCATTTTTCAGAGAGTGCATGCCTTCGGCCGAACTGTCCGGCCTTGATTGTCCAGACTGTCTGGATCACGTTATCTCCTTTCTATCTCGAATTTATTTCTTACAGAGAGCGCATGCCTTTGTCGGGGTATTGTCCGGCCTAAGGCATGAATCTAGATCTGAGATCTGTTTCTTTAGGGTTCCAAAGTGGGGAGTATATAAAGGCCTTACCTGCACAAGGAGAGGGAGTGAGAGACTCCTTTGCAACCCTAGCCACCTTTCCCTAAGTGTGTGAGTTGTCTCCTATGGATCCTAGCCCTAGGGTTTCCATGAGCATGTGAGAGGGGTATTGGTGAGGTGAGCGTCCTCCGGATTTTTGCTCCTTGGGACTCCGTCGTCGGAAGGTGGATCTTCACCAAGCCGTCTTCATCAAGTTTTCATTGGTTTCTTGTGCCTCCGTGTGTTGGGGGAAAGTCCACCGTGTCGGTGGCCACCGCGGTGCGTCAGTGATGATGGAGTGAAGTCCATCATGTGTTGGTGGACGCTGCCGTGTGTCGGTGGTGTGGGTTTGAGGAGCTCTCCGTGTGCGGGAGAACTCGAGACCATGTGAGAGGTTTGGAGCGCTCCTTACTCTCGTGGTGAAGGCTATCGTGAGTGGATTGAGCCGGAAGGCTTGAGAGGGAGCCGGTTCTCGTTCGTCGAGGGCTTGGCTCAACGGGGAGTAGGAGTTCATCTCCGAACCTCGGGAAAATATCCTTGTGTCACTTTTACTTTCCCGCAATTTATTTTCCCGCAAGTTTCCTATTATATGCATGCTTGTGATGTGTGATACTTGTCCAATTAATTTGTGTGCTCTTGTGTTTTGATTCTCCTTGTGTAGTCCTAGAATTGGCTAGCTAAGTGGTTAACTTTTAATTTTCCTAATCATCAAGAAAACACAAAAAAAAATTAAAAACAGTCCAATTCACCCCCCTCCTTGGCCTCCGATGCCTTCAAAGACCCAAGGTTTTGCAATATCTCGCACACCGCACATATATTGAGAGAATAACATCAACAATACTAAGTTCCGCACAATCCCTACGGTAAACTTGCTAGTGAGTTACTTGCTTAAAGCATTGTGGAAAATCGTACAAGCATTGTGAAAATACTAAAAACAATGCCTCGCTTTTCTAGTCATTACGGTAATCTTGATAATGACTTGAGCCTATACATTTTCATTTTTCTTCATGTTTCAATTCCATATCAATAAATTATTTTATTATATGGACAATTATTTCTATACTACCTTTTAAATATATAAATATTATTAAATTTTCTTATGCTAGGGTAGTGTACAGGATAATTAATTTGGGAGGGCCTTTGGTAGTGGGGTTTTTGGAATAACTATTCTATATAAATGAATAATTATATAGGTTAAATATGGGAGATTTGCATAAGTAAATAACTAAAAAGTAATTCAATAATTAAATGAATAATTGACAATAAGAATTTCAAAGTGCATCAAGCATAGGGATACCTGCCTTCTTCGGGGATCGACTCGAATTCTAACAAGTTTTCCGGATAGTCTTCTTCAGGAAATCCAGAAGTATTTAATTTAGTATCTAACGAAGATAAAAGAAAAATAAATTCAATAAATATGTTATTTAAAGATTTTAACATGAATGCATAGAATATGAGTGCATAAAATATGAATGCAGGGGATATGGCTTGGCTGAGAGCGTGATGGTTTGTGTGATTTTGGAATATGGAAGGATTTCTTTTTATTTCGACAACATTTTGGGAGTCCTCCGGGTAGAAAGATTTATGCATGTGTACGTGGAATAAATTTGGTGTGGATCAACAAATTTCCAGAGGTCGAGGTCGACGACAACCACGTTGCCGGAGTTTCGAGACAAAAATTGTTCAGAGTATAAGGCGAAAGTATTGGAAAAAGATTTTTAATAAAGTATTTGTGCCAATATTAATTTTTAGGATTTTTAAATACTTTATAAATCATTTTTCTGAATTTTAAAGGTTAAAGAGGAGGAAATGATTTTATTTAAGCTTATTTAATTGATTAAAATGGTGTTTAATAATTTTATTAAATTATTTAGTATTTGTAAGATTTTATGAAATTTTTTCATAATTTTTTAATAAGTTTTGATATGTAGGAAAAATTGAGCAGCGTTACTAGGTAATTTTTAAAAGAAACTGAGAGGGAGCACTGGCTGACAGTGGGCCCCATGTGGCAGTGAGAGGGAGAGAGGTGATCGGAGAGGGGCTTACCGGGGGAAGGCGGCGCCGCTGAGCGGTGGCCGGAGACGGCGAGGTGATGGCGGGAGAAGATGCCTATAGGGACGATGAACATGATGGAGGCGGTGGTGGTGCTCGGCAGCGAGGGAGGCGACCGGTCTGCAAGGTTAGGCGGCGGTGCTTGAAGATGGCGGCAAAGGAGGGAGCTCCGGTGATCGCCGGTGGGAGGTGGTGGTGGGGGAGGAGTGGCTTGACGATGCTGAGCGTCGGGGACGGCCTATTTATAGGCGGAGATGAGCGATGGAGGCCAGAGGTGGAGGCCGTGGTTTTACTTGAACTACAGCGAGCAATTCCGGCGAAGTGGCGGCGTTCGAGGGGTGCCAACGAGAGGGAAAATGTGGGCGGCTACGTGGCGAAGCTGTGTAGGCTAGAGCCAGGGTCTAGAAGGCTCTGGAACGGCCGCGAGGAGTGATTCCGACGAGCGGTGCGGCGGAGACGGCGGCGCCGGCGGTTTCGGAGGAGGCGACGCAACCGGAAAATGGTGAAACAATGTGCGCCGTTGGATTAGATTTGAAAATCTATGGGCATCGTTGGATCTTCGGGACAAAAGGGTACGATGGGCGTGACGTGGCCACTTCTGAAGCGTCGGATTTGGGCGAATAAATCCTAGCCGTAGGTTATAACTTAAGGGATTCGGTGGGCTGGAGCCTGATGACGTCGAAAGCGCATGCTGGAGAAGGAAAGCGTAAACCAGAGGATTTTCATATTAGGAATGGTTTAAAAGAGATTTCAGAAATTTCTTTAAGCTTTATAAACTTGTTGAAAATTGATATGGAGTCAGCAAAATATGAAATAAATTTCTGAAAATCCAGAAAAATGAGAAGATTTTTAATATGTGAAAATAATTTATATTTTATGGGATTTATTTTCCTATAAAAATATAAAATAGCATTTCTTTAATGGTAAAATTAGGGAATGGTCTACGAAAATAATGATTATTTGGGAGATGGCTTTAGGGATATGATTTTATGATTTTGCGAAAACATTTCATGCCAAAATTGGGAAATTTGAGGTATGTTATAGAAGTGACAACCGACATGCTATGTTGTTGGGTAGAATCATCCACAATCATTGCCCCGCAGATATAGGCTAAGACTCGAACTATGTTACCAAACTTGTGCCTCTAGTGTCATTTAGACCTGCTCACGGAAGTCTGGCCAGTAACTGCCCGAGCCCCCGAAAAAAGCCCGGCCAGACCGACCGGCAGACGGGCGGGCTCGGGCTCATTTCTGGGTTGATCGGTCGGGTCGGGCCAGGCCCGGATTTCGCCGATTGCGGGCGGTGCGCGGGCCGGCCAGACCGGGCTGGGCGGCTCGGGCCGTTTCGAGGCCGACGCCGGGCGGGCCGGGCTCGGCCTGGTTTTTCGGGACCGACTTTTCAGGCCGGCCCGCCCGCCCGCCCGGCGTTTGAACAGGTCTAGTGTCATTCAGATCTAGTATCGACGTCTTGTTTTTTCTAACAGTGGTGACGGGCCACGACGACATCCTCCCTATCATGGTGGTGGGCCACAACATCGCCCTTGATCCCCATGCACCACGCGGATCGCGGCAAATCTTGACGGCCAAAGCCGTCGAGAAAGACCATGAAACCATCAAGAAAAGTCACTCTCGACGGCCGGCCGTCGAGATAGAGTGGTCGAGAGAGACAACCTTTATCGACGGCTTGACCGTCGAGATTGTCTGTCTCGACGGCTTCGGGCTAGCCGTCGTAAGTAATGCGCAAGCCAGACATGACGTGATGGCAACACCTGTCTCAAGATAGATGCTTGGCAAGCCACACATCCCTGCGGCCTAGCCCAATAGGTTTCTTTCGACGGTTGCACGGGCGTCGAGATTAAGTAGTCCGCCGCAGCTGGACCCGGCCATGCCCTACGCTGGCCGGTGGGGCCATGGGCACCTTTCTCGACGGCCACGTGCAAGCCGTCGAGAATGATTGTAGACCAGCAAAAAAATTTTACAAATTGTAAAAAACACCATAATTTTGCAGCTGCTACTGCACCCAGCAGCAGCTGCTGCAACCTGCACACCCAAAAAACCCGCACATTCAAATTTCCCACAATTTCACAGATACACATATATATCTCCTGCAATATCAATATAACACAAATTAATACCATATCTCCGACAATATCAACATCACAATCACAATATCTCAATGTCAACATCACAATCACAATATCTCCGACAATATCTCCGACATACAACCATCACGGCTGCCATGGTGGGGTGCCGAAGAGCTGCTCCGCGAGGTTGACGGCCATGTTCCCGGAGGCGTCCTCGCCCTACTGTGCGTCGTCCTGAGGATGTGGCACGTAGGACGAAGGCGTAGACATGGCAGAACCCAAACCCTGCGAGATTTTTCAATTAGGCATTTGACATATATATACTATGCAACAGTGTATTGATTTGGCACAAGTCACTTACCACTGGATCACGGAACCAGGGACGTTCGATGTTCGGGTAGTTGGGCGTGGGGACGAAGGTCGACTGGGTCCTATAGGTGCCCGGTGGTGGTGCCGTCTGTCCAACGTAGCCGCCCTGGCCAAAATAGGTGCCTGAAGGGGCTGGGTGGCTACCGTTGATAGCCGGGCCACCTGTGTAGGGCCCCGCAGTCCCAATCTGCCTTGAGGAGCTGCCTGCAAGCCCCGCATGACCATTTGGACCAGCCCTACATATATTTGATTTTGTTGGTACACCTGATAAGATATGCATCTATAAAAATAATTGAAGTGCGAATGCGTTACCCCAGCGACAAACACGGAGTCCTCATGCGCTGCCCTCAGGCTCTCCTGTATGGCCCTTATCATCTCTCTATCATGGGCCCGTTCCTCCTCGTGCCTCTTCTGTTGCTGCTCCCTCTCCCTCTGTAGCCGCTCCTCGAACTGGCGACAGGTCTCACCCCCGCTCTGGCTAGCCCGAACCTCGAGCATGTACTCTGAAGATCTGCAACATGTATAATATAGCAGTCAGTTTTTATGTTGCAATCATAATATACGAATGTACGAAAGAGATCTTACTGTAGGTGGTCGCCACCGATCGCCAGCCGCCTGTAAGCCTTGCCCCCTACGTGCTTATGAATCACATGAGGATCGAGGGGAGCCTCCTCTGGACTACTCTCCTCCCCGTGCCCCTCTCCATAAGCGTCTTTATAACGCTGCTACATGCCGTTGTGATTGTCAAAATTATACAAATAAATTAATATAAGATAGTTGTATTGAACAATGTTGTCGACACTTACCAAACGGAGATATGCATGGGGATCCAGTGTCGGTTGTCCACCAGGCGGCGCCTTTTTCGTGTGGGCCTGCTTCCACACGTCCATCAGGCTGGGTCTAACCCCCGTCTTCGCCCACTAAATTGTAATATGATCAGACATGTGTTAGTACGAATCTAAAGTGATAACGAGTAAAAATTTTTATATTACCAGTTTCTTCCCCAACTATGCGATCGACCACCTCCCGGTGTTAGATTTGTAGTCCTTAATGCTCATATTCTTCTTTGCCTTCTCTGCCTTCTCCTTCCACTCGGTTGGGGAGCGCATTTTCTCGACGGCCACAAGCCGTTGAGACAGACTCAAAAGGCACGGTTCCTGGGGGCCCGTTCTGTCTCGATGGCTGGAGACAGGCTCAAAATACACGGTGCCTGGGCCCGTGTTTTCTCGAGAAACACGTAAAAAAACACGTTGTCTGGTGGGCCCTCTTTGTCTCGACGGCCTGGGGCCATCAAGATAGCCCCTATCCGTCGGGTGGCTGGCCGCCACTATCTCGACGGCTGGCCGTCGAGAAATATCTGTCGCGACGGTTTTCGTTGACTACTCGTAAATTATTGCATTTCTCGACCGCCTTTTGGAATGCCGTCGAGAATGACTCCTATCTCGACGGCTCGTACAGCACACCCCCTTCGGTGGTCAACAGAGCTTATTTAATTTTTAAAATAAATTCAAAAAATCTTTGGTGCTGCGTAATCGCTAATATTGTTTACGGCATAAAAATTTACCACCGTGAAAATTCGTATGCTCAAATTATGTCCGCAAAAAGAGTTACATATGTAAGGGGTTATATCAGGCAGAGTATTAGCTAGTGTTCTATATAGTTTTATGAAATACGGGTGAGAGGGATCATTGCATTGGAATGTAACAAATTATACCATTTTAAACAATTTTATATACAATTTATTAGTTTTAAAAATATATATTATATGTTACAATATTTATAAATACAAAAATATTTTTAAAAATAGGATGCAACATGATGAATTTTGTACCATTATCTATTTTTTTAAAAAATTGAGAATGTTTCGCATTTTGTTTTTGAGTTACGTATATTTTTAACTAAATTGGTAAATAAACATCTCTGCAAATTATGAAATATTTGAAAAAATTGAAAAAATATATGGGTTGGCCCACCAGTAGGGCAGATGAAATAATATCGATGTCCAATATCCGGTCGTCGGGACGGAGTCCTGAACAGCGAGTACTGATGGGCCGGCCCATACACAATTCTCGACGGCTTAGATGTAGCCGTCGAGAAAGATGTTTTCCCGCTTTTGCGAAAACCAGGAAAATGCGCACGCACGCGCTTGGGCGACCTTATCTCGATGGCTATGTGCTGGCCGTCGAGACTAACTTCATATAACGACCGCTCGCACACGGCCGTTGAGAGCACGTGTCTTATATCGACAACTTTATTGTGGCCGTCGAGATTTTGCGCGATTCCTATAGTGATGGCAAAGGAGTACTAAAACTCATTGGGTCTTGGGTGCCGATCGAGTTCAGGTCTAGACATGAGTCTATGTTTGAGCCATGAAAGTTTTTGGGTACGAGTTTAGATCTAAATAGAACATTAATTTGAATCTTGGATCCAAGTTCAGAGGTGTTGGACTTGGAGGTATGACCCTAATTTATCCCTACGGCCAACGGACCAAGTAGCCTAACTCCACGAAAATACATTAATTTGATGAAAATAGTTTATCGACGTTGATGGTCAGTAGCACTACAACTGCCTTTTGACATTATCTTTTTGCGTGCATATTGATGTGGCCGGACACTTTCAAAACATAAACTCCAAGCTACTCTAGGAATATGATTTTACAATTACAAGTACTATGGCGCTCAAGCTAAAAATGCAAGGAGGAAAATAGAAATATTATGAGTTCTGTCACCGCCTCATTGGGCATGTCGCAAGTTTTATATACAAGGTTCAAGAAAATCGGCAGTCAGTCGGCGTGGTAACGAATTAGATTACTCAGGATTAATAAAAAAAATTAATTAATAGACATTAATCAACATATTTGAATGATAGATATCTCTTGTAAATCGATTTGATGTCTCTTGTAAATCAATTTAATGTAAATTCTTTTATTGCAAATCACGTATTGGTTATTGCTTAGGGTACGGACATAAACGCAGGCTTAATTAGAGAGGTGGTGTTGTGGTGGGCTAGGTTACGATCTGTGGCAAAACATTAAGGAGAAGCGAGGTCAAGGCGTAGAGCAAAGGAGGGCATAGCATGACAACGGTTGGCGATTGAGAAGCTGACAGAGATCAGAGGAGAGCGTGGCACGACGACAACAGAACAATGAGGAGAAGGAAGGGCATAGATGCATAATGCAATGTTGGTAGAAGAGCCAGTGATAACGTTAGAGCTACCAACGTGATGCAGCCAATGACAGTGGTAGAGCTACCAACGTGATGCATCATGAGATTGGAGGAGGCAAGGGAGGGAAGGGAGGTGACTGAGCCAGAGAGGAAGGAAGGATGTGGCTAGGTTGGTGTTACCTAAACGCTTCATTTTGTCGCAGCGGCAATGGCGGCGACGTCTTCCCTCAACCCCTAGAGAGGTCTCGTCCCCCAGATCAATTCACGGGCAAGTAATCTGCCTCCTACGTTATTTTACCCGGACAAATAGGGATAGGACATCGGTATTAGTATCAGTCGGTGGTTAATCAATTCGATCGGTTAATGGGCAGATGCATCCCCTAATCGCATCAGACTGCCAGCTACTAGGGATTAGTACGTAATCACCAAGTAATTAAAACCGATTTTTAGAACATTGGTCACTACATATAAAAAAGAAAAGAAAAAAAGAGCGCCTACACATATGCGTGGAGCATTTGTAGCGTGCCTAGGATCAGCTTTGTAATTTTTCCTGCTCCTTTTTGCATTGCTAGCTCAGGATACCAAAAGTTTAGCTAGCGTCTAGCGTGCCACTGCGGCAACCAGACATTGTTTTTGACGAAGTATGACCACATGCATATATATTCTCAATGTTGACCCTAGATAGCTAGAAGTTTTGGTAAATAAATACTACCTCTAGTCACAAAGACGAATGGTCAAAGTTGTGTCCAAAAATCAACGGCGACTTCTTTTTGTGATCGGAGGAAGTAATAAATTACACACTTTATCATAATGCACATTCCTGCTCTGGAAAAATCAGGAAGCCAATGTATCAAACCAATTAATTAGCACACGCTAGCAAAATTCAATCTTAAGCAAAGCTGTTCACTTTTTACAGATAATGGAATAAAGCTGCTCATAGATTAATCATAAAAGTAAAGATAAAGACACCAACAGCCTTACTACATACTGTAGCTGTTCCAAATTAGAATCCTTATTTCGTTGAATAATGCAAAGACACAGAGAGTGAACGTATACGAAAAGACTTTCGCAGCATATAGCAAAATGAGCACATGCACAGATTGGACTTGACAATGACATGCATATGGAAGGATTACCAATTAAGTAACATGAGACAAGATTCACGACTGATAAGAGCTGATGACGCTCAACAACAGTACATGCACTTGAAAGAACAAAGAGATAGTGCTACAATGAGAAACTGGTTTTCTTCTATCGATACTTCTTCTAAACATGAGATTAAGAGCTACAGTAAGAACTGCTATTCTTCTTTTGAACATGATATTAGTTCCTCCTTTTTGCTTTTGCGCAGTTATAATTAGCCAACACTTGAATCAAATAAAAAGGAAACTGATCGAAAGCCAAGCTTAAGGGCTAGCTAGGATTAAAGTCATTCATCCAGCCAGGGGTGAATTTAAGATTTAATTGTAAGCGATTAAAATTGTGAGCCTATAGCTATTGCGGGCATGAATGTACAATTAAGAAAATAATAATATGTTTTACTCTTTTAATTGCGTTGCACTTGCAGCCATGCATACACACACGAGCATTCGATCTTTCTTTCACTCACGCGCCGCTACTACTCCTGTGCTCACCGTGAGGCCACGTGCTAGGCGAAGAAGAAGATGCAGGGGCAGGCGTCGCTGTCTCCGGCAGCTGTGACGACGCCGGCGAGCCCCGGACGAGCTGCTGCGACGAGAAGTCCAGTATGTGCACAGACGGCGGCGGCGCGACGGCGCCGTCGTCATGATGATCCCCGCCCCGCAGCAGCTGCGCGTACTGCATCAGGTCTGGGGGGAACGGCACGGTCACGGTGGCCGGCGGCGGCGCCGCCTCGTGCGGAGGGCGGGGGACGCCGGCGGCGAGGAGGAAGCCCTGACCGGTGCGGCCGCGGACGCGCTCGGGGAAGTTGAGCTTGGCCTTGGCGCCCTTGAAGCGGAGCGCGGCCTCGTCATAGGCGGCGGCGGCGGCCTCGGCGGTGTCGAAGGTGCCGAGCCACACGCGCGCCGCTTTCATGGGGTCCCGGATCTCCGCCGCCCACTTGCCCCACGGCCGCCGCCGCACGCCACGGTAGTGCTGCTGCTGCTGCTGCCTCGGCGACCCACCTGCATATATGTCCGCGTCCGTACGTTCCGTCGTCACATGCGTACGTGTATTATGTATATGATGCTAGCTAGTTTCATTTGTTGAGATCAACCCCCAAAATATTGAAATTTCAAATATCGAAAGACATGAACCAAAAAATATTAAACCGGCGGCTACGACGCACACGATTTGCCTCGATCAATAGCTCTGGTTGATTCATTGATCAATGATCACGTACCTTGCGCCTCTACGGCCTGGACGGCGGCCGGCCCTGCTTCCCCTTCGCCTTCGGCCGCCAGCCGACCATATTCAGTCGACGACGGTGTTTGCGCCGCCGCCACGGTGCCCAGGTGGGGACGATGGTGATGGTGAGATGACGAATAGGAGGAAGAGGAGCTCATGACGTAGGCCATGGTGGCCGCGGCGTCCTGCTGCTCGGCCTGCGCGTGGTACGCCGGCCAGAAGTGCTCATGGTCCCCGGCAGCATGGCCACCCGGTCCGAGCTCTAGCCGCCCGACGGCGCCACCCGTAGACGCTGAGCTGCCGCCGGCGGCTACACCTTTCTCCACCTGCGCCGCCGCCGGCGACCGGTCTTCCTCCGGCCGAGGCCGGCGCTCGGCCTCCTGATGGTCATCAGGCAGCGGCCGCTTCCCGTGCCTTCGGTGATGCTCCACCTTCGACCGCTAGCTGCTGCGTTCGCCAAAGCTTCACCTTTGATCTTGATCTTGGTCAGACTTGCTTTCTTGTTTTCTTGCATGAACTAGCTTAGGTAGCAGTGAGCTCTAGTCTGTGGATCGTGAGGCTGTGAGGGGATCAGGGGATCTCGATCGACTTGCTTCGGTAGAGAAGCAACTGTGAGCTGAAAAAGTCTTTTTGGAAAGTAATAGCGCATTATTCGCTCAGTCTCATCAGTTTAGACTTTTGATAAACTAGCTGATGCATGCGGTTTAATATTATAACATAGCTCAAGGTCACGACTTTAAATCGTGACCAATGCAATTAAATAAGTCGCTCATTCCTATTCTACGTGTGCCTTCACATGAGCTGGGTTTCAAAATCCGCGGTTAACCACGGCTAATCGCGCCTCTGCAAGGGTCCGATATGGTAAACCGGTGTTTTATAGTTTAGGGGTTTAGCCAAAATTTGTTCAAATAAATTTTGAAGGTAAAATATACATAAAATTTGTAAAAATACTATTAATCATTTTAATCATTTTCTCTTAAACAAAATTAAAAAAATTCAATTTTCTAAAGCATATTTTCAAGGATTTCATTAATTTTCACCGATTTTGAACTTTTTTCAGAAACCGCGGTTAACTGTGGAAAACCGCTGGTTAACCAACAAAAAATGTGGCTAACCACGAACAAAACCGACAAGGTGTAGTTTTAAATTGGAGCAAAAAACCGGACCAAAACCGTGGTTAACCGGCTCCATGCCATTGCCCGCTCGGAGGCCTCTCACGATTTTGTGAACCTAGCACATGAGGGTGAGCATTGAAAAGTATAAATGTTTTGCCCGTTCTTTTCTATAAGATTGGGTTTTTGGGTGAACTAGTTGGCATATGCAACTTAATATGGTATGGAAACTCGAGGTCTCAAGTTCGAATCTAGGCCTACGATAAATAAATCGTTCACTCCTATTTTAGGTTTGAGGCCTGTGAGAGGCTCCACGTTAAGAAGAGTAACTGTTCGAAAATATAAATGAATTGTTCACCTTTATCATCGGATTAGACTTTTAAATGAACTAATTGATGCATGTAGTTTAATATTTAAGCTTTCCCTTATCATCTTCCTTATACGAACATATTGGTTCCTCGCTCTCTTGCTTATTGCTAGTTACTTTTCGGACTTGCCTTTTATTTAACCAAACTGTTGCGTACCCACCCAGACTGTGGAAGGACATGTGTCATATGTGTCATGTATACCATGACTATTTAGTGAACTAGGCAAGCACGCCTGTGGTGCGCCGAGGCAGGGCACAAAAGGTGGAATAAACGCGGCACATGTGGGATTCAAACCGCGGCCTTACAGGTGAGAAGCTGGCTCAGCTAGCCAACCGCCCAAAGCGTCCACCTTGCTGAGAGCTGTGCGCCAAAAAATTCTTTTATATGTAAAGAATTAATGAACGGTCGGATCTAGCTGGCGGCGCTCGGAAGACCGCGAATGAACGGGGCAACGTGACACACTGGTGATACGAAAGTGACACGTGGCATCGAGGGGCAGCCTAAACCCCCTCTTGTATATTTATAGATACTAGGAGGGATAGCAAGCAAATGCACATGATTCACCTTTAATGGTGTAAATTGTCCGTTAACGCGCGCAGTTCATCTTTAATGGGCCAAATTATAGTTTTAAACTTTTTATAGATCGTTTTGGTGCAATTGCGGTTTTATTTTTATGAACCTTCTGCTTTTAAAACTATTTTAGGACATAGAGAAAACAAAATAGAAAACGAAAATAGCATGCTATGAATAGGATGAACAAACTATTTGTAAACTTGGATTTTAAAAAAATTAGTATGGATGTTTTTTGCGAAGACATATTTCCATTTTTGCAAACTTTTAATTTTTCAATTTTTTGGCCTAAGAAAATATTTTAAAGGGGAAATTAAAATGTATCAAGCAAGGACGCTGCTACGCGGGTGGGCCCTCACCTATGGGAGCAAAATAGCGCCAGCGGGAGGGGGAGAAAAAGAGAAGGCGGGGATCAAATTCGAGATCTCAAACATTGGCACTAGCTCGGCTAGCCAGCCCTTTAGCCAACCTGGTTGGTTGATAAGACTGAAATATTTTATATGTTAAGTTTGATGAACGGTCGGATCTTGTGTCACATGTCTATTTAGACGGGAACGAAGTGATTGTAAGCGTCAATTATAAAAACTATATATATGAATAAACACTAAAATAAATTTGGTTGATATTTGAAAATTTTCTACTTTTGGGGGTTAATAAATTTTTTACGTAATTTTAAAAAATGGGTGTACGCACTGTTCTCCATTAGTTTGAACAGGTCTCGTTGGATTGCAACAGTAGGTCGTGATACCTAGAAATTATTGTAGGTTCGATTTCCATCTTTTCAATAGAAGATGGTAAGATAAAATTAAGTAGGATATAGATGGTAAGATAAAATTAAGTAGGATATGTTGATCCAATGATCATAGTGTCTTACCTCGTATAAGAAGTAAGACGACGTTTTATATATAGAACCACCTTTGTCCTTTTGTTTTCGTGTGCATTATGAGTTTTATTATATTTCCTGAATTATTTTTTACATAGTGTCAGATTTTTTTCTAACCTTTTTATTTCCATGTTTTCTATTTATTTTTGAATCCTTTTTATGCTAGATGTTTCTTTTCTTTTATCCCTGACTTCCAAATAATGCAAAAAATATATTCACAAGGAAATTGTCCAAGAGCGTTCAGGTGTGGATTCCCACTTATACGTGCCTTGAAAATCCTCATGTTCGTCATGTTTTATTCCAGTGGCATCCAAGTCGGGTTTGAAATCCCCTTTTTCGACCCGAATTATGCTTGGATTTTTTTATTTCCTGTGATTTTCCGTTAAGATTTGAATAGATTTCAGGTTTCAGAAAAAACTTGAAAAAAGGAATCCATTAAGGTTTTGGATAATCATCTGGTTCACTCGACACAGAGAAGCTGTTTGGTTTGAAGTTTTTTCCTTGGAAAATCACTAATGTTTTGCAGGAAATCGCTCAGTTTAAAGGAAAATCTTCGGAATTTTTTAATATATTTTTCAAAAAGTAAATTGCTTGGTTTCGATTCTACAGACCAAGATTCCGACCCTGTTCTACATTGATTCAACATTTTGCATGAGATTTGGAATCCTGAATTCCAAACTCCAAGATATATATAGTAGCATCAGTAGCTCGATTTGCCACGGATTCCAACAAATAATAGCATCAAATTACGTTTCTAAAAAAAATAAAAAAATAGCATCAGGGTACGAAACGCCGAATCGACGTCTATTAACACCGTTTCCAATCGTTTTTTTCAATTAATTCAGCACCGTTTCCAATCTTGGCTATACGCCAATAGTGTGACACCACACCAAGGTTCACGTTCCCTACCCTGCAGGTCACTGTCTCGTTGGACCGGATCAAACGGATCATAAACGTCCCGGGCCGCCGGGCAGCAATCAAGTTCATATTTCAGCTAGGTAGCAGGTGGTTTGAATGAAGATACACATAGACATGAGCCCTCCATTCCTTTTAATCTAACAGTTTTGTTCAATTTTAATTTTTCATACTATATATAGTATAGTAATATTTATATTACAATAAAACAGCATATTTTTTGTGTTGAGAACTCTCACAGTGAATGGTTAGATCATAGCTATGTTTATGTCTTTGTACATTTGCTGTTGTCAAGTATAAGAGAGCTATATACAATAGCCACACGATCGGTTGAAAAGCTCTAGCGATGATCGAGGACTTCGGTATGGTTGCATACTTGCTTGTGCTCGACGATTTTTTTATAATGGTATCTATTAATCAAGAACAAATAAGAAAGAATTACACATTTTCAAGCAACCAAAACACAACATGTTGCTCGACAAAAACCCCTTGAAACTACAGGTTCGAAAGCCAAAACCCTGGAATTAACCTGCAGATTCCAGCCCCCTTTAAACTATCCTCAAAAATCAAAAGGGCTAAAGCATTCTTATTCTCTGACTGCCTTACATCACAAAATTGTGGATATGTGGCTCGTGTTTTTTTTTTTTGCCTTAGGAAATACTCCCTCCGTTTTTTTTTGTTTGATGCCTTTGATTTTTTGACACGTCTCTGACCATTCATCTTATTCAAAAATTTAATACAAAGTTGTAAAAAAATAAGTCATATTTAAAGTACCTCTGTTGATAAAACAAATCACAACAAAATAGATGATATTTACAAAAAAAAAAAAAAGTTCAAATACAACGAATGATCAAAAGCATGTCAAATAATCAAAGTCATCAAACAAAAAAGAACGAAGGGAGTACGTAGAAGGCAAAGCTGAAATTCTTACTTTAGACTTTGGAGCTTCCATAACATGCGTGTCTACGGTCAAACAAAGATGGCACTGGCAAGTGGCAAGCGCTGGACGAAGGGCGCTGGTTGAATGGTCGGCGTCCGACAGCCGACCGGCCAGCACCAACACGAGGAAATTTGCGTGCTGCGTCGACGTCAAAAATCACCATGCATTGATGCATGTAGACATCCGCTGGGGGTGGAAACGCGGCTCGGCTCGGTAACGAAGCGAGCCGAGCCGAGCTCCGGAAGGTGTCCGAGTTAAAAACTGGGCTCGGCTCGGCTCGTTGGAAGCTCGCGAGCTAGGGAAAATATTAGTCTTCCAACCTTCTAAGAAATTAAACATTGCAAAATATAAGTTAACATTGTACACATATGAGTATCAAAATAACTTGTGCATGCATATTTTGATTTTGGGCTATTTTATGGGCCTTTTGGCAAAAGAATATGTCATTTTCTAATAGTTAAGAGATGAAATAAATAGCGGCAGCATATAAATGAGCCAAAATGAGCCGAGCCCGAGCGAGCCAGTCTCTGGCTCGGCTCGGCTTGCTAATGGTCACGAGCTGGAAATGGGGCTCGGCTCGTGCTCATTTACAAACGAGCCAAGTCCGAGCAGCTCGCGAGCTTCGAGCTAAAGTTCCAGCCCTACATGCAGTTAGACAAATGCATATTTATTTGCATCCCTACTACCACCAATTAAGGATATCTATAAAAATAGTACAAACCCGGGTTCCAGGCTCCCCTCGATGCCGTGCGTCATCGTCGATGTGCCACGTCGTTTCGTTTGTCCGATCGTCCGGTCGCTATCCACCAGATCTGGTATCCATTAGTTTTTACGTATAAAACAATTTTTTCGTCCATACCTCATTAGCTCGGCGCTTTACGGTTGGTTAGCTGGGACAAGCGAACGCACTGGAGGCCGTGGTTCGATTCCCGTCGCCTCGTTTTTCAATTTTTTTCGTCGCTCGGCGCGCCACAAGCGCGCACGTCGCGCTAGTATGGATGAGAAACAAATGGCAACGATCGCGAGTGCCACGAAGAGCGTATGAAAGAGTTAAAGCTTTTGTGTGGTCGAAACGTCGCTGTGGTCAAATATACGATGCAGTACATATATATACACCCTCGTATGTTTATCCATCCCTTTGTGTGTGTTTTTTTCGGGTTTTGCAACCTTCGATTAGCCTGATATTTTACGTTCTTGTTAGTCAAAATCAGGAGCATAGCAGTTTTTTTAAAAAAAAAATCAGGAACACATAGATTTAACTAAAGAGGAGGACAGGAGTTAGCCGGGTTTATAGTAGTACTAGCCGCGCCAGCACGCCTGTGGGCGGAAAACGGCGCGAGCCCGGGAGAGCGCGTGGGCGCGCGTGTGGCGGGGAAAAAAAAAGGAAAAAACGCAAGCGCATGCGAGGGATCGAACCCGTGTCTCCCAGGCGAGAGTCGCCCACGCTAGCCAACTGGCCGAGGCCGCCGCGTGCCTGCAAGCTGTGCGGGTGAAAACCCTTTATATGTTAAAGCGAAACCAACGGGCTGGATCTACTCAGCTCGCGTGATCCGACAGCTTCGGCGGCGCCGGCCGGGCAGGCAAGTCACGTGGCCCGCGCGAGGCAGCGGCTGGGAGCCTCTCGGCTTTGTACTATTTATAGATGCTTGCCTAGGGGAGGTAAGCACAACAATGGAACTCACATTTCTCTCTTATTTTTTTGTTTATGCATGTTGAACTCTGAAAAGTGTATCCTTCTCGTCTTATGATATTCCATCTTTAAAAAAAACACTACTCTATTATGTAATGAATGATTATATGATGCTATGTAAATATGTCGTGCCAGCTAAACTGATCCTAGAACTAGTGCAATAAGCATGGGTCCTCTCTCTCTATGCGTCTATCCTCTATGATTAGGATAGCAACATGGGTTGTCATTGATATCTGGTTTTGAAAAGGTGACATTTTTGCTCCTTTCAAATATTTGGGGTGGAGAGGTGTGCACCCGGTCTCTCCCCCTATAGGAGGAAAGGTGTGCTTGGTGGGATAGTGGGCAAGTTAGAGAGAACAAATGTCCAAACTTGGACATAGAAGGGGCAACAGGTCATGCACGATGTGTTTAGTTGTCACTGTAGCCCGATCACATAACACATAAGTCACTTGATTTGGCTATCCTTTTCTGGTGAGGATGTCAGTTGTGTTTAGCCATCAATGGCACAAAGTCCACGGAAGAAGAAGCAATTGGGCTCCACCTCCACACCAGTCAATGCCACCAAGGAATTAAGTTGCATAGGTTGATCTAGAAGAGTACACACCATTCGCGGTGCATGTCCAAACGATGTCATGGTGGCACTCTAGTGTGAATATGATGTTCTAGAGTTTGTACCATAGAAGGAAAGCTCAGCGGGAGGATCAGCGTAGGGGTGCCTTAGAAGGACTGCATCTAAGCATTGCTGGGGTGTTACATACTAATAAAGTTATTATATGTCCCAAGTATTTTAAAAGAGATAAAATCTAAGGTAAAATTTTGTTTATTATTTGTTTGTGATAAATCCTATTATAGCTATTATTTTATGCTGGGCCGCCTAGGCCGTATGCGCGAGAAGAGAGGAGTGGGCTGCGAGAGGAGTTCGGCACCATTAGGGTTTTAGCTCCTTTCCTTTTTCGGGGAATTTTTGATTTAATTCGAAACTTTCCAGATTTCTTAGTGAGCTCCGTAACTACAGATTAGATGATTCTATAGCCTAAAAATCACATTTAATCCATAAAATTTTATATGTTTTTATTAAACTATTTTCTCTGTATCGAAGTTAGTTCTTTTTGCTATTTGCTTCTATGCGTAGGTACATGTTGGGACCGTTGTGTGGAGTGTTGTCCGAGATCTGACGTAGACCTGCATAGCTCCGACTTCTACCAAAGCAAGCTAGATGCATATTGCTTCCTAGTTTGCTAAATCTTTTTATTTTACTATTTGTTAATTGTATACATAATTTGATTAGTGTGTGAGTTTCTATCCTAAAGTCGTATTAATCATCAACTAATATAAACTAGTCTTATTTGTCGAACCCTTAGTGATTTACTAGCCTATCCTTTGTGTAGTTGCTTAGATGTTCTTGAGTAATTAATAGGGCGACTTTTAATAAAATTGCATATTTTAAAGCTAAGGTTTCATGATGATTTTCAAGATGAATTTGATCAAGTAAAATATTGTGTTGTGGGGTTACTTTGGTGAAGTGCTAAAATTTGTGCTACATGACCGTTCCCTGGTCATGTGTGAGTAGGAGGTACTCGTAGAGCCGCTTGACCATCATTTGGTCAAGTGTGGACAGAGAGTGTCTGTTTTCTTGTGCTGCATGATCATCTCTTGGTTATGTGTGGACAGCGATTGCCTGTTTCATTGTGCCGCATGATCGCCGATATGAGGTTATGTGTGGGCAGAGAGTGCCTGATTTGCCGCTTGACCATTCCTTGGTTAAGTGTAGGCAGAGAGACTCGAAGGAGGCCAGCAAGAGTAGTGGAACCGGATAGGAGGCTGGAGAGGAATAAAAGGTGGTGTAGGAGAAGGTGGTGGAGGAGGAACCAAAGGAGGTGTAGGTGGAGAGGGTGGTGGTAAAGGTGGTGAGCATGGTGGTGGAGAAGGTGGTGTGGCTAGCAAGGAAGGGACATAGAAGTGCTCTGGTAGACCGAGAAAGGAGAGGAACAAAAGTAAGGAGGTGTAAAAGGAAGAGTTAAAGGAGCAAGACTCGCCAATGAAATGACAGGACTTGTCAACGTGTCTCGAGAGACCCGGATTTGACGACCAAGAGGGTCCCACTAGTGAAAACCCTTGCGCTCAAAGTTATGGCCAAGGAAGGGACCCTGCACCAACTGGGCAGTCAGCTTCATCCGCTCACGAGGCTGAAGGAGGACGTAGACACACCAAAAGGTGTGAAGGTTGCACTGAGCAGGTTTTCCATATAGACGCTCAACTGGTGTGGCACCCTAAAGAGCAGTGGACGATTAAATGTTGGGTGAGATAGCCAGCCGTGAAGACTACTTCCACCCAGAAGTGTAGTGGAACAGAGGCGGAGAGCATCATAGCTCTGGCAGTCTCAAGAAGGTGATAGTGCTTGGCTCTGCAACTCCATTCTGCGTATGAGCACCAATGCATGAGTATTGGAAAAGGGTGCCCCGGTCAAGAAGAAACTAGTGGAGAGCGAGAGAGGTACTCCCAGTGAGGTCGGACAAAACATGTGAATGGGTGAATCGAACTAAGAGTGAACCATGGCTGCGAAGACGATGGCGACCAACACGATCACGAGGCTTGAGGAAGTAGATCCAAGTGAAATGAGAGGAATTGTCACTGAAAATCACATGCCAACGATGGCCCCTTTTCGAAACAAAGGGAGCAAGGCCCCATGCATGTGTATAAGATCAAAAAGGCGAGAAGAGGTGGAGTCCCTAGAAGGGCAAGGGAGCTGAACTGGCTTGTCGAGCCTACAGCCCATGCAAGACAACGGAATATCCACATGCAGAAACAGAGACAAGAACACCACACCCAAGAAGAAAAGGGCGAGAGCCTGGTGTCCAAAGGCGAGAGGACACAACTCGTGGAAGCGGCGACAATGGTAGAAACAATGTGGGTGATTGGGTAGTGGTGATGTAAGACTGGCAAGCGGAAGTTTGGCGAGTGGAAGTAGCGAAAGTGGAGGGTAGAGACAGCCAGTCAAGCTCCCAAAGATGCGGTGAGGCATGGGTGCACTTGCCAACACCAACTAGTGCCCCCATGCGATAATCCTAGAAAGAGCAAGCATCACGCTAAAGAACAATTCAATATACGTGGTCAAGAACATGAGAGACACCAGGCACGTGGAATCTAGAGGTAGAGAGGGTGCCAAACCAAAAACTTGATAGGAAGTACCATCAGCCATCTAAACGGAAAGAGCAGACCGCAGAGGACCAAGGTGAGTAGTATCTGGTGTCATATGGAAGGAGTCGTCAAAATCAAGATACCAAGGAGTGGAAGTAATGAAAGACCGGTACGGAAGACTACTGGGCACATAAAGACAAGGTGTGGTCTTGCTGGCGCTCGAGGCACTGAAACAGCTAATGAGCAATGGCTAGCAATGGGATAGGACCCGAACAGGTGTGAGAAGCCAAGGCAACAAGTGGGGGCCCAAATCTGGGCAGGCAGAGGCCAGGCGCAACGGATCTGGGTGGGGAAGCCACGGTTGCTAGTCCCATGGACATTGGTGATGGTAGTGGTGCTTTGGGCACCGAGAGAGCATACATGGGGGCTAGGAGGTTGGGCTGCGGTGCTCATGGACCAACCGGCAGCGCTAGTGGCGGACGCAGGATGAAAATATAGCTAGGGCAAGACTAAATCTCCTACTATTGGCCAAATACACTGCAAACTAGTTAAACGCTAGGAACATAACAATAATAAACACACTAGTTCATGATCACACCTATTGGATATTCCAATAGTAAACCATAGGGCCAACGTCGGCATGGCCGCCATCGTGAAATTTGGCCGAGCCGACGTGGGAGGCCACATGGTCGGCCTTGATTGAGCCGGCGTAGGGAGATGGCGGTGCAGTCAGGCAGGCTCAGGCTAGAAATGGCGCGAGGCGACGAGACAATGGCTGCACGGCCGTGATGAAGTGGCGATCTTGATCAGCGAGCTCGGACCAGAACCGGCGCGAGACAGCCCGACACAAGCGCAGGGAGAAGGAAGAGGAAGGGGAGAGGGGGCGCTGCCGATGTGGACCACTGGCGATGATGGCGTAGCCCGCCAACGACGAGGCAACAGATGCGGTAGCGATTTTAAGGTGGTGAGGGAACCCTAACCTAGGCTCTTGATACCATGTTACAAATAGTATAAATGCAGCTTGTGCCCATTGGGTTGTATATGCAAGTACAAGGGAATAGGAAAAAATGCAAATAAACCCTTATACAAGTATCTAATTTAACAATAGAAAGGCTCCCCTCGATGCCGTGCGTCATCGTCGATGTGCCACGTCGTTTCGTTTGTCCGCAGTCGTCCGGTCGCGCGCGCCAGCCAGATCTGGCTGTCCATTAGTTTTTTACGTATAAAACAATTTTTTTCGTCCATACCTCATTAGCTCGGGCGCTTTACCTGGTTGGTTAGCTGGGACAAGCGAACGCCTGGGAGGCCGTGGTTCGATTCCCCGTCGCCCTCGTTTTTCAATTTTTTTCTCGTGCGCTCGGCGCGCCACAGGCGCGCACGTCGCGGCTAGTATGGATGAGAAACAAATGGCAACGATCGCGAGTGCCACGAAGAGCGTATGAAAGAGTTAAAGCTTTTGTGTGGTCGAAACGTCGCTGTGGTCAAATATACGATGCAGTACATATATATACACCCTCGTATGTTTATCCATCCCTTTGTGTGTGTTTTTTTCGGGTTTTGCAACCTTCGATTAGCCTGATATTTTACGTTCTTGTTAGTCAAAATCAGGAGCATAGCAGTTTTTTTAAAAAAAAAATCAGGAACACATAGATTTAACTAAAGAGGAGGACAGGAGTTAGCCGGGTTTATAGTAGTACTAGCCGCGCCAGCACGCCTGTGGGCGGAAAACGGCGCGAGTACGCGAAAACGGGAGAGCGCGAGAGGCGCGCGCGTGGCGGGGGCAAAAAAAAGGGAAAAACGCGAGCGCATGCGGGGGATCGAACCCGCGTCTCCCAGGCGAGAGTTGCCCGCGCTAGCCAACTGGCCGAGGCCGCCGCGTGCCTGCAAGCTGTGCGGGTGAAAACCCTTTATATGTTAAAGCGAAACCAACGGGCTGGATCTACTCAGCTCGAGTGATCCGACAACCGGCGGCGCCCGGCAGGCGAGCAGAAGTCACGTGGTTCGCGCGAGGCGTGCCGGAGCCTCTCGGCTTTGTACTATTTATAGATGCTTGCCTAGGGGAGGTAAGCACAACAATGGAACTCACATTTCTCTCTTATTTTTTTGTTTATGCATGTTGAACTCTGAAAAGTGTATCCTTCTCGTCTTATGATATTCCATCTTTAAAAAAAACACTACTCTATTATGTAATGAATGATTATATGATGCTATGTAAATATGTCGTGCCAGCTAAACTGATCCTAGAACTAGTGCAATAAGCATGGGTCCTCTCTCTCTATGCGTCTATCCTCTATGATTAGGATAGCAACATGGGTTGCCATTGATATCTGGTTTTGAAAAGGTGACATTTTTGCTCCTTTCAAATATTTGGGGTGGAGAGGTGTGCACCCGGTCTCTCCCCCTATAGGAGGAAAGGTGTGCTTGGTGGGATAGTGGGCAAGTTAGAGAGAACAAATGTCCAAACTTGGACATAGAAGGGGCAACAGGTCATGCACGATGTGTTTAGTTGTCACCTTGAGTCCGATCACATAACACATAAGTCACTTGATTTGGCTATCCTTTTCTGGTGAGGATGTCAGTTGTGTTTAGCCATCAATGGCACAAAGTCCACGGAAGAAGAAGCAATTGGGCTCCACCTCCACACCAGTCAATGCCACCAAGGAATTAAGTTGCATAGGTTGATCTAGAAGAGTACACACCATTCGCGGTGCATGTCCAAACGATGTCATGGTGGCACTCTAGTGTGAATATGATGTTCTAGAGTTTGTACCATAGAAGGAAAGCTCAGCGGGAGGATCAGCGTAGGGGTGCCTTAGAAGGACTGCATCTAAGCATTGCTGGGGTGTGACATACTAATAAAGTTATTATATGTCCCAAGTATTTTAAAAGAGATAAAATCTAAGGTAAAATTTTGTTTATTATTTGTTTGTGATAAATCCTATTATAGCTATTATTTTATGCTTTGGGCCGCCTAGGCCGTATCTTGAGAAGAGAGGAGGGTCATGCGAGAGGAGTTCGGCACCATTAGGGTTTTAGCTCCTTTCCTTTTCGGGAATTTTGATTTAATTCGAAACTTTCCAGATTTCTTAGTGAGCTTCGTAACTACAGATTAGATGATTCTATAGCCTAAAAATCACATTTAATCCATAAAATTTTATATGTTTTTATTAAACTATTTTCTCTGTATCGAAGTTAGTTCTTTTTGCTATTTGCTTCTATGCGTAGGTACATGTTGGGACCGTTGTGTGGAGTGTTGTCCGGGATCTGACGTAGACCTGCATAGCTCCGACTTCTACCAAAGCAAGCTAGATGCATATTGCTTCCTAGTTTGCTAAATCTTTTTATTTTACTATTTGTTAATTGTATACATAATTTGATTAGTGTGTGAGTTTCTATCCTAAAGTCGTATTAATCATCAACTAATATAAACTAGTCTTATTTGTCGAACCCTTAGTGATTTACTAGCCTATCCTTTGTGTAGTTGCTTAGATGTTCTTGGGTAATTAATAGGGCGACTTTTAATAAAATTGCATATTTTAAAGCTAAGGTTTCATGATGATTTTCAAGATGAATTTGATCAAGTAAAATATTGTGTTGTGGGGTTACTTTGGTGAAGTGCTAAAATTTGTGCTACATGACCGTTCCCTGGTCATGTGTGAGTAGGAGGTACTCGTAGAGCCGCTTGACCATCATTTGGTCAAGTGTGGACAGAGAGTGTCTATTTTCTTGTGCTGCATGATCATCTCTTGGTTATGTGTGGACAGCGATTGCCCGTTTCATTGTGCCGCATGATCGCCGATATGAGGTTATGTGTGGGCAGAGAGTGCCTGATTTGCCGCTTGACCATTCCTTGGTTAAGTGTAGGCAGAGAGTGCCTATGGATTCCGTTTAGTAGAATGTTCACTTGTGTTAACAGAACAATTAATGTTTAAACAAACTTTTGAGTAGATAGGTGTTGTTTTGGCAAAACAACCATCCATCTTTTGTTTCCGCATTCATTGTTAAGCATTGTTTACTGGGTAGCCGTGTACTAATTATACCTATCGCAGAATATTTGTTATTCAGGTTAAAAGCCAGATCAGGAGGATCCTAGTGAAGGTGCGCAGGGTTAGCTATGGTGTTCGGATCAATCTTGTATGTCATCACCGATTCTCCGTCGCCACTCTGATCGTATTTTATTTTGTTCTTAATATTTAGTGCCACTGAGCAGAGCCACCTACATTATTGTAATAAGGCAAATGTTGCCACATTTAATATCTTAAACTATTATTTTATTCAGCTAATATTTACATCTGCGATGATGCTTGCCTATTTATTCATCATGAGTACTAGACTGGAATTAGTATTAACTCATGGTGTTTGATTCCTGTATAAGTATTGGGGTCACCACATGTGGTAGCGCCCACGATGGTCCTGTCGTAGTTTTTCACGATGACATAAAGGTTTAGTGCGAGAGATTCTAGACCAAAGCCCATGAGCCATCAATCATTTCAGAGTTTTCCTAAAGCTCGTTACTGAGTGTTACTCGGGTGAGCGCCTAAAGAGATTGTGATCAGTCTCGTCACAAGGTCTTGGGATCCGGCCTATCTGAGGCGAAGTACGCGACCAAACCATTGTATGTTTGGCCCTCCAAATTTCCGAGGTCGGCATATTGTGGCCCAATTTATGAGGTAGTGGCCTCCTCCAGTGGATCCCTCCCCTTACAGAGGAAGGGTTATCTGAAACCATTAAGGGTCTGTTTGGCAACAAAGTTTTTGAAAACCATGATTTTGTAATACTATGGTTTATGTTTTTCTATGACCATGAAATACTATGGTTTTTCAATACCATGGTTTGCTAGCATAAGTGAGAAAATTTTGGGTTGGAGTGGAGTCTATAATACTTCAAAAATACCATGATATTGTCAATACCATGGTTTTCAAAATAGAGTTTTTGAGGTTGCTTCCAAACATTTCAAAATAGAGTTTTTGAGGTTGCTTCCAAACACCTCATTGCTAAAATACTATGGTATTATCCAAAACCATGGTTTTGCCTCGAAACTATGAAAATACTTTGTTGCCAAACAGGCCCTAAATGACTCAACTTAGAGAGGTGAAAGCAATTAAGGCAGTAGATTGGTAGCATAGACAAAACAACTTTAACCAGGGTTAAGCCTCACCATTTTGGAGAGTAGGCGACTCTTTTTCAGTTTCGCCAATTCTATCCAAACCCTAGGCAGTGAGGGTTTCGATGAGGTAGCCCTTGTGGATGGTGTCGAAGGCTTTAGCCAAGTCTAGTTTGAGGAGAATGTATGGTAGCTTTCCCAGTGGAGCCGTCTAATAGAGTTTTAAATGTGGAGGAAATGATCCTAAATGCTCTTTTTTTTTATTGAAGATGCTTTGACAGTTGAATATGAGACTCTTGAGGAATAGTGTGGGTTGATTAAGTAGAACCTTCATAATAAGCTTGCCCATGTTATGGCTGAGGCTTATGAGGCGATAGTTCAAGATGCTCATGTAGGCTAACTTCATCGAGATGAAAACGATGTTAGCTGTGCTAAGAAGGCCGATGTTGTCTTGAGTATCGACGTTCATTCTAAAAAGAGCGAAAGGCTTGAATGACATATTCTTTGATGGTCTCTTAGCACACACGATAAAGAGCCATGTGAAACTACTAGAGCCTAGGGCCTTATCAATGGCCAGAGATAGGATAGTGTTGTGGATCTTGTTGAGGGTAAAGATAGTGTCGACAGTCTAAAGATTTTGCAAGGTTACGCCTAGCATGTACTAACGAAGTGAGGACAACATCGATTGGATTGTTTGCTAGAAACCACTGACCAAGGTCCAGAAGTTTACGAACCAAAAGCATTTGGATCAAGACAAGTCGGTTGACGAGGTAAGGAGGAGGGGACATGATCCGAGACTAGGGAGGGAGTCTTTAATGTAACCGTCCCATGTGGCGGTGCAAAAGGATTGATTTATACAAGCATGGGTGGGGTGGTATCTTTCCATAATCCAGGTGAAAAGTTGGCCAAGGAGCGGAAGCTCTCTTAGTTGGAGGTGATTCAGTGTATCCCTAAAGACACCCATAAGGCCCACGGACTCATTTGCTTTGCTCTTATTCGTCACTCATTAAATAAGGTTGAAATCACTGAGGACTAGCCATAAATCATCATGAGGTGGAAGGCGTTGTGGAGGTCATTGTGGAATTGAATCTTCTCATTGGCTGCTTATGAGCCATAAGCAACCTTACAATGTCGGTGCTGAGCAGAGGTTGTCGAGGTGATCGTTGCATGCATGAGCCAAGGCAACGAGGGCACAATTAGATTGAGGCGGGTGATGTCATCCCCTATTGCCGACAACGGGGAGTGCACATATCCTCGATTGCCAGCTAGGTTAGGTCGGGTTGAAGCGTGACTCGACCCTAATTCGACCTATCTAGATCTCTACTATCGCTTTTATATAGAACAAATTTGTAGTGACAATAGATAAGAGAGAATATTCATAATTTATTTATATTTTTTGTGTTAAAATGTTGTTCGTATAAGACTGGGAAGGTTACTTTATTTTAAGACATGAGGAGAACTGATCCACTGTAACCCTGATTAGTACATGCATCATTACAGCAGAAACCGTGTCTCATCGTGATAAATTATAACATGAGAAGTTGGGACAGGCACGCCTAATCGGTTCCTGCATACGACATCGTTCAGACCATTTAGCCTAATTATGTTTATCGTTTAGCAGAGCATTACATCACTTTGCCTTGTTGTTTATCGTTATCCTTATGCATCCGGAGAGTTCCGGACGGTACTTACTTTTCTTTTGTCGTGCCGCTTAGTGCTCCGCCGTGAAATCCAGTTAGTTTCGGCGATATTTTTACTGTCACAGCCAGACACTTTCAACCCCTGCATCAAAAAATAATGATAAATAAGTGGCTTTAAAAAGCAGGCTACAGATAGGGCACACAAGAAAACGCATGAAAGTTCTTTAAAAAATGTTGATGGAATTTGACGAATGCATGAAAGCTCCACGGCATTGTTTGGATACATTATGCACCCAGATGCTTCTTCCTTCTCGGCGTATAGACCATAAAATATCAGGGAAAAAGAATCTAATCAGAAAGGCAGTAAGTCAATATTAGCACAAAAAAAAAAATCCAAGCTCACAATAATGTTGACGAGAGTTTTTTTAATGCTGTCAGGATTCACCAATCTGGTCCCACGGTTGGGGTGGTCCCACATTTATAAAACCTCAAAAATAATATATTTAGATTTTTATCATCCTAGTAGAGATGGAAAAAGGACGGTAATAATAAGTGGCCAACTAAACTACCACCCTGGCCGTTTGGCCCGATAGGTTGCATAACAAGACCAAAAGGAGGTTTTTCATTATTTTCTAATAAAAATGTTGATGAGGATGATATTTTGCCGATACTAAAACACCAGTCATTCAGCCACTTTGTTAAATTTTAATTAAATATTGATGAAATGATTTGTTACTGCTGCTAGAACACTAGACACTAAAAACCACACGCCCACAGCTCATTACTATTAACACCGATATACCAAAATGTTTGTGACAAGAAAATAAGAAGGGACAAATACAGGGCTCAAACCCAACGTTCAATTCACGATCTTACAAGCAGGAAGAATGAAAGATGGCCACGTTTCGCCAGTTACACATTGCTTTCCTAAGAAGTCTCAACTCTCATAGAACCAGAAAAACCATAATGAAACTAAACAAGGAATTACATCTAATCAGAAAGTTCGAGCCTTTACACATATCATACACAATTCAAATGGGTCTTCTGAAATAAGTCTTTCAATCTGAAAGCGCCTTGCTCGACGCAACCGCACTGCACCACATGCTAGACTTGACTGGCATCAAAATAGCATGAAGAGAATGCCAACGATGAATAGTGTTGGCTATGATCTCCAAGCGATCAATCTCTTTTACCTTAACAAATCTAGATTATCCATCTTGCTTCTTTACACATCCATGGCTTAAAATTTCCACGATGATGGTCAAAATCATAGTAACAAGAACATCAGAAGGCTTACCATCTAAGTTCTAACGAGTTACTGATATGGCATCATATGCTAACTAATTGCTTGAATCTCTCTTGTTCTCATGTAAGTCATGAACTGCCCTGGTACCTCAGCAAGAAGTGACTGAACTGTGGAAATCCCAGGGCCTGGAATTAAAAAATGGATTCAACATCACATTGCTTTAGTTTCCCAGTAAAAATCAAAGCAAAATTCCATGAGTCGTCATATGCAGAAGGTAACAGCAAACACAAAAATACACAGATGACAAGATATGAAAATGGTATGTTTTGTTATTTAATGCCACGGAAGAACAATCTGGATTTGAAGCATAGAAACATCAAATGTTGTTCTATGCACATACCATGCACATCCTTCATTGGGGCAAACTGTATCATATCCCTTGATGCAACTCTCCCAGTTGAGCTTTCCAGTCTCTCTCCTTTATTTGGATCTAGAAACTGCACAGTTAAAATTTTAAGAATAAATTGTGCTTACACAAATTTATAAAATGCTGAATCAATGGTAATTCACATCATGTCGCAACAGCTCGGTATATAACACATCAAGGTGGTACTTCTATAGTAGCATACATAGCAAAAGTACCTGGAACATAAGAAGATATGAAATGAATGAATAACAAACTTCTGTTTCCTAACTCCTGAGGTGGAGTACAAGAGCTAATTATGCATTTCAATTTTATCTCTGAAAGAAGATGTACAGATGAATATATAAACAAAATTGAGAAATTTTATCCAACCCCATTACCTCCATTTCCTTGAAGTCTGCCCCACCAACTCCAACAATGACAATGGACAGAGGAAAATCAGACGCCTTTATGATTGCATCAATAGTCTCTTGAAAGTCAGTCACTACGCCATCCTGGATGGAGGATTTACAGATGAAGGAAAAACAAGGTATAGCTTTTCTTTTAAAAGATGGATTCTGAGGTATGCATACCGTTACTATTAAAAGAATGTAGTACTTCTGCTGATTGCTGGCAAGGGATTGGCTTGCTATTGCTGTGGCACTGCTGATTACCGGACCAAAGAGTGTAGGACCAGCCAATGATACGTTACGGAGGGCACTAATGTAAGCTGACATAATTCCTTGTATTCCCTCAACCTGAAGTATGATATAGTTAGGCTGGCTATGAATAAACTGAAGCAGAAAGTTCTAACAAGTAATCATTAAAACATCAGGAGCCTCCCGAAAACAATTAAGACATGATACAAGTATTTATTTATAATATTTAAATGTAGCAAAGAATGTAGAATACCTCAGGTTGATAGGTGCTGCCATTCAAGTTGAAACAGTGGGAAACAGGACCATCAATAGGTCTAGCTCCAAAGCCCCAAGAAGGGAAGTGCATAGCTGGGTCATAGTATTGCATGACATCTCCAATTTCCAGTATTGCCTACCACAAAAACAAAAAAATGATGAACTTATAATCAATATGCTCTCAAAGGGTTCATCATAACACAAAAACTAAATGAAAACAATCAGCTGCTCACTCTCTGATATGCATTTGGCCGACCAGAGGGATCAATATAATGCAAGGAATCTTGAAGCCGTGGATTTCCATTTGAAGCTATAAAGCAGAGACATTGATGGGAACAAAATAAGAATCGTGATATTACAAACTAGAGAAATGGAAATGGTGAAACGCCAGCTTGAACTAACACGTCTGTGCACACCTGTAAAGTCTATGGCTACCATAAAGTTCAACTGACACCCAGCAGAAATATACTCTAGAAAAGTATGTCTACTGTTCTCAACATATTTCTCCACGTATACCTGACTCTTCAGCACCTGCATATCAGAATAATACATTTAATAGAGTATAACAGTTGGAGAGATTTTATAGTATCAAATATTACCTCCTTACTGTTACATTCATGTGCAGTGCTAGCTGGAACAAATAAATTTTCACCATTCTGACTATGGTACATGTTTTCCAACTCTGCAACCGATTTTACTATCTTGCTGTCGAATTACAAAGGGTATCTAATCAGAAAACAGATAGTAATTCAAGAATTAATGTCCCAGGCTCTAAGGAACCATATAACAAACTAAAGAATGGTCCAAATGAAAAAAAAGTGGACAGAAACACAGATACACAAGAGTGCAAGCAGCATGTTTAAGTTATAAAATAGAATAATTACCCAACTAGGTCATGTTTGCCATTGCTACTGAAGTTGAAACACTCTACAATGAGGGGGTTCTCCTGCATCACAGTACAGTCATGAGAGAAGTTGAGTACAGATCATTAGTCATAGCCAACAAAAAAGGCTTTTTTACTTGGGTAGTGCCAACAACACTAGCTAGTACTGTCTCCAGGTACATGAAAGGTCAAAAATACATTCTGAGAATTGACAGTTTTGATTGCCCACCTCAACAGAATATCAAAAGAAAAAAAAGGAAGGAAGAGGAAAGATCTCATGCCTTACTTCCAATCTGCTGGAGATTCAAAATCACTGGCTTCCACTTAGGATTAAGATCATTCTTCCTTACTTCTGTCTTGCAAATTGGAACAGACACTCCACTCTCTGATATTCTAGATATTAGCAAGAAAGGGTCCTGTAAAAACATTCTTAGAATGATGAACAATTACTTCAGACTGCTAGAAACAACAATCCAACATGTGTGCAGACACAGATAAGCATAGCCAAACTGCAAGTCCAACAAGAGTAAACAAGTACCAAATAAAAAGGGAAATTAAGCTTACACTTTTTGAGAGAAGATCCTTGATTTCAAGATCTGAACAGCGGAATACCATCTCCATTATTGCTTTTGAACCAGCACTTTCTTCAGCCTGAACAGCTAACTCACCAAATTTACTAGGATTTGGTAAGTTATGTTCAGAAACACCAAGCTTTAGAGTCAACATTCTATTCCTTCTGGTGATAACCTACAAAATCAGTGCTGATTTCAAGAAACATAAAAATAATATTCATCTAAAATGAGTTTGGCTTCCAAACACATTAACATTAAAAACATTTGAATTTTTTAATTCTTCATGCAAAGCTAGTGCTGATTTCAAATTATGAAAGGTCATGTTCATCATGAACCTAGAATGCTATTGTAGGCCACTTAGAGCTGGAGCTACAATCTATAAATCCATATGCTAAGATGAACTTGGTCACCAAGTTTGAACAACTCGAGCAAGCAAAAGTAAAATATAATTAAGTTTGCCTTCACAGGCTGATGCTTGCTATCTTTCAATCCTAAAATCAAAGTGCTGATCAAACTAACTCAAATCATACTGATTAAACCGACTCAAATCATATATGCAGGCAAGCATGGCAATTTGAACAATAGCATGGCAAGGTATGCTTGAATGCTTGCAATTTATTTCAGCTAAGTTAGCAACAGCTTAGTATACCTCGGACAAAAGACATGTAGCTTCTCCAAGGAATTGTTGCTCTTCCAGCTTAAGTATCTGCATTGCAGAGCAGATTACTGTAAGCATTGTAAACTAGCTGGAAGAACAAAGGAGTAAGAAACAAAGAGTATGCCCAATACATCAGATTCTCCAGCATCCTTAAAAAAACTAACATGTGTACTAACATGTTGCTTATTAACATCAACATTAAGGAGTGATAGAAGCTAGAAAGAGTAAACTAAAGAGATTAAGCTAATGATCATGAACTGCTAGCTATTACTTATCAGAATCAAGTACATATTTTTTTGTTAGTTTTAGGAAATCTATGCAGAACTATTTTTGACAATCATGAAGGTTCCCAGAACAAATAGATTGCAGAATAATCTTTTTATCTATTATTTTGTATAAATCACAAGTAACTGAACTTATTGCAGCTATATAGTCCAAGTTGAACGAGCACAAAAAATGTTAGGAAATAGATGTTAAAGAGATAGTGGAAATGCAGCTTCTGTATTCCATAAGTCCAAAAATGCAAAGAAACCCTTGCACAAGTATCCAATCTAACACCCTCAATTCATGGTGGATCGACAACATTGAGTTTGGAGAAATGTGAATTATGTTGTGTTCTAGTCTATGCCTTGGTGAAGAAGTCAGCGAGCTAATAATCCGAAGGCACATGATGAAGAGTAATCACTTAATTGCCCTAAGGCGTGGACCCAACCTCAATCCCCAGGAAGTACCAAAGGGACCCAATTCAAACATTTGGGACTGCTCACTGAGACGCGCCTTGACAAAGACAATATATTGAGGATCATCTCCAATGATGAGCATATCATCAATGTAAAGAAGATCCAACCACGAGGTGTAGACAAAGAGTGCAGAGTAGATCATGTCATCAACATAGAGGCGGTCCGACCACTAGGAGAGGTGTGGACAAAGAACAGACTCATGCTGACTGAGAACAAAACCAACAACACTGATAATTAATGCAACACGCTCAAACCAAGCTAGAGGATCTGCTTGAGACCGTAGAGGGATCGTCAAAGGCGACATACGTGACCATCCAGAGCACTGTAGCTAGGAGGAGGGTGCATGCAAACCTTCTCACACAACTCACCTTGAAGAAAGACATCCTCACATCGATCCCACTGGGAGCAGAGGCAACAACGACAAGGGAGAGGTGAGAGATCTAGTGGGCAACTGGGGAGACAGTCTCATGGTCATACTCCTACTAAAAACACGAGCCACAAGGCGTGCCTTGTAGCGCTCAAGGAAACCATAAAGCATCAGAACTACCTGTAGACCCACTTGCACATGATCGGAGTGACTGTAGGGGGGCAAAGAACAAGATCCCAGGTGTCGTGCTTAAGGAAAGCAAGCTCCTCAGCCATCGCATACTGCCACTTAGGGTGAGCAACAGTGTCGCGGTAAGAGGCAAGCTCAGAGAGTAGGCACGAGCGGGTCTTGAGTGGGCGGGGGAGCGAAAGAAGCGGGGAGCTTGGGAGCGGGAGGAGGTCCCAACAAGGAGAGAATGGAAGGACTCGAAGGAGGCCAGCAAGAGTAGTGGAACCGGATAGGAGGCTGAAGAGGAATAAAAGGTGGTGTAGGAGAAGGTGGTGGAGGAGGAACCAAAGGAGGTGTAGGTGGAGAGGGTGGTGGTAAAGGTGGTGAGCATGGTGGTGGAGAAGGTGGTGTGGCTAGCAAGGAAGGGACATAGAAGTGCTTTGGTAGACCGAGAAAGGAGAGGAACAAAAGTAAGGAGGTGTAAAAGGAAGAGTTAAAGGAGCAAGACTCGCCAATGAAATGACGGGACTTGTCAACGTGTCTCGAGAGACCCGGATTTGACGACCAAGAGGGTCCCACCAGTGAAAACCCTTGCGCTCAAAGTTATGGCCAAGGAAGGCACCCTGCACCAACTGGGCAGTCAACTTCATCCGCTCACGAGGCTGAAGGAGGACGTAGACACACCAAAAGGTGTGAAGGTTGCACTGAGCAGGTTTTCCATATAGACGCTCAACTGGTGTGGCACCCTAAAGAGCAGTGGACGATTAAATGTTGGGTGAGATAGCCAGCCGTGAAGACTACTTCCACCCAGAAGTGTAGTGGAACAGAGGCGGAGAGCATCATAGCTCTGGCAGTCTCAAGAAGGTGATAGTGCTTGGCTCTGCAACTCCATTCTACGTATGAGCACCAATGCATGAGTATTGGAAAAGGGTGCCCCGGTCAAGAAGAAACTAGTGGAGAGCAGTAGAGGTACTCCCCAGCAGGGTCAGCACAAAACATGTGAATGGGTGAATCGAACTAAGAGTGAACCATGGCTGCGAAGACCTGATAAGCAGCCAACACCTGATCACGAGGCTTGAGGAAGTAGATCCAAGTGAAATGAGAGGAATTGTCACTGAAAATCACATGCCAACGATGGCCCCTTTTCGAAACAAAGGGAGCAAGGCCCCATGCATGTGTATAAGATCAAAAAGGAGAGAAGAGGTGGAGTACCTAGAAGGGCAAGGGAGCTGAACTGGCTTGTCGAGCCTACAGCCCATGCAAGACAACGGAATATCCACATGCAGAAACAGAGACAAGAACACCACACCCAAGAAGAAAAGGAAGGCGAGAGCCACAGGTGTCCAAAGGCAGAGGACACAACTCGTGGAAGCGGCGACAATGGTAGAAACAATGTGGGTGATTGGGTAGTGGTGATGTAAGACTGGCAAGTGGAAGTTTGGCGAGTGGAAGTAGCGAAAGTGGAGGGTAGAGACAGCCAGTCAAGCTCCCAAAGATGCGGTGAGGCATGGGTGCACTTGCCAACACCAACTAGTGCCCCCATGCGATAATCCTAGAAAGAGCAAGCATCACGCTAAAGAACAATTCAATATCCGTGGTCAAGAACATGAGAGACACCACGCACGTGGAATCTAGAGGTAGAGAGGGTGCCAAACCAAAAACTTGATAGGAAGTACCATCAGCCATCTAAACGGAAAGAGCAGACCGCAGAGGACCAAGGTGAGTAGTATCTGGTGTCATATGGAAGGAGTCGTCAAAATCAAGATACCAAGGAGTGGAAGTAATGAAAGACCGGTACGGAAGACTACTGGGCAGTGGGCACATAAAGACGAGGTGTGGTCTTGCTGGCGCTCGAGGCACTGAAATAGCTAATGAGCAATGGCTAGCAATGGGATAGGACCCGAACAGGTGTGAGAAGCCAAGGCAACAAGTGGAGGCCCAAATCCGGGCAGGCAGAGGCCAGGCGCAACGGATCTGGGTGGGGAAGCCACGGTTGCTAGTCCCATGGACATTGGTGATGGTAGTGGTGCTTTGGGCACCGAGAGAGCATACATGGGGGCTAGGAGGTTGGGCTGCGGTGCTCATGGACCAACCGGCAGGGCTAGTGGCGGACGCAGGATGAAAATATAGCTAGGGCAAGACTAAATCTCCTACTATTGGCCAAATACACTGCAAACTAGTTAAACGCTAGGAACATAACAATAATAAACACACTAGTTCATGATCACACCTATTGGATATTCCAATAGTAAACCATAGGGCCAACGTCGGCATGGCCGGCCATCGTGGGGCTGAGCCGACGCGGGGAGGCCACATGGTCGGCGCAGTTGAGCCGGCGTAGGGAGATGGTGGTGCAGTCAGGTAGGCTCAGCTAAAATGGCGCGAGGCGACGAGACAGCGCTGCACCGACGACGGTGAAGTGGCAGTGCGGTCCAGCAGGCTCGGACCAGAACCGGCGCGAGGCGGCAATGAGACAAACCAAGCAAGCGAGGAGAAGGAAGAGGAAGAGAGAGATGCCGATGTGGACCACTGGCGATGATGGCGTAGCCCGCCAACGACGAGGCAACAGATGCGGTAGCGATTTTAAGGTGGTGAGGGAACCCTAACCTAGGCTCTTGATACCATGTTACAAATAGTATAAATGCAGCTTGTGCCCATTGGGTTATATATGCAAGTACAAGGGAATAGGAAAAAATGCAAATAAACCATTATACAAGTATCTAATTTAACAATAGAAAGTTAAGAACACGTTGGGGTTTGCCGTTTTTGGACTTTAACATTGAACCATGCTTCATGCCTAGCGGGAATCAATGGTCAAAAGAAAATATGATAACAATACGACAGAATCAGAACATAAATTACCTTTTCACCGACATCATGAGGCTGTGGATCAATATCATAAACCTGAAACCTGTTATGAAAACTAATATGTTAAAGCAACACAAGATGGTTAAGAGGTAACATCCACTCTTAACAATGCTAGTCTAAGATACAAACAAGGGACAAACGTTAAATGTTTCAGTTATAAAGAATCTTACACCAATGGCTGAAGAACCTCAAACTGGTACTGCAATTTGACTTTTTCATTCCAAGACGGGTTCAAACAATTTAAAATTACTTCAGTACGGCCTATTTCTTCAAGTGCCCCGTCCTTTCTTTTAGAATACACGACGACCATCGGATTATTCTGAAAGAAAAAAGAGAAGAGATTAAGATGAATGGTATGCAGGGCTGGAATACTAAAAATAGGTTGAATACTTTTCCTGAATAGAAAATAAATAGAATGGCATGCTTGCAGAGAGAATGGTTGTTGCAACTATCCTTTTGAAATGAATAGATCATTACTCGCAGAATTAGATATTCAGACAAAAGAAAAACAACCAGATTAGGGGTGCTGCAAACAGATCAGGCACGTATGCTGCAAACCAGTCTAAGGTGTTGCTGTCGATAACCGACCGGTTGCGTCGTACCGCTGTTACCTTTCCCCTCATGGCTGCTCTATCCTCACCGCACTCCAGCCTCCGCCTGAAACGCGAGCCTTCAAGTGAGGGCGTAACAGATTGGTAAGAGCCAATCGACCCTGCGAACATGACCAACAGCGACGAGAGGATCTCCCAGCTAAAGTCGAAGGTCAGCAACCTCACGTCCATGGGGACGACGCTCCAGGCATCCATGGAGAGCTTCTTCACGTGGGCAAAGACCAACAAGGAGGGCGTCATCGACACCGGCCAGACAAGCATCCAGAACGACGAGCCCGACATCAACCCAGGAAAGAAGCCCACCTCCCTGTCCATAGCTCCAACGTCCAGGACATTATAGCGCCGCCGCGACAACAAATCACTTACCGTGACCACTAGACACAGGCCGTCTGGGAGCCTGAACTTCACCAGCGTCTGACTATGGCACCTCGGCATGACGGTGATCAGCATTGGATGCCTCGCACCCTACGCTTCGAACTTTCGGAGTACGACGGCTCTAAAGACTACCTCGTTTGGCTTTGCTAATGCGAATAGTTCAGCCGGATGCATAATATTCCAAAAAACAGAGTACGTGGAAATGGCGGGTATCCACCTTCGTGGCAAAGCACAAGAGGTGCTTGACAACCGGAAACTCGAGAAGGGTTGGATCACGTGGACCGACTTCTACAACACCTTTCTACCGCGGTTCACCTGCCACTCAATGGTGGGACCTTTGGGCGATCTGGTCAACCTCAAACAAGGAGAAACCCGCATCGACTAGTACGTGCGCGAGTTCCAGAGGTTGTCTCGTGCCTCGCATATGACCAAGCGCGACCAGGTGGAGACCATCACCATCCTCTCTGATACTCTCGCCGCGGACGTCCATCACGACCGACCGCGTCACTTGGCAAAGGCTATCGGCCTTGCACGCAGGGGCGATTTAGGCCTAGGGCACCCTGGGCCGGTGCCCTGGGCTTGGCCTGGTAATAGGGAATACCCCCATATAGGAATTGAGCCCAAAATGTGGAAGCCCAGGGCACTTAGTTTAGGTCACCCGTCATCCATTCCCTACCCCTTGCCCGGCCCACCCCAGCGCCTAGCCCAGCTCCAGCGCCGCCGCGCATCCTCTCCCCTCTCCCGTCAGGCCGCCCGGCCGCCCTGCCTCGCCTCAAGCCCGCCTCTCGGCCGGCTCGGCGACTCCGCCTTCTCTCCGGCCGCCGCCGCAGCTCCTGCGCGCCGCCTCCTCCTCCGGCTCTCGCCCGAGCTCGGCGACTCCGCCGCCTCCGCCTCCTCCCGCCGGCTCCTGTCAGAGCTCGGCGACTCCCTCCTGCAGCTCCGCCTCCCGCCCGGCTCCGCGCCCTCGCCCTCTGGAAGCAATCAAAGTGTCAAACAGCAGGAGATTGTGAATTTGTGATTAAATGATCTGTGATTTAGGCTTAGAATTGAGCCATTGAGAAATGCTAAATTAACTAGTTGATACTTTCGGTCATTATTTATGCAGATATTTCATATTTGAGTTATCAAGTAGAGGATGAAGAGAGCGCAGACAACTTTAGGATGTGTAATTGAACAACTTTCATCCTACATTTATTATGAACACCATTTATCATTTGCTCTAGCAACTATATTTAGTGGAATTGTGCCCGGGGCTTGTTCAAATCCTGGATCCGCCACTGCTTGCACGGGAGGCCGAGAAACTTGAGGATGCATGGATCGCTAAAGCTACTGCAGCCCAGCCTTGGAGGCCACGATCTGCCTTCAGTCGTCGCCGTCATCCCCTTGGGCGCCTTGTTCGGCACTGATGCAACAGCGTCAAGTGCACGCATGCCGCAGACCAGCGCCCTACCACTAGCCACGCGCACCCCATAACTACTACAACAAATGCGGGTGGCCGGCCGGCCCCATTCCAATTCCATAGCATGTTTGGGCCAACGTGTTCATTGATTTCACCCAAGTCCCAAGGGATGACAGCGGTGTTGGTGGTCATCGATTGTCTCTCCAAGTACGCTCACTTTATTGCCCTAAACAATCAGGTTTTCTTTGATCAGGTGGTACGCCTCCACGTGATGCCTGAATTCATTGTATCAGACCGCGATCTAGTATTTCTCAGCTCCTTTTGGCAGTCTTTCTCAGCTCCTTTTGGCAAGATCTCTTCACACGTTGCGGCACTACACTATTGACTTCATCTGCTTGCCACCCACAGGCAGATGTTCAAACGAAGGTCGTCAACCACACGGTGGAGATGTATCTTCGTTGTTTGGTGGCCGATCGTCATTCGACATGGGTGACTTGGTTGCCATGGGCGGAGTTCTGTTACAACACCTTCCATTCGGCTACCTGTGTCACCCCCTTCAAATTGATGTTTGGGCAGCCACCACCTAATCTAGTGCCACATAGTCGAGGCGCTACACCCATTACGGTGGACTGTCAATTGGTGGAGCGTGACACTTTGTTACAGCAGGGCGAACAGCACCTCCTTCAAGATCTGAATCGCATGAAACAAATACTCCCTCCATTCCGCTTTCTTAGATGCATAGAATTTTTCTCTCAATTCCATTTTGTTAGGTGCTTGCATTAACCGGCTTTAACAGCACTCATGCATGCAGGACGCAGAGTGATAAACAGCAAGCGCATGCAAGGCAGTACGCAGGTGATAAATATTCTGAAGAAAACTTTTTAACGTGTGGCTCCGTATGTGGGCACGCTCCGTGCAATGCATGCTACATGCGTTATTAACAAGGAGTCGCACGGACTGCTAATAACGGTGATTAATTACGTGTTGGTCTTAGCAAAGAAAAAGGCACGCCCAAAAATACGGAACTGAGGGAGTATATGATGGCAGCCATCGCGAAGTGACTTTCTCCGCCGGTGATTGGGTTTGACTTCGACTGCAAGCACACCGTCAGTTGTCCCTTTGGTCCTCATCTCAACACAAGCTGTCTCCCAAGGTTTTTCGGGTCATATGAGGCCATTAGCCTCCAGATGCGCAGATTCATGGTTGAGCAAGGGCGGAGTACTGTTATGCCCTATGATCAAGTTTACTACAGAAAGTGGCGCCAGCTGGGACTTCAGCATCCAGCCGAGCGTGTGCCGGGGCCAAGCAGCGACCCGAGAGGCGCCTTGGTGCAGGCGTCAGCTAGGGGTAGAGCTGATCCTTAAGTTAGTTTACTAGTTCTTATCCTCATTAGAGGTTGTTTCCAGTTTGTTGCATTGTCCATCTATTTCCTGTTTTTAGCTCGAGTTGTTAGGCTCTAGATGTTGTTGCTGGCATCTGGGATTATAAAGGGAATAAAGAAGGACCAGAAAAGGCACATCATTTTGTGCAACATCCAAGGCGCTGCCATTGATAACGAGACGGTAGCGTCGTACCGCTGTTACCTTTCCCGTTGTTAAGAGTATTTATTTGTGTATTGTAAGGGTAGGGTAGTCTTTTCCCTTCTCTAGGTTTTCCCCTTTGTATTGTATATATTGCCCTTTGGGCTGTTCAATAGACATCTAACAATTACACACTCTCCACTCTCTAAATCTAACATGGTATCAGAGCACTAGGTTGCTCTAGCTCAGCCAGTCTTCCGCCGCCGCTCGCCCCCGGCAGAGCTCGCCTCCTCTCCGGGGGCAGGGCCCTTGGTTTCCTTCGGTGTTTCCACCCGAAACCCCTTTTCTTCGTACAGCAGCAGCAGCTCCAGCAGCATCTCTTCATCAAGCAGCGGTCCGCAGCAGCAACTGCAGCTATGGCTTCTTCCTCGTGCAGCAGCAACTAGGGGAGGAGGAGGTTCTCTTCTTCTTCCTCCTCGTGCAGTAGCACTGCAGCAGCTGCAGCTATGGCTTCTTCAAGCACTGCAGTCTCATTCTCCTCCCAAGCCTCGAGCAAGCAGCAGCCAAGCATGGCCTCCTCTTCGGCTGCTATCGAGGCTGCAGCATCTTCAAGCAGCGGCAGCATTGCTCCGACGAGCCTCCACCATCTCCCTCGCCCAGATCCGAAAGCCCCAGGCCTGGATTTGATCGGCCTAGGTCGGCCTTGGCCAGATCTAGCCCTCGGCCTCCACTTCGTTGCGGCCCGGCTCCACCTGTCCACCACGGCACAGGGCATCGTCGCCTCTCCAACACCATCGCGGGCCTGGGCGCCGCAGCTGCCTCCTCTCCAAGCCAGACGCCACCGGCTGCCCTAGCCCGTGCTTGCGCAGCGCGGCCTCTGCTCCAAATCTAGCGCCCCACGCCACCACAAGGAGCTGCCACCAGGCGCCTCCTGTGTCCTATGGCCGGTCCTCTGCTCGTGCCTCTGCCATCGTCCATGTCCCGGTGTTGGCTCCTCTACCTCGTCACGGTGGCGCCGCAGTGCTGCCTCCCGACAGCTGGTCTTCACCACATTGTCGTCGGTTTCAGCAAGCACCTCTGCCTTCGGTTGCCTACAGCACCGCTGCTCCAGTGACCATGGCATGCTTTCACTTCATTTCTTTAGCTCTAGCAAAGAGAGCTGATCTGTTCCTCTTCAGTCAGCACCAAGCACCATGAGGTCTTTAGACTTCTTCTGAGGGCTGCCTCATGGCCATTTCGAGCTTCATTAGCAATTCAACACCCTTGCTATTGCCATGCATTAGTCTCTCATCTAACACCATGGCAGCACAACCAGCACCACCTATCCATGACCTTGCATCACTCTTAAGCAAGAGCTTGCCCTTTGCAGCTTTATCACCCATTTCTTTGGGTCTCTCAACAAGCCGGTCTTCTCCTTTCCCACCGATTCGGCATGTCGATATTGTTGGCACTGCCATTATTGTCGATTTGTTGCCATCCTCGGTCATATCGGCTTTTATACCCCGACATCGCCTGGCATTGCCATCATCGGGTCCTATGCTGCATAGTTACTCCTTGCCATCCCTGGGTCCTCTCTTTCCATTGGTGCTAGTGCTATTGGTGTCACCATTATCTAATGCTTGAGCTTGCTGCCAGAGGCATCTATCCTCGTCTCTCCATTTTGCCATCACTGCTGCCAGCTATCTTTTGCTGCTTGTATCTCACTGCTCGCTGCTTGTATCCTTGAGTCTTTTCCTTTTATAGCTTCCGTTGTGTCCATCCAAGTCCTCTACTACTTCGTCTCAGTTTGTCGTTGTTGTGCGAGTCCACCATTTCATGTCAAATCAGCTGATTCTTTGCTAGCTTCTCTCTTTTCCTATGGCAGCTGCTACCGTTCCTTGATCTTCTTGGACGTCATGAGCTCTTCATGGCGCATCACGTTCTTCTCTTCGTGATGATGCCTTCCAAGGTTGCGATCAGTCACTGCTATGCTTCTAGCTACTTCCTCAGCTTGATTTTGACCACACTCTATTTTGCCACCTTCATATCCACTCATGCTCGATCCTCTCGGTTGTCCTTTCCTGACATGGCTAGCACCGTCGGAGTTCATTACAGATTGTGTAAGTCTTTATCTCCATTGACTTGGCTTCGGCTTCCCATGTGCTACTCCTTGGTCCTCCTTGGCCGTCGCGTCCCTTCCTCCATCGTGATGCATCACGCTCTTCTTCGTGATGATGCCTTCAAGGCTGCGATCTATGCTACTTTCTCCGTCAGTTACGCCGGATGGATGAGATCATTATGGAGTTTGGCATATTTTCCTTGAGATTCACACTTCGGCGACATCGCAAGACCTGGACTTTGGATTTTCCCTATATTAGCGTGTGTGTTTTCCTCCAAATGCAAAGCTATTGCATATGCCTTGCATTTGAGGGGGGGTGTTAAGAGTATTTATTTGTGTATTGTAAGGGTAGGGTAGTCTTTTCCCTTCTATAGGTTTTCCCCTTTGTACTGTATATATTGCCCTTTGGGCTGTTCAATAGACATCTAACAATTACACACTCTCCACTCTCTAAATCTAACACCCGTCATAGTTGTTCCATCATCACCAGTTCACCACGCTTCGGCCACTGGCCTAGAATGTGAGCCTTTGAATGAAGGCGTAACAGAATGCTCGCCCTAAAAGGATATCAGTATGGACCCTTTACTATAGTAACATAATAAGATATTAAAGAATCTGAAAAAATAATTTTAAAAAACAGAAGACAAATTCAGGGGCTAACTGTTTTCTCAAAATTAGCAGACTAGAATTGCATAGAAATTATGTTTCTGTTTTATTTTAGGCTGCTGATGAACTTGGAAAAGAGTTGCCCTTACTATTGTCCCATCTTCATACTCACATGGTTTCCACCAAAAATAAAAGTCCAAGGATTTTCTCCTTACTTTTTAACCAATTAAAGATGGCATGCGCATGATATTAGCAAATCACATCAAGAGGTAACATGCCATAGCAATACATATGTAGATGCCATTTAAAATAGAACAAAATTTCAAAGAGGGTAAAAATCAATGCGCAAAGGGGAAAAGAGAAGCATACCTTGAAAAAAAATTCTTGGTCACCCAAATTTGATGCAGAGAGAGATAACTGTTTCAACACATTATATAGAGCCAAAGTCAAAATACCACAACTGAACAGGCTCCAGAAAATTAAGTGAATGTAAAAATGAAATATTAAGCAATATGCCAAACTGCACATAAAATTACACATACATCACCAAAGTTCTCGCATTAAGCAAAATTGTAATGCAAAACCCTTGGATTAAAAAAAGCATCAAATGACTAAACAGAAATATTAAATGCTAGTTCCAAGTTGTTCTGCTAAAACATGTGGTATTAAATAACAAGTCAACACCAACCATGGGCTTAGGCATACAACATTCAACATATTACATTACAGACAGATATAACGCAGCTACAATATGAAAGTGATCCAACACAGATTCTAAACTTTGATAAAATTACACATACATCACCAAAGTTCTCGCATTAAGAAAAATTGTAATGCAAAACCCTTGGATTAAAAAAAGCATCAAATGACTAAACAAAAATATTAAATGCTAGTTCCAAGTTGTTCTGCTAAAACATGTGGTATTAAATAACAAGTCAACACCAACCATGGGCTTAGGCATACAACATTCAACATATTACATTACAGACAAATATAACATAGCTACAATATGAAAGTGATACAACACAGATTCTAAACTGGTAAAGCCATCAACCTAAGGTATCAGAAAATTTGACTCAAGTATCAACATGTGGACAAGTTATGATCATCTTTTACACTAGGTGCTCGATTTCAAGAGCACAAAAGCTAGGGATGATTAATCTAATATTCTAATGCCCCAAAGTTGAAAGGCCTTCTGAAATGTGCCACTTTTTTAGTGTAATGCTAATACATTTTATGCCCTAAAGTTCATTGGATGATCGATTATTAACTACTTTCCAAATTTTTTTGGAAGAATTTCGCTGAACTGATATGTGAAATGTCCCCTTTACCACCTGAAATGCAGGATGTACCCATCAGTGGCATAGCTGAGGGGCTAGAGAGAGGAGTTGAGCAGAGTGAGAGAGAGAGAGAGAGTGCGAGCTCAGGTGGTGTCTTAGGCACATGACAGATCAGGACTCCGACAAGTGACAGGTCAGGACAATGTAGCGAGGAGGGTCTTCATGGCACGGTGGCTCTAAGGGTCGCGACGGGGCTGGTGGCAATGCAGAGGCGAGCAAAGGCAGAGGTGCCCATTGGAGCATAGTGTGTCGGTGCTGGGAGGCATGACGAATATGACCGAAGAGGGAAGGGGAAGACCGCGGAGCGATCGGCTATGGCAGCGAGGCTCCAGAGTGGTGTGGCAATAATGGGATGAAGCGGCAATCCTCCGACGATGGCATAACAAGGACAATCGGCGGAGGAGGCACAGAGGAGCAAGAGGGAGGATTCACTACCTTCCGGGTTCCGGCCATCCTAGGAGTCGCAAAATTATCCTTTTTCACAAAGCCACGTCAATCTACCACAACAACCATCAACCCCAAGCTGTTGTTTACCCCTTGACACCGCCAAGGACGCCACCAATGCCGCCGTCTCCTCTTTTGTCCATGCGGTTTTTCGGAAGAGAAAGGGTCACCGGAGAGGGATAGTGGACATTGGCAGAGGAGAGGAGGAAGAAGATAGGAAAGATGATGAGGGATGAAACAAACATTTTGCATTCCGATTTGGGAAAAATTGTCCAAAAAATTAAAAGTAAACTAATAATAGATCATCCAACAAACTTTAGGGCATAAAATGTATTGCACTCAAAGAGTGGCATGCCAACTTTGGAACATTTAATTAATTATCCCAAAAAGCTGAGTGCTGCATGCAGATCAGCACAAGCAAGGTTTTTGGGTGTTGCACCAATCCATTGAACCAAGATACCCCCAGAACAAAACGAAACACAGATTTAGATAATTAATCTGGTTCCAAATGAGCATAACAAAATGCACAGCATACAAACAACAGGTTATTTTTCCTATCAAATGTTGCTCCAACGGTGTTATGGTAGGATATCAAGCTACTCCAGAATTGTAGTTTGGAGTTGTACAAGTCCCTAAGATTTCTCGAAAAAAGGGAAGTTCCTTGATTTCATATGTTATAAAGTATCTCAATTATAAACCCATGACTACAGTAACAACCTGTCAGTCGTAAGGGGCATTGGTGCAGTATCCTGTCTGTCATAGATAAAAAAAAAAAGAGCACCACTATAGACTCCAATTGGGGTTGTGACTTGTGACTCATCAATAATGGTATGACAAAAACAGTGCAATGCAATTATCATAATCATCTTTGATTTTTACTGGATGCTCGATTGCAAGAACAAAGAATATAGCCACAGTTATCAGAAATATCAGCGCTGCATCAAACCAAGCGGCAGCATGGTCTAATTAACCGAGCTCGCAGGCACCACAGCATAATCCGGCGTTGTCCCAGCCACATGGCTTGCCCCCAAAGCGCTGCATCTAGACTTCGCGAACCAAAACCTCCACACCCCAGTACACAGGAGCCACACCGACCGCGCGCAATGCCACGACCGCCCCAGCAGCAACCGCACGAGAAACCACTCGCGGAACCGCGCGGGCGTCGAAGGGGTGTGGCCTCGGGGCTGGGTGGGTCCATACATGCAGGGGGGCCGTACGCCCGTACCTCGATCTGCGTGGACGCGCCGGCGCCGCGGGAGCGCAGGAAGCGGTCGGCGGCGGCGGAGGCGGCCTCGGCGGCGGCTGCTGCGGCGGGGCCGACGGAGTGGCGGCCGGCGTGTCCGCCCACCTCGTCGGAGCAGCAGTTCCCCATGCCGCCGGCCGCCCTCCTAGGGCGGCGAGGCGACGCGCGCGCGAGATCTAGGCACGTATCGATCTACGCGACGAGGAAGGGGAGGAGGAGGTGGGAGTGGGACTAGCATCAGCAGCGGCCAGCGAGACGGCAAGTGGAGACGGCACGGCCAAGGCCCAAGGGGAAGGGGCGGTCCAACGCCCGTCGGACCGCTGGTCCGACGCCCGCGCTGGTTGTTGATTTCGATCCAACGGGGAGCAAACATTTGTTTTTTAGCGACCGATATAAACATTTATAAAATTGGTTATTCTTTAAAAACGTTTATAAAATGAGCCCGGAGCGACCGTGCGAGAGCCCGGGCGACGGGGAATGAGCCGGAAATTACGGCTTTGTCCCTGTTCCGCAGAGCAGTAGACCAGTAGTGAAGTTGACCGGCCTCGTTCGTTTGGACTTTGGACTCCTGCGCTGTGCAGGCCGGCGGGTCACTGTACTGTGTACTTAAAAATGGAGCGGTTTAAATGACCCCGACGCACGTCAATTCGTGATCTGCGACGTCCATTCCTAACATCCTACGGTTCACATCGCGAATTGGATTATTCATCCTGATACGTACGCTAATCCAACTTGAAATCTCATGCGTCCATTTCCATCGTCCAACGATTTACACTGATGCGCTGCGGCGAACATCCAACTAGCCAAGTGAACCGTTCATCCAAGCGTTTCGTACAAGATTATAACTTATAAGAGATCAATATGAGTCACGCGTCCACTAATTTAGTAATCCCCGTTAATTCATTTCTTTCTATGTATATTTCGGTTGATATCTTTCTTTTCTTGTAAACTTTCTTGTATGCCGCGTCGCCGCCGCCTTCGACAAACGCCACCAACGCCTTCCATCGGCCAATCTAGCGCCAACGCCACCTTTAACCGTCATCACCAACGACCTGCATGACTCCATTGCTTATATGTCCACATCGCAGCCTCATTGTTTCATTTCATGTTTTTTAATGTTAATTTTGAATTTCGTCTAACTCTTTTAACTACTGGTTTTGTCGTGTTGTTGCCACCTTCGGCCTAGCGCACGCCACCGCCGCCTTTCCGCCGATCTACGTGACTCCATCGCTTGTGCATCCATGTCACAGCGTCGCCGCCTCGTTGTTGTTCCCCGTGTTGGGTTTACGTTGATTGCCGCCTTGCTGTCAATCCTTGAGTTTGGCGTACACTGATCGCCTTCTCACCATCGTTCTCCGAGTTGTGTGTACGTCAATTGTAGCATCGCCATCGTTTCTCGGGTTGGGTTTTGGTACGTGATTTCTTGTTTTTTAGTGTCAATTCAATCAATTTGACCACGATGTCTAAGAGACTACTAGGTGGTGTAACAAATACACAAGGAACTTCTTCTAATGTGCTTTACCTGTTCTAGTCCCTGAATCAAATAGATAGAACATACAGATATGCAGTTCTTAGATCATGACCATCAAACGAACAAACTTTATTACATCCGAGTGTTTGCCAACATACAGTGGCGGATCCAGGATTTCAAAACTAGGGGTGCACGGCTTATATAATTTTTTTTTTTGCGAACTTGGCAATAGACACATATAGCATAAATCAACGTAGAAATATAGAATTGGCACAAATAATCAAATGCATAGCGAGTTTCTAAGTTCCACAATAGTAACATAACATAACATAATATAAAGTGCGGTGAACTTCGAAATTGTACCTTACAATATTATTTTACGGGTCTTCATCTTTTGAAAACGCTTAATGGTCTTTGGCTTTGCGGAACCATCAAAATAGGAATAAATATCCCTATTCCTCTTCATAATGTTGGTCGTTGGATGTCCTGTCCAATTTACAAAAATACAACACAAATCACATTTCATAGGTCACAAATTGACATGTCTATCTCACATTCAGCATTCACATTTCACAGGTCACAAAATCACAAATCATATTTCACAGGAGTGAGGACTCACTGTCTCACCGAGGACGAGCCGACGAGGAGCACCCCCGACCGGCCGACTCTGCCTGCCCCCTAACCCACTCCCCACGATCACAAGACTCAGCCGCTGCAGACGCTGCTGCCACGCACACACGCTGGCACAGACTTCCCTACCGACGGCCTTTGCTGCTCGGTTGGCTACTGGCCGTGGCGTCCGCAAGGCGATCTGTGAGGTAGTGAGGAAGACCGAGAGGGGAGAGAGCTAGAGAGGGAATGGGGGCTGATTTGGGGATTTTTTTTCCCCCAATTCCCTAATCCCCTAACCCTAGCCTGCTGAGGAGGGAGAGAAAGACATGTTGGGCCATTGGGCCTTAGCTAATATTGGGTTGGCTGGGCTGAGTGAGAGAGGAGGCCGAAATTGACTTGAGATGTGTTTTTTTTTCTAGAATTTGGCCCAATACTACATGGGGGGGGGGGTCAATTTAAACACAATGAAGAACCAAATAAACTCAACATGCAAGACCGTAGAGATGCTCTCCTAGACGTCAGGGTAGCCTTCGTCTTGAAATCCAATGGTGAAGTTGTCTTCTTTTGTACACCTTTGGCGAAGTCCTCCTGCGATACTCTTCGCCTTCTAGACCAAAGCTCTCCGGCTCACGAATCATTGGATTGAGCAGCGTCGTAGATAAACACACGAGGGGTGAGTGTATCTTATATACTCACAAGCCAATTGACAATATGCACATATGGAATTGAAAGGGAAGGCTAGGCTTATATGCATAAAAGCCAATCTGTAAGGTTTACCTAGTTTTTAAAGGCATTTCATAAAAAAAACATTTGAAATATGAATCTTAAATCAATTTCTTTCATTAACCTCTAGTTGACCATCAGTTATCCCAATTCTAGCTAAACCACCAATTTTTTCCGTAAGACCTATTTTACTCTCATCATCCCCACTGTGAGCCACATAAATCAAGAGTTTTCACTTTAAACAAGTTTTGAAACCAAAACAATTTGAAACTCCTGTTATCCACCCTTAACCGTGGACATGACTATCATGATAGTTTTATACTCTGCAAATGTTGCACGCTTTACCCATGCAATACGACGGCCTCTGGTTGGAGATGTCGTAACGAGACCTTTGACCATCTAGCTTTTGGTTGGCATCCCCTCTAAGAATTCCCCGCAACATAGAATAAACCTCCCGTTGGCTGTGTTCCCCTCTTGAGCCTAAACGATGATGCCCGAAAGCTTCTACACCTTCTCCACCACATGCGATGACCAAACTAAGAGTTCAATGGGTACTTAATTAGTCAAACTTGTCCCATTCCAACACACATGGTCACACTATTATGCTAAGATTGACTACCACAAGGACTCAGTCCTTAGGAACTAGAGTAGGTCCCACATTGGGCCCGGTTCTCATACTAAGCTACACACGCCAAGCAACCAACCACTCCAATCAAGTTTTATAGTAATAACCCAACCCGATGGTACTACACAAGATTCCCATTTAGTAAATCAAACGGCGTTATGATAGTCACAAGGACAACAAAATTGCTATAAAATAGGAGGGCTAAGCATATATTAATCTAACTTAACAATGTATCATGGCTGAAAAATAATATAGTAGTATCCCTCGATTTTCAGAGTTATGGTATGACATGTGTAATATGATTTAACTAAACCTACACATATAACTTTTCTTATATTTAACATAGCATGCACTTGGCAAAATCTATTACAATATTTATAAAGTGGGACATGGCAAAATGATCAACATTGAACTTGCCTTGATCCAGGATGGTATTGTCCTCCTCCTCTTATCCCATGACTGCGTCGATGATTTTTGAATCTAACGCATGAATTATTATAAATAAACATTCATCCAAATAAATGCAAAAAAATCTTGAAAAAAATATGGAATGGTAGTTTATACTATTTATTAAGCATAAGAAAAATAATAACATTAATTTTGGACTTGCATAATAACAAATATGAAAATAACAATAACTATCATGCCTAAAAACAATAGAAAATTAAATAAATTCAGAAAATTTGAAAATTTACCGGGGTGGATTTAGCTATAAAACTGATGCTAGAAATTTGTTTTGGTGGAATATATATTCTAGACAAAGGCTCTAGCATTCTCTTAAACACAAGCAGTGCTACGAAGGGAGGATGAGACGCTAGGGTTTGATTTGAGAAGGAGGATGATTGGGAAGATGAGAAGCCGTGCTTAGTGGTGCCTGGATCTCGTGCGGGGAACGGGTAGATGCAATGAGTTGAGTTGAGTACTGAGACTAGTTGAAGCCCTGGTGTTGAGAGAGGGAGCGATGATTATGTTGAATCCAATAGACGAGCGAAGACACACAAACGGCCACACATTCGTTGGATGGGCTACGCAAGCTGATATTATGTAGAATAGTATAGTCAAGTATTGAGTAATGTCAAGTATCAATTATTATGAGATGTACCATAATTCATAAGTATAGTTTGATATATTATTGAATATCAAGCATTATAAACTAGTATCATAAGTATCTTTGGGTTTTCAATTGAGCATCGTGGAGTATCAAGTATATCATAAGTATTATTGGGTACTAGGTCGAGTATCAAGTCAGAGTCATCAAGTATCAGGTGCGTCATTTTTTGCATCACCATGTATTAAGAGTATTGTCGAGTATGAGGCATCGACCATTGTCAAATATAGACGGTTATTGTCAAATATTGAGTCGTCGATCATCATATGTATAGAAGAGTATTGAGTATCAAGTATGGTAGAACATTAAATGTCAAATATTGTTGAGCATTAAGTATTACCTTAGGCGTCATGTTTCGTCAGCAAAACACCATGTATTAAATATTGAAAAGTATTTGATATTGATTATCAGTTATCAATGATTTGTCCTAGTTACAGTGCACTCAAAACAATGCAGATAAAAATAATAGAACATAAAATAAATTTACAAAATACAAAAACTCGTAAAAAAATAGATATGACTATAACTTTTATTTTGTGTAAAAATGGAGAAATATATCATTATAAAATTCTAGAATTAAGAAAAGTGAACATGGATATTCGTAATGAAGACCAAAAATATTATGTACATGAATAAACGAATTGCATCCTTGTAGGCTGTAGCGCACCGAGACTCAGCCGGTAGCCACGATCATTTCTTTCATTCATATAAAAAGCCATAACCCATTTCTTCTCGCAGCCCTCAAGTTAGGAGAATTGCCAAACCGATCCTCGCCTCTCTTTGCAAGTTCTTTTCCCGCCATGATGGCGTCCGGTCCAGGAAAAGACCAGCAAGACCGTGCCCATGAACCGGTCCATGGGCGCGAGCGCGAGCAAGAGCCACGCGAGGAGTCCGCCGCTAGGGCACCGAGCGCCGCGGCAGCTGGCGTCTCTTCGCCGCCGCCTTCCCCAGGCCGCGAGGAGCCCGCAGACGGCGGCAGCGGCAGCGGCGGCGATGGGTCGAGCTCCGCCGCGCCGGTGGTCGACCGGAAGGACAAGAAGGTCATCTTCTTCGTCTCTTCTTCGTCATCTTCCACGCCAGAGCCAGACTCCGCGAGCAGCGGCTGCCTCCCCGCCCTCGCCGACGCCGCCGATGCCGCGGCCTCCGGAGCCGGGGCGTCAAGCTCTGGGGCGCGCGGCGAGATGGATACGTGGTATCAGCAGGAGATGGCGGTGATGCTGAAGATGGCGCGGGTTCGGGTGAAGCCGCGAGCGGAACTCAATCAGGCGGTGAGACGCCATGGGCAATCAAGAATGGAGGAGATCAAGAATACTATGGCGCCATGGGCGGAGGCGGGGGAGAAGGAGAAGCAAGAGGAGACGCTGGTGAGGATTGTGCGTATCTCGCGTTTGCGCTGTTGCGGCGTACTGAGTTCTTGGGGTTTCGGGGCTGCGTTCTTTGGCGTTTCTTGCTTTCTCCGCAGGCCAAGATGACGTTCTTTAGTGTTTCTTTCTTACTCGTGAAGTCGTGATTCCGTTGGTTTGAGCATTGTTATGCCGAATTTCGTGTTCGGGGCAAGCAATTGGGATCTTTGGGGAGGTGATTTAGTGTAATAGAGGCGGAGCCTTTGCCTCCTTGAGAAAATGTCGGGTCCATTTAACTTTCTGTTACTGTTAGAGTAGACATTACATGATTATTACTCGAAGGTCTTCTTGCAATCTGTATGGAATTTAGAGACAAGCGACGTACATGTTGTGATTTCTTGATGTTGTTGAAGAATGAGGTGTTCATGTGGTTGAATTAATTCCTTTTTATGGTGAATTTTACATTGCGCTGTGAAATGTTGGGAAATATTGCGATCATTTCTTGATCAGTGGTTTATGCCATATTTCTGCAAGAAAACTTGAAGCCAAATGCTCTGAATTTCCAGTATAAATAAATATGGTTATAGGGAAAGTTCATCAAACTGTTTAATTTATCTAGATCGTTGCGCACGTACATCCAGAAGCATTGACTGCTTACTCTGAAGTTCGGTAAAAAAAATAAAAATTCAGCCTTCTTGAAACTGGGCATGGGCAGGCCCCCAAATACAATTCATATAACTAATTGGAAAGAATAATGAAGTATTGGATATGCCGTTTTAGTGATATATCATTCTATCTATCCCATATTTTGAGAATTCCGTGCATTTTCTTTTCCCTTGTTTCCTAGTCTGAAATGTCTGTTCTTGATGTTAATTCTGTGGAGTAGATAATACCTGGAAAAAAGAAGTCGCTTTTCAGCAAGGTCAAACACTACTTCAGGAACAAGGTATACCCCGGATCTTGTCTATTTGTGTTTTTTCGCTCATATGAGCATTTTTTGTGTATGTAACATGGAATTGAGATATAGTATTTTTGGTATCTATTTGTTCATGGGATTATTTTGGATGGTTTAGTGTAACTGACACAAATAAATCTTGGCTAGACAATTGAAATGGTGTGGCATCCTAGAGTAGAGGGTGGTCTAATGTTAGGGCAATTCAGCATTCTGTTTTACGTAGAGTAGACAGTTCTTGATTACTCGTGGTTTTCTTGCAATCTGATATGTATGAAAAAGTTGGAGATCTTCCAGTGATTTATAGAAATTATTTAAGTCATAGACACTCTTGCTTGCATTGACCCGTTTGTTAGTTAGTAGTCGGTTAGTACGAGGTTATTTTTCCATTGTACTGTAAAATGTGGGGAAATATTGTGATCCTGGCTAGGCCCTAGATTACTGTGATACTGAATATCTGAAGCCAAATTTATGAACTTTCAGTGCAAATGAGTAATGTTATAGGTGAAATTATGTTTGATTTTGCTTCGGTACACCCTCTAAAGAAAAGTTTATGCACTTTCAAAGCAAATGAACAGCCTAAATTGTTAACAGTCGTTAAATCTAGTTAAAGATATTTGTGGCATTTTATCTCGCAAATAGATCTAAGTTTGATTGACATGCACAGTGTGCACCCAAGATAATCAGGAGTGCCCCCCTAATACCAGTCACCCTTCAGCAAAGTGCTACCGCCACACTTTGTGCCAAATAGCATGTAAGTCATGGCCAAGTGCATCTGCACCTAACTCCGACGAATGTTCCTCACATGTGGTCAAGGCATTTGCATGATTCCAGTATTGGCAAATGCGCTGCAACACGATCTGCAGATGCTGCCGCCATTATTCTCAGTAACCTTAGCATCAATTACTTTAATGGAGTTAGGATGACCTGGCGCATGACTCTTAAGTAACAAACCATGCAAAAAAATTCTGAATTCACACTGAAACGTGGATATTAGATGTTCTTGTTGGGGTTCGATTGCGTGGCTTTCGAATGATGTTGAAGCCAATTTTTTTAGTGAGCTAACCTCCCAATTTAGTTGAGTTAATTATAGTTTACTACTTTATCACTACACATTTTAATTGTCTTGCTTCAACAGTGCAAAAGTTTTCTTGGCAGGCGTACCGATGTAAGGCCCTAAACAGTATGTTTATTTAGGATTGCATCTTTGGAGTTAATTTCTGCGAAGTATTGACCCTTTAATGGAAAATCACCAGCACATTAACTACAATTTGCGCAAAATCTTCAGCATTGGTTGGTACCTGAAGCTGTACCAGAAACTTCAGAACATAATTGATGTCAGTCATTGGCAGGAGTAGATAAGTTTTGGAAGTACCAGTTTTGTGGCCTTGCTCTGAAGATTGCTACAAGTTTCATATTTTTCCTATTCCTTAGTTTTCTGTTGTCAAATATTTCATTACAATGTTAGTCTGTACAACTTCTTTTATGTTTGGTAAGATATATGAATTATAACTCATTTTCTTGTGGAATAGTTTTTGGGTAGAAAAAGAAGACCACTATATCTCTCCAATCAAAATTCCCCAGAATGCTGCTCCCCAAAATCGTCAGAAAGGCCTCATGTGAATTACCAGGTTCGACTCATTTAGCCTTTCATATACTGCTGAAAATGAGAGTCCATCAAATGTGAAGATCAAAATCCTAGATCACATGGTTGTGTGGATATTCGTGATTCCTGTACACTAACTGTGCAAGGGACTTCACTTTGTTGTCTGGATATACTAGTTATATGTCGCTTGCAACTGACAGGACTGGATTGTGATGGAACCAGAATTGGTCATGTACTGTTGAATTTATGAACCATATTTAATTGATTGAACCACAGCAAATCAATAGCAATTAAGGGACACATTTGTTAGTGGCTTCAAGCATTTTCAGAGAACATGGCAATCTGAAAAGTGGAAGCTAAAAAGAAAATTCCATCTCATTTTAGATCTGTTATTTCCTGGTTCAGATCAGTGTAATTTGAACTCCTTTATTTGCATGTTTGGCAGATAATTCCCATAGTTGAAGCCGTCACATACTATTGGCATCTTCAGAATCCAAAGGCCCAGGACCTTTTTCATGCTTATTCTGGATTTAGGCCGGTTAAAGGAGATGGAGAGTGTTTCTACAGGAGCTTCATATTTTCCTACCTGGTGATTGTTCCTCCTGCTCCTTTGTAATTTGCATGGGATGCTTATTTCATGATTTAAACTTGTGTTTATGCTGATGTGCAACAGGAGCAAGTTCTTGATAGGCAGGACATGTATGAGGAACAGCGTCTTCTTGATGCTGTTAAAAGTTTGGCAAGGCAAAATGCTGATCTTGGATGTACCTCTGATGGATTTTTCAGGAGCCGCATGGTAAGTTCTCAGTCTCCTTCTCTATTTTGGTTATTTCTTATATAGACATGCTTGTAAGGGATGAATCTCCTTGATTTATTTTTTTAACAATAATCTCTTTGAGTTACAGTAGCGGCGTGCCATGGCAGTTTTACATTCTGTTGATGTAAACTAATATTATAAGTTTGTTGTAAATTTATTATCCAATTGTAATAAAAGTGCACCTTCAACGTAACCCTACTAATAAAAATATATAATGGGGAAGATTATAATTGTATGATGCTTTGAACACTGAAATGCTGCACTCACAAAAAGTTTCCTTTCTCTCTACTCTTTTATCAATATTTTTTGTCTTAACTACCATGTTGTAATACATGTTTAATGACCGAAGCTTCTGAGGCAAGTCATCCTAGTCTTTTTTTGTCCATATCTTGCTATCAATGATAAGTATTCTGTAAGCATCATTGTAACATTAGGTATAGGCTAGACTGCCAATTAAACTGCTTTCTGGGTTAATAACTATTGAATGTGATACATTGAATCACTTATTATTTCAGGCATTCGAGAAGCTGATCGAAGAAGTAAAGAGTTGGAAGAGTCAAGGAAGTTCAAGCAGTGAAGCTTCGGCTAGCAGGTTTTTATATAGGGAAAATCCTCCAGACTTTTTTATATGTATGCCAGCGAGCAAAGTGCTGCGGCCAAATGCATTCTCTCACTGACTGGACATGCACTTTTTCAGCTACTGCAAGCAGAATCTTTTGGAGTTCTTCAACACTCCCTATAAGGCTGATTACAGTGAGAAAAACACCTTGAACTTACTATTCGTTCATCATAGTTCATGGTTCTGACACGTGTCGTTGGTTAGTTTTTTGTTTCCTCAGATCAGTCGTAGCTATCTGGATATTCTCGCACCGGGAAGACTATGAACATCTTGTTGTATCTAGCAGTCTGGAAAATGTCAGTATCAACATAACTTCCCTTGCACCACCTCGTTCTGAAGTGACAATGCATCAATTCCTGAACACTTTGCAGTTTACACCCATATGTATAACCCGATCTGTTGCTTTTGCAAACAGTGGTGCCGTAGGCATCTTGCTTCAGGTCAGGACGCGGACCATCTTCTGATGGTGGCCTTGGCGCAGGCACTTAAGGTGCCCCTCCATGTGGTGCAGATTGAAGGACCTGATCAAGATATATACAGTGGTGCTGGAGGCCATCAAGTTTCCCGTGTGACCGTGACCCTGCTGTACAGTTCCAGTCCCGGTCACTACGACATCATCTATCCACTCCCTCCTGCTGAGGGTTCAAGCGAACAGGCTGCCCAGGGAGAAAGACTTTCTGATCAGGATAGCAGTAAGCAGACCAGGCAAAGAGAAAGATCTTCTGATCTGAGTAGCAGTAAGCAGACCAAGAAAGGAGAAAGACCTTATCAGAGTATCAGTAAGCAGACCAAGAAAGGAGAAAGACCTGATCAGAGTAGCAGTAAGCAGACCAAGAAAGGAGAAAGACCTGATCAGAGTAGCAGTAAGCAGACCAAGAAAGGAGAAAGACCTGATCAGAGTAGCAGTAAGCAGACCAAGAAAGGAGAAAGACCTGATCAGAGTAGCAGTAAGCAGACAAGAAAGGAGAAAGACCTGATCAGAGTAGGAGAAAGACCTGATCATAGTAGCACTAAGCAGACCAAGAAAGAAGAAAGACCTGATCAGAGTAGCAGTAAGCAGATCAGGCAGGGAGAAAGTTGAGCTGGGCTGCCTGCCTATTGGTGGTATACGAGGAGCGTTGCTGAGTTTGGTGGCAGAGGATTAGGTAGGAATATACTTGTGCATTCTTCCTTGACGCTGGCACAAACTGCCTGCCGTTGCATGCCACTGTTACTGTATAGATCGGTGGCTGATCCTTTCCTTGTCTGACATTGTATTTGTAGCTGTGTTTGGATCCTGCACGTTTGACACGCTGATTGTTTTGTGATCTGCACTGTGGTCACATTCTGCTATCTAGCTACTTGAGATGTCTTCGCCTCGGGAAGATTTTTGGTGTCTGAAATAGAGCAATTAAGATCATTTTTTTTTTTTTGCCTTAGGAAGTCTCCCCTTGTGTGTGGGTTGAGACAGGTCGTATGCAAGTCCTGTAGGATGGGACACGCCGACATATTTGTAAAATCATTTTGTTTTATGCCTGGCTTGAAAATCTCGTCTTCTTCCTATAGATTGACGTCAACGGTTGGACGGAGTTGCTAGAATAGAAGATAATGGGGGAAGGAAGGGCATGGGCAAAGCTTGGAACGCGAGGAACCTTTTCAGATTCACACGAAATTTGTTGGATTCAGGGAGCGTCCTTCCCTCCTCAAGACGGATTCGTATGCCACATTCCATTTCGTAATCGCACTCGGCAGCTGAATCGGATTCGGACTTTGTTTCAGGCTCCACGTAGTTGACGCAGTGGATGCACTCTTGCAGGGTGCCTGCCCGCCTTATACGCGTAAGAGCATGTATAATGATACACATCAGTTGTCTCTAAGTCGTATATAAAAATTTACCATGGAACATAGATAATGTTGCGTAGGAGAGAGAGTGCGCATAAAGAGTTAGTCGTCTTCAATGTAAGAGATGATTCTATATACGAATTAAGTAATCTTATGTGTGATTAAGTTGCATAAAAATGTGCAGCTGTCTCTAAACTACCATTGCATGAGTTGTCTCTAAATCATCTCTATAAGTGACATAGTAATGGTTAGAGATGGCTGTTGTCTTAACTATTGTATATGCTCTAAGCTGTACGTAGCTGACATCGACGTCTGTGACTTGTGCTAATCTCTAGCACACATTTTGCCAGTTTTCCATAGGCCGTAGGACACAGTCTGGCTGTTCATCTACTGTGCAACCAACCAACCAATACATAGTCGACAATGCACATGTATCAGGTGATAGGGCACTTCCCTAGTCCCCCCCTCTCTTTAATTAGGGAAATTCCAATGCAAAGTTTCTATTCATCGTTTCTACAGCTGCCATATCACGTAAAAACTATAGAGGAAACCAAGGCTTCATTGCATTGTATCTTTAGATTGTTTCCATCATTAATACACTCCTTTCTCCTCTAAGTCTTCCCGCACGCCGGCAACAACGCGACGGCAACGCCCTCTTTATCTCCATGGCGTGACAGGGTGGCACCACGTCCCTCCTCTCCTCCATGCGGCTGCACAGTCTCCCTAGGAAACCAGCGGCGCGCCCTTGTCTTCCAAGCGGCTGGAGGCGGCGGTGATGTCCCCATCTCCAGATCCACACCGCTGGGCAAGGCGGCATTGACGCACGCTGCGTGGTCTCCTTCAACGCTCGTAACGGCTAGACAGACGAGGGTGCCGCCCCTCTTTTTTCCCAAGCTCGACGCGGCACCCTAGTTCTTCACCGCCTCGACACGCGCGGCGGTGCTTCGGGTCTTCTTCAACACGTGCAGTGGCGTGGCCTGAATTTGCCCCACGGCGAGTGATGGCCAGACGGGCCGTCTCCCCTTCCGCCCCGGCTTCACTGAAGTTGCTCGTTGGCGGTGGGACGCAAGGGAGGCGGAGTCGCAGAGGACCACTCGCTGGTGGAGGAGGCAGCGATGAGAAGGAGCAGTCGTCGGCGAAGGGACAAAGGGAGGCGGAGCAGCACTCGTCGGCAGAGGAGTTGGAGGTGGACGGGGACCGAAGAAACGACAGCGCGCCCTCAATGCGGGTTTTATGGCTATTTCTTCGGCTTGGGCTGTGTGTAGAAACTATTTCTCAAATAAGAATCTATCTATTTCTCTCTCTCTGCATTAATTCTCTGCCATGTCATTCTTTTATCCTAGATGGCACATCAAAAAACCATCCAAGATACTGTGTTGTAAGTGCGCACCTCAAACTTGTGCCTGCTTTGATTAGCGCAAATCCTGTGCTTTTTTAAGCAGTTGATCATGAGGGCGTGCACTGTGATCAGGCCAAACAAAAGCCATTTTGGTCTGTGCTACGCTTGCTTACAAGGTGTCGAATCAACGCGATGAAAACGTTGTAGAACGAACGCACGCAGACACTTCGAACTCATAACACACGAGCACTACAAATGGAGCATGAGAGACACGTATTTTGGTGCGGTCAAAGTCCCAGCTTTTTTTTTTTTTGTTCATTCCCTCTTACAGGCTTGTTGTGACTCCTCGAAAAAAACCCAAAGATTATAAAACAATTATTTTACGAACCTAAGAAAAACTATTTCAAATCTCACAAAAATAACCACAAAGTATTACATCATTTGACTTATAAAAATGATAAACTGGAATGGTAACGAGAACTGTTGCTTTTGTTACTATAAGAGGAGACAATTAAGCATTTGTTCTTTGAATTCCGTTTGGCGTGGCGAGTTTAGTCCATAATTTACGTAGTTTCAGGACTCTGTCAACCTTGTAGTGTATCCCATTTGTTTGGTGCTTGGTTATGGGGTATAAACAAGGATTTGAAGCTATTGGCCCTGCTAGGGCGGCCGCAACTTGTTGATCGCTCTAGTTATACAGAAACGATATGATTTTTAATAAGAAGAATATTTCATCTCCTTTGCAGGTTATTTTCTTAATTATCCATTGGCTACGTATTTGGACCAGTCTTCAGCGGCCGGTTTCGCGGAATTTTATTATGGCGGCGTGCTTGCATATGAAATGGTGGTCAAGGAGTGTTTTACCTAGGCACATGGTGGCGATCTAGTCTTCGGATTGATAGATATTAAGTTGTCTGTCTTTTCTTTTATCTATTCAGGGCTGTGTGCATCTTGCTATGCAGAGACCGAAAGTGATCTCACGATGGTTGTATCGCCTTGATGTAACTATCTTGCTTTCAATAAAGCTTCCTTTATAAAAAATTAGCTTTTAAAAAAAATAAATTTTAATTTAATTTAGTTTCTATGAGGTTACATGCTTGTAATTATTCGGCTTCTAGTTCACCTAATTACATTAAATGGTAATTGACCCATTATGTCATCCCATAAACCCATCATGTCATCCCATAATGAGAGTTACCTTGCAATTAACTGTTACTAGTACTGGCCCACTCCTTTGACGTGCCATCCACATCAAGCTGACAAGCTTGTCAGTTACATGGTATTAACTACATACAAACGGACTAGCAAAATGCCAATACGTGCAGCTACTAGTGGCTAGAAATTGGTGGCGCCCCGGTAGCAGCCCATTGACTCGATGATGCAAATGCTAATCAAAGGCCCTCTTTGCAACCATGCATTTCACTGGTAAAGGTTAAACAAAGAGCATGATTATTTTTGACAGATTACCCCCTAATCATGTTTCCTTGACTTCACCTCTTCCATGCCCATTTTTGCTGCATCTCGATGAACTTGATGCAACCAAGCACCTTTGTCACAATTTTCGCAAGATGATCATCTCTGTTAATAAGCTCCACATCCAACTTCTTATTATTAACACATTCACAAATATAAAGAAATTTTATGTCGATGTGCTTACTACAACCTTGATAGACCGAATTCTTGCACAAATACGATCACATACTTATTGTCCACCAGGAGCTTCACATTTTTTTGGTTCTTGCCCGTTAGATCCCCTAGTAGCTGGCTCAACCAAACACCCTGGCATGATGTCATTGCCGCTGCAATGTACTCTGCCTCATAGGATGACAGCGCGATAATCTTTTGCTTTTGCGATGCCCTAGTGATTAGACTCTTCCGATTGTTGATGTTGCCGTCCAAGTCGCTATCATTGAAACCCACCATCTCGAATTCCATGTTATCGCTTTTCTTAAAGAAGAAACCATAGCCAATCGTGCCTTTCACATACCTCAATACGTATTTTACAGCAGCCATGTGTTGCATGGTGGGCGCCTCCATGAATTTGCTCATGATGCCCAATGCATACATGATGTCCGGCCTCGTGTTCACCAAGTATTGCAAGCTCCCAACAATGCTGTGATACTCGATGGGACTAACAACTTCTCCATAGTCCTTTTCGCTTACTTTCGGTCTGTTCTATATGGGTGTCGCACAGAGGTTGCACCCATCCATGCAAGATGCTCGAGTATCTTACTCACATAGCTGCTTTGGCACAAGTGATCTCGCTAGCTGTCTGTTGCGTCTCAATCCGCAAGTAATAGCTCAAGAGACCGAGGCCGCTCATGCTGAAGAGCTTCATTATTTGGGACTTGAACTCAGTGTTGATCAAGTCGTCAACCTACACCTCAATTAGAAAAAATGATTCGCCTTTTGCCCTCCTGTACATTGCATGCTTCATGGGGTTACGCTCGAAGTCGAGCGATACCATGGAGCTATCCATCTTGGAGTTCTAGGGCTGTGGTGCCTGTTGTAGACCGTACAACGTGCTCCTTCTCATTGATAAAACCGGGTGGTTGCTGCACATACACCTCCTCAGCAAGATCACTAATCAAGAATGCCGATTTGACATTCATATGCTGAACTCCCAACCTCCATGTGTCGCTAGTGCGATTCAAAGTCGCAACGCGTCCATCCTAAAAACTGACATGAACTCTTCATCAAAATCCACCCCCCGTTGTTCAGCATATCGATTAGCGACCAAATGAGCTTTGTGTTTCACAATGTAACCTTCGAGGGATTTTTTGACTTTGAACACCCATTTGGGCTCGATGGCTCTATGCCCGTTAGACAGTTTGGCGAGCTTTGTGTTTCACAATGTTACCTTCATGGTCTTTTTTTTTTTACTTTGAACATCCATTTGGGCCTAATGGCTCTATGCCTGTTAGGCAGTTTGACGAGCTTCCATGCGATGTTGCCGTGAATGGAGTTCATCTACTCAATAGCATGCCTCTAGCATGGCTCCTTAAGTGCTTATTCAACACTTGCGGGCTCCTCTACAGCTAATAGGCAAAGCCCACTATTCTCGTTGTTGTGGTTGGACGTCGTGTCATACTTGTTTGTCATCCTTCGGTGCCGATCCAGCTCACCCCTTGAGTTAGATGTCAAGTCAGGAGGTGGTGTAGCCCACTCTACACCAGGTGGTGCAGCTCTTGACATCGTGCGTGTGCTTGGCCCCACCTTCTTAGGTGACATGGAAGCTGCCACGAAATTGACATACTCAATGGTAAGCGTGCCAACAACATCAAGATTGGTGAGATCCGACTGCCATGGCCACGGTTTGTCCTCCTCGAATATGACATCACATGTCACATGCAGCTTTTTTGCCTTTGGATTGTATAGACGCGATAGGCCTCAATGCCATCCTCGTAGCAAAGGAAGACGATCGGTGTGGATTTGTCATCAAGTTTGGTGACACCCAAGTCAACCTTCTTGACAAGTGCTACACATCCGAATGTGTGGAAGTAGTGCACATTTGGCTTCCTCTTGTACCAAGCCTCAGACGAAGTCATGCCATTGAGACTACGTCGTTGCCCTGTTAAGAAAGTCGACAATAATTTTTATTGCTTCACCCCAAAACTTCTGTAGCATGCCTTAGTTTTTCAACAGGATGCGTGCCATCACCACAACAGTCTTGTACCTCCTCTCGACGATGTTGTTCTTTTGCGGTGAGTAGGGAGCGGTAGTGTACCGCTTAATCCAAGCTCATCTCAATAGTTGTCGAACTCCCCATCTCGATCTGTATGAAACGCCTTAAGCTTCACGTCTTGCTCGTTCTCCGTCATGGCTTTAATCCTCTTGAAGAACTTCATCAACGATCAACAGAAAATAGCAATTACCTCTTGGTGCAGAAAATCACCATGCAGCAGCACCAATCCACGTTCAGCACGATATTGAAGGGAAACGGGTAGGCTACGCGAGCATAAAATCAAAATTTTCTACCACGATTCACCCAAGATCATATGCTAGTAGGGGATCATCGATCGTTACCTTTGACGTGCCGATGCAGCGGAAGCAGATGTGCACTCGTAGAGGAAGTAGTCATTCACGCCGCCTGGTCACCGGAGATCCAACTGTACAGCGCGTCCGCATACGGCAGTGCCTCTACCGGTATACACACGTATCGAGCAGGAACACCATGTGGGGGTGTGCTAGCACCTCATCCCACAGCTACGGTTTCTAGGGAGCAAGAGGGGCGCGCAGCGGCTAGACGTGGCGAGGGCTCAACTCATACTGTGTGCCGCCGCTTGCCTCACCTTTTATAGACACGCTTGTTGGTCCGAGGCCCACTAGGGTTCCAACTCCTACGCGGATCATATCGGTGAACAAACCCGTTAAACAGTTCCAATCCATTGTGTGACACATTATGTTCGATGCTAGTCGGCCGTGGATATGGAAACCCGTATTCAATCCAACAATAAACAGAGGTACCTAGCATTATTTATTGACCCCCGAATGCATATAATCAATATTCGGCTGAACCATGATACACTCACGTACCGATCCCTTTGCCACGCAATACAAGTCAAGATCAAGGCGAGATTCGCACCACCCTAATTGATAGCTCGACCATTTCACTCGACAGTGTGATGGACATAAACCATGACTAACTCGTTAGTCACATTAGCACGACTGTGTGCTTTCCCTATCCGTCCACACGAAGGGACCCAAAGGTAACTCTCCCATTAACTATGAGGGGCAAATTTCATCTTGATCATCACACCCCTAGCTATGTATAGTGACATACCCAGTAGTCACCTTTATAACTACACTATAACGGTGCAGCATTTGATGATACCAAAGCATACGAGTCAACATGCTGGGCATTAATTACAATCTCAGGTCTAAGGACCATATAGACGTACCACTCAAGATTATACGTTGATGGCACTATAAGAGATAACAACTCACAGCGTCTCGGAGTGGGTCTGTCCGGCTACCCATGTTCTATAACTTGTGTCCACATTATTGGTTCGATAGCTCCATATCTATGATATTTGAAGCATTATAATCAACCAATACATGTGCTGATCAAATCATCACTTCTCCTCGTAATAATATGGATCAGGGATCCGTTTAGAATAATGTCACTTAACAATATGTTTCACAATCAAGTCGTACCCAATGAACAAAGGCATGACATTTATTCAGGGAACCGATAAACAGTGTTATCATAATTATATGAATAAAGACGTATTACAATCATCACCATGATTGATGTAGGGTATATTCTCTTCAAATATGACGTGGCCCGAGGGAATGGAGCACGGTGTTGCTTGCCAAGTGCATAACTGTCACAAAACTGTTGCATGTGGTCGATGATCATAACGCCTTCCACCATCTGGTTGAGGCCTAACTCCCGTAGCGAGCGAAAATTGAGGTGACCATAGCGCCATACCACAATCACGCGATCTAGTTTGTCTTCGCCAATAGGCTTAAGTGTGCTGCCAGGCTCAGCGTCAAGGTGTGCAGTTTGTTCCTAGACCGCTAGACCCGCGCCAGTAGCTACCAATCAAGAGCAAAGATGCAAGCTCGCTATCCTCGATGACAACCTTGCAGCCACTCTCGTTGAGCTGGCCGAGACTAACGATGTTGCTTTGAAGCCTAGGTATGTAGTACACCTTGGTGAGCACCTTGTGGTCCTGGTTTTTACAGTGGAACATCAACACCCTTGCCACGAATCTTCACCACCAAACCATCTCCAAATTTTACCGTTCCTCGTAGCACGTCATGTGGTTATTGGTGCCCGTGCATAGGTACCACACACTGTCGTTGGATTCTACCAGGACCACCTTCTCTTGATTGAAGAATATCATTTGTGGGGCATCATCTATCATTTGTATACGATCATAGTGCACATCATTAATAACGCTACTTTATTTCTTGCGCCTACGTTAGGTTGACTTCCACATGCTCACGACATGGTTTACGGCACTCCCTTGCGAAGAGCCCAAACTTATCACAGTTGTAGCACTTAACTTTGGACATGTCATGGCCGCCACTGGAAGCAGCTCGCCACTCCTCTTTGGAGAGAAGTATATGGTCACCTGAGCTGCCCGTGCTATCAGTGGCGTCTACCTCAAACCGTTCCTCCATGGATTTGCGTCGATCGACCAATTGAGCTCCTCTACGGCCAGTGTGGTGAGGTCGACTAATTGTTTAATCAATATGGCCATCCACATTCATTTGCATGGCACAACACGAAGGAACTTTTCGACCACCATTTCTTCGAGCAACTCATCACCCAAAATGTGGATGTTGTTGACGAGACCGGTAAGGCACATCACGAAGTCCACCGTCTAGATGTTCTTTACATGGATCACTTTAAACTCCCGACACAAATTCTAGGCATGCACCTCGTGTGCACGTGTGGCACATCCGATGGTGCCACTTGGAGAATTGACGTCAATGCCATCATGTCGACCCGATAATCTATATTACTAGGCTTGACGCCTCCTAGACTCCCGAAGCCCGCAACTTGACTCTCATCAAGAGAGCTCACTAGTTGTAGTTTGTGCTTGTGAACATGGGGTAACGCATTATCACCCCACCTTCCTCACATGTGGCACCGCTTGCAGTACCGCCCCCAGCAGCACAATCACCGGTGGTACCGCCCAAGCTGGTGGCATCAACATAGGCTGGCCATCATTGCCCTGTCCATTAGCATCGTTGGCGGTACAATTGGCATCTTTCGACATGGCTCTCATACTACTTGTTGGATTGACACAATGAAAGCGCCTTAGAAGGAATGCACGCGGACACTTTAAACTCACATCACACGAGCACAAATGGAGCATGAGAGATAATTATTTTGGTGCCGTCAGAGTCACAACTTCTCTTGGTTATTCCCTCTTTTATATAGCTACGAGATTACATGCATGAACAAATTAACCGGCTTCTAATTCACCTAATTACATGAAAATGGTAATTGGCTTCTTCACGACGATGCCACTTAATTAACTTCTTCACGAAGTCCACTAATGATAGTCAGCACCATGCTCATATTTGAATGAAGTTTGAGTAACAATGATACTTCTAAACACTAGGATTGGCGTCGATAAATACTCCAACATTTCCTTTTCTGAAAACACCTTGTCCTGATTCCTTTTAGTAATGACATATGTTGGGCGAAAGAATATCTGACCTTAGAAGAATTCTCTTCAAACTTCAGTAATTTTTATAAGGTGTTTCTAAAAATGGAAATGTCGCAAAGACACCTCACTTATGTATGCTGGTGTTTCAGAGTATAATTACTTTTTTTTTAAAGGGAAGGGCAGGAGAGCTACTGTGCATTCAATTGAAAAAAGAAGAATGGTTCGACGGACCAAGTTACAACGCAGCAAGATTGTTGCACATCCCGGCTCAAAGGCCGCACACCCACCCACAAGGTCAACATATCTTGCGGGGACACACACCTGGAAGGGGTAGAAGAAGTGAGAGATACAACACCGACCACCGCCGGTCACACCACCAACACTCACACAACAATGGACGACTCCCAAAGTAACAGGCCTAACGGAGAACTGAAACAGCACAAGTGATGCCTCCAACGAGGAAAGTGCTGCACGGTGATGCCTCCAACGAGGGAACGACACCAAGGTGACGCCACCACCGGCCCAAGAGCGGGCAGGGCTTTCGCCGAAGCACCTTCCCCGCCAACGCACTATGCAGATGCCGCAGGAGACCACCAAACAGGAGAATCGAGCCGCCGGTTGTAGTCCCTAGACCGAAGAGCGCACACAATGCGCCACCACCTGAAGTGGAAGATGCCGCACGCGCCACCAAGCACCTCATAGAAGGGGGGAGGTCCAAGGCACCGAAAGCGGGACCAAGTCAGTAGGTAGAGGACCGAAGACGCCGCCGGAGAAAGGACGCCAGCCAACGTTGCTGAAGAGGGGGCCACCACGCTAGGTAACCCCACACGCGAATGTGTTGCCGACCAACGCCACACCTCCAGAGCTACACGAGCCGAAACACTGCCTCTAAGTCAGAAGACGCCGCCCAACTCTATCAAGCACCTCAAAAAAAGGGAGGGGCATGGACAAGCGGACAGGACCAAGCTTGGAGGCCGAGCGCGCTAGTGTTGCCGAAGGCAGGGCAATGGCCAACCCTGCTACCAAGGAAGAGTCGAGCATCCATCAGAAACACGCCCCTGTAGCACACCTACTGCAATTGCTTCGGCCAAACACCGCTAGATCCGGGCCACCTGCCGACGAATCCAGCCACCTTCGGAGTGGTCCCTCCGATTGGTACCCACCAGGAAGGGCACAGAGGGAGGGGGAAGGAGGGAGGGAAAGCCGGTGCCGTGGAGAGCGGTTACCAGACACACGCTCCTAGAGCACGCCCGCTTCGACCGCTCCAGCCAGAGTACCGAAATGCCCCCCCCCGAGCGGTCTACACCAAGGCGGGCCTAGGGGAGGGGGAAGAAGGGATGACAACACCGAGCTCCTCCAAGACGCGTGAAGATGGGTGCATGACAACGCCGCAGGCATAGCCAAAGGCGCCGCCAAGGAAAAGAAAAGGAGAAGAGTCACGCCAGCGATGCGAGCCGCCGTCACCAACACTGCCAACAGCCCAGGTGCCCTACCGTATAGCGGCCACGTAGGACCCAAGACGGCAATGACAAGCAAGGGCGCCGACACTGCCTGCTGACGAGAGTTGAAGGAGGTCGTAGCGGGCGTCGTCACCATCTCTAGGAGCTGCTAGATCTGGGCAATCTATCCACCGAGCCACCATGAGCCGACGAGAGAAGCGCGCCACCGTTGCTTGCCGGTGGCGGCGAGGTCCTTCATCTCGCGCGCCTCCTCGGACGGCCGCCGCAGCTGTGGCGCTTCGCGGTGCTGCAGAGCTCCCCCTCGCACAGCCGCGCTGCTCACGAGGTGAGGCACGCGCCGAAGTAGCCCTTGCTGGCGACGGGTGGGTTGAGGCGGCCGTGGAGGTCGGCGAGCGAGAACACCGCTATGTCGTCCTCCGCGAGGAACGGCTTGCACTGGGCGAACGACGACCACACGAGCGCGGCGGCAGCGGTGAAGGTCGATGGAGGGCGACGCAGGGGCAGGGGCTCTGCCATCGGAACGGGCCGCTTCTGCCGGATCCGGTGACCGCGCCACCGGGACGGGCCGCCCCCACCAGATATTGTGACAACGCCATGGAGAGGAGAGGGAAGGGGAGGAAGAGGAGGGGCCGGGTGGGGAGGAGGGAAGGGAGAGGGGGGCAGGGAGACAGTGTGGAGGGCCTTGTTCTGCTTATGATTATAACTCTTACTCAAACTTAATCCAAATATGAGTATAGTGGTAACTAACATGAGTTAAAGATTTCATGAAGGATGAGCTAATTAAGGAGTATTAGGCGAAAATTTAGCACTATATGATATATCACGTGATATAGAAGATCACGAATTTATAAAGCTTAAAGGAATTTCTGAAATCTCTTTTAAAACCTTTCCTAATCTAGAAATCCCCTGTTTACGCTTTCCTTTTCCAGAATACGCCTTTGACGTCACCATGCTCCAGCCCAACGGATCCTTTAAGTCGCAGCCAACGGTGAGCATTTATTTGCCAAAATTCGACGCTTCAGAAGTGGCCACGTCATGCCCACCATACCCTTTAGTCCCAAAGATCCAATGGCGTCCATAGATTTTCAAATCTAATCCAACGGTGCACATTGTTTCACCCTTTCACCAGCTGCGCCGCCTCCTCCGAAACCGCCGCCTCCGCCGCATAGCTCGCCGGAATCGCCCCTCACGGCCGTTCCCGAGCCTTCCAGACATTGGCTCTAGCCTATACGGCTTTGCCACATAGCCGCCCACATTTCCCCTCTCGTCGGCGCCCCTCGAACGCTACCACTTCACCGAAATTGTTCGCGGTAGTTCCAGTAAAACCACGGCCTTTGCCTCTGGCCTCCACTGCTCATCTCCACCTATAAATACTTCATCCCCGATGCTTAGCATCACCAAACCACCCCTCCCCACCACCACCTTCCACCGGTGATCACTGGAGCTCCCTCCTCCGCTGCCACCTTCAAGCACCGCAGCCCAACCTCGCCGCCTAGTAGCCTCCCTCGCTGTCGACCACCACCACTACCTCCATTGAGTTTGATGTCCCCGTAAGCATCTTCTCTGGGCACCGCTCTGACACGACCCTCTCAATTACCACATGTTAATGGCTTCATTCCCACCAAGACCATGAAGTAATTGCGGGGGTTTAGGCTAATACACTTGAAGGACATAGCCGCTGCAAATGCCACCCCGAATGCGAGCCCAACTTAGAATATGCAACAAAACAATAATATGATATTATCAAGCATTATTACAGCATGATGCCACGTAGGGCCAAGGTCTTAATTATTACAGTTCCAAATTTACAGCATAAAGGTCCAACGGTACTTAATTAAACATTAAAATTTACAACATATGAGGATTTCTATAGATAATCCTCTAAGGTAGTATCGTCCTCTTGAGTCTCCTCCATATCCGGGCCAACTGCACCCTCGGCTAGACCACTCCCATCGACCATGGCGTTAAAATCTAACAAGGGATTACATAGCAGGAATGAGTACACAAGTACTCAGCAAGTAATAATAGCAACAAAAGAAAATAAACAAGCTCTTCTCTTTGAAACAACAAACCAAAACTCTTTTGCTTACTCTTCTCCATTTGACCAAAATAAGTTTTAGTTTTGGTGGATTTCTTTTAAAATTTAGCAGAAAGGTAAAAAAACTACTAGCACTCGTATATGAGGCGGACTTAGCCCCGTAGTATCCAATCCAGGAGACAGGCATCAATTCATGATTTTGACCCTACGTAGGTTTGTACCACTTGACCCGTAGTCGCCCCGACAAGTCGGGACTCAGAGTGTTTATCTACTCGGTAGGTTACACCTCCAACCCGATTTATGAACAGATGCTGACACTCCACACACTTGTCCACGCAATCGTTCTACTCATTCAGCCTGGGTCGGCTCACCCTAAGGCTAGGAGTAACATCCTGCAGTAATATAGCCGCGTGGCCGAGGATGTGATTTATGGGCTCAGTTGTGCAAGAGCATGTCCGTAGATGTGATTTTTGGTTCGCTGTAGTTGCTTGCTTCTTCGGTATGTGTAACTCATCGTCGGCGAGGGGTTTTGGTCACCAGAGGTTTGAGAGGTTGAGAGGAGCTCGTAGAGCCCATATGCGGGAAGTTTAGTGGTCAGAATCGCCAGATCGGTAAACTCCGATGAGGTCACCGCTGTGCTGGCCATGACGCCGCCGTGGCTATGGACCACCAAGGAGGTGATCCGTTGACAAGTGGGACCAGCATACCAATGGGGCCTTGTGTCAGCGTGCCCGGGAGAGGCACGAGACCGTGTGCTGATGTGGATGGCCATGTGGCATGGTGAGACCCACGTGTCAGAGAGAAAGGAAGAGGGAGAGTGAGAGGTGCATGTTGACTGCATGGGTCGAGTCCATGTGTCGTGAGGCTAATAAGGGGCCCACTAATCGATGCGGGGTGCTTTGGATTTTTAAAAATCGGATTTGATTTTGGAAGTTAATTTAAATGCATAAAAATATAATAAATCTTAGAAAATTCATACCTTTTGATGCCAAAGTCCGAAATTTCCATTCAAGCCTCTAAAAATTAAGAAAAATGGGATCTAGCTGTTTATGAATTTTATTTAATTTTTAAAAATAGTTTTATATATACTATTGTATTTATTTATTGTTCTTGCATTTAGTTTTTTGAGGACCGAGATGTAGCCTAGAGGGAAGGGGTGAATAGGCTTTATAAAATTTCATAGCAAAAACAGCACAGCGGAAACAAACAATATAGGATGTTCCAATGTCAATATCGGATAGTCCGATATGAATCGGACTATCTGATCTGGAATCTGAACGTCCGATATTTCTGGAATAAGTGTTAATGAACTAGAGAAGAACAACAATGTATCCTGCACCAAATAGAGTTAGAGAGCAAGCTATTTAGTAAGGTGAACAAGAGAAATCAACAAACTCACGGAGACTCGAAGTAGTTGTTCCCAAAGTTCGGATCTTTGAGGAGATCCTACATCTCCATTGAGGCGGCTCGGTCACACTTAAGCCGTGGTCCCTCTTGACCCTTAACCTCCCGGGTTGCACCAAGCACTCCCGGTATCACTCTTTGAATCCTTCCCTTTCGGAGGCGAATCCGGCCTTCACAAACTCTCCCCGGCCACCACACGAAGCACCAGTGGCTCTAGGGCGACTCCTAGCCGTCTAGGAGCCCTCAAACTCCAAGAGTAACGAATTCGAGGAAAACCAACTTGGAGAATGAATCTAGTGCTCAAGATCGAAGCTTGATCAACACAAAGTCTCTAGATCTAGTTTCTTCACCCACTCAAAGATGCAATCAATGGACTTTATGATGGAGTGAGGATGGAAGGTGGAGAGCTAGGGTTTGCAATAAGTGCTCAGCTAAAAATATGTGTGAAAGGCAACCCTGGCCGGTGGGAAGGGGGGGGAGAATAAATAGCCACGCTCTCAAACTAGCTGTTACTGCTGACAGATATCGGATAGTCCGATGTTAATATCGGAATGTTCCGATATTTTCGCAATTCGAGACAGAGAGGGGTCAATCGAACTAAGCAACGGATAGTTCCGGTCAATATTGGAATGTTTCGGACTAACAACGGAATGTTCCGATATTTTTGCAACTGGAGACATAGAGGGGTCGATCAGACCATGTATCGGATAGTTCCGGTTCATATCGGAATGTTTCGGACCAACATCGGAATGTTTCGATATTTTTGCAACTGGAGACAGAAAGGGGTCGATCGGACCATGTATCGGATAGTTCCGGTTCATATCGGAATGTTCCGGATCAACATAGGAATGTTTCGATATTTTTGCGACTGGAGACAGAGAGGGGTCGATCGAGCTATGTATTGGATAGTTCAGGTTAATATCGGAATGTTCCGGACCAACATCGGATAGTCCGATATGATTTTCAACAAAACTCCCTCAAAATGATTTGGTGGATAGAATGTGTCAAATTTCTTCTACCAAAAGCACTAAGAACTTCTAGAAGTGGTTTTCCGTCGCATCCCTTTTAATAGTATGGCATGTCCTTAAACTCAATTCAAAAGAAAAGATTTACACTAAAATAGAAATAAACGCCGTCTTCTCCTTTAAGCTTTACGGTCTCCAAGTGTCCTCCAAATCCATTCACTAATATTAAAAAAAAATTGTCCAAGGCTAAACAAATGGATTAGATCTTTAATATGCCTATCATCTATCACCAAAACCCGTATAGGGCCTAGATTTACTTTCAGTTTTTGCATAGAACCATTTTGCTTCTGAAGGTGTGTAAAACTTTGCTGCACGTCCAAAAGGAGAGTGGCAGCAAGACAAGTCATATACAGTCCTTGATCATGTTTGACTCACTTTATAATTAAAATGAATTTGTGTTGACAAGCTGCATGTGCTATGTTTACACTATTTTATGTGGGAGATTACTTATATTTGATTGATGTGTCTAACCATTCCTTTACTTATAATTTGTATCACCCCAACATTCCTTTTCAGCGTCGAATATCATCATTTTAGTTGGATAATGGAGGTACCACTTGGATTCACTAGTTTTCTTAGTCATGCACATTCTCCTAGGAGATGGTTAATTGATTCTGACTAACGAAAGATATTGAAGCTGAAAGTAAAAGCATGTGTTGCTTTTACATGAGAAAAGCATGTGTTGCTCCATCTGTGTGGATACTCCAGCTATTTGGTTATGCTACCCGTGTGGTTGAACATGTGTTCCTCTTGTGTGAATATCGGTATGTGTTACCAATCTGATTAAAAACTCAGGGGTTGTTTTGACTAAAACAAGTGAGCTCTGATCTGGGGGTGGAGCTTGTGTGGCTGGGCAATGGTGCATTTAGAAGCAAGTATTGTTTTGGTCACCACTAAGGACTTAATCTTGCAAAGCATATCCAAGTGACTTACAGTACAAATCATGAGCTAGACTTTGATTGGGTCTAGCAGTTAAATTATGAGACATGATATTGTGGCACCTCAGGCAAGCTACGCAAGAAATGCTTATGAGGGTTCTTTGCGGGATATGTGCTATCGTGCAACAATCTATATCTATCGGTATTACTATATCACTCCGTGTGGCAAACCCACCGTCCTAGAATTCATCAACATGGCTAGTTATACTAAACAAGGTATAATTGTTTGATGGAAAAAGGGTGGTTGATTCATTGGTTATTGCTGGGTGCATTCAGCTTAGGCTGTGTGCCCATGCTTATTGTTGAAAATGACATTTACAAATATGTTTACGCACTTGCTTTTGAATCTATTTTTATGTACGTCTTTGTTAAATGTTGTTTATGCTAGAAGAACCATTATCCTATCCACTGTACTAAACTAAATATATAGTGATAGAAAATGCATCCTGTCATTTGCTAAGTTTTCCACTAAACTTATTCTTGTAAGCTTCTATTTGTTGGCTATCAACTCAATCCCGACACGTTATGAAGACGATGAATCATCTCCGTTGTTGGAGCATGAGTTCCTTGGAGACAAGTAGCTGGACGTTCTTTCCTTACAATAGCTTGTGGTTGATGATGGGACATCTTATTTACTTAACGATGCTCAGCTGTAATAAATTACTCTGACAACTCTTGATATGTATTTAGCCTTGCGGCAAACTGTTGGTACTTCATTTGTATGGTTACTATTAAATAAATACTTGTGCACAAAATAGTATGGCTTGTACTCAGGTATTGCTGCCCTGCTCAGTACGAGCCATACTCAGGTATTAAGGCCCAGTTCTTTTCAGCTTAATAGCTTAACGGCTTAACAGCTTAACGACTTATCTACGATTTAAAAAGACATATGCTTTGAGTTTTTTGAATCCATTTTTTCGCTGTTTTGAAGGTGGGTCCTAACGCTTTAAAAAGCAAGTCAAACGAAATGGATCCAAATCTTAAGACTACTTCAAAAAGCGCTTGAAATTCAGTCATTTCGGCCGTTCAGCTGTTCAGCCGTTAAGATCAACTAAAAATCAGAACATCCCCAATAGCTACTCTATCCTACCCTATAAAATACTATCGGAAACGCTTAGAGCCGGGCGTCCGGCTCGTCTCCGACGCTGACATGCTGCCCATTTGACACGACAAGGCTGCACGCATTACCTAACTCGACAAGTTGGGCACTGTAGCATGCAGGGGTGGGGCCCACGACTTTTTTTCCTTTCGGCAACCATAATTTTTGACTGGATGCTCCAATCGATAAACCGTTTGCACCAACGTGTTCCTCGTATTTTTACGAACAAAACAAGATATATGTTGCCACATAATCCTTCAAACTTAACTGGTGAAACTTGAGGTTCGCCTACTGAAACTTGGGTTTCGCCTAGTAAAACTTGGGTTTCGTACTCATAAAACTTTGCCGAACTGTCAAGTTTTATCAGGTTTCATCCAAGTTTTTTCAAGTTTCATCAAGTTTCATCATGTCAGTTCAAGTTTCATCAAGTTTCAACAGGTTTCACCTAAGTTTCATCAGGTTACATCTAAGTTTCATCCAAGTTTCATCACGTTTCATCAGTACACGGCCAAGTTTTATCAGCATACGGTCAAGTTTCGCTAGTATATGGGTAAGTTTCATAAGTGCCTTCTCCTAGTTTCACATCAAAAAAAATTGAAAAAGTGAAAAATCAAAAAATTTAAAAAGTATTTAAAATGGGCTGCTCTCGATTTTAGAAGAATTATAAAATTTATTCCATATTTTTTGAACACTGTTTGAATTTTACACAAAAATCAAAAGTTTAATTGGAAAAGTGATCAACCGACGACTAGATAATCCGCTGTACTGTGCGTGCACGGGAGCGGTACGATTGGCTCGGTGCCGTGGGGATCAACGGTCCAGGGTGGTCCGGCCGGCGCGCCAGGCGTCGGACGTCCGACGCCTGGCGCTGCCCAAATACTATTCATGTCTTAAAGGACGGGTAGTCACAAAAGCAAAGCCCCAAAACTACTCAGAATATGGACCGGATGTTACTAGGCCCGGTAATCTTGTTGCGTTTTGACTTGTGCTCGATCATTTGGAGCCCATTCTCATTCCCATTCCCATTGCCACAGCCACAACTATTGCCACTGCCAATCAGAGATGCAAATGGGTCGGCCCTAGGGCCACCTTTGACCCTCTCTAGTTCATTTGTTTGTGCTAGAGAGGGTCAAAGATGGACTTAGGGCCGACCCATTTGCATTGCGACGTCATATCATCATTGTCCATTGCTGCCTCAGAATGCTTGATCAAAGAAGACTTGTAGAACCCTGCAATGCAGAACCTGCCAGAACTCAAGCAAACCAATTTTGAATCTCGTGTCGTCTTCCATCCCTCCGGGGCAACAAGTTCCTCCCAAGCGTGGACTAGCGGCGGCCTGGAGTCCATGGCGGAGAGGTCTGCGGCACACAAGCGGTGGTCTTTCGCGGAGAGGCCGAACCAGAGTTTGAGCTCAGGGACATCCTCACAGCCTTGCCGCAGAATGGCAGCATCCAGCAGCCAGCATGGCTCCATGTGCGGCTCACCGTGTCGAAGCAGTTGGGGCCGAAACCCTCCATAGAGATGCAGATACCGGAGCCACCGCCGCCGCCGCCGCCGCCGCCGAGCACAGCGTAGGACTTGATCTCCGTGAACTCGGGCCGTCCTCCTCCACGGGGATAGGGCGGTGAAGGGAGAGGCTGGCAGTGCCAGGTCGAGATACGGGTTCTTCTGAACGCCTTGAACAGGTGTACCTGATTGGTGCAAAACTTCCTCCCCATGACGTAGAGGCCATGGCATTCTCCTGCCGTGTCAAGAATGGAGAGGGAGATGGGGAAAAGCTTGGGCTCGTGAATACTCAATACGACGCTCATCGGAGTCGTAGAGGATGCCACACCGCACGCAGACCGATCCACACAGACTAGCTTGCTCTCCGTCATGGGGAAGAGATCCAACGGCCATGGGGAGTGAGTTCGTGCTGTTGCTGCGAAGCTGACGCTCGGGGCAGGGATCCGAAGGACGCCAGGAGTCGACTTGTTCTTCTTCCTGCTGGCAAATTGGCAATGGCGTTTGCTGCTTCTGCCGGTGGTGCTGGGTGGAAAGGAAGAAGGTCGATCTGGTGCAACGACTGCACTGGAGTAAACACGGTATCCATGAGACCATGACCACATTCAGAAACCGCCTCAGGTGGCTCATCGCCGACGGCATGGCCCTCGTCAGGTGTTCTGATTCTCATGAGCAGATCCACCGTGCGCTCTGATTGGAGAATGGAGAGACGAGGACCAGAGGGCGCGGTGCGCAGCGACTAGCGAGATTGGGATGGAGGAGATGGAGATTCTTTGGGTCTACCAGTTTGGGCCTTTGGGGCGCCCTATCTCACACGGGGGCATTGTGGGCCGGATGCCGAGCGGTGGGATATTAGCTTAGATATGTGCGTGCTGGGCTGCGTAACCCCACGATGCATGGGATATTTCAGCGACACTTTTTTTTTGAATTTTTTGTGTTTATTAAATTTAAATAAATAGGCTTGTCCCCTTTCCAACCGGCAGATAATAAATTCGAAGAGGCAAAACCCGCTGTTTCAATTGGTGGGAAATACCCAATACTGATTTCCGCCAATTGATACAGCAGGACATGGTGTCGAAGAAAATCTCGCTAACTCGATTGGCATGAAACAGGGCCGAGTATTTCCCGCCAAGAGAAAAGGCGGGTTTTGCCTAGGCGTATTTATCCGCCAGTTGGAAAGGCGGGAGGAGCCTATTTTAAATGCAATGAATGAAATATGATTAATTTAATTGTAAAAAAAATAAAATATTAATAAATTAGGCCCCCACTTCGCTCAGTGTAGCCATAGCCTAGCCTTCAAACAATGGCTATTCGGCTCTTCTGTCGCCTTGGTACAATATGGTGGTTTGAAAATGGGTCAATATAGTTATCATCGTTGGATGAAATTGCGATGTAGATTTCTAGTTTGAAGCGAGTAGTGCAGTAGTTTTATTATAGTAAGTTAGATGTTTGGCGTAAGCAGCTAACTTGCCCAAAAAAATATGCAAAAAATCGGGAACATGCGTGACGTGGTTTCTTCATAGGATGTTATTGTTGTATTTGGTCATTCAATTCATGTACTCCACTGCGAAAATTGCCAAACCTGTAAATTTTCATTATATTTCGGGTTAATTATGGTTACTTCACATGTTTGACTTACGTGCCAAAATTACCTACTTTCATCAGAAAAATGTGGAAAAATTCGGCAAGGTGAGTCACAGCGAGCTGTCGTAGAATGTCATTGTTGCATTTGTCAGTTTAGTTCGTATCTATCACTACAATAATGAGAAAACAAGTAAATGGTTATAATCACTTGTTCACAAGAATAACCATGCTACAGTAACCATGCTCGTAAGTTCTTTTTTTTTTTCATAATATCTGTTCGTTTATACCTGTGGGGAATGCAAGATTGTAATTTCCTCCGACGGATCTACGACTACAATGTTAAGGCCGGTGTCATACGACACCGGTGGTGACATTTGGATAATCACTTGTTGATTATTGCTACCTCATTAGTATATATACATATAAATCTATAGTTTAAAGTTAAAAACTATTGATTTAAGGTTAAAATGACCCCGATGACCTTAATGATTTGTTTTCTTGTATCCGCCACTCGGCTCTTAACCTACTCATGCAGTGCTCGATAGAGGAAGCATACAATGTTGCTATTTTGATTCTGTGTCGCTAACAAAAACGTGTAAGAGCATCCCCATCACCCCCCCCAAAATGGCCTCTATTTCAAAATTTTTCAAATGCATTAGGAGGGAATTTGGTCCATGTGAGTAGCAGTTTGCACTGTGGCAGTTGCTATAGCGATTACTGTAGCGATGCAGAAAAATTTAAAGGCCCTGCTGGGGATGCTCTAAGAGTATGTATATGGTATAGCTTGAACATTGCCCGAAAAAAATGTGTCAAGTATTGTTGTTTTGTTAGCTACCTGATCTTCACACAATACACTACTGTAACCACTACTGATCGTGTCATGGTGGCACCTTCCTTTTCTGTTAACCACTACTGTACGTTAAGCATACACTATACACTAGTATTAATGTATTTGTTCATGCAAACTTGTATGATATCCATTGTTGATCAAAATTGAGCTTGTGCGGGACTAATTTGAGTTCATCTACTTTATCTATCTCTTATCCATTCTTATGCAGATGATTTTAGTCATTCATGAAATTTGGCGCAACACAGATTGACAATACATTATGATATACATATAGCACCGAGCACACATCATCTTTATATGAATTTAACTAATTCATTAGCTTTCTATCATCTTTATATGATACATAATATCAACAAGTTGTTTTTTCCATGGTTGGTAATATGTATTATTTTGTAGATATTGGCTATGCATGCTCAAGAAGGGTTAGAAGTGGACCATTCAATGGTGAATGCTGCTGAAGATCCTCAACAGAAGGTGGGGATTTCATTGAGCCACTTGTTGAAGGAGAAGCAAAAATCTCGAGGGATGAAGCGATGGAGATCACCTATGGTGGCAATAGTTAGGTCTCCAGGACTAAGGATTATGTTGCAGTCGCGTTCTAAGACACGTGTGACATCCCCATCTGTAATGTCTCCCACTATTGGGATTTCGACGCAAGCAAGGTCTCCATTAGCAATGTCTTCGTCACCATCATTTGGACATGGTAAGCTTACATTTGTCGTTGTTTTTTTTTTTTTTTCTAAAAGCAGAAGTAGTGTACTGCCAATTTCATGTTGTTTAGTTACAAGTATTGCCTAGTGCATTTTGTTTGGCACAAATATGTTGCTTACATACTGTAGTGTACTACATTTTCAATTCTTGTTTAGATACAGATGTTTGTCATTGCATGTATATGGCTAATTGTCGTTCTTTATATATGTTCCTATCCTAATGAATTAGGATCTTCAATCAGAACTAGAAGACGCAAGTTAACTTTAGAAATTTGGAATGATTTTAAGCATGGTAAAAAAAACTTTCTGGAGCTAGCTGTCTTCATCGCAATAGATACTTTCAATGCTGAAAGAAATAATGGCACAAGTGCTTGCCATAGACATCTGGGTAGTTGTGAGGAAAGAGCTAGATTGCATCAAATGATAGATCAAATGAATCCTACAAATCTGCCCGCACATGCATCTGTCTTGAAAAAATGGAAATTTGATGAAGATGCCTCTCGAGAAGAACTTGTTAAGTTGATAGTTTTGCATGAACTGCCCTTTAGAATTGTTGAATACCCAATATTCAAAAGTTTTGTGGCTAGTCTGAATCCACTATTTAGACTTATTTCTAGAACTACAATCAAGACCGACTCCTCGATGTGTATGAGAACGAAAAGTTAGCTTTACGGGATGTTTTGAAAAAATTAACCTGTAGGGTATCTCTCACGGCTGATATGTGGACCTCAAATTAAACCTTGGGCTATTTATGTGTCACCTGCCACTTTATTGATAATAAATGGAAGATGCAAAAACGGATAATAAGGTTTATGTTAGTGGAGACACCACGTGACGCTAGGAGAATGCTTAATGCAATGATGAAGAGTATTCAGGATTGGCAAATAGAGGATAGACTCTTCACCGTTGCATTAGACAACGCGTCAGTCAATGATTCCATGGTTTCTTCATTGCAAAAGAATCTTGTCCATGTGCTGCCATGTAAAGGATTATTGCTCCATGGCCGATGTGCAGCGCATATTCTTAATCTTATTGTTCAAGAAGGATTGAAATTCATTAGTGGTGCTACTGACAACATAAGGGACAACATCAAATACGTGAAGAGTTCACAATCTCGCAAGCAAAGGTTTGAAGGAATGATTGATCAAGTTGGTATATCATGTGAGAAACGCCCGTCACTTGATGTGTCTACCCGCTGGAATTCAACTTATCTAATGCTCAAATCAGCTTTGGTGTTTAGAAGAGCATTTGAAGCATTAGCACGGGATGACACACATTATGTGCATGCACCTTCATCGAAAGAATGCGAGATGGCAGAAAATATTTGCAATATGTTGAGAGTTTTCTATAATGCCACTTTAGTTGTGTCGGCTTCCAAACCAGGCCGTTCCTGAGTTTTCCGGGGCCCGGGGCGAATAGATGGAGGCCCTAACATAAGTATTAAATTTTTTTTATAATACCATATATCAACTAAAAAAACAACATTCAATGTATTGTATAAATTATACCGATAAATAAAAGTAAAAGTACAAGTAAGATTTTTTACCTCAAATAATTGTGGAGGTCATCTTAGAAATGTCTTCTAACATTTCTAGATGCAAAATCATCAATTATGGCCTCTATATTGATGTCATCCAATAATTTCTTCTCAATACATAAAGTTGCTAGACCGTTTAACCTTTCTTGAGACATTGTAGACCTCAAATAGTTTTTCAATAATTTTAACTTTGAAAAGCTTCTTTCAGATGATGCCACAATTACTGGGACAGTAAATAAGATCCGATAAGTAACAGAAATATTTGGATAACAGTCAACTTCCCTAACAAACTCAAAAATCTCACCTGGCGAGCGTGTGGACGTGTGGTGAATAATCTAAAGTAGAGACGTAGAGTAGTAGACGTGCGGTGAACACTGTTCGCCTACACGGCCGTTTAGACCGTTTACACACCGTTTAAACGCTACTCAGTAGTCAACTGTGTAGGCCGTGTAGGCCGTATAATCCGTATAATCCCGTTTAATCCGTTTTTTGGCCCGTTTAATCGGCCGTGTAGTCCGACTATTCGCTAAACGAAGAGTGGCCGACTGTTTAGCGTTTACCGTTTAGGCTAACACTGGCGGTGAATAATATCTAATGGGATCTGCAACAGCATTACAACAATTAAATGAACTTATGAACCGCGAGATTGGACGAAGCACAAACCATGAAACAAACCGTCAACCGTGCGGCGGCGGCGACGCTAGTTCTGGAGTTGGAATCGATCGCTGCATACAGCCATAAAGCGTCGGCCGGCCATCAAATGATCCAAAGGCTTGGATTGATTTGGTCATATGGAGTCCACGGTGACCATATGGGCCCTTGGCCAGTTGGCCCATTACCCCAACAGCCCAACTGGGCCTTTCAATCGCTGCTGATTGCATGGCTTTGGCTCGCTGTCCTGTCTCGCTGGAATTGACCACCGATCGATGTGCAGCGGGAGCCAGGAGGCGGGAGCGCTACTGGGGGTGGGGGGTGGCCGGGTGGCGGGTGGGGACCCCCTCCCAGGCACGGCCCTGTTCCAAACATCCTACTATCTCAAGCTACTTTCATGAGATGTGGGAGGTGAAGAAATTGTTGGATAGAGAAGCATCTAATCCTGATATTTCCATTGAATGCATGGTAGAACGGATGAATGCTAAATTTCAAAAGTATTGGGACATGTCATTTTTGACCATTTGTGTTCCTGTTGTGTTAGATCTAAGGTTTAAGATAGGCTTTCTTGAGTATCGCTTGGGTAAGGGATTTGGAAATAAGGCAGCAAGATACTTTTCCGAAGTGAAGAAGGTCATCAAAACTCTCTTCGATGAATATTCAATGGAAGTAAGAGCCTCGGGATTTGAAATTTAGAAGGAGACAATCATGGTGAGACACATGTTGATGAAAACAACCCGTGGGCAGATTGGGGCCAACATCTCAATGAGCGGCAAAGGGATAGATCAAACGAACTTGAGAAATATTTGGAAGAAGAACCAGTCCCAATAGTAAAGGATTTTGACATCTTGCAGTATTGGATGATGTATTCCTCAAAGTATCCTGTACTATCTCGTGATTTGTTGGTTGTGCCTGCATCTACCGTAGCTTCGGAATCAGCGTTTTCCACTAGTGAGAGAGTTATAAGTGACTACAGGAGTAGGTTGTCCACTAAAACAATAGAAGCACTCATCTGTCTTCAAGACTGGATACGAGCTTATGGTAAATTAGTGAACACATTAGTTGTTATATATGACTTGCTATATTATTCATAACTGATTCAATTTTGTTGTTTCATAACCTAGCAGTAGTACTTCAACAAGTGAGGAGGGGGATGGGGATGATATGCTATAACTAATTTACATCTTAGGTAAATTAGTGTATAAGTGGTTTTTGTGTGATTAGACTTAGTTCACAATTGAAACTTGATTGTTGAACTACATAATCTGATGCTAATGTATGGTAAATGCAGTATATGACTGTGCTAACATGGTCACTTGTAATTTTGCTTCAGTAACTAAAACCTCAGTTCAGTGCTTCTTTAACTCAGTACTGATCGGTTCATCTCTTAGCTCCTCTATCAGTATAGGCTATAGGTAAACTTGTAATTTGCTACTGGCACATGAAGATCCTCAGTTCAGTGCTTCTTTAACTCAGGTTGTTAACCTTTTTGGACTAAAACCTCTTGAACTGAGGTAATCAGTGCTTCTTGATATAACTGTGGATGTACAACCAAGATCCATTTCAGAGCAGAAGGATGGATTGTACTGTCATCAGTCATCACTGAACAAAGAAGATAGTGAAACAGAGAAAATATTGCAGAAGGATAGATGTGCTGCAGTACTGCTTATCTAAATGTCTCATGACTGTGTTCAGTGTTGCTAGTCATCACTGAACATTCAGAAGATTCCGACTTAGCCCTTGGAGTGATTTGTATGTTCTAACACTTCAGAAGATTCAGACTTATCCCTTGGAGTAATTTGTATGTTAAACATTCAAAAGATTCAGAGTTAGCCTTTGGAGTGATTTATGTGCTAGCTCTAACATTCAAAAGATTCTGAACCTTTGTTGAAGATTTGATCTATATGTTAAAGATTCAGAACCTATATGTCATGTGTGGAGTGATTATACGAGTGGTGCCTCAAATTCTGGATTGTTATTTTAGGCAATATATATAAAAAAAACATGCATTTGTTTTTAGCAGCAGCAAGACCATGTACGTGCTGGAACGCAATGGAGTGATTATAGGAGCGAAGCCTCCATTAGTTGCTAGCTACGTGCTGGACACGGGTATTTAGCGGCGGACGCGGGTATTAGAGCGGTCGGTGAAGCGGTCAAATTCCCGCCACTGCAAACCTGGCGGTGGTTGCGAGCGGGTGCGGGTCGACCGCAACATGCAGAACTTGCACCCCTACCCGCCGTATCATTCGACGTTATTTAAACTGCCGTTTGAACCGACGAACGCTATTTTTAAATTTTAATAAATGAAAAATATTTTTAAATTAAAATAAATATAAAATGATAAAAAAAATTGCTAAAATTTAGAGATCAAATATGATGCACATGTCAAAATCAAGAAAACAAAGGAAATTGCTAGCTACTTTTCTCCCGATCAAAGAATTTTAAAGCAATATTTTTTTTCCCAAGAGTTTCACAGATAGCTTATTCCGACCTCAGCGGAAAACAAACGCGGCACGAGAACAAAGGCATATACCAAAGGTTGTAAAATGCATAGCAAGGGAAGTCCTGAGCTATGCATATGATACAGTAGACTGACTGAAGACACAAGCTCAATAGTAGATATATTGACTATGTATATACATATACGAAGGTTGACAAATACCAAGACAAGGCCGGTAGTGGGCACAGACGTCTGGTCTAGTGACAAAATCGAACTCCCCTGCCAGACTTAAGAGGGGAGCCCTCAACTCAAAATGGAACACAGCTGAAAAGACCAGAAAAAAGTTCCAAAAGAAGATGCAGGCAAGACTTCCGCCTCTACAACACACCACCACTACAGACAGGTTTATATGTCTCTGCTCTCCCCTCAGCACAGTTACTGAAAACTGCTGTACAACATGGGGTTAATACATTCTTACAGTGACCAAAATCTGGAAGCTCTTCCTGCGCCTTTCACCTTTCTAGGCCTTCGGTTAATATGCATATCTGTAAGATTCGGAGGAAACTGGAAGCGCCTCTCCACGTTTCCCGTCAGAGACAGTTTTGCAGCATCTATCAGTGTCATCGGAAACCCGAATCATGGAAGTTAATAAATACAGATCGGGGGACGTACCAAACCAAAATGGGAAAAAGAAGAAAAACTGGGAACTGGAAATGGGGTTGCAAAAGTTGTGGTTTGGCCCTTTCTGGTTAGTGATCAAGCGATCAATGGTTGGGTTACTCAGAGTCCATGGTGGGGCCAGAAGTGTCAGCTCCTCCATTGGAAGTGTCACAATTAGCCGTGGTCGTGATGTCCTGATGGTTTTCGTCGCCAGAAGAAGTCCGGGATCTCCCTGACCTGGCTCGGATGTTTGTACCCATAGGGAATGGTTCCTGAAGATGCATCACAAGTATGAATATTAATCATATGCCTAGAAGCAATGCAAGCACTACAAATCTGTCAGATAAAATATTCAATTTCTGGAAACTGTAGAACAGAAACTGGGGCCAAACAAGAAAATTATGATTACAGGTTATGCAGTAAGCTACCACCTATTAAGAAATGAAAAGAAATTCAAGGAAGCTATACTATTTTGATATTTTCCTAGCCCTGAAGGAATTGAAAAGGAATGCATGTGAAAAACATTTACGCTTGATGTGAAATGGGCATGCTTGGTAGGTAATTTGAAAGTGCAGAACAGAAAACAAACTACACAATATTGTCCTGTCATGATAAAATGTAGGCCCAAATACCACAGAAGCCCTCTCCAAAAGAACTTCAGCATAAAACAGCAACACGTGTAAAAAAAAAATTCAGGCACTGTTTTAACTATTATCAAGATTATATTTAAAAGATGAGTCACATACTAACATTCAGCAATGTAGTGGGACAATAGGGAAGATATCACAAGAAGAGGCAATTAAATAAAAAAAACAAAAGATAAAAGAAACAAAAATGATAAAAATGCATACTTGATCTCCTGCATTAGGACCATCAGAATGGAAGAGTATGGGGCGGCAGCGCTTGTCCTCATTCATCAAACTGGAGTTCTGGAAATGAGCAATCAGAGCTGATTTTCCTTGGATTCTGGCATAAGCAAGTGATGCTACCTTCTCACTGTTAAATTTCTCCCATTTTTTACCATTGAAAGTCTGCAAATGAAAACAAAAGGATCAGAGTCCCTGTTTATATTTCATGTTGGATATGATAAAATGTTAGAAATTAACAAGCTGCAGCCTGCGTCTCTGACCTGATAAAATGCAATGATATACTGAGGATTGGTCATATTGATGAAAGCGTAGCCAACATTGCATTTGTTCTGAAAAGTAGGACAGAGGATCCCTGTTAGTCATATGATTAGGCAAAGCTTCAAAACAAATGAGGCATTAGTTGCAAATGAAACCAATTTAGACCACCTTGAAGTCAATAGGCAGGTAAATAAAATCATAAGTTCCCTTATGATTTTCATCAATAGCAGCTAAAAGCATCTTTGAGGTGTACCTGAAATACCAAGGCAATCAGAATGTAAGTTTTTTATAGAGACAACATACAAGGCATTTGGCAAACTAATTATAGCCAAAAATTAGTAGGTGTTGTGCACATACTTATTGGGGATATTCTTTATCATCAGTGTAGTTCGAGAGTCTTCACCACGCAAAATACGCTCGATATCAAGTTCATACTGCCTTTTATTATCAGGCTGACTGGCATTTGAGTCATTCCTTCGGCTCCTCATCCGCTCGCCAGGTGAATCAAATGGTGGGAGGGGGACCATGGGATTCCTTCCATGGAAAATAGGACCCCTCTGCTGAGGAGATGGAGCACCAATCTGTGCAGTAGACACAGTTGGGTCCATGCAATTCCCTCCAGTTTGTGAAAATATGTTATTAAGCTCCAGTGTGTGAAGCTGAGGACTACCAGGAAATCCCATGCTTCCAACGCTGCCAGGATGGAAACTCTGTGCTTCTGTCAAATCCCCTGCATAACCTTGCCGCCTATCCCAAAGTGAATGATTGATTGCTGGTGCAGATCCCACATGGTGATGGTGCATTGGAAGGACATTCTCAAGCATGTGTGATGGTGCTGCTCTTGGTACTCCATGCATTTGCGTAGGCGGACGTGATGGAACATTGTTTACAAATGATCCTGGGTTTGGCCACACAACAGGAGAGTTGGGATGATGATGATGATGAAAGTTTTTTGTATTATTCCACAATAACTGGTGACCACGAAGAGGGCAACTTCCACTTCTTGAGAACCCAGCAGCTGTGAATGAAATAACATCAAAGAGAAGAATTTTCTGTATTCACAATACTTCTACTTGCAATTGCTTACATAAACCTAACAGCTTTGCTATCATTTTTATCAAATTATGTGCGCTTATACTATGTAACTGAGAGAGGAAGATTAGGTGGAATATACAAGAGAAGCATCAGCAAAAAGGGCAGATTGGGATATCCATATTTACCTCCATCAGCACAATCAAAGGAATGTCCATTGTGGTTACCAGAACCCACTTTATGGAGGTGTCTACTGTCCACCGCTTCAGCTGCTCTCGTGTTGCTGTTAACACCAACTGGTGCCATGGTGTTTAAGTTATAAGGGGCACCATTAGTCATTCCATTGTGGACGTCTGGCAGAGAATGAGGATGGAGCACATTCATGCCTTGAAAACCATAATTCATATTTCCGTTCATCCGACCAAGTGAGTGGCTGAGCTCACCAAGGGTAGCCTGATTGTTATGAGTTGCCGTAGATGCAATTCCAATAGGAGAGGATAAACTTTGTGGTATCGAAGAGGGCAGGCCCGGAAAAGATGCCCCTCTAAATGGGCTCATCGATGTCTGAAGTCCAGCATGCATACCCTGGATACTCCCATTTTCAAGACCACTAGAAGTGATTGTTGCCAAATTAGTAGAACCTGGCAGAATGTCCATACATGTTAAAATGTAACTATTACAGAAACTTACAATGAGATCAAAAACAAAATAGCATACCAAATGAAGCCATTGAAGGGCTACTTGTGCTTGGACTCCCTAACTTGCATACACTAAACTCTTCCTGCCCCAACTCTGGAGAAATATGTTGCATCAAGCTGGTAAAAAAAAAAGAACACTGTCAAAGCAGTGGCTACAATCAAAATATTCATTTATCATGGCTGTCCAGACATGGGAAAAAATCAGGGTACAGATACCGATGCATCAAACAAGAAACAATATTTAACCAGCTTGTTTAATGGCTGTTGTATATTTTATGTTATTCAATTCATGCATAGTGCATCCAATTTTGGCATAAAGTATGAACTAGAAATTAAACACAGAAATATGACAGAAACATGCTCTAACTTGGTCATAACTCATAAAAGGTCATCATACAGAGGGAAAAAATTATATACCTACACACTTGAAACACCAAGAAGATGTTTAAATCTCCAGGAAGAGAATTTCGAACAGAAATAAAATTAATGGAAAAGCAACACCTGTCTTATAGCATGCATGCATTCCTAGGAGGCGCTATCATACAGACAAAAGGTGATGTGCCTATTGTTAGTGCCTAACATCCTAAAGTGATCACTGAATCATTGGCTCAAAAACTAATGGTTTTAAAAAAATGAAGAAAATACTAACCATCAAACAATAAAAGCATCATCATCTATAATATGTAAAATGACATACCGTCTAGTGCCACCCAGATGGCTGATATCCAATTTAATTTCCTTGCCTGCAAAATTGTTTCTATTCAAAGCACGTAGTGCAGCGTCAGCTGCTCTGATATCATAAAACTCTATTATTTTGTGATGACCTTTTTGTGGAGTGTCCCGAATCTGCAATTCAAAAATTTCAATGTTCATACTTCTGGTTATCATGGTAGCTAGTGAAAGTAAACATCATACCTCCTTGATTTCTCCATAGTCACCAAATATCCGATGGAGATCATCATTTGTTATAGATGGGTCAACATTAAACATTACAAGAGTTCCCAGGTTAACATCCTTCTCCGAAGGATTGTCCTATCAAAAAGTGAAAATTAGCATGTCAATTTTGTTCTCAAGTTTTGCAAAGATGCAAAAGAAGCCCTGCAGTTTATGAACATGAAGGGCAAAGCAGAAAATTGCCAGCACCATATGTATATCAACATTCCAGGTATGAAGACCAAAACCTGACAGCCTCAAATCAAGCCAGGAAAACAATGGGAAAGAAGTTTGGTTTAGATTACAACTGATCAAGTGATGGTTACCTTCGGAATGGAGTAATGTATGTCAAGTTTCCGACGTCTGAGTGGTTTGTTTTGAAGTGCTCTCATGGCATTTCGTGCTGACCTTATATCATAGTAAGATATCATCACAAAACCACGATGTTTACAGGAAGTGTAAAGGGTGCGGATCTCTCCATAGTGCTGCCACGAAATAATAAGTGGCTATGAGAAATCAATAACTGTTGTAGCAGAATAATAAGTTGAGCAGGAAGATATAAAAAGTATCAAACCTCAAATAGGACCTTGAGTTCAGAGTCCTCAACATTGCTATTGATGTTCCGAACAAAAAGTGTTCTGGAAGGGTGTTCCCCATATGGGTGTTCACCATTCAATGCACCACTTAACAAACCCAGTCCATCGTTAGATCCAACATTAAGTTCTTGTATTTTCTTATTTTCATCAGTTTCCAGTTCCATCCCACCTCCAGTGTAGAATATATCATCATCAACATCATCCCTGTTGTTAGCATGGACTGTGTACCCAACTTCATCGAGAACGCCTGATAACAGGTCGTCATCATCAGGAAGCAGGTTTCCAATTATTTGTGCCTCAATCTCCTCAGTCAACTCAAAAGGTTCATCATCAGCATGGTTTAGGTCAGCCTTATCAACTGGCTGACCACCAGGAACATTCTTGGAGGTCAATCTCACTGCATGGTTACAGATTAAACCAGATAATGGGCAGGGAATAGAAATAATATATTGCAACAGAACAATGGTTGAATGACTATTCATTGTTTCATCTTGCACAACTGCACAAGAATATGCAAGAATAACAGACAGCTTTCAGATGCCAAACTAAAGTGAGTTGATTCTTTTGGCCACTGGAAAGGAACAGTAGATAAAAGATGCAAGATTCTTAAAAAAAGAAAGAAGGGAAAGTTAATTCGGTTTTTCTACCCTTTCATTTCACTTATGTTCTTTCTTGTACTTTTATTCGCTTCTCTTCATTGAAGAGAAATATAGCATGTCAGGAAGAGAGATAATTGAAGACATATACACCATGAGATGACATAATTCAGCATATTTACTACAAATGAAATGAACATTTCTTAAGGCCATGGTTCATTGCTCAGCAATCAAGTACTCTGATAAAGTGCATAATTGCAAGTAATAATAAAGAATAGCTCACATTTCTTGTCAAAAATATCTGATACGGAGCTTGAGAAAAGCCCGTTCTCGTTGTAGGTCCCATTTGGATTAGTCCTTTCATCAGGAAATAATGATGCCGCCTTTAAAGATGAATCAGATTGGCAGGTTGAGTCTTGATCAGGTCTCCATGGAGACTGTGGAAAGTAAGTGTGGCTCTCCTGACCGAACAGCTTATGCTCAAGGCTGAATGCAGTTTTCTGATCCCTTGGCTTATACGGTTGTAGAAGGTCTGGTCGAGTCAAGGTCTTTGTCCCAATAGGTTGAGGTTTTTCATGTGGAGAAGATGCAACTGACTTGCTTCCTGAAAACAATGGGAACCCATTCAGTTTTGAGAACATATCATGCTAATGAACACTACAAAGCATCAAACATCATGATAATGAAAACTGAACAAGCACCAAGAAAAATAATGAGCAATCATTTGCAAATATGAGGATAATCCACAAGTTCTATATGTCAAGACTCATGCTAAAGCATGAGCTAAATATGAAGCCAAAATGCTGGACCTAAATATAGAAAAGAGAAAAAGGTATTTCAAACTACAAGGAAAACCTTATTGTCCTTAGGTTTTTGTTTGTCACACAAAAAATGTGACTCCTTACACGCCCCACGTGTCCCAACAAAATGAAAATCTTACGGCTACAGGCTACAAGGCATCCTAATACAGAATTGGAGAACAGAAAAATAATTCAACGTGAATCGACTCAGCACTCACCCATGTGATGAGGTGGCAAAGATTCAGGTTTCCAAAATCCAACCTGCCTCTGCAAAGATAGAGGAACATGATGAGACCAATTTGTGCGTATCATAGCCATAAATCAAAGTCTGGTTACAAAGAAAGAGACAAAACATTTTTTTTGTGAAGAACTTGAACATTTCATCCATCATTAGCCATAGACCAAAAAAACGAAAATAGAAAACATAACTTCCTGGAGCAAGAACCGGAGTAATAATATTGCAATTGCGAAGGATTACCTCTGTGGGGAGGCGAAGCTCCTCAGCGAAGGAGGACGCGGCCACAATAGGATGGCTGTACTGGGCCAAATGGTGCCTCTGTTCCATGACCTGAGATGGCATCCTGCAGGCGCACAACCATAGAACTTGTTAGACAAAAGACCTGTCGACACTTCCGGTACCCCAATTCAATCGGATCAAAATAAAAATAAAATTGGTGATTCTGCTGAAAGCATGCATCTTTGAGTCAAGCAAGAATGACCAATTGGGGCAATCCCGTGAGAAGGAATTCAGACTACAGAGCAATCGAGCCAAGAGCAAGCAGAAAATTGTGAAGCAAGCTCCCAAGGTCAAAACTTTCGAATCAGAACAGCCAGATTTGACAAATCGGAGGTGGGAGGGGGGATCCACAAATTCTGAACGAAATGTTTAGTTTCCCAATAAAACAGCGCAGTAAGATGTGGAATTTAATGTGCCTCGGGCTCCACGAGCTTCCACAGCAAGCAAGCATCTTGTGATCAAAGCAACAACCAAAAAATCCTGCACAACACACCCAAAATTCCACAAAAATCGAAGCTCGGAGCACAACGAACACCCAAATTCCCGGAATTCAACCGTCCCACGAGCAGAACCAAACACAAGAGCGGCAGAAAACGAGCGAGGCCTCACCAGATCGGAGCCTGCGGCCCCCTCCTCCTCCTTCAGAGACAAGAACTCCCCGAGAATCCACAAGCTTGAGAGGCGCCAGGCGGAACAGATGCCTCCATGCCACCCGCGACCGCGCCCCTCCCCGGAGCTCGAAGCCGGCGGGATCGCGCAGCCCGAGGCGAGCCCCCAGCGGCCCAATGCGACGGGCGGGCGGAGAGGAGGCCGCACGGAGCAGCACTCCCTCACGCGGCGCCGCGGAGAGGGGGGAGGAAAGAACAGGCGGAGGAGGAGGAGGAACCAAAAAAAAAAAAAGCCCGGAGAAAGCTACAACGCCAACGCCTACCTAACCCTAGAGAGACGCAGCGGCGGCGGGGCCCCTGCGCGCGCTGCCCCCCATTCCCCGCCCCCTCCTCGCGCTCCGCCTCCTCTACGTCCCGCCGGAGTTTCGCCGGAACGGGGCTCCGGCGAGGTGGTGGCGCGGGGTGGTGAGACGAGGCCGCGGTGAAGGCAACGGGGGGAGAGCAACTACCTAACCAAAAGGCGAGGCGAGGCCGCGCGCCGCCTTTTGTACCCCGCGCCCGCGGTGACCGCACGCGCGGAGCACGCGACCGCGGCGCCGCGCGCCGCCCGCGCCTATTTCTCGACCTCTCTCGCTGACAGCCGCGCCCGGGAAATGTGGGTCCCACGTGTCGGTGGGGCAGGGGGCGTGTGGGGCCCTGGCCGTCGTGAGAGAGGGTCGGCGCGGAGGGGGGTGGCGTGGAATTCGAGTGGTGGGAGGTGATGGGCTCGCGAGTTGGTTAGGACAAGGCATCGATCGGGTTTGAGTTGCTTGCGCCGGAGATATAGATGGTTCCTTCCTCGCTGGCTTGATTAGACTGTAATTTTCTCGTTTTTAAATTATACTCCCTCCCTCCGTTCCAAATTATAGTTCACGGTTGGCTTTTGGACACGCTTTTAAACCATTCGTCTTATTCCAAAAATTAATGCAAACATGCAAAAATATAAGTCATGCTTAAAGTATGTTTGATGTAAAACAAATCACAATAAAATAAATAATATTTACATATATTTACTGAATAAGAAAAATAGTTAAATAAAATATGCAAAAGTCAACGGTGAACTATAATTTGTAACGGAGGGAGTATTACTTTTAATGTTAATCGTTGCTCTTTTCTGACTGGACTTTTTTTGGGCTTTTTTTCAGCTCACACAGAAGGAAATTTATCAGTCTTTTATAGGCGACATGATATGATGTACTCCATCGTGGTTATTTTTAAAACTATAATGTTTTTTCGACGCTTCTATATCTTTTAGACTCTGTTCTTTTCAGTTTAGCAGTTTAACCGCTCATTTACGATTTGAAAATACAAATGCTTTGAATTGTCTGCATCTTTTTTTTCGATGTCTCGAATGTGGGTTTTAACGTTTTAAAAAGCAAGTGAAAAGAAATAAATTCGAATCTCGAGACTACATGAAGCTATTGAATTCAGCCATTTCAGTTGTTGGGCCGTTCCGATAAAAAAAAATAGAACCTTAGTCTTTTAATTTAATTTTTAAAGACCCGAAACTTTTAAAATTATAATCTATCTATGCATTCTGGCATAAAAACCTCTATTTAGTCATTCTGCCATTTTTCCGTAAAAAATAAAGAAATGTAAATAATTTTGTGATATGTTCCGTTTGGTTTACCTTTGCTCGCTGTGACTTGTTTTTTCTTCTTTTATTTTTTGAGGGATCAATCAGTACTTGTTTTCTCGTTCAACATTATTAACTCATTTCAAAGGGAGGCAATGTAACGTTTAATTTTAACTCATTGTTCAAATTTGACCGTGGGCTTTGAATTTTGATATGCCCGATAGCTTAAACAAAAGAGCATTCAAACGTTTTTGGTATTTCCTGCGAAACGGAGCACGCTTGACCTATTATAAATTATATATGATGTAGTAGTAACTACTACTACTACTACTATTATATACGTGTAGGAGTGTACGTGTTATTTTTTTTCTAAAACCGATGGTCACCTTACTAATTTCCGTAGAAAATGAACATGTAATGCTTGTTTTGAAGAGCACGTTTAGTTATGACCATGGTTAAATATAGAAGGTCCAACAATAGAAACCTTGAATTGAATGCTAAACAAGATGAGATTCTTGGCGTCATTTGGTGGGCTCTATAAATTTAGGGTGTGTTTAGTTGTCTATACCAGGTTGAGAGCATCCCCAGCACACTCCCTAAATTAGTCCCTATATTATCAGATCTTGTGTTTTCAAATTCAAGAATGCCGCGTATTCAAATTCAAGAATGTCACATGAGCATGTCCCACTGTGTCACTACGCGCTTGCTTTTTTCCTCGCCTGCATTACTTGGTGGTTTCATTTTTCAATCTGCCGCCATTGAATTTCACAGGCTTCTTGATGTAGGCCAATGATAGGGAGAGAGCTGGGGATGCTCTGAACGTGTATAAGGTGGTACAAGTTAAATGGGATGGTTCTATACAATATTATTCGACCAAGATGTTTAGTTGGTTAAATAAGATCATAAGAAGGCACCACTCAAACGTCCTGCAGAGGACTCGGCTGATGCTACTACAGCCAAAAAGGGCAAGGGAATTGTCTTCAAAGAATCAGACGAAGACGAAGAAGAAGACGACACTCCGCTATGGGATGACGTTGGATGGTTCAAATATTCAAGTATCATCAAATAACACTTTATGTCTTGCAAAAATTCAACCTTACGGATGATTTTATTTTGGATGATTCAAACTAGGTTTAATTTCAAGTTCAACATTCAAACCAAATTTTAAATTTAACATCAAATCGGATTCAATATTCAAATTGGATTTTAAATTCAAATTATATTTAACATTTGATTTTTTATCGAATTCAAATTAAATCAAATTTTGAATTCAAAATTCAAACCAAATTTAAATTCTCATTAAATTTTAAATTAAAAATTCAAATCGGATTTTGAATTCGGATTCAAGCAAGGTTGAAAATACAAAGCAATTTTAATTTTAAAATTGACCCAAATTCAAAAACTAAATTCAAATTTTAATTTCAAAACTCAAATCGCATTTTAAATTCAAGATTCAAGGTGTATTGAAAAAATATTTTTTAAATTCAAACCCATTTTAAATTCAAATTTTGAAAATTAAATTACTGATTCATAATTAAAATCGTATTTTACATCAAACTAAATTCAAAATTTAAATCAATTTGAAATTTAGTACATTATAGAATAAAAAAAGAACGAAGAGATTGCGGGGGAAAGTTGTTTGCCACCATTCAACTAAATCAAGCGAATGGAGTCATACAACATACTGAAAGAATATTCCAATTTTTTGTCCCACCAATCAGGATGATCTAGTACGATCAATCCAACCAAGCACATGAATAAATACAGATTCGGTATCATCCTATACATGAATCATCTCATTCAGATAAGGACATGATTACATGTTGGACGTCCAACGCAAGCGGTTCTTGAAAAAAAAGAACAATAACAACTAGAAATTGGTGACTTTTGGACAAACGAGAGCGGTGTAGTAAACAAGACCATGGATCGAAACCAACCCAAATTCAAAATTTCAGGCTCAAATATAAAATGGAAAAAGCACAAAAAACTTAAAAATACTAGTATTGTGTTTGAAATATTTTGTATGAGCTATTTTATTTGCAAAAAAGTTTTTTTTCTCATGTGGATTTTGAAGTTAGCTATCCATCTCTAAACGAGCACTTTATCAACTAGTTGGCGGATGTGCCATCTGCACCTAGTAGTCATTAAAGCCACTTAGAATTGAGATAATTCCCAATTTATCACTTCAAAGAGTGGAAATTCCCTATTGTGTCACTGGCATGCGGGTTCAGGGTCTACATGTCAGTTTAATATGAGTGGCAAATTGCAATTCGTTCATGCACAATTAACCGATAGTAGTTGGAGGCAAATATACGAAGGAAAGCACAGTTGAAACTATTGATTTGATTGCTTTTGGAAGGAATTCCTATTTTTTAATGGTCCGGTCTAAGGGCATCTTCAATAGTTATACATAAATGATTAGTGACGTGGCAGCACTCTCTTTTATTAAACATCTGCCATAAACGTTTTGTATTGGAGATAGCCCAACCGTGCTAACTAGATTCACAGGAGGAGGCCGCCAAACCACTCCCCATCTTCCCTGATGTAAACCAACAACCAATTTCATGCATGGTCACTATCAAATCAGCACTTGTACATCCCACAACACCAGCCTTCCGTCCACCAACAGCACTTACCTCAGAAACGTCCAAGACCCCTTTTTCCCCCCTGAATATGGGAGTCAGAAAATTACAGGACGATAAATTATAGCGTCTCTCGGTTTCTACAGCTCTCCTTCTGTTTTTTTTTTTTTTTTGATGATTCAAAAAAAAAACATGTAACCTTTTGCTCTCATTTTTTAATTTTTTTTACTCCATGGACCTGGTGCTGTGGAGGCTGGAGAGAAGAGAATATCATGCCATGCTGGGCCAGGGGGGACCAGACAACAAGCATCAAACAGGAGAAATTGGGGGCTCATTTCTTCTGCTGCAACTGCAAGCCATGGTTGCTGCAAGCCTGCAGCAGAAAGGGAGTAGTAGTACTGCTGCACAATATAAAAAACATGGATGAAAACCAGCAAGGAATCTGGGCTAGCAGTTGCAGTCTAGCTGTGTCAGTTTGCATAATTTTCATGCCTCCCTCATGGGCCAGCCTCGGCTCAAGCGCGCCCCCCGCCACACACACACACGGACTCGGATCCTCTGCCGTTGCAAGCAAAAAGGCAGAGGGGCACCGTAGATGTTAGGTACAAATGCACGAACATAGTACGCAGTAGAAAACACTGTTTTACATAGTGCTAAACAGTGATTTTAAACATTACTAAACAATGTTTTTCCAGTATAAAATGCACATTTACTGTTCACTCCATGCCTTTTTGCCCAACGGCAGAGGATAAAAATCCAACAAACACACACACCTAGAAAAAGGATACCTGATGAAAGTGTTAATATATGCATGTATATATCTGCATCTTTATCCCTCGCCTTTTGTTCATCACTGTGCATGGCCATGGCCATAAGCTGGCCCCCACATGAACCTATCAGAACAAAGGCCAGAGATGCTGCTATCCACAACAATGACGTTCCAATGGCATTAAATAAATTAGAAGAGAGAGGAATATAGATGAATAGTGAAAATAAGGCCTAAGCAGAGACTGCATCGATCTAATTTAGATCTAGATTAGTGATGCTCTAACTTAGACGTCCCAACCACTATTTACGCCTCTTTTACTATTGTTCTACATCTCCCTACTATTTTATTTGATACAGTGCTTTTCAGTCCCTTCTAGGTTATTTGATACGGTGCTGGGTCGACCTAAGTTAGCCTTCTATTGGTGATGCTCTTAGGACCCATTCGAGGAGTAGAGGGTGGTGTTGACGTCGCATGCGAGACAATTTTTTAAAAATAAAATTTGTTTTTCCAACGGCCAGTATGTCGATGAATCTGAGTCGCGCGACAGTTTCCAGCCCTTTTTCTAAAAAAACAATTGAAAAATACTTTAATCAGTCCAAAGCCACTGAAAACAAGCCACGTGGCACATGTCTGCATTTTTGTCGCCCCCAATCCGATGAAAATATGCCACGTGGAAAAATTGGCCTTTATTGAGGAATAATGGTAAAAATACCCATTTTGTCGGGAATATCAAAATATTTTTATTTTATACTTTCGCTGGCTTTAACCAACAAAAATGATTCAATTTTTCTGAATTCTTTCAAATGGCGGCAATGTGATTTATTGTCGTCAGCATTTATTTAAACCAATGAAAGTGCCATTATTTTCGGCGGCTTAAACTTAATTGACGAAAATAGTTTTTTTTTATTTTTGTCGTTTTCTTTGGTCCGACGAAATTACCAGTGGCCGATGAAAGATTGACGGATTTTTATAATGCAGGTAATTGCGGATCTTGACATGTGAATTGCCGTAACATTCCCGTGAACATGTATGCGCACATAAGGCAATCAAAGTTGAATAAACAATATTCTTCCAGCTTGTTTATTTATCATGTTAGGATACAGCTAGTTGGGGACAAGGATGGGGAGCCAATAAAAAGGCATGAAAACAACGCCCATATATATTTCTCCTGCCTCGTCGGCCGCTTGGAAATTCCTCCCTCCTCCTCTTAATAAAATACTGCTCGTGGTACTCACCTGTGACGTGAGGTTAATGTGTTGAATTGATTATGGGTGCCATGAGTAAACACATTCCTTTTCGATTGGATAAGAGCTGCAGAAGGATTTTTTTTAGTGACGCACAAATATTTGTGTTGTTGATAGGAAGTGTTCTTTAACTTCCTTTTTTTAAGGTGCTAGGTTGACTTGATGAAGCCCGTTGCCTCCTTGAGTCCTTGGGATTTGGGGACCTGAAAGATGAGATGAAACCGTGGGTTTTGATAGCCTACGAAGCTGAAATATTTGGTTCAGTTCAATACCAGGTTTTAAGAGCTTTCAGAAGCAGTTTTGAAATAACGGAGAAACACCGTCAAGTAACTAAGGTGCTTGGCTTGTAAAAATGGCAAAAAGGGCATAGGGCAAGGTTGGATTGCCGCGTCTGCTTGAACTAATTGCTGGGACAAAGAGAGATACATGGCAACCGGACATTTTTAATTGGTGGGAAAATTGGATAGATACCACTTTTCTATTTTCGGTTTAAAAAATATCACTTTACGTGCTAATAACATATGGGTCCAGATCCCACGTCTCATAAACACATGATGGCATTTTTTGAACAGAAAACTGAGGAGTGGCATTCATTGAAATCACCCATGTTGGATGGATGCCACTTCAAAAAATGTGTGCCACCACAAAACACATATTCATAAAAATGTCGTTACAAAACCAGCCATGTTAGAAATATGCCATTCTAGACACTATGTAACACCCTGTTTACATTGTGCAGACAATTTTATCCTCACATTTCTAATCTATTTACATTAAAATGGCGTCATCACATTTTTATTCCTCCCTCTCCCCCATTTCTTTCACTCCTCTAACTGGCTAGCAACAACGCTCCCTCCTCCAGCTTCCCTCATCATCGCTCCTTCCTCTCCCCTTTGCACGGTGGACCTTCCCTAGCTCCGACTCCATTTGTTGTTGCTTCCTTCTCCTCCCTCCTCGCTCCAGGCTCCCTTCTCCAACTTCCCTTGACCTTGCCGCCACACCCTCCTCCTCCTTGGCCTTTTGTGTGGGACCTGAGCTATATTTGGCTCCACCCATTGATGCTTCCTCCTCCTCCCCCTCTACAAATGCTTCCTCCTTTCAATTGCCCCGTTGTCGCTCCCTCCTCCTCCCCCTTTGCATGGCAGCCCTGCCTAGCCCCAACTTCCTCCTTTCAATTGCCCCGTTGTCGCTCCATCTTCCTCCTTCCTCTGCACGGCACTCTAAGGGGAGTTGGCTATGTTACTAATGTCGGTGGTTGTAGCTTGGCGTCAGGGCCAAGCATCGTAGGGTCGTGGCGACAAAGCGGTGCAGGGGGGAGCTCAGCCTGCACCAACAGAAGAGGTCACAAGAGATAGAATGGAAGAAGGTGAGGAGAGGGAGAAGGAATAAGATGTCGGGGGCTAAAACATTAAGATTCCTATAGTGGCAATCCTCTAATTTGCATGCATGGATTTGTAATGGTAGTTTTAAGAATAATTAATTGGATATATATGCCACCCCTCAATCTCAAAATTGAAATGCATGCGTAAGAATTGCCACTCTAGTGGCATTTTTTAGAATGCCAAGTTTTACATGGCATCTATACAAATTTTTTTTTCAAATTTCCTCCATTCGCAGGTAGAGCCACTACACGGCAGGCCCCAATCACGCCGACATAGCCGACGACATAGGTTTAATGACATGGCGTGGACGACACAAGTGACTACTATCATTGGCACGCCACGTGGGGTGCGGACAAAAGAGCATCTTGGGCCGTACCCCTCATGGAGTGCTATGTCGTCGACCATGAAGGCCTGTCGACATAGCCAGCATTCTAACGACGAACCTCCGTCCATGCCACCCTACATATGGACCTCATGAACCGCGTTGGTGTTGTCCACCACGTGTTGGCTGGCGACACAAAGTTGTCATCTAGGACCCACAATTCAAGGAGGCACCGATGAAATCTAACATGTGGACCTCATGTGACCGCTCAGTGTCATTAGCCTCCATGTGTCCGACGACACCGATCTCACATTTGCAGTCTGTATCGCTCTGAGGCCGACGACACAGATAGTAATCTAGCAAAAAATATTCTGCTATAATTTTATCAATTTTAACCTGCAAAAAACCCAATAACCTGCATATTTACGGTCCCAATTCCCCAGAACCATCACAATAATCACAATTCACGTTCACCAACTACATTAACATTTCAGATTCACCAACCACATTAATCAACATAATATATAACATACCACAATTCACATTCACATAAACATTCACATCGACAACCATACATGTCCACATCCACAAGATTTCATACAAAATTCACATCGACAATCATGCATAGGGAGGATCCAAAGTGACAATCGCCAAACCTTTAGTTTTGCAAATTCACAAAAGGGTTAGACAACATCTCGTTGACAAATCGGTCCTTGGCCAATCTTGTGGCGCTCCTACTTACATCATCTCCAAGTTGAACATTCATAGTAGGCACAGGCGCAACAGAACTGGAGACCTAGAAGAGAAGAGAAACCACATATATAAATTCGTGCATTTATATAAATGTACGAAATGATTTGAACAAAATAGAAAAATAAATAGAACACAATGTATTACCTTCGGAGAAACTAGTGGTTCAGGGTTGCAGGCGGGAAATAACGATATCAGAAACGACCCCAGAACCATGAACTGGTTAGGAGTGCTGTAACGGTACCCCCGGAGTAGGCTGGAAGAAGAACTAAGGAGTGGTTGGCACATGCGGTTGGGATGGTGTGGGCTCCTAGTGATAAGAGGTTACATATGTGTACATCAATTTCGAATACAATATGCGTTATGTTAGCAATTCGAAACAACAGAGATAAATAAGAAGTAAAAAGGTTTGGATCTTACCTGGATATAGTTCATCAATAATCCTGATGTTCTGCTTCTGGATGGTCATTAACCTCCTCGTGTCCTCTTCTCGCTCGGTCAGCCTCTTTTGCTCCATCTCTTCAAATAGTTTCATCATGGCCTCTAACTGCTCCCTCTTGGCACGGGCGAAAAAAGAGCCTATCTTTCATCGACGTGTCCTAACCTGGTCCCTGTACTGGTCCCGGGGCACCATGGAGTCCATGAAGCTTAGTCTGATATGACTATTCCCACCAAAATGGTCAGATATGACCATAGTCGACCGGCATTATCAACGAGTTATAGTCGGCGTCGTGCTTCACGCGCATTGCTTTCATGTAGGTACAAAAGCAAATAATGGATCCATGGCAAAACGGCATAAGAAGAAGCGAATGTAGCAAGACACTTACAATTTTCTCCTGAGCAGCTGGCGGCATTGGTGATTGTGTGCAAGTCGGATGTAGAGCGTGCGTGCAGTGGTCCACACCGTAAAACCATTAAACTCCAGTCTCGTCTCCATCTCATGCACGTAGAATTTAAAAATAACATTGAGTCGTATGGTGTCTACCATATCCTGAACGAGGTGGCCCATGTTCTGTCCGCCAAGTTAGGTTACATTTATCATATCTAGCAAGTTTGGCATATCACACTCTAATCGTGATCCCTACTCGAGTGACCTCTCCAACCCCTCCGAGGTCGTCGCTTCTCCTCCCACCTTCTCCCTCGCCAGCACAGGACATAAACTTGCTAGGTTAGTGTAAACCACCCGCCCCCAAGAAATCAACATAAACTGTGAACATGCTAGCTAGCTTCTGCTGCCACACGGTCGAATATACCATTCTGAAGCGTCCTTTATAAGCACGACTACAGCACGCCAGGAGGCCGCATGCATATGCATCAACAACCGGGGATGAAAGATATTGGATGAGTCCGGAAGCCCGGAACAAAGAACAGGAGTGCAAGTTTTGCCTTGGCACCGCGTTAATTGTGCTGGGCTCATGCATGGATATTCCGTGGCTTCAAGAGCACTGCAAGTCTGCAACTCAGCAGCTGCACTGCATGCTCGGCCGATGCATCCATGGATCGTTCGGGCTTGGACTTGCCTGCAAGTTTAGCATTTCGTGCGGAGTAATCCAGGCCAAGTAAACCGGGGCCTAGCTAATTAAGATAGCGCGCACGCGTTGCCGTAGTTGGAAGCATACTACGTATCAATTGTAGCTATCAGCTTAGATATATAGGTAGCGAGCTAGCGCGCGGTCCATACGTAAAATTATCAATTGTTGTTTATGCGTATATATGCGTGGTCCAATACCCACGCCGATGGATCATCCATCTGATCATACGGACGCATGCATGTGGATATCGTGTGAGCCTGCTGTGCGGGAGGGCTTAATTGCCAAATCAATCGACATCGGCTTGTTGATTTCGCGAGCTTTCAGTTCTGCGGCCAGGGGTGTGTGGTGTGCGAAATGCTCGCAAAACATAGCCAAATTCAAATTAATCTGGGGGAGCAGTATTACGTTTGGTATGTTTTTTTTTATTATTTTCGAGTCGTTTTTAACTTAGCCACTTCTTCCCACTGCCATAGATAAGGCTTTTAGTTCCGGTTGGGAACGGTCTTTAGTCTTAGTTGAGGAACCTACGACTCACCCTGGGTATGTGCTGCACCACGTGACCCCCCACTCACCCTTCTAACCAATTCACCCACCCACACATTTTGATTAGACTAGGATGTGCATTCATTTTAAAGTATGTTGAAACGAGGTTTTAGTCCGGGTTCGTAACACGAACCGGGACCGAAGGCCTAGCTACCTTTAGTCCGGGTTCATAACACGAAACGGGACTAATGTGTGTCCGTGTCAGTTGGACTCTATCAGCACGCCAAAGGGTAGATCAGTCCAGGGCTGATGTGAGCGATGAATCGGGACTGATGCCACCATTAGTTATGTTTCATGTTTAACCGGGATTGATAGACTGGTACGAAACATTGTTTCTCTAGTAGTATCCCATGTGTGCCGTTGTTTTTAAAACAAATTTCGAGTGGTTTTTGTTTAAATGTAACCTTGGCGTTTGGGGCTAGCTAGAGGCGGTGGACAGTAACATGCCATGGCTTTGCGCGAGTCGTCTGCGAAACAAATTAAACGATCTGTAAAGGCAATATATAGTGGTATTTCCGCATGATTCGTCGCATTCAAATCTGCTAAATTTAGTGTCGTTCCCAAATAAACTGATCACAGTACGAAATAGGATATACATTTCGCCGTTGCTGAAGCAAAATCAAGCAACAGCTAATTAACATAGTGCCACGGCACGCGCGCGCATTATCCAGGTCATTTACTCCCAGCAACCAATTATAATTCCCGTCAATTAATCATAATATACGCCAATTGTTAATTGCAATCGGGCCTGGTTTGATTCGCACAATTATCACAAATAAAGGGAGCGAGAAAACAAGGATTGTGTTTGGTTCAAGTAATTAAACTGAGTATCTAAGTTGATGAACTCGATAATGACAGTCTCACATCATGACATGACCCGCCAACCATCTGGGCAGGCCCTGGATCCTCCGCTACGTACTATATTCAGAATTTTTCTTTTAAGAGCCTACATTAATAAGAGATTGTATTCGTTTATTTACAAAAAAAAAAGAGAGAGAAAATCGAAGACACGATCAGATCAGGCTTGGACAAAAATACAGAAAACCAGATACTATTGGATAAGTCGTGTGGCCGTAGCTTATTAACCACCTTTTTCTGTAGCCTAATTAACAAAGTCAACAAGATTTTTTTGGCAGGATCAATCAAATTTTTAGCACTAATAGGGCACAATCCAACCCATTAATGACCCCAACCACTTAATCCTCCCAATCAGAATAGATGGAAAACGAGGAAATCTTTGGGTGACAAGCCAACAACCAACCCCACATATACTCCTATCTGCTGTCACCCTATGCACACCATGACCATCTATCTATCTAATCTTCGCCTATCCTCTCAACTACTTACACTAATTTTGCCTTAAATACATGCCCAATGCAAGACACGCCCTTGTTCTCTCTCAGCTTTTTAATCTGTGGGCAGCAAAGAAAAAGGGCATGTGGTTGAGCCCTGCAAGCAAGAAAGGGTCCTGGTTGTACACTTGTCCACGGATTAAGAAGAGGAATGGGCTAGCTGTCACGCTTCTCAACCTGAGTTGCTTGCAAGTAATGAGATGGTAAAGGCCTAATATAAGAAGGTTAGTTAATTTGATCCTCCAGCTGTGAAATCTTGTAGGGCTTTCATTATTCTTTTCCTCATGTTCCCTCTGATTCACAAAAAAAATTGACGTTGATTTAACTGGATATACCACCTTTGCCAATAATTTTACGCTTTGGCTATTTCGCAGGCGCCTGCGCGCGGCGAAATCGTGCAGGCGCCTGCGCGATGCCATCCGATGCAGGCGCACGGCAGTCCGCACCATGCGTTTGTATAGGTTCATGTTTTTTCCCTTTAAATTTCTTTTTTCATTTCTATTTTATGTGGAGTCTAAATTGCGTAGAAAAAATTTCATAATTCTTCTAAAATCCTAATCAACCCATTTTAAATATTTTTCTATTTTTTTTTTTGCTATTTTTATTTAATTAGCACTCAATTAGTGAAAATTCTACCAAATTTCTACTGTTTTTCCACATTTTTATTTATTGGAAAAAATGTTTTGCGATAGTGGAATTTTTTGCGCGAGGTCTAATTTATTATAGATTTATTTTGTTTTCCGTTTATTATAGATTATTTTGTTTCTATTTATTATAAATCTTATTTTGTTTTCTATTTTTCACGTCGAGAGATTTTTTGGTCGTATAATTTGCGAAATCGTGCAGGTACAAAAAGTTCCACAAAATTTCTACTGTTTTTCCACATTTTCATTTATTGGAAAAAATGTTTTGCAATAGTGAAATTTTTTACAGCGCCTGCAACTTGGGGATTTTGACAGGCGCCTGCACAAAAACACAAATCCCCTAATTTTAATGTAAAATCTATTAAAACCATGATATTATTATGGAAATGATTCTATATGTATGGTTTTCTTATGTCCAATCTAAATAGTTCAGAAGGTATCAGGACGTCTAACGCACAATTGCTTGTAAATAAAATAAGTGTTAGTCAATTTTTTATACAATTGCACTACAATTATACTGAAGTTGCACATTATTAACAAGTGTGATTTTAGTCTTACCAGTGTGCAATTTTATTTTGACTGAAATAAATATGATGAGTTAAAACATAGGAAAAGAAAAGTACATGAGCACGTGTATTTAGTAAATCTACACAGTATACAAAATCAACAAATAAAATAAACAATTGATAAATACCTATTTCATACTAAAATTGCATCTTAGTACACAATGTAATTATAGTGTTAATAGGGTACAACTTTAAAGTGAATGACAGAAAATTTTAGGCGCCTGAGAATTAGCAAATTTGAAGGTATTAACTTTGACTTGTAAAGTGTTTTCAAACAAGCATGGTGCCCCGCGCATTTACGGCTAGATTTGTCTCCATCTTTTAACTTGACTTGAACTCTTATTTCTATTATTTTCTATTCCAAATTTATGCATTTTTTGTTTTTTATTATAGCGGATATGAACACTTTCTTTTAATGTGACATGGATTTTTATTTCTAGTATTTATTATGAAATTCTATTATTGTTTTGTTGTAATTGATACAAACTCTTTTTAATCTAGTATGGACTCTTATTTCTATTAATTTTTTATGCCAGATTTATTTATTTTTGTTATTCATATGAAATCATTCTTTTAATCTAATCTGGTGTATATTATCTAGGCCCACAACAAATCAATCATGTCAAGCTTTCTTTTTATTTTCGAGAATTTTTAGAAATTTAGGCTTAATGCGCGAAATTAGAATTGAATTGTTCCTTGTGAAAGCTAAAAAAAATATTTATCTATCTATCTAAATCTAAACTACTCTATAATTGAGTAGTTGGCCTAGATCCAACTACAGATCACATCCGTCTATTCCCTTCATCTATCATCCAACAACCATAATTTTTTAGGAGTTTGCTATCAACTCGATACGTAAAGATCACGGACTCTTGACTTGACACGTAGAGACCACAGACTCTTGACTCGATATCACATCCGTATATTCCCTTCATACATCATCCAACAACCATAATTTTTCAGAGTTTGCTGTCAACTCGATACTTAAAGACCATGGACTCTTAACTCGATACGTAGAGACCACGGACTCTTGACTCGATATGTATAGAGCAGGGACTCTTGGGTCTCTTGACTCGATACGTATAGACCACAGACTCTTGGGTCTCTTGACGCGATACGTATAGACCACGGACTCTTGACTCGATACGTATGGACCATGGACTCTTGCCCATATATACACGAGATTAATTTTTCTTTTTCCACATGAATTTCTTGAACGGGTTATATATATCCGGTGTATAGGTGGACGGGTTATATATCTCCGGTGTATAGGTACTATATATAAGAACACATCAAGTTGCAGAGCTATACCGGCTGGCCGGTCTCTCTAGCTCTATAAATAGGGCGGGCTTTTGAATTGAACCTATCTTATTATTGTGGTGAATATAAACTATTATTTCAATCTCAGCTATTATAATTTGTACCCACAATAACAAACGATATAGATCTTATTTGTTCTCTCCAATTAACATGGGATATTATAGTATTATCTATATCTATATCTATATCTATATCTATATCTATATGCATGCCATATATATTGCTAAACTAATTTTTATATGTTGTCCTTCATATAAAAATTAGTTTAGCAAGTCAAATTGTGAATTTCATAATTTGACATTTGAAATTCCAAATTCAAACAAAAATCTAATATTATGAAATTTATCTGATTTTATAACAAAAGTTAGTTCTTATATTGATCGGTGCCTTTGTTTAGCTTTTTGATGTCCAGAATATTAATCTGATCCTAAACATATATAAATATTACATACTTTATTTTCTTCAGTACAAAAAATACTATGTCATCATGTCTAAAATACGTTTTGGTGATACAACAAATATACAAGGATCTTCTTCTCAAGACACAAGAACTCCAAATGCATCCAGTAAAATACAAAAGAAAGGCACGGTTATGTCAAGGCAAGGTACGATAACATGGATATTACGAAGAAGGCAGCCTTGCTCAAGAAAAACCGTGAGTACAAAGCACGGATGCGGAACCCTATGATCAATACCCAAAACAAACCATCGTCCCTATGTAAGTATATTTGTATAAATACCAAACTATTGTTTATACTGTTTATTTCTGATGGTGACAATGTTGCCATGTTTCAATTGTTTCAATATCCAAATGAGTTCCTCAATTCTCTAATACCAAATGGACTGCCTCTGCATGTTCTTAATGTCAAGATAAATTGTCCAGTCATCTTGCTACATAATCTCGATCTGAATAATGGCCTTTGTAATGGAACAATATTGATGGTACAAGCATTCATGAGGAACACAATAGATGCTGAGATTGTCGTAGGATAGCATGTTGGAACTAGGGTGTTCATACCTCGCATCCCGTTATCTCCATTTGAGGATGCTTCTTTCCCTTTTAAGTTCAAAAGAAAATAGTTCCCCATCCGACTAAGTTTTGCTATGACCATCAACAAGGCTTAAGGACAAATAATTCCAAATGTAGGAGTCTACCTTCTAGAGCCCGTGTTTGCCCATGGTCAATTATATGTCGCATTGTCCAGGGGTATTTCCAGGACGACAACAAAATTTGTAGCAAAGCCAGTGGATGACAATTAATGATCCATATGGGAAAAGCACCAAAAATATTGTTTACAAGGATGTGTTACTATGACGCACTATATTACATGTAAGCTTTTCTTTTTAACCAAGTAAACGGATTAAGATGACAATTTAGTTTTCTTCGTTATAACCTTTAATGTTATTTAATTTTTCTTGTTCAGGTGTTTCATGAGATGACCCACATCAATATCAGCCGAATGAGACAACCAATGCAATAAGGAATGCTTCTATACCTACTCCATATAGACATAGATAAATAGAAAAAATTTTGCACATGTCCTAAATATTAATTTTTTCTACAAATTGTTGATATCAGCAATGCTCCAATGTGCTTTGCACGTGCACGTTTGCTAGCGTTATCTAATCGATCACTCATGTTGAGATACATGGGTTAACCGCATTGGTTGATCGAGGTATTTTTATTTTGGGTACCACAGCGATATGTGTCACAGTCACTCATTGACGATCGTCCTTGATTATTATTAAAAAAAATTGATTTATTTTATTAAAAATAAATGTTCAATGTTTCTCCCATGAAAAACCTTGCCAGATTTCTCGTAATCGAACGCATGAAATAGCAGTGGAAGAATACACCTGATTTGTGAAACGCTAGCGAGTCGATCGACCACTAGACCCCAAGCTCCACGACCATATGCGTCGCTGGACAGGCCACGACCAGCCCTACAGGCTACAGCACAGCGTCCGTCGCCTTCAAGGCACAAATTATATACATCTAACAATCAGCCAAATTCAAGCACATGCTTCAGCATGATCCTCCCTCCTTGTGCATATCATATGATAGCTGAAATAATTTTCCGAAACAATGATGTGACGAATTATTGCTACACGGTGTATTGCTAATGCCAGAGATTAGCAGCAGCACATCGCCTGCTGATTGGCAGTCTGGCGTGTACTAGCAATACTTCCATTTGTTAATCACGATGCAATACTTTCATTTGTTAATCACGATGCTAATAATGCCGGTTAATCAAGGCAGAGCGGGTCCATGATGTACAAGAATATATATGGACGGGCGTCGCGCGCACACGCACACGCACGGTGCGACAGTTAATTAAGTTGGGTTGGGTAACTGAAGCTTTCCGTTTGAACTGTTCCGGGCACTGTCCTCTGCTCATAAAGTTTGACAGTACTCGGTCAAGATGGACTATAGTTCGTATCCTACTCAATCTTTGGATGACTATTCGCATTGGATCAAATCTAATCTCTAAGCAATCTTACTAGTATAAATAGAGCTGCAGACTTGATGTATTATCAATCTGAGAATTTGTATATGCGTGATTGTTTCTCTACATCTTGAACTACACTTGATAGTAAGGTTTTGCAACAAACGGCGCGTGTGCGAGCCCCTGAAGATTTCTGAAGATAATCCGTTTCGTACCAGCGACCATCCTGAAGATTTCAGCTCATGGCCGGGCATCGTTCATGTGTCCATGTCCTCTTTCTCTTAATTAAGCTTCTTTTGATCTTCAATTAACTATGTGATAATGATAATAAAGAGGATCACTATGTGTCAAAAAAAATAAATACGATCGCTGTAGAATATGTACGTATATATATTATTGAACACAACTTGGCCAGCGAACAGTGACGCGTGCCCTGGAGGGGAATCATGGAATAGTTGTGGTTTTCACTAGTTTCCTAGCCTTAACGGCCGGCGAACCATGTGTGTGTGACTAGTTGGTTTTCGATCAATCTCTTCTACCTATGCCTCTACATCATCCATGCTGTCCATTGTTTAATCAATAGAGAGATCTTTATGCTTCTAATTTCTGGAGGGTCATCACTAAGCTGTTTTTACCGTCGATGGCTACAATTCGGGCTATTCCCGTTTGTGCCTAAAGCAAAAGGAATTATAAAAAAGAATGTTAAGCTAATAAAATCTTAACAAGTAGTCATTATTTTACAAAATATAGATATTAAAATAATTCTGCCTGGAGTAAAGCGAATGAAAAATGTTTCAAAGTTTGGCATGAACGGGAATACGAATTTTCGTAGACATTTGCAAGCTTAACAAAATTCAGCCTCTCTCTCAAAAAAAAAAGCCTTCAACCTATGATCTTTTCTAACAAGATTAGTTCATCTCTTTTACATCAAGACCCGTAACTAACAATAAAATATTTCATGCATTTATTGAGGGTCTAAATACAAAACAAAAAAAAGATTATAGAAAAACTTGTTGTCGAACCACCGTCGTCCATGACGTAGTCTACGAAATCTACCTCCACCATCTCCTTTTCTTTCACTGAACTTTACCAAGAATGGATTATAAAGATCAATATCAACCAAAGCCATGACAACACAAAGATCCATCACGAACTATTTAGTAGAGAAAAAAATCAAGAAAACTTCACCGAAAACCACTACAACACACAACAAGTATGCCGACACTTGAATCCACCAAGACATAACTTCTAAACACATCCTTCTAACGTCTCCACAAAACAATCGCTATCGCAGATGACCCCTAGGCTACCACCAAGGACCCTGACGTAACAAAAACAAAAAACCTCACTATATACATTGACAAGGAGTTACGTCCACCATCGTAAACACCTCGCCCAAACAGTAGCGTTGCCACCATCCGAGTTTGCTGCTAAGGAAGATCAAAATGCCACCACACAAAACAACCAATAAAAAACCTAATAATCTAAAGCTTCTGAACGACGGAGATCGGCGTGGCTGAGCCACCCCCAAACCACCAGCCTATGGCAGGCGGGCAGCAAAGCCGATAAATCTGCGCCGCTCGATTTTTTCGGGATCTTGTCAGTGTATTCTACGCCAGGGTGTGCCCCTGCTTCGCTGCCAAGTGGGACCAGAGTCCAGTTAGGGAGCATTCCGTACTTGGAAACACCGGGCCCAAACAGATCAAGATCTGGTTTCAGACAAAGTGAAGTTCAAAACGTTTGATCGGGTTACGTGGCGCTTGGCGAGCAGGCGCTGGGCGAGAGCGCAAGGGAAACAGGGGTACGTGGGCCCCACCGTCAGGGATACATGATGAAGGTGTGCAAGGAAGCTTCCTTGCTAAGGATTTCTCTAGGATACAGTGAATCCGGAGCATTCAATGCGACGGAACCATTCTAATGGAGTGGGCGGGGCTCTGACAGTGTGATTGCCCCACCTCGCTAGCAATGTCAGCTACGTTGTGACCGTCTCCGTAGACGTCTCGTTCACGTATGCTAAGGTGTGACAGAAAGACGCTCGGTGCAGGCGGGCCGCTCTGTTCTATCCAAACTGTACCGTTGTCAGAACCAGGGGCAGGAAAGGTGGCGGCAAGGACTAGCACAGAAGGAATGATGGCCACAGTGGTAGGATCATTTAATGCGCACTGCGTAGCACGTTGCAACCCAGCCCAGCCCGGGTATATAAGGGCTGGGGTGCATCTGTAAAAGTGTTCCAAAATTGATCCTGAGATCGGACCCTTCGGAGAGCCGGCTCATACATTGCGAGAAGTTTGAGCAGGATTATTAGTGCTGTTACCCGATCAGGTGGCCTGAACCTGGGTAAACGTGAGTGTCTGTTCTCGTGTTCTTGCGCCGAAGAGAGAGGAGAGGAGTGAGCCGGCTGCGCACACCCCTACTGCCGAACAACCAAACTAGATCCCGAAAAACTTATCAGCTGAAATACGCCGACAAATCTAAATCTATCTCTTCCTTACTCTTAGTTACTTTGAGTGTCTTGGATATAAACAGTTCTCACCTCTATGCTAAATAATAGTCTCTTTTTATTTATCATTGATTAGACGATGGGTGAACTAATGATGTAAATAAAATAAGAAAACCTTTGCTCTCATATGCAGATATGAAAGCTCCGGCGAGTCTGGGATAGATAGGGCAGAGCGCTAGCCTGTATTCCGGTGCTCGGATGGGCCCACACCTCCTGTATTACTCTGGCGCAGTGGATCCAGCGAGTGTGAGCCCCACCGTCGACAAGGAAACAAAAAGTACATGAAAAAACAGCGTGTGGGAAAGCTCTTTGCCTACCTCTCATAGTCTCATCTCCGTCTAGGCAGACAGAGATTACGATGTTGCATCGTACACCGAATTTAACTTTGCGAATCAAGTGTAATCAAGAACTAGCGTTGTTTTTTTAAATTTTTATAAGCCAACGCAACAGCAAATTAAGAGCATGATCAGAGTTGTTAAACATAATTTAAAAATAAAAACAATTTGTTTTTTTTTCCAATTTTCATAAAGAACGAAGCCACGTACATATAAATTAAAAACAACATAAACAAATTGAACCAGCATATTCGACAACCTACTGAAATTCAGCTAAACATTCAACTTAATTCAACCTAGGCAACTTATTCTTTCATGAACATGTTCGGAATAAATAAGCACATGGAACAATTCACTTTATTTTGATTTACAAGGCTTACAATTTTAATATGTTTTGTTCACAAATATAATAGTTTTAGGTCAGTGATTGCATTGATAAATTTGCCTCTCGACAGCACAGGAGCGGTCCCCACGTTGCTCTCTCCGAGCGGCTCGGGGGCGACACAGCCGCCCGGCTCAACCCCTCCCTAACCCTAGCGCCGCCGCAGGCCGGCCGACGGTGGCGGCCTCGCTTCCCCCTCTTCCCCTCCTCCCCCTCGTCCTCTCCTCCCCCTCCATCGCGGAGATGGAGTCGGCGAAGTGGCAGGCGACCTCCCTCGGTGCCAGATCCGCCCGGCCTCCTCCACACCGTCGCGCCTCCTCCTAGCCATGCGCCAAGACTGCTTATCGCCATTGTCTCCGGCCTCCTGGCGTCAGATCCACCGCCTCCGGCTGCTCCCAGCTCGCCCGGCCGTCCTCGCCCGCCAGCCTGGCGGGCCCGACGCCACCCCGTCTCCTCCGGTTTGCACCGCTCCGCCTCCATCTCCTCGGCCGGCCCACAAGCAATGCCGGCCGCTGCCTCTGCCTTCCGGCCCCGTCTGCGGCGCCCGGCCTCCTCTACGCCCGGCGCCGCCCCGTCCGGCTTCTGTGCAGCCTCTGTGGTGACCATGCTCCCCACGCGGCCTAGGCCAGGTTGTGGGATGGCGTCGTGCTCTCCTCCTCGCCTTGCATGGTGAGCCCAGGCGTTGGCGGCTGACTGGCTGTCGGCTGGTGGTGGGCTTCGGGGGTCCGTGCGCCCCGTTGGGCTCGACGACGGCGGCCGTAACCAGTTCGGCGACGGCTGGCTTTGGCGGCCAGCGGTGGTGGTAACCGGCATTTCCTGACGACATCCACAGTGCCGGTGTTCACCTCCTCCCTAGATCCGGTCAGTGGAGGGTCTCCCTGGCCTCCCACTTCGTCGGCGGCACCCTTGCCCTCCCCCCTTTTCCTGGGTGGCCACCTCCTTCCTAGATTTGGCCGCAGATCTGGATCATCTCAGCGGTTGGTGACCTCCCCTTCGGTCTTGGTAGTGAAGGCGGCTCCCCTCGTCTCCTCTCTGTCCTCACCTTTGCGCACTGTGGTGGAGTTCAACGCCGGGTCCCTCTTCATCCTTCTTCCCCTCCTCGTGGGCCCGTCTCGGCGGAGACCACCCCGGGGGGACCGCTCTTTGTGAGGCTGGATCCTTGGGCAGGAGGCCTGGATTTGGTGGTGTGTTGGCCGGAGCGGTCGGAGTGGGCGTGCTCCAGGGTCGTGGGTCCGGTGGCCTTGTAGCTCGGCGGAGCTCGGCACCGGCTTCTTCCCCATCTTCCCCCTCCCCTGAGCCCGTCTAGGTGGAGGCCGCTTGGGGGGTCCGCTTCGGTACCTGGCCGAAGTGGACGGAGCAGGTGGGCTCTAGGGGCGTGTGTCCGGCGTCTCCTCGGCTCCTCCCGTCGTGGCGTGGTGGGCCGTTGCCCGTCCTTTGGCGGCACGGCGACCCCTATCTCTAGCCTTGTCCCGTCCTCGCCTCCTTGCCCTCCCCTCCCTGCGAGGTGCTCGGTGGTTAGATTGGCTTTTTCCGGGTTAGTGGCGTGGTTCGGCTTGCGACGCCTGGGTGGCGAGGCGGTTAGTCTCCTTCGCTTCCCGTGCGTAGGCCGCCAGGCGTGGTGGCCCCTCTTCGGTGGCGTTGGCTGGTGACCTTTCTTCGACGGCGTCCCCATTCTTTGCCTCCTGACCTGGTCCCGTCCCCGTCGCTTTGATCCTCCCCTTTTCCGAGGGGTCGGGTGGCGTGGGCGGCGTCTTCCGCGTTAGGAGGCGGCGTTTTGCTCGTTTTTTGACTCTACGTCTTCGGCCGGCGGCTCGGTTCTTCTGGTGCTATCGACCTTCGGCAACCTCCGCCTTGTGCGCTAGTAGGGCAGGTCTTGGGCGAAAAGCCCCGCCCTTCTGGACTGGTGTTGGCATCACCTTTGGTGTTGTTCTCTCGTTGGAGGCATCACCTTTCGGACCTTTCCCTGCTTTGGGGTGAAAACCCTAGCGGTCTTGCTACGGCGGCGGGTTCTTCCCGTCGCTACCTTGTTGGAGACGTCGTGGTTGCCGTCTTGCGCTATGGTTTTCCGTCGGGTTTGCTGCTCTAAGAGTCGTTTCGTCATTGTGTGAGTGTTAGTGGTGTTTCCTCTACTCCCTCTCCTGTATCTCTCCTTCATTTTCGGCCATTGGCCTAGGTGGCAGCGGGGGGCTGCTTCCCTTCCTTTTCCTCATTAGGTGGTGCTCCCGGCGGTGGCCGGAGATGTGTCTGGTTTTGTCCAGGGTTGCAGCGGAGCGCTGCGGTTGTACCCTATGTTTGCATGGGTTTTTTATTTTATTTTCTACTGATAGGACGGCAGTTCTCCTGCCCCTCTTTCAAAACAAATATAATAGTTTTATGTAAATTTAATGAGGTATTACTTGTGAGTTGTGAGTTGTGACATCCCCCATTTATTCTCTCTAAATTATTTTATTAATTCAATATATAGCATGCAAATAACACTTCCTCTCGTTTACAATTATAAGGGGTATCTAAGTTACTTTTCTCTCAACTATCTCAAACTCATAACCACGTTAATCATGTGCATGATCAAAATATACCTCATAAATTAGTATGGAAGGAGCACCGTAAATTACAATAAGCATAAGCTCCCTGGCCTTGTTCTTTTCAGCTTAAATTAAAATTAAAAGTTATCGCTAAAAAAATGTTATTTTTTATAAGCCAAACGGTGTATTGTTTTGTTGTCATTTTTATGAGATTTTAAATAGTTCTGCTCATAGTTCCTAGAATAAAATTTTTACGTTCTTTTGGAGTCTACAATACCTCTTTCGAGAGGTGACAACATTTTCATTTTAAATTTTTTAGCTACTTACTAAAATTTTCATACGTTTTGTTGGACACTGTAGGTGTCTTATTTGCAAATTCACCATGCACAACCTTGTACTATTAAATTGCAAGGCTAAGTAATTTCTTCGTATATAGAATGGAGATAAAAAAGATGAACAAAACAGTTTATTTACAAATTAGGCTTCATCCACCTATTATTTGTCAATGAAAATGTTGCTGCGACAAACCAGGTGAAACAGATACCAACATGTTCAATGCGCTAATCAAACAATGCTTTGAGACACATATACTTCTACCCTACAACTTTAGGTACATGTTTTTTGTACCGACTCATTCTAATCTTTTTTCGTAACATGATGTTAGAACTAATTAGCTACGCTGATATATGTACTGGTTTCGTAACATGATGTTATCCAGCTAGATTTTTGCAGGATCATATAGTGATGAGCTCACAAAGGAGATCGGTAGAAAACCAAAACATTATTGACTTGCTCAACCTGTATTTTTGTTCTTGCCATTATTATACTAGTTCTATTTCCTTCGATTGTATCGAGTTCTAATTATTACAATTCGTAAGCACGTGTAGTGCATTCACACAATTTAGCGCACAAACCCGCATGGAATTCGAAGGGTTTGAAGTTACATGCATGTATGTATAACATAATGCTAGTTTTTAAACTTTGTACTCACTTCAAGCTTTCTAACTTTTTTGACCGTATTGTTTGAGACAGGAATCAGAAAACAATTTATGCGGCTTTTATGTATATAAGTTTATGCACACCTACACCGGGGCCAGTAACATGTTGAAAGGTGAACCTAGAGTGAATAAATATAATTAATACTTAATCATGCCTACTTCTCACATCTTGTACAAATTCAAAAATTGATTAATTCACTTAATTAATGACAACTCGACAACTTGTAGGAAGGTGCCATGCTTTCATCGCGCCAAGTGAAAGCAATCCAAAATCAACTTGTCGGCTCCCTTGTTGATGAAATCATAAATACAAAAATGTGAGTTCTACAGAACAAGCAGGGAGACATGACCCTTTAATAAGGACTAGTGAACTGATAGGTACATCTACGACTGACAAGAGCGATGCACGAAAAAGATGGACTGAAAAGATGAAATAATTAATTGTTATTTGAATTGTAAAATTAATATGTTATTTAAATGATGTTACAAACAGTGAGGGCGTGAACAAAGTGGTAAACATATCTATAATGAAGTTTTATGATTTATTAGTTAATTATTGTTGATCAACGTTTATTTGTGATTGACCTAGCTATGTGCATGTGATATAGCACCCTGTTGCTATACAAGGAATATGATTGTCACTATCGATTCGAACCACCAACCGGTAGTGATACGTCCCTCGTAATCTAGGGATATGCGTAGTCACCAACCGGTAGAGATTGTAGGTTGGGTGAACCGGTAGTGATGCCCAAGGGCAACACTCCTAGTTGGCCACTACCGGTTTCAAAAGTAGTAGCTAGAGAAGGCCATTTGAAACCAACATTGGTATGCATATATATCTGCAGTAGTGTGTGCTGGATGAGGGTTCTGTATATACTGGTAATTAGCTCAAATTTAATTTGAACTTGATTGAGATTAAATTCTTCCGAGCTTTTATTTTATTTTACTTTTATTGATTCACTTGGTGGCACACAAGACCAAACCTTAAAAAATTTTGCGTGATCATAGGTTACTAGTTTTAATAACAAATGGCAGCCTTTGAAGATTCATCACAAATCTGACTCGGGGACGCGCGCACCACATATATCATATTAACCTACTTGTAATATAATAATATATACACATTGCTAGTGTTATCAACCAATGTATCACTAAACAACGCATAGGTTCAGCCACTGACAGGTGGATCTCATTACGAACTTTTTATGCATGCATAGCATAACATGGCTAGAACAAAAAAATAGGTGTAATGTCAAATCTTAAGGTGAGAATTAGGACCATCCTAAGCATTGTTTTAATCTAAACCATTACCATTGGCCAATGGCCAATGCCCATTGCCTTTATACTTTTACTAATGATAGTCACAAGAGGCACGCAGAGGGAGCATCAAAAATCATCACCACTGACCCAATCCTTTGTTTCCATCGAATCTCGTGTAAACAATTAGCAGGCAAAGGGTACATGATCCAGTAGATGGGTACTAGTACTAGTGTACTACCAGCCATGATTAAGTTAAGCAATGATATGATAGGATAAGATTGGACAAGGAAAGAAGAGCTCATCTTTTCAGGGGAAACAAAAACCATGGGGTGTGAAGCATGATGCGTGCCAGCGACCGATCGAATTACTGGCACTGCTGCCACTAAGCAGCAGCACCAGTGCTAAGAACTACTAGCACGGAAGAATGATCGAGCTGCTGCTGCTGCTGCTACTTTTTTGTTAATTAATTCCTGGGCCAATCATTATCCGGACAGAATCATACACCTGTGATAACAACAAGACAGCAGATTAATAAATCCGATGTGAAGGTGTGACCTGACAACGCGTTCCCTCGTTAATTAATTAGTTAGTGTACCGTCGTCTCGTAAATATCTGGCAGATGCTTCGTCGATGTCGTGGCATTATCCGGGTATAATCCTACTGCCTGATTTGCTCTTGACCACATTTTCTTTCCCGTTTACAAATTACAATAAGCACTAGCTGAACCAGTATTCCAGTCACCACGGAGTGACGCTGACCCCCGAGTCGCCTCCCTGGCGACATGAGGGCGACGAGTCTCCAGCCAAAACCTCCCTGATCAAAATTGTCTGCCTTTGGGCCAGTTTCGGAGGTGTGTGGCCGGCGGCAGCTATGGGAGACTGTCTTTTGGGGTTTTCTCTGGACCAAAACCTGCTTGCCTCACAACGTCCGACGATGGGGCACCACGACCTTTCTTTGAGGCTTCATTATGGAGATTGACCAAGCGAAAGCCCTGCTCTTTTGGATCGATCGGTGATGACAACGCCTATTCGCACCGTTCTCCTCTCTAGATGCATCACAGTGGGTATCCCTTCCTCAAGTCCCCATTGGTGGCAAGCAGGGCAAGTGAGCTAGTTGGAGCGGCTTCGTCATCCCTCTCTTTTGTGGTGGTGAGACCCGTCCTCCTTCTGGGTGCTGGCAGTGGCAGAGGCTGACCTGATGTATGCGATGCGGTTGAAGTGGCATTGCAATTCTTTTCTCTTGCAATGGTGACGCCTGTCCTTCTTTGGATTGCATGCGACAATAGTGGCGTCCTTGTCGTGTGTTGCACACAATTTCTTTCTCTGGGAGTGGCGGTGTGGCTGGCTTGCCTCTATCTTCCTCTTTCATGGTGGCTCGCCCCCTAGTTGGGCAGTAGCAGTGTCGGATCATGTCGTGTTCGACTGTGTTTGGTGTGGCCGGCGGTGGCTGGCGTTTGTCATTTCAGTTATTGCGTGTGTTCCATGGGGCTATTTGTTCGCATTGCATGCTTACGACCTCTTTGGTTTGTGGCTGGGTTCGATTTTATTCGGCTAGCCGTGGTGGTAGCAGTTATTCTGTGGATGTATCTTGTGCTTCGTGTGGTTTTTTTATTTTTTACTAAGTAGAAGTTGTACGGAAGTTTCTCTTGCTCTGTTTTTAAAAAAACGGTAACTAGCCGCTGCTTATATATTTTTTAAATCAAGACTCACGAGCTTCCTAGAAAAAAAAAAAGGCTTCCACAATGTCCAACTTGGGCCAGGAAAGTGATCAAGGGCTAAAATACGGCCCAGTCCAATAGATCTGCTTCGGTTTTTTTAATTAAATTCATAGATCCGGCGATCTTTGGCACGCATTCGTTGTTTGGTTCGTCAGTCGTCACGTCTCCAATCCACATTCCACTAGGAAGCCTTTTGACATTCAGGTAACGAAGCCTTTACAAAGAAGCCGAAACATTTCGAATAGCTTCTGCCGTTTTGTTCACTGTACAGCAGTTCAGAACCGGAAGGCTTTCTCCGGAACTCGCCCTGCCATATATTTTGCGAACCCTCTTTTGGGGAATTGACCTACTGACATCCATTCGATGGCCTCGTTCCAAATGACATTAAGTTCGATCGCCTTGACGCGTATGATACCGGGCATGCGAATTTCTGATTCCAGTGACATTTTGCCTTTTTTTTTGGATTTTACCCGTGATTTACACTATTTTTCTCTAGTGCAATGACCATTTTGCTCCCGTCTTCTTCAACGCCGCCTCCCCCAACGCCCGCCGCCGCCGTGCCTCGCCGCCGCCACCGCTGGGTCATTATGACAATTTTAATGTCTTTTCCGCTGGGGAAAGCGTTCATTGCATTGGTTTATTTTTATGCCCTTTTTTCTAAATATATGGGTTTTTTTGGCCATGTGTAGGTCCCATCTATGAGAAAGATGGGAGAGCAACTTGTGAAAGACCCCATATATTCAACTAAACAGATTACCAGCTTCCAAAGTGTCAGGATTACTTGAAAACAAACATGATTCATATGAAATAGGCGCGAATCAGGATTCATATTTGATGGTTTATGGTACCCCAACCCCATGGCTCACTACGTACTGATGTCACACTTTGCAGTGCTAATCGTATGTTTTTTATACATTACACATTCGTTGTACTATATTGATTCTACTCCGTATTTTGTATGCACATTGATAAGATATATTTAAATATAAGCTAAGCATAAACATTATGGGCACAAGCTCCACACCTTATGGGCACGTATACCGTGCTAGTTTGGTGGAAATGGAACGCTGGAATGGTTGGGAAGGGCTCATGGTGGCGAATCGCGTGATGCTTGGACTGGACCAAACGTGCGAGGTTGAGGAGCTTTCTCTTAGGTGGGCTTGGTCCATCAAAAGCCTATCAGGTTGAGTTGACCCGGAGTTAACTCTGGAGAGCCCATAACAATAAGCCCATAGGCCCAAAGACCAAATCTAGATGGTGTCGCGCCCCCGCCTGCTCTTCCGGCGGCAATGCAATGATGTCGGTTCTCCCAGGAGAGAACCATCTACTAGATCGATTCCGCAAAAATCTCCAAGAACTTAATCCAGCCTGTGAAATTCCAATGCAATTCTACTTCAATTCAAGCCGATTCAAATCAATACCTTCGATCGGATGATCTTCTTGCGAATTCCGTAGACTAACGCATAGGACAGTTTTCGACAAACCGAGCGGTAGCCGGCGTGAGGACAAGTCGATTGCAGATCGCTCCGACGCCTTCTCCTCCTCGCAATTCGTTCACCAAGAGCGAATGTGCTGATAACGTGTTGCAAAATCTTGCTATCAAGTGTAGTTCAAGTCATAGATGAGTAATCACGCATACACAGAGCAGACAAGAATACAAGATGTTGAGGTGAAATTATGCTTTATTAGTCTCATATCGATAATACATTGAGTCTCCACCTCTATTTATACTAATAGATTACTTAGGATTTATATTAGATCCAATACGGATAGCTCATCGGTATAACGAGCCCCACCTATGGGTCCCGCAACAAATCTCAAACCTAGACGAGTGATCGAGAGAACATTGGCGAGGGTCAAGAAAACAACGCGCGCTCCCATTAGGCTGTCTGGCCATGATCTTTCTACTATAATTTTAATGGATTTAACATCTTGCGAGTTTATTGCAGGAATTACACCCTTTTTTTACAAGCTTGACGTCCGATCGATGATGAACAAACAAGAGGGGGATACAATGTTTTTTTATCCTAGTTTGGGCACTTTCCAAAGAAAGTAATAACCTTATGTCTGGCCATACTTTACTTATATGAGATGTGACTACAATGGCGATCTCGATCTAGGGCCTCTAGAAGATGTTGAGATCAATACTAGGCTATGTAGAACAGTAGAAGAGAATAGATCTTGCTAGGAATTGTGTCTGTAGAGGGCGTATGCAAGGCTATGTGTTGATGGATGTGTGCGTGTTTGCTGAGATGTGTTACAAGGATCAATAAGTGGGATATATATAGTGTCGACATGTCGGCTATCATATTCTAGGTCGGTGTAATCCTTGCCGAATACGAGCTGAACTTAATCTTCAAGATGCCATAAGTACTTCCAAACAGATGATTCCAAACTTTATTAATCGATATTTTTCTATATTGTATTTTAATTGCTATAGTGCTGAAAGTTCTTTCATACCCCTTAAACGTGTGCTGAGGTATCAACAGGACAACACCTCGCTGGTGCCGGTGACATGGCCCATGGATGAATGGTTAAATCTGCCCCCACCAGGCCACCACCGTTGTGGGTGACCCTAATCACTGTCCACCCACCCATTAATCATTCCTAAATCAAGTGCACACGATCCCCTAAAGCACTTGCCTGTGTCCTAATCGTGGTGAGCAGGGAATCAATCAATGGAGTCCCGATGTTTATGCCACAGCACTGCACGTACCGCCACTGGAGACCGACTGATAGCTGCGGTGGCCCTCGACGAGTGCCACCAATGATGGAGGGCGATTATCGCCGACTACATGCTATTAATCTAGGTTATTTGGTGGTAGTATTTTAAAATATGCACCGTGGTGACCCTATAATATTATTAAAAAAATTATATTACATTCTAAACTATGACCATTCATCTATATACCATTTGAACTAAAAAATCAAGTATTCCGACCCATAAAACAAGAAAAAAAATGGTGCAAATAACCCTCTTATTGCGGTTTGAGGGTGGTTTTGCCCACGTGGCGGGGTGAGGTGGCAATTCATTTAAAAAAAAACTAAAATTAATGTTCTCGCCCTCTCTCTCCATCTCATCATCTCTCTCCTCTCCACCTCGGTTCCTCCTCTCCTCCAAGCTCCTTCCTGTCGCCAATGCCTCCTCTTGACGCCGCACCCTCCCCATGCCGTTGCCGCTTCTCCTCCCTACGCCGCCGCACCCTCCCCACGCTGCCTCCTCCCTGCTCCTCCGCCGCCACCTCCTCCCCAAGCCGTCCTCCTCGCTGTCGTTGCCTCCTCCCCACCGCCGCGCCCTCCCCATGCTACCCCCTCCCTATGCCGCGACGGGCAGGGGTGAAGGCACCGGAGGTCGGGGTGGGCGGCCATGGTTGTGGCGACGCAGTGGGAAAGCCAAGGCGGCACGGCGCCGGAGGCTAGGACGACGCGGCAACTCACATCTAGTCCTCGCCGAGGTGATCGACCATCACATGGAGGTGGTGGATGATGTGAGCGACCCCCCTCCGCCACTGTCAACGAAGAAGGGGATCTGGTTCTCCAGCAGGATGAGGTCAACAGAGAGCTGCGCGAGGCCAAACGGCGAGGCATGCAGCAACGGCTCGTCCCGGGCGACGACGACGTTGATGAGGTAGTGGGCGGGTTCGGGGTGGCCGCGGGAGACGAGGCTGTTGCGGTAGGCCACCTTGAGTCGCTCCGCCGACCGAAGGCGGAGACGACGTCAGTTGTCGCGGTGGAACGGGTCGACGGCGACGAACCTAGACGCGTAGGTGTCGAGGTTTTGGTCGCGAAGGTGGGTAGCGATGCGATAGAGGCGGTGGCTTCTCACCATCGTCTGATGCTCCTCGTTCGCTAGGGCCTGGGGAGCAGAGGCGGTGCGGTGCTGGAGGCCAGGGCGGCGAGGTGCGGATGGCCATGGCGGCGTGCGCCTAATGTGCAGTGTGAGACAAACGAGGTAAGAGAAAAAATGTTCTTGCATGCATGACAACTAGGCCCATACATTTCATTTTTATTTCCTTTGTGACTGGACTACCACATAGGTTGACATGTGTGCAAAACCACCTCTGAAACCATTGTAGGAGGTTATTTGTATCGGTTTTATGGTTTTAGGGGTAGGATACCTAGTTTCATAGTTCAGGGGGTCAAGTAGATGGAGTGTGATAGTTCAGGGTGTAAAATATACTTTTTCCTAACATTATCCATAATATTTTTATAAAACATTATATATAACTGTTACAATGATATATTTCTGCATGGATCTGCAGACAACCTTCTTTGCACTCGATGTCGTGTTCTTATGCTATAGTTAACGTACTACAACACAACAAACGGTCAGCTATAACACAATAGACGGTTGAATTGTCTATGATCTATTTCTACTATTGATATCAATATGTTCTTAATGGCAAGATTTATATATAGTTGATGTCGTATCATTGCTCATGCTTTTAGAGTAATGGATGGTTGAGCATGTTGGCATGCCTATATGTAATTAAATTAACACGATTAAATTAACATGAGCATGCCCGTAGAGCAACAATGGAGCAGGGGGAAAAAAGAACTAAAATGCTGGAGCGGTCTGGGAGAGCCTGCAGTAGTTAGATTGGCAATTTGGCACGCGCATGCGTGTGCACTACGTGATATGGGGGCAGGGCTTAGCGTCATTCATACGTCAGACAGTAGGCTCGTCTTACGAAGAGAGAAGTACCATGAGATTGATTCATCTCTCTTTTTTCCCCCGGAAAGAACATGGGGTTTTATTTGATATAGGCTCAATTCAATGATAAAAGAAAATGATGTAGGTTTTTGTTTTTTGTACAAAATTTGGGAGAGTGTTGTTTCGAAATTAAGTGGAATGCTTTGAACAGAAATGGTTATAAATATCCGAAATATAATGGCATGCTGATAATTGAACCGCTATTGGAAATAGAAGGACGGTCATTAGCACTGCGAATCGCTAAAATCCGAGAAAAATTGAATTGGTTCCCAAAATTTTGAAACCGAGATTAAATATATCAATTGTCAATTCAAAATCGGTGTGACGGGGATAAGATGGCATGCAGAGCAGCATCACGATATGAGCGGACAGTAGATCCTATCCAAGGAATCGATTACATAAGACTATGGGATACAGAGCTATATGCAAAGACGCCCAAGGATATGCTCAAGTAAGGAAGTCCGGAGAAGGTGCTTGGAGCAGAGCCCAAGCAAACATGCTCGGAAGTACTACCAAGCATATCTGCCCCTGAGAACGCCGAGCCAGGGATGATCAGTGAAGAGGCTCACCAGAGCAGCTTTAGAGACGAGCATGGAGGACGCGTGTTGCAACACTTGGCCTTGAGGTGGCTACCGGTGGAGTCCACAAACTAGACCGCCCATCCCAACACCCAAGACTGCACCGTCTGCCTTGGGAGCGGCGAAACAGAGACAAGCAGGCAACGGAGTAAATACGAGCACGGTAAAACAAAATTAGGCACAAGAATGACCGACGAGACATGTATCTACCCATTATTATGGCTAAGCTCGAGCTGTACTCAATAGCACCTATAGACTCAACTAGGGAGTGGGACCCCCGGGAGCAGCGTAGTTAGGTGAAGAAGTAACTTCTATACAGACAAGTATAAAAAGACTAGCACTAGTCTAAGCAAGAGAGAAGAACACAGACGAAAATACAAAAAACATTAGCATAGACATAAGGATACCGAGAAGGAGGAAGCAGGAGCAAGCACAGGACTTAGTTGATTTCCATCAGCCTAAGCTTGGGATCAGTTGCTAGAATCTAGAACTAAGAAGTAACGCTCGCCCAAGCCGTCTCTTTGTAAAATGTTTGGCCGCTTTGAAATCTCAAGAGGATCACTGCAATAGGGCAATCTAAGGGACCCAAACCAGTCTAGAAACCTATCGTGTCCAATTGTCTGTATATTGCCCATTTTTTCCCATCTTGCAGCAGATCTTGCCCGTAAGGTTCCAGCAGGTCGTTCACCATCTCTACAAATTTCCGCGGTCTGGTCCTCGGAGCCACGCCACCTGGACCCAGGAGTCGACACGGTGGATTTTGTAAAAAATAAATAAATCTGGTTTCCATCAAAGACCAAATGATTTTCGTAGAGAGCCATCTTTTCCATCGAAACACAAGTGATTTTTTGGGACAAAACCGATCTAACTAGAGCCTGGTCAAAAATTGGTTTGGTTTGACAAGAAAACGGGCTGGCTTTTCTACATGTACTTTGACCTGCCCCCCACACACAAGGTGTTTGTAGTATTGCCAATTAACAATATTTTTTAGAAATTCTCGTAGCGAACACTTCAAACATATTACATTCTGTAGGATTTTTTTGGATTTTAAATTTGAATATGATAAATTGAATTCAGAGTGGTTCTATACTGCGGTTTTGTATGATGAGAAGGTAACAACGTCTTTCTATTTGTGGTCACGGGAGAGTTTGGACCTATGGGCACAAATCGTGCCACCTTTAAAAGTTCTCATGCTATAATTTTGTTTGAGATTTTTAGGCCATACCACAAGCATGTCCAATAGTCCCATGCATTTCTTCAACGAAGGTATGAGATACTATGACGCAACACACCGATCCCCAAAGATCACCGAGTCAAATCGCCACCGCCGGAGTGCTAGAAGAAGCACCACCATAACCATTTCATGGCACATGGAAAAAGAAAGGTGCTCACACTTCACACACCAGCCATCCTTTCAACGATCGAAGAAAGCACAACTTATAATTATCGCTGATCATAGGGGCCAGTTAATTTCTCGTCGCTAACAAGCATCTAAAAAGATCATGTGGGCTCGCACAGCCTTTTCGCCGGTTAGTCAGAACACCACACAACAGATCCCGCCCGCAGAAAAGAAGTCAAAATAAACAAGAGATCAATGAAACCGTCAGCACTACAGGATCGGATAGGACTGAAAGGCACCAGCAGCGAGTGAGAGGCACCCATCATTTTCATGCATCGACCTATCTAATCCCTTCCTAGAAACAAAAGATCTTTTTATTATTATTTTTTTTCATCTAAATCTTCACGTACAGAAGGTCCATCACCATTTCCCAGCGTTTCTTCCTACTACTTCCTACAGTTCCATAATACTTATCATTTTAAACATTGACACAGCTTTCGAAATACAACTTTGACCATCAATTACTAACTAAATTTATTTACAAAATCCGTGGGAAAAATATGACATTGTGAAAGTATTTTCAAGATGAATTTATATGTATGGTTTTTTATGTACACAATTCAAATAGTTTTTAAAAAATTTATTGATAAAATTTTATAATTTTAACTCAGAGCAAACCTAAAACAACAAGCATTATGGAACAGAAGAAATATATAATTCAGCTATCCCTCCCCAAGCCCAAGGGAATCTCGGCATCCAAAGGGAGGAAAGAAGAGGTCATGGTCTCACACGTATATTTCTATGTGTGTCCATGTAGGGAGGGCTGGGCTGGGCTGTGTGTGAGGGGTGGGTGTAGTGTGGTGTATAGCCTCTTCGCTCTTCTAGTGGCTGAAAGGGCAGCGGCCCTTGGTCGCAGAGGAAAAAAGCAGAAGTTGACGCCGATGACAGTTACGCCGCGGGATCGCAGCGAATAGGAGGGGGGAGAGGCCGCTCTCTGTGGGAGAGTCACGCTTCCCATTGGGGCCTGTCCCTGTGGGCGATATCCGTTGAGGATCATGCCCCGTCTTTGATCTTTCCTCCTACTGCCTTTTGATGCCTGCATTTACTTCTCTCTTTTTTTCTGTGTCTGGGGATAGCAGTTGCTATATACCTTGAGTCCAACCAGCTCGGATAGACCTATCTATGGAAAGCTTAGCCCGACGAGCCTGGCCGTCTCGCCAAGTGCATCGGGTCAGGCTCCGGCCTCAATTTGAAGTCCGCCCACCGGGCTGGGCCTATAGATGGCCAAACAGGCCGGCACGAGGCACGACATTTTGGCCTATCTCGAAGCATGGCACGGCACGGCACGACATATGTTGGGCCCGGGTCAGCACGGCTCGGTTGGGCCGAAGGCCCGACATGATTTATTTTTTTATTTTTGGTTCAACAACATGACAGAACCATCAAAATAGAAACCAAGTCCTAGTGGCAATTAGTTGTGGCAATAAAGCTTTGAATGTTAAGAGGTCCCAGGTTTAAAGCCTCCTGTCAACATTTTTAACTCCTATTTTTCGTATTTAGTAAAAGGAAGGGACAGACCGATGGACTGTTAGTGCCTTAGGTCGACCAAAGACGGCACGGTCTCTTCGCCGGTTCGCCTGGGCCTAATCGGGCTTGGGTTGGGCCGGGCCACCTGTTTGGCCATCTATAGCTAGCCCGGGCCCGGGCCAGAGAAAATCGCAAAAAAAAGTCATGGCCGGGTCGGTCTTTCAGGCTTCGGGCTAGCCTTTCGGGTTTCGAGACGGGCTTGGAACTGAATTTGAGATTCGGTGCGTTGGACCAAGCTGAACTTGGGCCTGGTCCCACAGGACCGGGCTTTTCCAAGCCTGGGCTAAAGCCTGGCCCAACCCGAGGTTTGAGCAGGTCTAGGCTCAGGGTATATTCTCGTCATCTTATCAGACTTATTTGATTTATCTGTCTATTTCCATATCTTTGTTTTTTCGAAAAAGGAAGTCTTTATTCAACTCAGACAATTACATCGAGAAGATACAATCAAACTGAGAACACTCCCGGCCTCTGCATAGCAAAGATGCACACAGCCCAAAGAAGAAAAGAAAATAAAAGAACGGGCGAACGAAGAGAGAGGTAAAACGTCCTTGTCGACGGTTGAGATATCAATCTCAAGTCGCTAAGGTTCTTTAAGATTGAGATAGAGACCTTAACATCCACGAACAACAAATAACGAGGAGGCGAGTTTTTATCCTGGTTCAGCCTCTCGGGAAAGATAATAGCCCCACGTCCGGCCTTTCTTATATATCGAGATGAATACAAGAGATGGCTCGTCACGAGATGAACAAGTCTCGGCGAGATTATGGTGTACAAGAAAGCAATATGTGATGATGTGCTAAGTCTAGATCTTCTCACCCCTCTACACGTCGTAGGGCTTGGTTTATATAGTACTGAGCAAACCGACCTACCGGGGAATATCGGTAGGGCTAACTACGAGATCGTGAACGAACTCATACATGCCAAATATGACCTTGGTAGATAAGGTAAGCTCCTAATCTTGGGGATCACGACTCCTTATCCAATCCGGAAACCACGTCCGGGTCTTCACGTAGCCGTCGAGTAACTCGCTCGAGTCGGACTCAAACAGAATCCTAGGCCATTACGCACCGTGCGACCATGAAGGCGTTTGGCGGGATGCACATGGGCCCGATAGAATCTTCCAGGAGCTGGGCCTGGTAGGTCGCTCGATTGGGCCATCAGGAGTGGGCCATGGCAATGGGCGTAATTTTATCCCCGACGGCTAGCCCCGAGACTCAAGCGGAAGGACTCACTAGAGTGGGGTTTCCTCTTGAGACTCCAAGTCACGAAGAGGTATTTTTCCGCTACAAAGACGCATAACAAAGCATCGAACAGGTTATGGTTCGACGAACAAGACTTATTCGAGACCGAACAAACCCGCCTAATGCGAAAGCAACTCATTGCGTCGAGCAGAAGCAACGTTTGTCCGAAAGCGAGCACTCACCTTCGACATGTAAATCGAAATCCGGTCCCTAAGCGCAGAGCTCGTCGGGGACCAGACGCGCGCCCGGCGAAGGCGCCGGGTGAGGCGAATCATCTCCTTGAGGTGAACGTCATCAAGGAGGATTGATTCTTAGTAGTGAAGAGCGTACCACCGCATCCGGTGAGATCGGATCTTCCGGAGAATAAACATAGCAAGTCGCGAGACGGACTTGTGTCTTCTGCATCCGAGCATTGGATGCCTAGGAAAAGATAGGAACCACCTCTCGGGCTAGAGCTTGCCCGAGAAAATAGAGATTGCGCTCTCGGCGAATGTCGCGCTTCAGAGCGAAGGTGATGTGCCCCCGCACGCAGATCGTGTGCGAGCGGACAATGCATACGAGGGAAGGTGACCCGACCCCGAGCATAGAGCTCGCCAAAGGAACCGTAAGGAGATCTAGTCCCGAGCACGGAGCTCGTTAAAGGAACGTAAAGTGCGACCAGCGAAGCGTGCCGGTAGGAGCCAGCGCCCGGCGAAGAACCGCCGGTGCGAGATGATCTAGCCTCGAGCACGGAGCTCGTCATGGGACCGGATCTGGCGCCCGGCGAAGAACTACCGTGCGAGGTGAATCACAACCCGATGCGGTCGAGCCGCAAGAGAACATGTGAAATCAACGCTTTACCCATAGCGTATTCCTTGCGGCGGTGTTAGCGTTGTCTTGGCGGTGCGTGAACCGACGCTTGAGTGCCCATTGCGATGAGAATCGGCTTAAGATGGGCTTGCCCGTTGCGATAAGAATCGGCTTACGGTGGGCAGGACTCCTTTGGTGGCGCACTACCTTGACTTAGCCGAACTGTGAAGGTCAGTACCGGGCAAAGGCAAGAAATCATACGCGGGCGAAGTGAATGAGTTTCCGGGCATGCGCGGAGCAAACCCGGGAAGAGAGGGATGCAAACATCGATTTTGGTGGGGAAGCCGGGAACCTCGCCGCGACCATCACCGAGTTCGACGTTCTCGCTCTGTATCCCCGCAGAAGACAAACAAGAAACGAAAGCGACAAGGGGAAAAAGAGAGCAAGAAAAGGCTCCAAGAAGAGCAAAGCGAGTTTTAGAAAACACGCAAAAGACGACTTACCCGCACAAGACATAATTTTTTCCGGGTACGTCCTATGATAGCGTTAGTGTCACATCGGCGAATGCGAACCGACGCCAGAGTGCCCGCTGCGATGAGAATCGACTTACGGTGGGCGGGACTCGAGGTGGTGCATTGCCCCGATTACCGTGCCGGAAGGACATAGCATGGATAAAAAGACGTGTGCGGACAAGTGCAGCCTCATTGTGGCTAAGACCGCTAACCGTGGAAGGCGATCGGGACCTTAGCCGCAGCAAGGCGCGAGGCGAAATCTTATCCGGACATGGACCCGTGCGGCGTTGGTATCGCCTCGCGGGCGCGGAACCAGCGTCGAGTGCCGTTGCGATGAGAATCGACTTACGGTGGGCATGCCCGTTCGCGATGAGAATCGACTTACGGAGGCGTAACTCCATCGGTGGTGCACCGCATCGGTTACCGGAGCCGCATGGTCGTCGCCGGATAAAGACATGCTCAGACAGCGGAAGCGCCACGGAGCGAAGACCAACGAGGTTTTGGAAAACCAACGCTAAGGAAAGGAACTAGAAAACTGAAAACGCGTCTGGGGTTGCGAAATTCAGCTCAAGTCCCAATCGACCGAGGAGAGGCGGATCCGAGGAGCTGGCCGAAAGCGACTCAAGACCGCCGAAAGCAGCGCTTGAATCGAGCGAGAGTCGACCGAGCGAATTTTTCCGCAAAAAGAGCAAAGAAAAGACAAGGACGAACAGAAACCAAGAGCAAGGCGAACAGCGCTAGAAAGTTTTAAGAAAACCGGTAGAACGCTTAGCCTAACTCCGGCCCGTTGTGCCAGTTGCGCCGAGGACCTGAGTTTGCGAACTCGAACAGGTGCACAAGAGAAAGAGCGACGCCCTAGCCCCCGGTACGGACAATGCATGAAGACCTGAACTTGCGACTTCAAGCACGTGCGTAGAGAGTTAGAGCGACACCCGTATCCTGATCGACTCGTTTAAAGCGCCGTTAACGTAAGTTAAGCGATTCGAAGGTAACCGAACAAGGAAAGTGCCTACGCGCGGAGGGCTTACGAGAGCGAGCTTTGCCAAGTGGTTGTGCCGTGGCGGTAAGTGCCTCTGCCGCGAAGGGCTTACGAGAGCGAGCTTAGCCGCGAGGTGGATGCCGTGTTACGCAACTCGAGTTTAGGAACTTGTTGAAGCTAGATACGGGCGGGAAAACCCTTAAGATTGCGGAGCCAAGAGTTCGCAAGACCGGACACCATCAAGTGTTACCGAGAGAAAGAGAGTCCGAGAAGACGAGTGGTGAGAAGGGCCGCAGGGCCGCGAACATTCACCGCTCAATGGGTTGAACTTTACATGGCGGCCGAGAGACTTGGACGAACTAAGGCACGAAATTTGAGAAAAAGCGCCGGTTAGGAAACGAAGACCTACACGAGGAACTTACGGTCGGTCGATGTTCCAAGCGCTGGTCGACTCTCCCGTCATCCTGACCAGCGTAACGACCCGGGATCCGGAAGAATTTTGATCCATCCCGAGCACGGAGCTCGTCGCGGGATCAGACGCGCCGGGCGAAGAGCTGCCCGGCGCGAGAGATCGATCCCGAGCACGAGCTCGTCCCGGGACTAGACGCGTGCCGGCGAAGAGCTGCGGCGGTGATCCGAAAGCTCGCGGCCGATCAGACGCCGGCCAAAGAGCGGCTGGTGATCCAGCCCGAGCACGGAGCTCGTCATGGGATCAGACGCGCGCCGGCGAAGAGCTGCCGGTCGAGGTTGATCCGGCCCGAGCACGCAGGCGGGAACCAGATCTGGAAGGCGATCAAGATCGAAGGGATCGACCCGATCTGGCAGGGGAAGAGACATCCTGCCCTTCTGAGTCGTAGTCCTCAGGGATAATCTCCTGGTCGCTGATAGAGTTCGACATGCTCGATCTGCGTATCCCCACGGACGGCGCCAGCTGTCGACGGTTGAGATATCGATCTCAAGTCGCTAAGGTTCTTTAAGATTGAGATAGGAGACACGCCGAACAACCACGAACAACAGCGAACAGGGAGACATAGTTTTTATCCTGGTTCAGGCCTCTCGGGAAAGATAATAGCCCTACGTCCAGCCTTTCTTATATATCAGAGATGAATACAAGAGATGGCTCGGCGAGATGAACAAGTCTCGGCGAGATTATGGTGTACAAGAAAGCAATATGTGATGATGTGCTAAGTCTAGATCTTCTCACCCCTCTACACGTCAGAGGGCTTGGTTTATATAGTCTGAGCAAACCGACCTACCGAGGGAATATCGGGTAGGGCTAACTACGAGATCGTGAACGAACTCATACATGCCAAATATGACCTTGATGAGATAAGGTAAGCTCCTAATCTTGGGGATCACGACTCCTTATCCAATCAGGAAACCACGTCCGGTCTTCACGTAGTCGTCTGTAACTCGTTCGAGTCGGACTCAAACAGAATCCTAGGCCATTACGCACCGTGCCGCCATGAAGCCATTGGCGGCAGATGCACATGGGCTCGATAGAATCTTCCAAAGATTTGGGCCCGGTAGGTCATTCGATTGGGCCGTCGGGGAGTGGGCCATGGCAATGGGCGTAATTTTATCCCCGACAGTTTAGCCCCGAGACTCAAGCGGAAGGACTCACTAGAGTGGGTCTTCCTCTTGAGACTCAAGTCACTGAAGAGGGTATTTTTCCGCTACAAAGACGCATAACAAAGCATCGAGCAGTTATGGTTCGACCGAACAAGACTTATTCGAGACCGAACAAACCCGCCCAATGCCGAGCAACTCTGTTGCGTCGAACAGGAAGCAACGTTTGTCCGAAAGCGAGCACTCACCTTCGACATGTAAATCGAAATCCGGTCCCAAGCGCAGAGCTCGTCGCGGGGACCAGACGCTACGGCCCGGCGAAGAACCGCCGGTGAGGCGAATCATCTCCTTGAGGTGAACGTCATCAAGGAGGGATTGATTCTTGGTAGTGAAGAGCGCATCACCGCATCCGGTGAGATCGATCTTCCGGAGAATAAACATAGCAAGTCGCGAGACGGACTCGTCTTGCTTGCATCCGGGCATTCAGATGCCTAGGAAAGATAGGGGAACCACCTCTCGACTAGAGCTTGCCCGAGAAAATAGAGATTGCGCTCGAAGCGAATGTCGCGCCAGAGCGAAGGTGATGTGCCCCAGGCGTAGATCGTGTGCCGAGAGCGCATAATGCATACGAGGGAAGGTGACCCGATCCCGAGCATAGAGCTCGCCAAAGGAACGTGTAAGGAGATCTAGTCCCGAGCACGGAGCTCGTTAAAGGAACCGTAGTGCGACCAGCGAAGACGCATTCGTAGGAGCCCGCGCTCCGGCGAAGAACCGCGGTCGCGAGATGATCTAGCCCCTCGAGCACGGAGCTCGTCATGGGACCGGATAGCGCTCGGGCGAAGAACTACCGTGCGAGGTGAATCACAACCCGATGCGATCAGAGCCGCAAGAGAACATGTGAAATCAACGCTTTACCCATGACGTATTCCTTGCGACAGTGTTAGCGTTGTCTTGGCAGGTGCAGAACCGACGCTTGGAGTGCCCGCTGCGATGAGAATCGGCTTAAGATGGGCTTGCCCGTTGCGATAAGAATCGACTACGCAAGAGGACTCCTTTGTGGCGACTACCTTGACTTAGCCGAACCGTGAAGGTCGATCACGGGCAAAGGCAAGAAATCATACGTGGTAAGTGAATGAGTTCCGGGCATGCGTGAGCAAACCCGGAAGAGAGGATGCAAACATCGATTTTGGTGGGGAAGCGGGAACCTCGCCGCGACCATCACCGAGTTCGACGTTTCGCCTCCTGTATCCCCGCAGAAGACAAACAAGAAACGAAAGACAAGGGGAAAAGAGAGCAAGAAAAGGCTCCAAGAAGAGCAAAGCGAAGTTTTAGAAAACACGCAAAAGACGACTTACCCGCACAAGACATAATTTTTTCCGCACGCCCTATGATAGCGTTAGTGTCACATCGGCGAACGCGAACCGACGCCAGAGTGCCCGCTATGGCGAGAATCGGCTTACGGTGGGCGGGACTCAGTGGGTGGTGCATTGCCCTCGATTACCGTGCTGGGAAGGACATAGCATGGATAAAAAGACGTGTGCGGGCAAGTGCAGCCTTCATTGTGGCTAAGACCGCTAACTGTGGAAGGCGATCGGGACCTTAGCCGCAGCAAGACGGCGAGGCGAAATCTTATCCGGACATGGACCCGCAGCGGCGTTGGTGTCGCCTCGGCGAGTCGCGGAACCAGCGTCGAGTGCCCGCTATGATGAGAATCGACTACGGTGGGCATGCCCGCTATGGCGATGAGAATCGGCTTACGGAGGCGTAACTCCATCGGTGGTGCACCGTGACGGTTAACCGGAGCCGTCTGGTCGCCGCCAGATAAAAAGACATGCTCAGACGCTGGAAGCGCCACGGAGCGAAGACCAACGAGGTTTTGGAAAACCAACGCTAAGGAAAGGAACTAGAAAACTGAAAACGCATGGGGTTGCGAAATTCAGCTCAAGTCCCAATCGACCGAGGAGAGCGCCTCCGAGGAGCCGCCGAGCGACTCAAGACCGCCGAAAGGCGCTTGAATCGAGCGAGAGTCGACCGAGCAGCTTTTTCCCGCAAAAAGAGCAAGCAAAAACAAGGACGAACAGAAACCAAGAGCAAGGCGAGCAGCTAGAAAGTTTTAAGAAAACCGGTAGAACGCTTAGCCTAACTCCGGCCCCGTTATGCGGTACCGCCGAGGACTCGAGTTTGCGAACTCGAACAGTGCACAAGAGAAAGAGCGACGCCCTAGCCCGATGCACGGACGATGCATGAAGACCTGAACTTGCGACTTCAAGCACGTGCGTAGAGAGTTAGAGCGACACCCGTATCCCGACGACTCGTTTAAACCGCCGTTAACGTAAGTTAGGCGATTCGAAGGTAACCGAACAAGGAAAGTGCCTCCGCAGCGGAGGGCTTACGAGAGCGAGCTTTGCCAAGTGGTTGTGCCGTGAGCGGTAAGTGCCTCGCGCGAAGGGCTTACGAGCGAGCTTAGCCGCGAGGTTGGATGCCGTGGTTACGCAACTCGAAGTTTAGGAACTTGTTGAAGCTAGATACGGGCGAGGAAAACCCTTAAGATTGCGGAGCCAAGAGTTCGCAAGACCGGACGACCATCAAGTGTTACCAGAGAGAAAGAGAGTCCGAGAAGACGAGTGGTGAGAAGGGCCGCAGGGCCGCGAACATTCACCGCTCAATGGGTTGAACTTTACATGGCGTACCGAGAGACTTGGACGAACTAAGGCACGAAATTTGAGAAAAAGCGGTTAGGAAACGAAAAGACCTACACGAGGAACTTACGGCCGGTCGATGTTCCAAGCGCTGGTCGACTCTCTCCGTCATCCACACCAAAGTAACAGCCCGGGATCCGGAAGAATTTTGATCCGATCCTCGAGCACGGAGCTCGTCGCGATCAGACGCGCCAGGCGAAGAGCTGCCCGGCGAGAGATCCGATCCCGAGCACGAGCTCGCCCCGGGACTAGACGCGTGCCGGCGAAGAGCTGCCCGGCTGGTGATCCGGCCCGAGCACGGAGCTCGTCGCGGGATCAGACGCGCTGCCGGCCAAGAGCCGCCGGCGAGGTTGATCCACCGAGCACGGAGTCGGGAACCAGATCTCGAAGGCGATCAAGATCGAAGGATCGACCCGATCTGGCAGGGAAGAGACATCCCGCCCTTCCGAGTCGTAGTCCTCGTGGATAATCTCACGTCGCCGATAGAGTTCGACATGCTCGATCTGCAGATCCCACGGACGGCGCCATTGTCGACGGTTGAGATATCGATCTCAAGTCGCTAAGGTTCTTTAAGATTGAGATAGGAGACCGCCAACAACCACGAACAATGAATAACAGGAGCAGAGTTTTATCTGGTTCAGCCTCTCAGAAAGATAATAGCCCTACGCCCGGCCTTTCTTATATATCGAGATGAATACAAGAGATGGCTCGGCGAGATGAACAAGTCTCGGCGAGATTATGGTGTACAAGAAAGCAATATGTGATGATGTGCTAAGTCTAGATCTTCACCCCTCTACACGCCGAGGGGCTTGGTTTATATAGTACTGAGCAAACCGACCTACCGAGGGAATATCGGGCCGGCCTAACTACGAGATCGTAACGAACTCATACATGCCAAATATGACCTTGGTAGATAAGGTAAGCTCCTAATCTTGGGGATCACGACTCCTTATCCAATCCGGAAACCACGCAAGGGTCTTCACGTAGTTGCAGTAACTCGCTCGAGTCGGACTCAAACAGAATCTTAGGCCATTACGCACCGTGCCACCATGAAGCCGTTTCGGCAGATGCACATGGGCACGATAGAATCTTCAAGGAGCTGGGCCTGGTAGGTCGCTCGATTGGGCCGTCAGGGAGTGGGCCATGGCAATGGGCCGTAATTTTATCCCCGACAGTCCTTATCAAGGTCGTCAACCCAAAACTCCCTGACACCCACTAAGCCCCCTGACACACTAAACACCGAACCCAATAAAGTCAGATGACTCTCAAGGAGAAGCCTATGAGATTGAGAACCCAAATCAGCCAGAAAAAGACAAAACGACGCCTTCAACAAGGAAATGACGATGAAGCCCGCCATCGCCGCCTAGTCTGCAATCTGGATTTTCACCCAATGCCATGGGACATGCGCCCCGGTGATGCCTCCAGGGCAGATCGCGCCACACGGCCACCGGAAAGACTCACCGCACCATTGGAAGACCAAACGCCATCAATCAACGTGGCCGCCGCGGCCGCCCGTCGCGCCGGCAACCCGCGCCCCAAGCCAAAGGGAGAGCGCCGACAAACGTGGGCCGGCGAGGGCGAATCCTGGAAGAAGCAAGGCACCATTGGCCGCAGGCAAGCGCACAAAGGGAAAGAGCAAACGGGCGCCAGATTCGAAGAAGGGGATCACCACCGTGACCACTGCGTGACCACGCCGTCGCCCGCGCCGCCACAGCGGGCGCCACGATCAGATCCACCGCCGGGCCAAGACCAGATCGAGGATGGGGAGAAAAGGGAAGAGACCACCTCGCATCCCACCATCAGGCTTGGCGCCGTGGCAAGAGCGCCGAGATGGCCCGCCGGCGACGGCGAAAGCCGGCGGCGCCGCCGCCGCCGCCGGCGCTAGGGATTGGAAGGCGGAACGCCTAACACCTGATACCTAAATTTTCGATTTCACCAACGAAATGCATATGTGAAATGTCCACGAGTGGCACTCTCAAACCTTCATAAAATGGAGATTTTTTCCTAACGGAAGGAGGGGATGATAACTTCGTCTTTAGCACGTATGCACCCAACCTTTTTTAAAAAAATTGAAAAGAGTTTGTCGCGAGAAAACCATATGCTGTCAACGGTGTAATCCATGCAGACACTACAGGAAAAGGATATAGTCTCGAGTGCCGAAACTTCAATCGACGGCCATCACCGACCCGTCGATAGACGACGTTCTGTCTCGACGGCCATAATAAGGCCGTCGATACTAAGAACCACGGCTGCTTAGTCTCGACGGCTATAAACAAAACTATCGAGTATTAAAAGCCGTCCGTCAGAGCAGCCAAACGGCGTTAGTTCTCTCGACGGCCTAACGTTATGCCGTCGAGACAACCCTAATTTAAATATACAATTTTCTTCCTATATATTAAAGTTTAATTGATATTTATTTTTCTAAGTAGAAAAATCAATATAATAATTTATTTATTTTACATCATTTCATAAGTTTTGATTGATAGTTGAAATTGTAATTTTTGAAATTAAAGTATTTTGTATTGTAACTAACGAAACACCCGATACTGTACGATAACCTATAACTTAGCCGAAAAACCCCCCATTTGTTAGTGTTCGTCGTGTTAGATATTCTGAAAATTTTTATATTTTCGCTGATGATTTTGTTTCATACACAAACGTGAACGCATTGTTTTTTAGTAGTAACAAATTTTGTTTTGTATTTTTAGAAATCAAATTGCATCAGGTTGACCACCGAATGCAACAAAGCCTAAAACCCTCGAGACAGGAAGTTGTCTCGATGGTTTTAGGTATAACCATCGAGACTGAGATACTCTCTCGAGTGTAGTCAAGGGAAACCGTCTAGTATACTTTATCTCGACGGTTGTGGTGTATTCAGCCGTCGAGAAAAGTTGGTATCTGTCTCGACGGCTATAACAAAGTCGTCGAGTGAAGTACACCTCACAGCCCCCACGGATGCACTTAGTGTTGACGGCCGCAACAAAGTCGTCGAGTGAAGTACACCTCACAGGCCCCATGGATGCACTTAGTGTTGATGGCCGCAACAAAGCCGTCGAGTGAAGTACACCTCACAGGCCCCACGGATGCACTTAGTGTTGACGGCTGCAACAAAGCCGTCAAGTGAAGTACACCTGACAGGCCCCAACAGATGCACTTAGTGTCGACGGTTGACCTAGAACCGTCGAGAGAGGCTCGTCTAACTCGACGGCACTCGGGAGGCCATCGAGAGAGGGTCCTCTAACTCGACGGCTTTCGCCTGGCCGTTGAGAGACTGAGTATTTTAACCGTCCCTGCGATGGGATTTAGGCACATTTGTGCCTAAGTCCCACCGCCGCCGCCTCCGCTCTCGCCGCCGCCGCCGCCGCGCCGCCGCCGCCTAGGCCGCCGCCTCCTCCGAATGTCTCTCTCTCGACGGAGAGAACTAGTCTCGATGGCCAAGCCATCGAGACAATGTCTCTCTCTCGACAAAGTTCTCTCGACGGCTAGAGAACACTATCCCGACGGCTTGTGCCCTTTGTTCAACGGTTTTGGCAGTCGAGACTGTTGACGTTTCTTGTAGTGAGAGAAGAGCGCTCGACATATCTAAGATAAAAATTGTGGTCAGGACTGAACTATCTCACATGTTTTGGGTTCTAGTGGAATGTTAGAGCCACTAATAACTATTGTCTTTAACAACACAATGGGGTCCTCTTTTATTAGTAATAGCAATTAATTTCAAAGAAAAAACTAAAGAAATCCAATTCATAGAAAAAGAAATCCCTAAAGGTGTTTGATCAGTAGTATACCTGAGGCAACATATTTAATACTAATGTTCGTTAGGTGTTAATATGCTAACATCAGGTATGTACAGTCGCTCTCAAAAAACAAAAAGGTATGTACAGTCAAATTTTTGGATAGCGGCGAGTAGTGAATACATTATCTCCAAATTTTCAAGGATTTTTAGTTTGAGCTCGAACTTTTTAAATTGGTATAATTGATAATATGTCCCAAAATTGAGCACCGACCGATAGATAATATGCCCCATTCATGTGTCTATAACATGTGGGTCCAATTAGTACTTTAAGGCATATTGTCAAGTCCCACACGCATATCCATCCCAGTATTGCTTTTTTCTTATTCCATTCAAGGCATTGTTTTGGAATTCTACGAATAAGAAGCCCCTCATGATGTTTCTATTTGCCATACATCCAGTAGAATGACAAAAAAAAAAAAAGAAGGCAAATTGAGCAAGGATGTCCTCCATTGTGGTTCACAGGCTACAACAATACGATATTGGTCCTAACAAAAATACATATTTCTAGGACGTAGTTCCGAAATTCAAGTAGTGTAGTTGTTTACAACCATACTGACAGGAACTTGGCAGTAGGTGAGGTCAATTGAAATCCATGTAGGATGGAAATGGACCTCCTCAAATTTAAAGGGCCAGGTCAAGGACAGCTAAACCAATACTGTATTCCTAATTATAAACTTGCATAGGTGAGGTCCAAACTGCTTAAAGCATGCTCTAGCATCAGACAGACTACACCAGTAGTCCAGTACAACAATTCGAGCAACACGTTTCAGCGGATTAATTTGGTTGAATCGATATGTGTTTAATAACAACTCCATTATTTTCCATCTTTTTTCAAAAGAATGACAAGAACAAATATAGCATCATATTCCCTTAATATACCCTTACGTGGTTGTGTCTGTTCTTTGAACGGAAAGGCCAAGCACTAATCCAAAAGGATAAATGCTAACCATTAGTTAATCCCTCGATTTTAATGATATAAATAATGTACTAGCATTTGGCCGTTCATCGTTCCTCCTCTGGTAGAAACGTGTCTATTATGCAGTCACCTCAATCATTATTTAATTAATTAAAGTTTCAGGAAAAACTAATGTCAGAGACAAAGGAAAACAAATTATCGCATCACAGAGATTGATATAGACGGTAGTAGCCCAACCAGGTATTGTTGTGATCTAATCGGAAGTCCTAATCACGTATTAAATTAATCAACCTCCTTAAGGCACCACCACTACTTGCATGTCCACCATTGTTATCCAAAGGTTTTTCTTTTCCAAACCCCCCTTAAACATCTTTTGGATGTTACATCCTAGAGATAGGACTTAGGAGGCACATCATGGGCATTTGGTATCACCGATTCACTCTCTTATGCCCCCAACTAACCCTCTTGATCCATCTTATCTTTTTTTTTTTTTAGTTTTAGTTTGAGCTTGGTCATCCAAATCATCACCTAACAATCTAAGCCCCCTGTTCTTTTCAACTTTTGTTCGAAACACACTAGTTTTAATGCTATTAAACATACCTTTTATGTTCTCAAAACATGAGAGATACATACAACTCAAAGAATAAATCAATGAAAATAATTGAAACTATTTAAATTGGACACAGAAAAATCATAAATATAGGTGCGTGTAGAAAACATTGTGATAATATCTTCATTTTACTGTTTTTAAATAAAGTGCAGCATTAAATAGTGGTAATTTTATTTTGAATACTATGTCATATCCTCAACATCAAGTTTTTTTTAACCCAAGAGAGTATCTCCTTTTCCTAATTAAACATATTCCTCATTGGCTCCATTAAATTAATATTAGCACCAAGCTATTACAACAAGGAAACCAAATATAAGTTTTTTCTTTCCAAAAAGGGGTTTGGAAATAAAGAGAAAAAGCCTTTCATTACAATTTGAGGGGATGTTCTAGTCACTTCACTTCCTCGGAAAACGCCCATGTCCTTCTCACCCCCTTCTTTTCCATATGACATCCCCTCTCCATGTACTGAGTACATAACGTACAAAAGACAAAGCAGCATCCTTTTTCCTCCTTATCTCCACCAGCCACCTCCACTCCCCCTCCCTACCTCATCAACCTCGCTAGTAGATGGGCATGAGGCGGTGCTATCCTTCTTCCTCACTAGTGGCAGCCATGACGAGCAACAACAACATCGACATGGATGGCCAAGGCAGTGTTAGTGTTGTCCTCGTATGTTACCATTGGTCACCGTGATGGGCAACAATAGAATAGATGTAGGCCTCTTGAGCTTGAGTTGTAGAAAAATATAGGGAAAAATCTATATGTTGAGGGAATATTATTTTTCACCCTAGTATCTAACCAGGATTGAATTAGTTTTCCCTTTTCTCCACCTCACCCAAACATTAACTTTAACAATCTCCAACGGATTGGTCAACCAGGATTTTCGTCCTGCGAATTGAGGGAGATCTAAATTTTGAGATCCCAAACAAGGCCTAAAAGAATTAAATTGTGCAATAACATTGATACGAGCGACAATATATTTTCTAAAAAAAATGTGACATCAACTACATTTTCCCCCTAGGTATCACATATCATAAAGTTTTAAAGCATTTATGTTCAAAAATCCTAATTACCATGTACTTGTATCTTAATCATAGATTTAGATGGGGATTTCTTAAAAGATAGCCTGGTTAATCATTCTCCCTCCCTCCTAATCCCCCTCATTGAGCAAGAGTGCAAGACTAATAAGACACTGCCCTTCTCTCCTTTGTCTTCCCCCACACGTCCTCTGCTCTCTCCTCCCCTACCTCCCTTTCGCTTCCCTTTCCTGCCGTCGTTACCTCTCCGTTACACAACCTGCCTCACGCCGTCACGTCAACTTCCGCCACAAAAAGCACGCGTCCCCGCGCCCCCCGCATGTCCAACGCCGGCGACCCGCCGCCGCGGCGGCGGCAGCGGCGGCGGCCGCCGCCACCCCGTCCGGGCGGGCGCCGAGGCTGCCGCGCTGGACGCGGCAGGAGATACTGGTGCTGATCGAGGGCAAGCGCATGGTGGAGGGCCGTGGGGGCGGGCGCGGAGGGAGGGGGCGTGCGGTGGCGGCGAGCGCGGGAGCGGGGGCGGGGGAGGCGGCGGCGCTGGAGCCCAAGTGGGCGGCCGTGGCGGAGTACTGCCGGCGGCACGGCGTGGAGAGGGGACCCGTGCAGTGCCGCAAGCGGTGGAGCAACCTCGCCGGCGACTACAAGAAGATCAAGGAGTGGGAGCGCGCGGCCGCGGCCGCGCGGGAGCCGTCGTTCTGGGCCATGCGCAACGACGCGAGGCGGGAGCGGCGGCTCCCCGGGTTCTTCGACCGCGAGGTGTACGACATACTGGACGGCCGGGGGCGGGGGCCCGTCGCCGGCGGCGCCGGGGGTAATGCCGAGGAGGCGGTGCGCGTGGTGGTGGTGGAGGAGGAGGAGGAGAGGGGGAAGGACAAGGGGGTTGGAGCGGAGGAGACTGTGTTTGACAGTGGCCGGCCGGTCGGGGAGGAGTCGTTATTCTCGGAGGAGGAAGAGGAGGAAGAGGAGGAGGCGCAAGCACCGACGTCAGCTGCGACTCCGCCGCTGCCGTCGACGGTGATTGCCTTGCGGGTGTCCGGTGAGCTGCTCTTTGATTTTTGGTGGTAAAATTGCGAGCCTTTTGGTGTTCAAGTTCCATCCTTGGCAATTTGCTGCTTCTGGGTGATTAATTGTGTGGTTCATGTCATCAATTCGAGTTATTGATGCTTTCTAGCGATAAACAAAACCAGAACTTTTCAGTGAAACATTTGAGTTTGTGCTGTTCATTGGAGGTAAAAAGTGGGAAACTTTCTAGCTTCGTTATTGATGTCTACTTGTTGTGAAGGCATGAGCTCCTTTTGCTTTGATTCTGAAAAACAGTTAGATTGATTGCCATCTGGTTTTGAGTTGTACCGTGTGCCCTCTTTGTGTTGCCGTGTTGGTGGCTCGAATTGAATCGACTTTTGAACTACTGTTCCTAAAATTGCCAGTTTGGCAGTAGTCATAAAACATAGAATGCGAAGAACTGTTTTTCCTGTGTGATAGCGTGTGGTCTCTTCTGCATCATTTTGGTGGTTTGAGTAGTTTGCCTAATCCAGCTCTTGTTTATGATATTCCTTCCTGGGACTTGTTCCTGAGGTGTACTTCATAATGTTTGTTTGGTTTGTAGGTTCATTTGATTTATTATGTTGCTTTTCTTGTGGTTTCCATTTCAGAGAAGTCAGAGACATCAAAGCAGCAGGCCACAGAGCAAGGTAATTGTATTTTATTTTCAAATGTTCTCCAATTTCCCTTTTTGTTCATTTCTGCAGAAAACTTTTACTGTTACATTGGCCTCATCGTCCTACAATGTACAAAGCACGGAAAATAAAAAGTTGCATTGGTGCTGAATGTTGTGGTGCAGCAGTTATCTTTACGAACTAGTAAGCATAGCTGCAATGATGCCTCTTTTTTATTGTCTAATTTTACCTTGGAATGTCATACATCAACAAGGGTGCCATAAAAAGTCAGATGCAAGTGAATACTGATACACCATAATGCCAATCTCTAGACTATCATATCTAGTAGTTGCTCACATAAGAGAATTTATCACCGTCTAATCATTGTAACAAAATCATATACATGAATATATATATATTTCCATGGGCCCGTCGAAACCAAAACTGGAGTAACTGATCCTGTGCTAGAATGGCAACTTATGCACAAAGTGCGATGCGATCCACCACAACTGAACTGATTCGGTGCTTACCATGGCCATCAAACTTTGCCTACATTGGTAATTTGGCATGTCTGGATTGAACACTACTTTTTTTTCCTTTGTGCATGACTTCTACATTTTCAAGCTTGTGATGTGCATTTAAATGATCCAGTTTGAGATGGCACTGACTCAACACTGGTGCGCGTAGAAGTTATGTGAATTGGGTTAGCATTTGTTAAAATTATTTAAGGAATATTTGAAGCTTGTGGTAGGGTCTAATGGTGGTCTATTCTGATCTAAATATTTCCTCAAGCAGTGATAACTGGTAGTTTCCTTATTTCCTTGTTTACTTCAACACCTCAATACTTTTCTTTCTTGTGCTACTTGCTTTGACGTCTAGACTAGACTCTCTACATTTTAGCTTATGTGTAGAAAAGATTGCTGTTTGTACAAAGCAACTGAGGGAGAAGTCCGTTGTGTTGCCTGAATATAGGAAAGAAGTTTCCAACATGAAGCTGTAAAAAGAATGGCTAGGAGCATCCTTTTGATAGGCTGAGATATCCGAGTGGCACATTGTTTCTCTGCAAACATTAAATCTTATGCAGATAGTAGATGGTTTATAGGAGTATTCATCACTCCATGGACGTACTAATAATATCTTCTTCGTTCACTGATGACATTGTAGTAGCAAGTAACGGATTATGCATTAGTTTGCACTCCTTCAATATCTCTATTTTTGTCACTTTCCCCTGGAAATTATGAACTAAGGAATAGTACGTGATGTGCATGGTTGAAAAACTGGATTCATTTCAAGGACAGTAGCTTCTCTTTATGATAACAAAGAGAGTAGCTTATTTGGAAATTTATTATACCTTGCAGATGTATATCTTACATGCTCACCGTATTTCTGTAAATTCCTTGAAATGTAAAAAGGGTACTCTCCTACTTTTTTTTTTTTTTGAGAGAGAGTAAGAACTAAGAAGGTGAACCGTGCATGAACTGCAAATTTTGGAAGACAAGATCGACAATCCTAATTAACACCTGCATCACTTTGAAATAGGCACGTCAAAAGACAAGCAACCGGAGCAGCAAAGCACCGAGAGAGGCTCACCGGCACAGCAGCCAGGTGTGCATAAGAGGCTGAGAACTGATGGCGGCGATGATGATGCCTCTGGAGAAGGCATGGCAGACTTGCAGAGCAAGCTGGTTGAGATCCTGGAGCGGAACAGCAGGATGGTGGCCGAGCAGCTGGAGGCACAGAACATGAACTGCCAGCTCGACCGAGAGCAAAGGAAAGACCAAGCCAACAGCCTCGTGGTCGTGCTGGGCAGGCTCGCAGATGCCCTTGGCAGGATCGCCGATAAACTCTAGTTCATAGCTAGCCTAGCTAGTCGCCTAGGTGGATCTTTGGGAAACAGGAAATAATTACAGAATCAGAAGATAGTGGAATTTTATGTGAATGTACAGATTGGTATAGGGTGATCATTGGCATTCTATTCTTTTTTTGGACTGGTTCCGAAATTCACTCAGAAACCTGACTTTGTGGTGACTTGTTGCATGTATTAGGGAGAAGAGGTTAATATTATCCAAACGATCTGATCTCGTGGCGTAGTGTGCATGTGTGTAATTTATTCTTGAGGTAATCGTACGAGAAATGCAAATGTGTATCTCTGTGTTCAGCTTTCCAATTGGTTTGTCTTCTTGTTGAGCTGCTTCCTAAAGACATAGGTGCGAACTAAGGATTCAGCAAGATGGTGTGCTCAAGGACCTCGTTTACTTGTGCTTCTTGGGCCATTCCATCTCAAATGCATGATACGCAAATAAAAATAAGATCATTCCATGCCCCTTTCCCATGCTTACAGTAGAGAGGGTGACAAAAGGGGGAGCTCTAGATCTGTGTCGCCACTGCGAAAGTTCCCAATTCGTCATGACTGGATCAAGAAGCTGTGAAGAGTCAGAAGATACAAAGCAGAGGATAAGATAGATGGAGGCAGCACTGTTTTCTTTCTCATTGACTTTGGAAATACATCCTCTCCTGTGCTTGGAGCCAGGGGCGGATCCACCACCTGGGCTGCCATGGCGGCGGCCCAGGCTTGGATTTGGACAGTCTTGTACCTCCCTTTGGGTACAGGGCTCAGCTATCATAACCTGGGGCATCTAACATTGAGGAGCCGAGGAGGCGAGAGAGTGTGAGACGTAGAGCCAAGTAGGCGAGAGACACACGACACATCAGCTGATCCGATTGGGGCGTTGCCGCGTTATTAGCATTAGAGTAGCAGCCGTCGATCGGCTCTGGTCACCGCCGCACCGGCCTCGTCGAGTCCTCCAGCTTCTGCTTGCGTCCATGCTAATTGCTGCCGCTTGCTAGCCACCGTTCCATCTCTCCCTCCCGACTAACTGCTGCTTTTTGCTCTCTTCATTCTTAAAGCCGATGCAAGCTGCTTAGGGAAAAGGAAAACAAATCCGACTAATAGTTTGCACAACGTCATTACTTAATTCCATCCGCTTTCAACTTTTGTATATTAGTTTATATGTGAATAACTTCGTTTGCACAAAGTCGTTGCCTCCAATGAATTGTTAGCTTGGAATTAATATATTTTATCTTAATTATAATATTATTATTCTATAGAAAATGAAAGACAATTTTAGCATTGCCCAGACATAAATTTTGTCCTGGATCCGCCACTGCTTGGAGCAACTGTGCTCTTAAGAGATCAGAGTATATATATCTTCGTGTTCTAAATAATTCTTGAAATTTCTGCATGACAATCAATATATTAGGCTCCACCCCGTAAAATGCCTTAAAAGGACTGGTGCACAATGCTGAATGGTGGTGTTGTACCAAAATTCTGCTTATGGTAGCCACGCATATCAGTTATTTGGGGACTGTTGCACTGCATACCTAAGATTGAGTTCCACACAATCGGTTTAATATTCCTTTTGTCCATCAAATTGAGGGTTATACGCTGAACTCATTTGAAATTTAACTCCCAGTAACTTGAACAACTCTTTCCAAAAGTGGTTTTTGAATATTCAATCTTGATCGGTCACTATGGATAGTGGGACTCGATGTAACTTGACAATATTGGATAGAAAGTTTTGAGCCACCTGTGATGCAGTAAAATGATGTTTCAAAGGGATAAGTTGAGCGTACTAGTAAACATGTCAATGACAATCAGAATGGCATCGACGCTTCTTGAGGTGGGTAAACCCTTTTTTTAGGAAGTAGGTAAACCCTTTATAAAGTCCATATTGATATCTTGCCAAGAAGTTTGTTAGAAAATAGAACGTCGATACTAGATATAAACAACACGGAGACACGATGTTTGATAACACAGTTCAATTTTCGCCTACATCTGAGACGCGTGTGGCCTATGCGAAAGGCAAGGCGGTGTGGCCAGGGAGTGAGAGGGAGACACAGGGGGAGATGGTGGGCTAATTGCACAAAAGAGAAGAAGACCAATGCGGTGACATCGCCAGAGTTAGGGAAGACGAAGTGCGCCGCGACAACGTCCTCCAGCAGTGCACCAGTCCAAATATTCGAGGAGAAAACTGCTAAACGCTACAAAGATGCTCTAGGGAGCACGAAGGAGGATTATTACCCCGTGGCGATGATGAACTTGAGGAAGAGAGTGGCGGTGCCGATGAACAACAACAGCTCCAATGATAAATTCTCGTTGCTCCGATGAAAGGCCTTGCAAGCGATGCCAAAATTGGGTCATGGCGATACCGGGGATGTTTATCGCAGAATGAATAAGCCGAGTTAAAATTGTGAAATACCCATAATGTTACTCAAATTTCAGCATAAACTATCGTGAAAAGTCATTTTCAACCCCCTCCCCCCCCCCCCCCAAACTTCCCCGATTTTCTATGAATCTTCTAAAACAAATTTCTATTTATCATATAAGGGAAATACCTTACACTAATTTTCTATGGAAATAAATCCCATAAAATACCAGATATTATTTTATATTTGGAATCTTCTTTTCCTGTACTTTTAGAAATTTATTCCAAATTTTTCGAAGGTCATACCCGTTTACTACAAATTTCCAAAGCCTTTGTTTATTTTCTGAAAAATGAATTCACAATTTATTCAAACTTTCCCTTTCTGAAATTTTCCAAAAAATACGTCTTCCTTATTCACATTCTGCCTTTGACAACACGAACATATTGTGCATTAAGTTATTATCAACGACCCAAATAGTCCCATCCTCAATCCAACGACCACCTCTAGGACCACGTCATCTATACCACATACAGATTCGGTTATGTGAATCCGACGGCGCCCATTGATCATCAGAAGAACAAACAGCTACCGTCGTTCTCTCCTCCTGACACAGCTGCCACCTTTAATTTGATCGACGCCGCCGCCAGAAAAACTCGATTCCATCATATCTAAGCCTCCTACACCGTAGTTTTTCCATCCTTGGATCGCCATCCGCATCAACACCTTGTCGGCATCATCATTCGTCTCGGTAACCCGCCAATTTGATGCCGCCACGATCCACCGCCACCGCCGCAATGGCCGAACATGGCGAGCACGGCATCATCACGCTCAATCTATATAAAGGGCCCCGGCAACCTCCCTGAGCTCCAAGCGATCTCCCACAGCCACCCCTTCTCCCTCCTCCATCCAGAGCTCCCCGAGCACCACCTCCTTCTCCAACTTCGCTTCAGCCATCCTTTGGCCTCATCATCAATAAAAAAGCTCCCACTTAGCCTCGCAAAGTTGTCAACACCGTCGCCAACCACCTCCAACCAAAGGAGCCTTGCTACCCATGAAAGCTAAGCTCACCGCGGCCTAACCTCGTCGTTCAACCACCTTGGTCAACCCCAAAGACCACCGAGGCCACCAAGAGGTATGCCACGCCACCAATTACATTTCCCGGGCACCCCTTCCACCTCCCCCCTCCCCCCGGTCACCCTCCACCGTCGCTAGAAACTCCTCGCCGATCCCCTCTTTTTCCCCCTTTTGTCTCACTGCCACATCGGGCCCGCATGTCATCCACTCCCTTCCCAAATCCGAGTTCCTCTTCTCCCTGTCCTTCGGTCCCCTCTAAAGGTGTTCCTAAAACCGAACCGAACCGAACCGATCTGAACCGAATCAAAAAACCGAACCGATCCGAACCGAAATAACCGAAACTTTTAGTAATTCAGGTTTTTCGGTTAGAATTCGGTTCTTATTTCCATGCTATTCGGTTAATATGGTTCGGTTTAGGTTTTAGAATCCAAAAACCGAATAAACCGAAATTATGTATTTGGCTAGAAACATGTGATAGTACAATAGTGAGATTCATAATTTTTCACAATGTATGTTTGATTTTTTATTTGTTTCGTTGTTTACTTATTCTATATCATATTTGGTTTATTATTTTTATTGTTGTGAGCATACGATAGTGTAGTTTGCGGAAAGATATTTAAATGATATGTTAGTTTGTTGTTTCAATATGGTATTCGGTTGAAAACCGAAAACCGATATAACCGAACCAAAATATTTCAGTTTATATGGTTCGGTTTTCTATATTGTGATGATAAATTTGGTTCCCATTTTTAAAAACTAAAAATTTAAAAAACCAAACAAACCGATGCCCACACCTAGTCCCCTCTGTTAGACTGTCAGCCGCATGTGCTTTTGGGCCAAAGCCCAACACTATTGGCCCTTTTCCATTTTACTTTTTTATTCTTTTTCTTATACCTAAGCATGCTATTCAATTTAAGTAAAACAGCAAACGACATTCAAAAATTCTGTAAAAAATTCATAAATCTAAAATATATTGAAATATTTTATGTAAAATATAAAACATTATATTTAAGTAATAAAATTATTTAAATAAGTCCCTTCTCCTACCGTCCTATATAAGAAAATGCTTTTTAATATAGAAAATAATTTCTCAATTATTAAAAAAGGTTTGAAAAACATATTGGCCCAAATAAATGATTTAAACCATAATTTATAATTTTAATCATTTATATCCAATTTTTCCATATCGAAACCCGACAATGCATTTGTCATCTACCCCGATCTCTGAAAAATATTGATCTGCTCATAAATTATCTCGCATACTAGCAACCATTTCCTAACGTCTGGAGTACTGCCAAAACTCTGTCAATATCACTGATACGGAATTTTTCAAAGATATTCAAAATCGTACATGCCGTCACCATCTTTGTCAGCCCTTACTGCTTTTTCTAAAACTTTATTTGAAAAAATGATTTTCATGCATCCACACTCCAAGCATTTCCATTTGCAACTTTATTTTGATATTTATTAGATCTCCTCCCTATTTCCATATTGTAGCACGTAAAAAACGAATTAGTTGCCCCTAGATCAGCTGAGTAGGAATATCCGATAATAGCATAGAGTTTGAAGATTTAGCCGAAGCAAACAGGTTTCCTATTCCCTAATATTAACTATGCATTTATTTTCTAGATAATTAATATTTATCCAATATGTTTGAAAGTTCCTATGATTGCATATAGTAGTAGTTACCTCCTATTTAGAGTATAGTTCAAATATTAGGTTACAGACCCTAGATAAGATAATCTAGTCGTATAAGAGCACATTTGTTGCATAAATAAACTTGTTGAGACCCGTGTGGAGGGTACCCTAGTTTGATGATGAATATATGTGACAAGATGGAATTTGAAGTGTTTTGAAAAATGTTAAATGGTGCATTTGTGGAAATTGCCGTGGAATTGAAACCGGACCATTGTGCTGAGCTTGGGTTAGGTAATAGTTTTGATCGGACGTGGTTCGGTGGAATTTGTTAAGCTAACATATGGTGTGTTAGGGCTTTCTAATTGTGATGTCACGAAGGGATTATGATGTTAGAAATTTTGCGATGAACTAACCTTGTAGGTGAGGTAAGGTGTGTTGATTTCGTGTGTGTTCATCTCAGTGATGCAGGTATCGGCGGGTACGTGGCTGACGCTTCACGGGGACAGCTGGAGGCTGGTGTGTCTGGAGGCGTGCAGACGACCGGGTTCGATGACCTGGCGGTCACATGAGGTGGTTTACTCAAGAATCTTAGTCATGGCAAGGAATCCGAGGCAGCTGGAGGCTACGGCGTCGGTAATCTGATGGCGAAGTTGATCTGACCGGTGAGTCCAGGCTTGGGCTGGCGACCGAGGAAGCTACGAAGATACGTGGAGAATATTTCCTCTCGGGAGCATGTCTTGTAGTGTGTGACTTGTACTCCACTCATTCTCAAATGAAGGGTGGAGATGGGCTCTAGGTTTTAGGGCATCTCATCCTTGGGCTATAAATAGAGGGGGAGGGGAGCACCTCCTCCTCATCCTCTGAGAACTGAAAATTTCAGAAATAGAGAGGGTGAGTTTGGTGTGTAAGGGTGGCACTTAGATTGCTTGTGACCACATAGAGTGTGGTTTGTAATTTTTCAACTTCTATGCAATGAAATTTCTCATCTTCATGATCATCTTGTGTTGATTTGGTCCAAGTTCTTCTTTCTTTTGTTTTCCCCTTTTTGAGCTCTTATTTGGAGATGAGTCTTGGAGATTTCTTGCTGGTTCTTGATGGTCTATGATGCCTTGAGGTTGCTAATATGATTTACCACACTCTTTGCAACCATATGAGAGGCAAGAGATCAAGTTCTTGACTTGTTACAAATCTGTCCAGAAACTTTCATCCGCGCAGCAGTCAGTAAAAGATTTTTAGAAAAATCTAGAAAATCATTTTGGGATGATTCTAGTTGGAAAAGATGCGTGACTCATATACCCATATGTGGTAAAAATTTAAAGTCCACTGGTTTCTCTATTTGGGAGCTATGAAGTGAAAACCAAGCCCAAACTTTCTGCTCGAAGTTCTTGATAGCTCGAGGTGTTTGATTTTTTATATTTTCTGTGCATGGATTCTTGAGGAGATTTTGGTGGAGTGTTTCACGACTCATGGTTGCATAGGGAGAAAAATTTTCACAATTTTTGAAGCAACAGAAAGCCATCATCTTTCTGCTCCAAGTAAAAACAAACACTGAAGAATCTGCTTTTGCTTTTCAAAATGCAGCTTGTGTTGTTTGAATTTTTATATTTTTCTACAGAGAATTTTGAGGAGATTTTCGGCTGAGTTGCTCATGACTAATTATGTAATAGGGACAAAAATTTCCAAAAATTGAAGAGCACTAGAAAGCCACCATCCATCTCCTCCAAGTGAGAACAAATCTGCTTTTGCTTTTATGAAAGTCAGTTTGATTAATTGGCTTGATCTTCTTTTGTAAAGCAAGCGTTGAATTGATTCATCTCTTTTGGACACTTGACAATCAGGATTGTGAATACAAAAACTCCCACATATCCCATGACTCTTAGTCATGCATGCTATGGATACATATAATTATCAAGTTGTTCGGGTTTTGGTGAAAACGGTAGCATCGAAAATTTGTGGCGTCTATTCACCCCCCTCTAGCCGTCTAGCTCGGGTCTTCAAAACTCAAGGGTGATTACGGAAAGGGAAAAGCTTGTGTTGTCATGGTCTTGGTTTTAGTTTAACCCCGTGTGAAAAGTGTTTGGTGTTTAGTAAGAACAAACATTGGGCATAGGTATAGAAAGATGGGTTGCTTTGGTTGCGACTAGAGAACATTGGGTTGCGTGATGGTGCTTGGTTTGTTCCTTTGCTCATAACTGGTTACTGTCATATTGGAAACAATATAAATTTTTGCCCAAACTGTATCACTGATAATTTTACGGGTAAAGCTGAGTAGATTCTACAGAGTCGTTAAAAACAAATCATGAATGGATCATACTTCTGCTATATGAAGTTGTATTAAAGGGATGATGCATTTTCTTAAAATAACATAAATCAGGTTAGAGGTGTGGTTGTAGAATTGACGTTGGTACCAGTTTTGGTTTGAATAAAGCTTAAATAAGATAATTAAGAAAATCTCATTTAAAATAATTTAGGAAAGGATTTATAAAATATAGAATTTTTTAAATTATTATTAAAACATGCATTAAGTCTGATATTAAATTTCTCTATACATTTTTGTTAAATATGGATTTAAATAATAGGCATGCATATGGAAATCTGCAAATGCGATTGGTGTGCTTATCCGTTTTTATGTTGGCTTCCCTTTTCATGGGCAGACCCTATATTTACTGCAGATGACTTTTCGCTCAAAGAAATGAAAGAGTTCAGTACAGATTTCTATGTTATACCTTACACTCAAACCATGCCTGTGATGTTGAAGTGATATTTTGGAGGTGTATTATAAATTATAAATTTATGATGTAAAATAACCCTATATATGCAATAAAGTTTGATGGTTTTACTATTTTGGAATGCAACTGAAATTCTAAATAGTCGTATTTTTGAGGATCTTTCTAAGTCCCCCGCAGAAATGGAGGAGAGAACGGAAGGGATGAGATGGACTCGGGTAGGGGATTTATAGGGAAAACAGATGAAGATTAGGGGGCGCAATTAGAGCCACTAATGCGGTAGAAATTGCTAGCACCAGGAGTTGATGAGCATCAAATGCTAATGGGGCAATAGGGCGAAGCTCAAGGGCACAGGGGAGCTCAAAGGCAGTAAAGAAACAGAGAGGAGGGAGTTTGGCTGCGCAGGAACAGAGAAGAGACTAGAGAGAGGGCTGCGTAGTGAAGGAGAGAGAGAAAGAAGGTGGATGGCACGAGCACCCAATTATAGATAAAAAGGAAAGTAAATAAACAATAGGGTTAAAACATATAATATAAATGCATAACACACTTATATTTCTTTCAAAATATTTAACAAATAAAATTATCAAAACAACAATATAACATTATATAAAGATCACCAAATATTTATTTCTTGATTTTAAAGATTTAACACATGCAACCTAGGGTTACGGTGTGTAGGAAAATAATTAGCAAATAAATTATAAATAAATTATATAGGTATTATTTTTAGAAAACATCCAAATAGTAATTTTATTTTTATAGATACAAAAGCTTTTGTTCTTATACCAAAATTTAGAATCCTTTATTTTTAAAGTAACATACTCATTTTTATGTTTTAAAATATTTACTCACAAATTTTTATTTGATTCAAATGCTAAGCATGTTTTTTATTTTTCATAAGAATGAGGATGTTACACGTGTTTCCGAGATGATCGTTCTACACACGGGCCTTTAGAGTGGCGGCTGTGAAAATATCCGGGGAGGAGTACCTCCGAGCGATGGGAAACACGGGCATGCTACTCTAACATAGAATCAAATTTTACCACAGAAAATCAAGACACCTACAAGTAGTTGATCACATACGGTACCTCTTAACATGTAGCGCAGCGAAAGAAGAGTCGATAAAGATGGTTCAATTGAGCTACACACGACGATCCGATCACCATCTAGATGCTAGTCAGCATCGTCCCAAGATGCCTTGCTGCCCCATGGTCGTTGATGTACTTTAGGACTTCACGGCAACCTCTGCGACAAGTTTTGCTTTGCAGGGGTTCACGACACCTCTAAGCAGTCTATCTTCAAACGGACTCCCCGGCCATATCTAGATTCCGTTATCGACGTTCTACCACTCGACAGAAAGCTAACAACTTAAGTTTTCCAACGGATCCGGTTTCACCGCCAAATGTTTTTTTGGATTAGTGGGAATCGATGAAATAAGACCACATCAAGAATCTGCTCGCAAACAAATCAAGTTTTTTTCTCATGTTCGCTTCGATTAGCGCCACAAGCGTAGAGTTTCTATGGTATCCACACATACAAGGATTGAAATCCACCCACACGTGGTGTGCTAGCACCAACGTGCTGACGAGGGAGATGACGACTAGGATTTGGTGGAGAGACTCATGTGACAAACGACATCTCCACCTCCTCCATTTAACAAGATGCTTAGTGTGGACAACATGGGCCCCGGGTATCCTCTCGAAGGCCCATGAGGAGGCAAATGGGGGGCGGCTCAAGTTGGCCGGATCGGGATAGAGACCACTCGGGTTACGCATAACTTGATCGCCAAGGGTGTTCCCGAGGATAGAGTCTAGCTCCATGTAATTAGGAGATTCATACTTGTAAATATCAGTGCATATCATGTGCTGGTGTAACAGAATTTAGTATCATGTACTGGATAGAACCATGTAACCTTATCCCCCTGCACTATATAAAGGGAGGGGTAGAGGACATAGAATCATCGACGCCTGCATCCTTGTCATCTGCGAATTCACGCAGAAACATAATCCCAGAACACAACCTCCGAGTTGAGGGCCCGAACCTGTATAAATCTTTATCTTGTGTTACCATCTAGTTTGGTTCTAGCGCATAGCCCCGCAACAAATTCATTGCCGACGGTGACCCCCGATTAGCCACCAGTCGACAGTTAGCTAACTATTGACACACAAATTTGTTTTTTCACGGTGTTTAGGTATTGCACTAATGATGCATTGGAGGAAATTGAGGTTATGGCACTCTCTACGGTGGACTTCTTCTAAATACCACTTATCAAACGAGATTCATAAAAATGCCTTTTCTTCCCTCAGTGAGCCTCTATGCGTCGTCCACCACTCATCCCATATTGTCCTACACCACTCTGGGCGTCACCCCTCTCTCTCTCTCAACTCTTGCTATGCCCACCACTTTGGTGCTGCCCCTCTCTCTTAACTTCGACAATGACCACACCTTTGTTTACCCTTATCTCTCAACTCTGACGCCTCTTGTCATCGTCCCAGGTCATCGCCGAGGAGAGGCCATGGCATTCGATGCTCACCGTGTTGTTGTCACAGCCACCAATCGCCATTATTTAGCCTGACCACCGGTCACTGCCGTTGAGCCCAAACCCGTCACTACCCTCAATCCTTTCTCAGCTCCCATCTCTCTCTTATCTGCTCTCATCTCCTACAGAGGCAATTTGTTGTTTTCACAAGCCTAAGTCAAGCCAAAACAACCAAACCCTTTTAAAATCCTTGAAATTGCAAGGAAACAACAAAACAACCGTGGGAGTGGAAATTACATGAATCCCATCTGTGAAGTGGCATTTAGATGCACACTCTAGACAATGGCATACTCTCAATTTTCTTGATGCGTTGCGACTCCTCAACAAGGACAAAGTAGATTCTTGAGCGATCCATGTATCAATTTATGTAACATAGACATGGTTGCACTATTTTTTTTGTTGGTAATGATTTGTTTTCCAAATTTAGTCCTTTACCTAGTACCTGATAGAGTTATTAACAAGGCAGCCATATATATACACACTAATAGTCATTGCATTTTTATATTTTTATGTGTTTTTACTATTTTAACTTTCTTGTTTGAATCCTATATGTTTTTAGGTTTTGTTTACTAACTTTGGAGCCAAACAAGCTTCATTGCAACACAACCTACTTAGCCTTGACCTCTAGTCACCTCCTTCTTGTGGCTGCCATGGAAGGAATAAGGAGTTCAAGGAGGCCAATAATGGGAGGATGCCCAATTGGATTGGCGAGGGTAGAGGTGGGGTAGGAGGCGTTGTCATAGCCGTCATTGTGGTGTCCTCTAGCCTAGATAGTATCGTTGCATCACGCAGAGCCAAAATTTAGGCATAGGGGGCCAAGTGAAGGCTAAGAAATAGTAATACTTAGTGCATGTATAATATAGTATGCTTACACATTCTTATAGAGAGTGTGATGCCATGTTATAACTTAAAAAACTCTCTCGCAATGCAAAGGTGCTTAATACTTGTGCTTAGATGTACACTCTTACAAAAACAAAACAACAAAAAAACCTAGTGTTTCTCCAAAAGCACCCATCCCAAATTCCCAATGCTATCCTTGGTATAAAAAAAGCTCAAAAATAATTCCTAAGCGCTTCTACAAGAGTATGCATATTGTACATGGCAATAAAGACTCAAACATAGTATAGTACACAAAAGCATTTAACATGTATGTAAAGATAAAATCAATTGTTTCCTTCGTATTTATATTTATGTATGTTGTTAATTCGGCTAGCAACTTGAGCACATCGAAAAAACTAATTGAAACACTACTTTATATTTATGTACGAATTGAAGAGTAGAGAGTAATAAGTATAACTATTAAACCAATATCAAATTGTCCATCAATTCATCGTATAATTTATAAACAATGTAGACAAGACTAGAGAGGCATAACAATTTCAAACCTCTACGATCAGTCGATAGAGGGGAGAGAGTTGTAGACAATTTGAGCATTATTCAGTTCTCAACAGGTTGTTGTAGCCTAATTACTAGCAGCGTTGGGCCTATGTTGTACGTATACCAGATGTCTAATTTGCTAAAACTTAGGACAAAATTAATTAATACATGGAAGAAATTTGCATCTTTGTTGAGAGGAGCCGGGCCCTGCCAGCCCACCTTTGTCTCCACCTTTGGCGTCACACACGCCACAATTCATTGTCCTTGCCTCCCACCTGTAGCTTCGATGCCACTCCACAAAATGAGCTGGTTGAAATGAGCTGAATTTGGCTCGCTCTACCCCTCGTACGACTATCAAACACACCATAAATTTGCACGAAAGGAACAAAAAAAGAAATGGAGTTGACCGACAAGCTTGTGCACTTATAAAATTATCTTCATAGTTTTTCTTTTCTTATTTGACTTTCTAGAGAAAAAGAACCTATCGGGAGCCATTGTTTTAGAAAATATAGTATGTTGTCTCAAAAGAAGAAAAGAAAATATAGTATGAAATGAATTTATTTTATAAAATACGATAAATAATGCCATGCAGACTAAGATTATGAAAACTTGAAATGCTATGGTTTTGTTTGTTTCAAATCAGATTAAATTAAATCAAATTAAATGAAAAAGTGTTATTTTTGTATAGGCCAAATGTTATAATATTTTGTAGTTATTTTTGTGGGGTTTTAAATAGTTCTTCTTAGAGTTCGCAAAAAAAAAAATTTCATATTTTTTTGAATTTTTTAAAACGTATTTCGAGTGAGTCACAAATTTGCTACAGTAAAACACAACTCAACATTAATCTGAAACAAACAAGGCCTTAGTCATTCTTCATCTACCGTTGACATTTTTTTATTATTCATTTGACTAAGATATTGTTCTTCCTGACTTATCTTATTTAATTTATTACTTATATGATTTATCTATTAACTCTGAGAGCTTTTCGGGATGGACTCGAGAACCGTGTTACCTTTATTTGATTTGTTTTAGAGAGCGTTTAAACATGTGTTTGAGATAAAAAAAAACGAATTAAAAATCAAAGTATTTTTACTTTAAACAAAGATAAATAAATAATCAGACAAATCAAATAAATCAAATAAGCTGCATTGGTCAGCACCTAAATATATATCAGAATGGCCACTTCCTGTTATGGCTCGCTGCTCCTACGAACGGCAACCGGGTGGCGGCGATTCGGCGCGCGGGAGCTGTTTCCTCGGCGGCGATCTAACGGGGGAAAGCTGATTCGCTCGGTGAGTCCCCTCCCCCTGCTCTTCTCTCCCAGATCTAGTTGCTCCCGTTCTCTCAGTTGCTGGGGGGTCTTGTATCGAGGGGTTCGGGGTGACCAAGGGGCTGTCCTTGCACAGCTGCCCACCCTTGGCTTTCCTGATCGGATCTCTGGGTTGGAGAATGGCGGATGCAATGAACGAAGGGTTGAGGGAAGCTTTGGCGGCGGCCACGGATCTATCACAGACGATGGCCGGTGCTCCTCTAGGGGTGGCGGATGCGGTTAAGGGCAAATCAAATGATGCGGCGGAACATGGCGATGGCGTCAGGGGCTCGGGCTCGGGTTCAGGCGACCGAGTGGCCGAGATGATGGCACGGCTTCACCTCACAGCGGCGGAGGCGACTGCGGTGGTCTTGGAGGACGAAGATGTGACGGAGCTGGTTGACCCGGCTAGAGCCCTGGTGGGTAAGGTTCTAGCTCCCAGCGCTCTTCACATTCAGACTATTGCTGCGGCCATGAGGCCGGCTTGGGGAAATCCGAAGGGTTTGGTTTTCAACCCAGTGGGAGACAACTTGTCGGCAATCCGAAGGGTTTGGTTTTCAACCCAGTGGGAGACAACTTGTTCCTGGCAGAGTTTGGCGCCGGGATTGGTAGGGATTGGGTGCTCGAGAAGGAGCTGTGGGTCGTGGGTAAGCATGCTGTTTTGCTCAAGAAATTTGATGCGGACTTCAAGCCACTGCAGCTTCGTTTTGATCGGATGGCCATCTGGGCCAGGATCTTTGCACTCCCTTATAGATTGATGAATGCCAACATTGGGGCGGTGATTGCCAAACCTTTGGGCAAGGTGTTGAAGGTGGAGGCTGATGAACGTGGGTGATGCTGGGGGGCTTTATGCGTGTGCGAGTGCGAGTGGAGATCTCGGTGGAGATTCCCATCCGACGCTATGTCACAGTATTTTCCCAAAGAGATAACTCACTAGAATCCTTTGAAGTGAAGTATGAACGACTACCGCTCTACTGCTTCTCTTGCGGGATGTTGGGACATTCCTTCCTGGTTTGCTCGACTCCAGCGGAGCGTGATGAAGACGGCAATCTTCCGTATGCGGTGAAGAGGTTATGTGTGCTTGATGAGGCGGGCAAGAAATCGAGCAGTGCCAAATCTGGCAATGCATCCTCATCGGCGGGTGTTAGTGCTTCGGGAGGCTCTGCCAAAGATCACTCTGTTGGATCCAAGAAAGCTAGTGCTCCTAGAAACATCAGTAAGAAGGACCCTTCCTAAGGGGTTTCGGAGATGGAAACGGAAGTCACCTCTCCGATGAAGGCCGGTGGCAGAGCTAGGGGTGGCGCCCGGGGGACTAGAGCTTCCCGCGGACGTGGTCGTGCCAGTGGGCCAGGGAAAGAGCTTTTCTCGGAAGAATCTTTTGCTGCAGTCGAGGGACAGAAGAGGAAGTCTGCTAAACCGCTGTTTTCTGGTGACTTGGTGGAGACTCTGACTCCAGAGGCTGGATGCTTGGCTTTGGTTCCTGTTTCTAGGGGGAAGGCCCCTTTGTCTGAGCCTTTAGAGCTGAAGGGGTCGTTTTTTGATTCGACCAAAAAGCAGAGGGTGGTGCAAGATGGATCGGCGAATCTGGCGGCGGCTGCTTTGCAGCCCTGCCACACTCAATGAGTCTCCTATGTTTGAACTGTCACGGTTTGGGGTCGGCTGTGACGGTTGGTGAGCTTCGCTGGTTAGTGAAGACTTTCAGACCTTCCCTCCTCTTTGTTTCGGAGACGAAGATGAGGGAAAATAAAGTGAAGAGGATGATGTGGTCTTTGAGCTTTTCAGGCTCTCTGGGTGTTGATTGCAAAGGCCGTAGTGGTGGCCTTGCGCTCTTTTGGTCCGATCTTTGTCACGATGTCGATTCGAGTTACAACCCCATTGCATCGATGCAGTGGTGTCTGCTGGGGAGGGTACTCTATGGCGGGTGACTTTCGTCTACGGGGAGCCGAGACGTGAATCTAGGCTTATCTTCTAGGACCTGCTTCGTCGACTTCATGGACAGTGGGCGGGGCCTTGGGTCTGCTGTGGGGATTTCAATGAGGTTCTTTGATGTGATGAACATCTGGGGTGGCGGGACCGCACCGATGCTCAGTTGGAACAATTCAATAGATGTTTGGATGGTTGTGGTCTCATTGACCTAGGCTTCACTGGCCCGAAGTTCACCTGGACTAATAGACAGGTTGGCCAAAGCAATATCAAGGTGCGATTGGATCGGGCGGTGGCTAATGGGGATTTCATGCACCTTGTTGATGATTGCCGGGTGGAAAATGTGGCTACGACCTCTTCGGATCATTATGCGGTCTACATTGCTCACTTTGATCGGGCTCAGACCTGGTCCGTTGGCCCAATCAAGCGCGGTTTTCGCTTCGAGGCTGCTTGGATTAGCGCAGATAGCTACAAAGAGGTGGTGGAGAATACCTGGAGTGTGGGGGGAGGTGGTTTTCCCCCCTATACTCTACATGGTCGAATCTGCAACATCTGGCGGTTCGCCGAGATTGGGCGGGATCTCTTTTGAGTGCGTCATGAGCGATTTAGATTGAGGAGCGTAAATTGAAGAAGTTACGCTCTTCTCCAGTTGCTGATGATCTGCTACGCAAAGAGAGAATGGTTGAGAAAGAACTTTGTGAACTCTTTGAGAGGGAGGAGATTATGGCTCGCCATCGATCTCGCGTTGATTGGCTTCGGGAAGGCGATCAAAACACTGCCTTTTTGCATGCGCGGGCCTCGGCCAGGTGCCGAACAAATAGGATTGGCTGTTTAATCAAGGAGAATGGCACCCGCTGTACCAGCCATGAGCATTTATTGTAGGTGGCTGAGGCTTTTATGCCAAGCTATTCACCTCAGAATCGTGCACGGCCTTTGAAGAAGTGTTGGATGCTATCCCGGCTAAGGTTGACGCCTCCACCAATGAGGAACTTGGCCAGCCGTACTCTGACGAAGAAATCAAGACGATTCTCTTCCAGATGGGGCCAACTAAGGCCCCGGATGGTTTCCCGGCGCTGTTCTACCAGACTCACTGGGATCTTGTTAAGGAGGATGTTTGCAATGCCATCAGGGGGTTTTTATCGGGGGAAGAAATCCTTGAGGGGCTATGTGAATCTGTTATTGTGCTCATCCCTAAGGTAAACAATGCAGACCACCTTGCCAACTTCCGCCCGATCAGTCCGTGCAATGTGTTGTATAAACTTGCTTCAAAAGTGCTGGGTAATACTCAAAGTCTTTCTGCCTGAGATTGTCTCGGAATTTCAAAGTGCCTTTGTGCCAGGTAGGCTGATCACGAACTGTGCTCTGGTGGCTTTTGAGTGTTTGCATTCGATTCGTAAACAGCATGTCAAGAAGCCTTTCTTTGCTCTCAAGATTGACATGATGAAGGCCTATGACCGAATTGAATGGTCGTACCTTCACGGCTGCCTTTTGAAGCTAGGGTTTGCACAGTCTTGGATTGATACGGTGATGCGCTGTGTGCCTGTGTCACGAAGGTGCGACATGCTGTCAGGATTAATGGGTATTTGACGTCACCAGTGATCCCGACTAGGGGACTAAGACAAGGGGACCCTATTAGCCCCTATGTCTTTTTGCTTTGCACTGAGGGGCTCTCTTGTTTGCTTAAGAGAAAGGAGGAGGAGGGAGAACTGTTTGGCATCAGAAATGGCAGACACGGTCCTCAGATCTCTCACTTACTCTTCGCAGATGATAGTATTTTCTTTGCCAAAAGTGATGTGAAGAGTCTCAATGCTTTAAGGTCAACGCTGCAATCTTATTGCAATGCTTCGGGTCAGAAAATTAACTTTCACAAATCCTCCATCTTTTTCGGGACCCGTTGTCCGGACTCAGTTAAGAGGGCTGTGGAAAATTGCTTCTAGGTCTCCAGCGAGGTCTTACAGGATACTTACCTGGGTATGCCCACGGAGATCTACAGATCAATCACCAGTTCTTTCAAGTCGTTGCTTGATAGAATCTGAAAACGGGTCAATGGCTGGACGGACCGGCCCCTCTCCAGGGCCGGCAAAGAAGTGATGCTCAAATCTGTGGCGCAAGCCATACCCACCTATGTGATGAGTTGCTTTCAGATCCCTGTCGCTGTTTGGGATAGGATGAAGAGGTGTATTGCTGATCATTGGTGGGGCTTTGAAAATGGGAAAAAGAAGATGCACTGGTGCTCATGGGAATGGCTCTCCACCCTCAAATCTCTTAGGGGCCTTGGCTTCAGGGACTTCGTCCTTTTCAATCAAGCCATGTTGGGCAAACAGTGTTGGTGTCTTCTCACGGAACCAGAATCCTTATGCTCTCAGGTTCTCAAAGGTAGATATTTCCCTGGATCCTCCTTTTGGTGTGCCTCTAATCCTAAAGCTTCTTCCTTTACTTGGCGTAGCATTCTCTTTGGAAGAGAACTGCTGAAGCAAGGGGTGCGTTAGCGTGTGGGTAATGGAAAATCGATCAATGTTCTCTCGGACAATTGGATCCCGAGTCAGACGCCGGGTTTGTTGAAGCCCCTTGTTCCCATTTCTGATGGGGCGATGGCGGACTTCTTGATGGATGAGGATGGTAAAACTTGGGACGAGGATCTGGTTCGGACTGTGTTTGAGGAGGAGGTGGCCCTGGAGATCCTAAAATTGCCAATTAGCCAGGAAGGGGAGGATTACTTTGCCTCCTGGCCCTTGGATAAAAGAGGCTTTTACTCAGTTAAGTCTGCATACAATTTGGCAAGGCCGGCCCGATTCTTTTCAGCACAGAGCACCAATGGCTGGGGTCTTTCCTCGGGTTCGGGCCGAGTTTTCTCCAATCCTGAAAGGCCTTGTGGAAGATCAACGTGCTTGGAAAGATGAAAATAAATCTGTGGCATGCTGCGCATGACTGCCTGCCAACGGGCGCCCAACTCAGACGGCGTCGCATTCCGGCTAAGCATGGCTGTGTCTTCTGCAATAGAGATGACAACGTCGAACACGTCTTTTTGTTATGCCCATTTGCCCGGGCTGTGTGGGATGATCTCAAAGTTAAGCTCAAGCTCAGGTTGTGCAGGGTAGGTATAAGGAATATGAAGTAATGGATTTTTGACTTTTTGGCCTGTGGCTCGAGCACCCAGGGCACTACTCTGGCGGTTGCGTTCTGGCATATTTGGGAGGCCAGGAATGACTCCCTACACAACAATTATGCCTGGCATCTGTCTTGGGTTGTTCAAAGGATTCTTGCGTACATGGACTTGATTTTGCAGCACTGCTCTAAAGATGGCCCTGCCCCTAGGTGTGACGCTCCTTTCATGGCACCTTGTTGGAGTCCACCGCCGGTGGGAACAATCTCTATCAACTCTGATGCTGCACTCTTCCGATCCTCCCAGATGGGGCTCGGGATTGTGATGCGAAATCACACTGGAGATTGCTTGGTTGCTTGTAATGAACTTCTCCACCTCGCCTGATACGGCGAGGCCCTTGCCATCATAAGGACTCTCATGCTTGCCAAGGAGGAAGGCTTCCGAAAGATTATTCTAGCCTCAGACTGTCTCTCTATTGTCCAGCAGATCAATTCTGCTATTCGAGACAGGTCTGGGGTTGGTTCCGTGATAGGCGACATCAAGAAATTTGGCGCCTGATTCGAATTGCTCCTTTGTGCATGTTTATCGGTGGCTAATCGTGACCCATACTTTAGCTCGTAACTTCGAGACATCGATTAGCATCATTTATCGTTCTATAATCTCGGATTGTATCCGTGATATCCTGTGTAATGATGCTCTTTAAGCTATAAAGTGCTGCCGTTACCTAAAAAAAAAAAACACATATCAGAACCGGCTTTGGCAATGCCCCGTTTGGGCATAGATCCGTGACACCTCCCAACTCAACAGCATATCCTACTCCTTTCGTCACGCCTTCCTCCAACCACGTGAACCCAATCCACCGTTTCCTCCAAAGCCGCGAAACTTACATCTGGGTCCCACTAATCCTTTCTTTGGATTACCCAACCCCCACGCGTCCGGCGCACGTGACCGCGGTCCAGCCAACCGATCCTCCCGTCCACCTCACCCCACCGGTAAGCTCACCACCCCCAAGATCATATAAAAGCCGCCTCCTTCCTCCGTTCCCGTCCTCGCCCCTCGCCGCCGACCAGACGCGCCGCCCCACGACCTCCCGCGCGGGTTCATGTCCATCCCCCCTCCCGAATCCACCGGAGGATCCCACCCGCTCGCGCCGCGCCCGCCGAACCCTAGCCCCAGCGCCCGCCATGGCAGCGCCCCGCGCCGCGCCCGCCACGCCCGCCGCCCGCCCCTCCGGCGGCCTCCGCCTCCTCGCCACCCGACGTCGGCTCGAGCTCCGGTGAGTCGCCCCCTCTGGTCTGCTCGCGCTCGGCCCCCTTCCCGCGCGCGTCGATTGCGCGATAGCAGGTAGCCCGGGGATGGAGGCTGGAGATCTGGGTTGCTGGATTGGGACATTGGGTTGCTCAGCCGCGGCGACGAGCTGATTTGGGTTTCGTGCAATCGGTTCCGGCCATTTGGTTTGGTGTGACTTCTGCACTACTGGCCCAAGCTTCGGCGAAAAACTTTGCTGTTTATTTGATAGATTTTAGAGTTGTCTCTGGTTTCTAGGGTTAGCTCGACTTGGGTTTATGCTAAGCTGAGCTTTTGCTTTGTCAAAACTGAGCGAATCCTCGTATGCTTCAATGTTTTTGAGCTCATGCTTGGTGAAAAGCGAGGTTTATTGAAGGCAGCCGCAGCAGAGGGTTACTATTAAGCTCTTATGGATTTTGAACATGTGACTTCTGTGTATCATGCTATGTGCACTGCATTTTAAATTAAAACCATAAACAGCTGTAGCCTATGAAACTGAATGTTCTTTTTTTTTTGGTTTGGAAAAAAAGTGCTGATGTTATGACCATAAATTTCTCCACCTCCCCGCAAAGCAGCTTCTAAAAATATGCTACAAAACGTTATGTTAGCTCAAATAAATGTTTATATATCTTATGAAATAAATAGTATGAGTACGAGGATCGATTCGTAGTAGTCTTCATCGTATGTTCATCTATAGAGGGATTTAATTTACCCAATGGCTTGATACAGTCAAAGGCCTGTTTATCTGCAATAGCAGTGTATGAAAGTAAATGGTAAGCTCTTAGAAGAAAAGTGGATATGGATAATTCGAATAATTATGTTACTAAAATCTGATAGAATGTGGATACGGTTTAGATTTTCCAACCCAAAATAATGGTTTCGTTTGCATCGGATTTTTTTATCTAAGCCATGAAAAAAATGCATGCAAATCTAGTTTGGTTTTTCTATTTGAAACATTGTTTGTCAGTATATATCATCGTTCAACTTTGGACCTGAGAAAAAAAATCTTCTTTTGTGGCGAGATGATTAAATATTGTTTCCAACTCTGTTTCATTGTGTAAAGTTTTCACATATTGCATTGAAAATATAAGCTTGGTGTGGTGCTGTTATCTAGCTAGTATACAAGGTCCAGTTAAATTGAGTAAATCAGCTGAAATTTGAGTGAAGTTCATACATTTGATTGCTACGAGGTTCACATTTTCATTTGACATAAAAACATGGACATGAATATGGCTATACCAATATGTGATCCATTTTCGTTTTGTCCACACCCTTTTAGTGCTGGATATAAAAATACACTTAAGAAGCTTAAGCCCTAGCATATTGCAAAATTGGTTTCGCATGGACACTATGTAGTATAAATAGTGGAGACAAGTATTTGATGATTACAAAGAAGTGATGAAGATACCAAATGGTCCAAATCATATGTCTTAGCCTGTTAAAATTTCAAACTAGTTCTATGCAAGCTGCTGTGTTCCTGTTCATAAGGTCTTTGCATGACCTATTATTGTCTTTTCTCCATGCTTGATACCTTAGTAATTTTGAAACATTTCATTGCCAGAATAATTTTTACAATGCAACTCAGGTTTTGCAGATTCAGTGGTTCCCAAAATTGGAGAGTCCATTGATGCCTCCGAAAAGGTTGTGTCGGTGCAACATAGTCCACATTTTATTATTTTAAGATTCTTTGCAAAAAAATTATGTTGCTGCTCTTGATGACAACTTGCCGCTGCAAATGAAATAACTCTCAGGTAGTTGGATTTAAAATCTCGGAAGGAAATGATCCATATAGCCCAGAGGATGACAATATTTTTGAATGCCAGTTTTCTGAACAGGGGAGTTCAGATTTCCCAGTAGATAATGTCAGCTCAGTTCAGGCATATGCTCAGAGACCTGAATTGGTGGGATCCCTGCAGACTGACCATTTATCTACAAGTTCTACTGGTAATGGGACTCAGATGGCTGCTAGAAAGAATCAGGCTGTGAATGCCAATTATCTACTCAATTTCCACTATGATCCAATTTCTCGGCCTCAGCCTCGAGGCCCTAGAACATATCCTCCAAGACGGCAAAGAAAGATCAAACCTTACAACAAGGACTTGTTCCTCCAAGCAAATTTTAAGTTTGTTGTGCTGGATACCGGAAATTGTCATGCTGAGTCAATGGATCCGGATAAGATGCTCCAGTGGGAAGATATCATCTGTGTAAGATACTGTAGCCCTTCTGAGGTGCAATGTCCTATCTGCTTGGAAAGCCCATTGTGCCCGCAGATAACATCATGTGGTCATATATATTGTTTTCCATGTATTTTACGCTATTTGCTAATTGGAAATGAGGATCACAGAGGAGAGTGCTGGAAGACGTGTCCACTGTGTTTCATGATGATATCAACAAAGGAGCTGTATACCATTTATATTACTCAAGTTCAGCATTTCCGTGTTGGTGACAATGTGACCTTTGCACTCCTTAGCCGGTCGAAAAAATCGCTGACCCCTTCCATTAAACACCTCTCTAGCGAATCCACTTCTAAAGATGAAGATCTTTGCAATGTTTTCTCCAAGTTCATTTTTACGCCAGATGTGGAGCTCTCAGTTAGAGAGGCAAAATTAGATCTTAGTAATTGGTTGCATAAGGCTGATGCAGGCCTTGTTGATGACTTGGAGAAACTACCATATGTTGCTGCTGCTTTGGAACAGCTGGAAGAAAGGATGAAATATTGGACTGAGTACAGAAATTATAGTAGCAGCCCTCCTCTAAAAGATACCTTCTCACCTGTCTCTAGCTTGAAACCAAGAAACTCGGATAATGTGCAGCCTTTATGTCAGAACAGCGGGCATAGACTTTCCCCTATTTCAGATGGAGATATGATCACTCGTGTTTCAGAGCTCTCTATATCACCTGAATCGAATAAAAGAATGTCAACCAAGATGGAAAACAGATGTGCTGCCCCTACATATACAAATGAACAGGAGTCATACACATTTTACCAGGTTTGAAGCATATCCGAGACACCGAGCACATTTTTTTCCAGTGCATGGAGTTTCACATTTTCTGATTTTGATGTTTAAATCTTGCTGCAGGTATCAGATGGCCAGCACCTAATTCTTCACCCACTAAACATGAAATGCCTACTAAACCATTTTGGAAGTTCTGATATGCTCCCACAAAGGTAATAACATAGTATCTGTTTATATTCCCTTAAGTTTTGAGTCCTAACTTTCTGGGTTATCTTATTGGCACCATTATAATGTTGTCTTCCATATATAATAATATTGGGGGAATTGAATCTTGATTAAGGACTTTTTAAGTATTGTATAAGGTTGTCAAGGCGGTAAAGCGACCCGCGGCGTGTTAGGACCTTTTTACCTTTTAAGCGCTTAAGGCGTAAGACGAGGCGACTTCATAGACACATATATAAGGCGAATAAAAGCAACCAAATTGCAACATAATAAGATAGTTCACACCACATAGTTTTAAGGCATAGTTCACAAAATAACATAGTTTTGCACCACATTAATATAACAGGGTCATATCCACTGGCTTGAGAAGATTGAGCTTCGGTGCTCGTTCCTTGACCATCACTTGCCATGTCCACTGCTTGACCTGCACATTTGCAAATGGTAGATGACACAACCATCAGCAGCAGCAGTATCATACTAGCATCCAAGGCAGCAGCAACAGTAGTAGCATACTAGCATACAAGCTGCAGTAGCACACAAGCACATAAGCAGCAGTAGCAGTGTAGGCGTGTAAGGCTGTGGCACATAAGGAGGAGGCAACTCAACTCACAGCCACACACAACTCACATCGACTGAGCCACACACGCACGACACAACTCACACAGCGGCGGTGGCTCAAGCGGACGCGCTAGGCGGCGATCTTGGTGCTGCCGGGCGGCGCTGGATCGGGCGCATGCGCGCTGGATCGAGAGGCCGCGGCACGGATTGGGAGGCGGCGGCGCGGGAGAAGGGGCACGGCTTGGGCTGAGAAGGAAAGGAAGGAGAAGGGGAGGAAGGGAGACGAACCTGTTAGCGGCGGCGACAGCGCCGCCGACGAGCCTCCTCTAAGCCCCGGTGCGGCGCCTCAACTCCTCTTTGGTTCTTTACTTTGGGGCCACTAGGGTTTGCCTTTTGGGGATTAAAACACCTGCTCATTTGGATCCGGCATGTATGGCGCCCGCCTCGGACGTCATGGACGCCATACGGAAGCCATAAGGACGCCATAGCCTAAAAATGTATGGCATACGCTAAGGCGTCCACCTAAAACCTCTTTACCGCTTAATGGACGCTTAATGGGCGCCTCAACAAGCATGATTTGTATTTCGCATCAAACGTTGTTTTGTTTGATCTATTAACCAGTGTTAGCTAGACCTGGAATTAGCTTGTTAGGTATGGCCCATTGGCAGCCTTTAGCTCCCTTTTCCTTGGGAATATCATGAAGTGCGCCATGAGACCCAATCTGTTAATTCTTAAAGGTTATCCATTGTCCCTGGTTTGCCGTGTTGCTATGAGGTGCAAGCGACTAGACAAGTAGTTTGCTCTGAATATCAAAGTTCATAGTGTAGAGTTTCTTCTATCTAGTGTACCATGTGTGGTTTTGCTTGCCACTAGTGATGGACAATCATTTATGATGAAAATTTATTTGAACATGTAGTCAGATAATAACTTGAGCAATATTTGATTGAACTGAATTTCTCTATATACCAGATTAAGATTGCAAAATGTTCTGTGTTGGTCCTGATTGTTGTTTCTCATTCTGTTATGCTAACGGTACTGGTCCAATTTGCACACAGAATATCCGGAAAAATCTTGGAGTTGGAGACTGTAACACAGTCTGAAGCTACTAGAAAACGCTATCGATTTTTAAGTCACTTCTCATTAACAACCACATTCCAGGTAAATAAGTTGCACATATTTAGTTTTGCTTTTGACCTTTTTCTCATGTATTATGCATTTTGCAGTTTTGTGAAATCGACCTGAGTGAGGTGTTACCTCCTACCTCGTTGGCTCCATTCATTGATGAAATCAAGAAGCGTGAGAAACAGAGAAAGCAAACTGCCAAGAAGGTTTGAACTATTGCTTAGTATTTACTGGCATGTTGTTTTATTGAACATTTCACCACCATCTTCTGTGTCATATTTGCCAGTAAAAGGTTTCCTAGTGGATTACTGGATTTACTAAACTTTAAATGAGTCACCTAGCAATATTACATGTTTTTGGATCTTGGATCCTGTTGCTTATGATTTTCATAATCCTCTGATGTGGCCATTCTTGGGGCATTCTACTTTGGGATAATAGCTCATGATCTGGTCTAGTTATCACTTGGTTGTTATCTGTACCAATCAGTGATTGGTTATCAGCAGTAACCCAATCTAACCAATTTGGAAGTGACAGTCTAGCCTGTTACTGCAAAACCTCCATATATCACCAAGTTCAGTACCTCTTCAAGAACCGCAGGAGAAATTAACAGGGATAATTTATGCCTTAGTGACAAGTTGATAAGACCAAATTAACAGGGGTATTTTACATCTTAGTTTAATTTGCTATTCAGCTGTGTGGTTTGCTTTCATGTTGCCTTTCATGTTTGTGATTTTTTTTGGTTTTTACACTATTCCTCTGGTGTTCTCTAGGAAGAAAGCGAGAGAATAAAGGCTGAAGTAGCTGCTGCTGTGCAAGCATCAGCTATGCGATTTGAGCATGCAAACTTCTCTCACAGTCGCAGTGATGTTATGTTCTCTCTGGATGACTTTGAAGGTAAATTTGTACTCATTTGAGGATGTACCCTGTGCTTTGTTCAGAACTACCGCATCTTGGCTTGTAATTGGGAGTTTTGAAGACAAGTTTCTTACTATTACAAGTCGATATTCAGACATCGCATTCCTTTTTTGTTGCTTGTAATCCCACTTTTAGTGCTCTAATGTCATTTTTTTTTATTGATCACTTCATTTTGACACTGATTGATATTTTTCTTCTGTATTGAAGCTCTGGGAAATAATGCTGGGCCATCCACGAGTCCACCAGCTAGGGAAAGGAAGCTCTTTTCTGATGTTACACGCCTTGGTTTTGCATCTGCACAAGACTCGCCTCCTCTAGTCGAAACCAGGGACATGTCTGGTAAAAATGAAAGCACAAGGGACGTAGGTATGCCACACACAATGTGTTTCACTCTTTTGATAGATATAGACGCTATTTGTCTAATGGGGAACTGTATTGTTGTGCAGGGCCGGCAGGAACGTCTGCCCTGTCCTTTGCCAGCATCATATCTTCCACTAGAGCTGCAGACAACAGCATGGAGATACATAGACCAAATGGAGTCGGGAAGAAGGGCAAGAAACCCACCAAAGTACTCTTGTCTACTGGTGGTGGCCGCGGCCGGTACTAAAGAAATAAAAGAATTGGAACACTGGAAAAAGACAAATTTCCATGGTTGCTCAAAGCAACGTGTATAGTTGTGCTTAACCTAAATTACATTACACTTAAATAGGATCCATCTTTTGAATTTTTCTCGTATGTGTCTGGGTTGGTTCACCCTTGGTTAACCCAAATTGAAGGGCGACTGCTTTATAGGGTGTAGCGATGTATGAGAGCCATGTAGCGATGTATGAGAGCCATGTAACTTTCGATAAGAATTGGTGCCATGACGCTGTTTGCTTCATGTCGAAATGGATTGTACATTGTAAGGCGAAATCTCTGTTCGCGTGTCACAACGTGGAAATAAGCCACTAGCGAATTAACCCTAGCTTCTGGCCTTTGTTGGAATGGTAGGTTGTGACTAGCCGTCGTGAACAATGGCCGTGTGTTTTTTTTTCTCCTGAGAGGGAATTCTTGTGTACAAAGGCATGCCAGCCCAATAAGCTTTGTCGACGACTGTGATTGTAGGTCGTCGAGAGAGATACTACCACCTTAGTCTTTCGCGACAGCCTGTAATATGCCATCGAGAGAATGCCATCAAGGCCGAGAGACGGCGACAACCCTAGGCTACCGACCGCTTTATATCCGATCGTCGAAAATAGTTATCTCGATGACCGAACTGTTGAGAAAGCCATTTTTTCTTGACCAGTTTGTCCAGATGGCCTTGACTCGACAGACACAGCCGGCCGTCGAGAGAGGATTCTCTTGATGGAATTTTCGGTTTTCTCTACGGTTTTGGCCATCGATTCACTGAGGTTTGGTGTAGTGAACTAGCTATTGCGGTGCATATTGGCTGTCAAAACCTGTTTAAAATTGACCAAGCTATAAATTAAAAATTGATGTAAATTTTTTTAGCATCTTTCAAATCTTAAAATAAATTTTTGTAAAAGTGAAATTTTTTGTTACGGAGGTGCTAAGGCGTTTGCATGTAGTTACATTCAACTCTTTGGATTTAATATGGGGTTTTCTTAGTATTGGTCTAGACTGGCATTAGCTACATACTGAGGGGTATCCCTACTCCAAATCGCAAGCCCCGGGCTAGAGCCCACCTAGCTACGGGCCTGGGTCCGCCCCTGCCTTAGTTTGTACTCCTATATCTATTGTCTATGAATCTGTCTATGAATCTTTGGTCTGCATGCAGAGCAAAAATATGTCTCTAGACTTGAACTTTATGAAGGGAGTAGTTTAGAGCGTAAAATAGTTTTTTTTCCTTTAGTTTCTTGCTTTGCCTTGGTCGGTAAAATAGACTTTTTTTTTTACTTACCATTGGGAACCAACAAATTCTAGGCCCAGTTCACGCCGGGGGAAGGGGGGGTGGGTGGCCGTTTTGTCCACAAATAATTCCAGTACAACACACATGCAACGTACCACGCGCGCGCCCATTGGCCATAGACAGACAAACGGGAGGCCGGGAAGGCTGCAGAGTCCAAGGCTACAGATCTCGAGTCAAAGGAGAAGGGTTGTAGCCTTTCTCCCTCTCCCTCTCCCTCTCAACACACACTGTCACACACACAAGAGAGGTAGAGAGAGATGGTCGATGTGTGCACATATTAAGCAGCTAGGTAGGTGCCAGCTGCTTGCTGGTCCGTGCATGTAGTGCTGGTCCATGCAAGAGAGAGTCAAGAGTGATTCCCCTACAGGACTTGAGAGAGACAAAAGGGGGACAGTGAGAGAAGATAGGTGAACAGTGAAGCCGGCCGGACCTCCTCCCTTTTAGGGCTCGCTTGAATCATAAGGCCATGATGCCCCCGTATATGCCCCCCCCTCCCTGTTTGACGCACATGACAGATCATGGATATACATGGATGGTACCAACATGTTTAAAGTGGCTGAGCTAAATAAGTAAGCTAACTGAACTGAAATTAGTTATGTGTAAAACTGAATGGATAAGCCGTCTGAATAAATAACATCAAGCTACGTACTTTGAACTTTGAACGTGCTGTAAATTGTGGTGTTGTGTTGTATCTGATCCGGGTCCGGGCATACATTGTGATCCGTTTTGGATTAGATTAAAACTCGATATATAAGGCTAGAATGTTGAATATGAAATACTGAAATATATCAAAAAAAAAATCCAATTTCTTTGTCCGTCTATAGCTAGACAGACCGTTGTTTTCGTGTGGAAGGATCGATGACCATAGTACGTACGTGAGGCAACTGTGCACGCATGGTCCTTATTATATTCTTGCTTCTGTCTTATATTCTTTTTTTTAGATGATCTGAATGGTTGAATAGCTAAATGGCTGGAACAACTGAGTTTTGAGAGTTTCTTAAGATAGTCTTAAGTTTCGGATCCATTTCGTTTGACTTGCTTTTTAAAGCATTAGAATTCACCTTCAAGACAGCGAAAAAACAGACTAAAAAAAATTGAAAGCATATATTTTTTCGAAACGTAGATAAGCCATTAAGTACGTTGTTAAATAAAAAGAAGATCCTAATTGGAACATACGTGACAGAATTTAGTGTTTCACGTGTTATTACGGAGTTATAGTAGAGCACAGTCATCACCTGCGTATATATATGTATCTGGTTACATATTTAGTATAGATGAGTGTTTCGTGTGGCATAGCTAGCTGATCTATCTGATTATTTGCACAGATAGTGGTCATGTATCTCTCTCTATGTGTGTGTAGGGCGCCTGCTTCGACTCCGGCCCTTGCCCTACATTACTACATACGGTGGATGCTGCATGCGGCAGCGGGAGCGGCACTGCGTATAATTTATAGATGCCGCGCGCGCGTGTGCATACATTCATATTCCTATTCCTAAACCTATATAGCGCGTAGCGCTGTTCTAATCTGTCTCCTCGCCGTGCCACATCATCTGAATTTTCACGGCCGTCCGATCGACATGGACGACGGCATAGATCGTTCCACGCAGTCCCAACTTACCGGCTGGACGCGTGCCGCTGCGCTGCCCCCGCCATCTGTGCTCTCCTGCCGTTGCCAGGGGGCGCGTGGCGCATCTTGCGGTCATCCACGCGCTGCCCTCCCACACGAAAGACTTTGCAAAAAGCCCCTCAAAATTCTAGGATTCCTGTTACCAGCCTTCGGCAATGAAGTCTGCCAAGGAAAACTTGCGCCCACGCTCTCCTAGTACATACATATATACGCTGTACGTACGTACGCTAGCTAGACATGAATTTACGCATGTATTGCATGCTATAGTATGTATGCTACGTACGTACGGTGGTAATACAGTCAGTATAGATATATGTACAGGCTATACGAACGTATGTGTAGTGTACGTGCGGATGGGTATGCATGCATCCAGGAGCTAGCTAGCGCTCGGGCGGGCGACTCCCACTGTTCATCGCTGTAGCGTGCGTGATCCTAGGTTGTCAGTCCGTGGGCCTCCCGAAATCTCGACCTCTCAGCTGGTAGCATGCAGCTACAGCCTACAGCATGCAAGCAGCAAGCTAGGCTAGTGCATGCAGACCCGGCCGGACTGGGCCATTTCGCTGCCCAGCTTTACGTATGGCATGCACGTACGCAGGAATCAGATTTACCGTCTCGAATCGATCTCGTTAAAATAATGAGCAAACAAGCGTACGTCCCATCCATGCAAGCTGTCGTACGTACGTCCTGCATGTGTTCGTAACATTCGGTTTGTTGAGCCTCTCTCGGGGGCACAGAAGGGATGATCAGTATTTGTTTCACATGCATGCATAAGCTAGCTACGTACGGCACGTACCGCTGTGTATGTTTCCCCAAAGCATCCGACGACTTTGGATCGAGGATACTCGGCAGTTAGGGATGCAAGGGGATGCGGCTGCAAGCGGCCCGCTTCGTCCGTCCGAAAGAAAAATGTTTGTGCGGATTCGGCGGAAATTTGCTAGCTAGATTCTGACTTCTGAGCAGCCAAACGGCCCGGTGCGTATAATCCACTTGGGCCACGTATCCGCTGCACGTATTCATCCCCTTCTCTATCCGCTGCACGTATTCATCCTCGTCTCTACCCCTATCTCCCTAGAGGGTAGAACGCCCCTTCTCTACCCCGTCCAGCCTCTACCCCCTCTCCCCCTTCCGCGATGGTAGGAAGTGGCAACGGAGTGCAGGCAAATGCTTCGCCGCCACCTCCTCTTATTGGTGAGGACAAGCAATCACAGCGTCATGTGGAGGAGCTTGGTGGTGAGAAGGTACAACATATCAACCGCACAGAGGATCTTGGATGCGATCCACTTCTCTCGAAAAAGTGAGCATATTTTTTTCCTAATGTGTTCTTGTGTTCTACTGTCACATTGTTCTTTATAATGTTTTGTAAGAGCGCAATGTGTTGTCACATATGCGATGCATCTCTAATATGGTTAATATATGGTTGTTGTGTAGAGGCAGCATTTTGTGAGTCCTTCGGATAGCAAGATTTTTATGCAGGTCTACGTGGATAAATTATGTGTGGATCAATAATTTTCCGGAGGTCGGGGTCGACGACAATAATACTGTCGGAGTTCCGAAATGGAAATTGTTGGAGATATAAGACAAAATTATGATAAAGGGATTTTTATTAAATTATTTGTGCTAATAATTTCTTCTATAATTTTTTTGAATATTTTGTAAATCTTTTTCTGAATTTTTAAAGCATAATTTATATGCTAAAGAGGAGGAGATGATTTTGTTTGAGTTCTTTTTATGAATAAAAATGATTTTTTTATATTTTTATGAAATGACTTAACTTGTTCTAAATTTTATGAAAATTTTGCAGATTTTTTTGGACAATTTTTGATATTTTAAATAAAATTGGGTAGCATTTCTGGTTATTAGAAAAAGAAGATAAAAGATAATGGACTTTAAGCTGGTTTTGGCCCAATAAGCTGCAGCAAGGGAGGGGGCTTGCTAACAGGTGGGGTCCGGGTGTCAGTGAGACAGAGAGAGAAAGAGAGAGAGATCGCGAGAGGGAGCGGTGCCGGCGTACGTACGACGGTCGGAGATGGCAATGCGGTGGTTGAGGAAGGGACTAAGGGTACGACGAACCTGGTGGAGATGATGGTGGCACTTAACGGTGAGTGGAGATGGCCAGACGGCGAGAGTTGGCAGTGGCGCAATCGGGTGTTGCCGGCGAGGGTGTTCCGGTGGGTACGTACGAGTTCTTGGCGACGGCGCGATGAGGTTGGAGACGTCGAGTGGATGCTACCCAGTGCTAGCGCCAAGGCTCGATATGTGCAAAGTGCCGTGATGCTGGCTCGCCGGAGTTGGAGAAGGGGGCAGCAGGGGTAGCCCTGATTGGTGGAGGAGGGAAGAAAGGGGTGGGAAGGGTGGCTTGGAATTGCGGTGTGCTGCCGAGATGCCTATTTATATGGTGGCCGGTGATGATGACGAGCTGGAGGTGGCAGGCCACGTCGGCTGTGGCAAGGCGATGTGGCAGCAAGAAATTCGAGCACTGCTGTGACCAGATAGCGTTGCTGAGGTGGGGGATAGGGTTGCCACGGCGAATAGCGATCCAGAGGGGCAAAATCATGGCGAGGGGCTCTGCATCGGGGCCGAAGAAGATTTTTAGCAGGCGCTGCGACGAAAACCGGCGGCGGCAGTTTCGGAGTCGGCGGTGACGTAGCGAGGTAGACGACGACGCTTGACCGTCCGATCGCGGGGTGAAAAGGTCGCACTCATTAGATCTCTTTAGCCGAAGGAGTACGGCGGTTTAGGTGATGTGGCTTCTCCACAACCGCTGGATTTGGGTGGTTTTGATATATGTCGTTCATCAACACTTATGCGCTCAGGTGGGCTTAACTGGGCCGGATGGCCATGGGCCGAGCTTGGCCGAGGCAGGTGAGGAAACAGGGTGACACCGAAGGCGTAAACCCGAAAGGGAAGGCATATTCTTGGAATTTCTGGAAAAGGAAGGGTGGGGTTTAATTAGATAAATAAATTCCAGAAAATTGCTAAATGCTTAAAGAATTAGTAGAAAACTGCGGAAGTCTCAGAAAAATGTGATCTTGGGCTCCAAAAATTCTAAAAAAATGAGAAGAATCCAAATATAGGATAAAATGTGATATTTTATGAGATGGTTTTTTTTCTGGAAAGTTAGGAGAAGGCATTTTCATGATAGGATAAAATGGGGAATATATTTGGAGTAATCTAGAAAATATAGAGCAGCTTTGAGGACTTGAATAATGTTTTTTCCAAAAAACTTTTATGCTTAATTTGGAAATTCTTTTGGATGTTACATTATCCTAGATTTAAGTTTGGTTGCATTGAATAAGTCCGAAACAAGTTTTTTAGGATGTTGCTGAGGTACACGTAGATAAGATGCATAGAACAATCCAAGGACTATCTGATGAATACTCTTCCCAATTTGGATGATCAACTATTGATGTTAGTCAAGGAGAAAAAATGAATGATATGGGTGAAGGCAACGACCTTTATTCAGATTGGGAAATGCATTGTCATGTGAGACAACATTTAATAAGCAACGAGCTTGAAAATTATTTGAAAGATGAGCTCTTTCCCGCAAAGCTGATTTCGATATTCTTCAGGGGTGAGAGATGCACTAAATTAAATACTTGATACTCTCTCGTATGGCTTGTGATCTGCTATCTATCCCAGTTTCTTTTGTGGCAGGCTGAAGAACAAGTTGCAGTTAGAAGAAAGGCTCAATACAACTCAATCTTGTCAAAAAATCTATGCATAAAACAGGAGAAGGGACTTGAGTTTTTCACCAGGAAATTTTGTGTATCTCAACGTCACCCCCGTTGAGAGGCGTGAAAAGATTTGAAAAATGGGGCAAGTTGGCTTCGAGATATGTTGGGCCATTTCATATATTGGAAAGGAAGAGGATCAAGTAGCGTATCGATTGGAGCCACCGACATCCATGGAAGGGATTCATAATGTGTTTCGTTTGTCACAACCGAAAAAGTGTATATAAGAGCCATTAGAACAAACCCCCATAGAGATTTTAGATCTTCGAGAGGACTTGGCCTATAAGGAGAGACCAATCAAGATCTTGGATGTGACAAACAGAGTTACCTGCAGCAAGGTGCTCCGATTTTGTTGAGTTCAATGGAGCAACCATGAGAAAAGCGAAACGACTTGGGAGATGGAAGAAGATTCGAAGGCTGAGTAGTTAGACCTTTTTTTATAGGCAGCTCGAATTTCGGGGGCGAGATTCTATTAAAGTAGGCAGTTCTGTAATATCTTGAAAATTTGGTAAGCTCTAAATATTTTTTTAGCTTAATTAGCTGCCAAATACACAATTATGAAATTCTCATAAATTAAAATGCATTCTAAAGCAATTTTTTCTAGTTTCCAAAGAGAGTGAAATTATAAATAAACTATATGTTTTTCCTAGGTTCCAAATGCTTCAATGTTTTTGGAAATTTTTCCATTTTCCGAAGTTATTTGGTACGTTTGATAAATAGAAAACTCAAATCAGCATTTTAAAAAAAATAAGAAAAAGGGTTCTCTTTATTTCCATGGGGAGAATACAACATAGTCCTATCTGGACCATCCATGTGCGCAAGTGCACACTGCTGCCCGTCAGATGCCACTTACCAGATGTCGACGTTTGTTAAACCGGAGGGTGTCGTCGGCAACGATTATATATGGGGTTATACAAAGGATTATACAGGTTTATGCCCTCGCGGTGGAGATAATACTCTAATCTTGTGTTCTATGATTATGATGGTGATCTGATGATCAATATCGAGGGAGATGTCGCTCCATGGATGAATCTATCTATGTCTGCCGAACCAGGGTCCCCTGCCCGCCTTATATAGTGGGGGGGGGGGGCAGGGTTATAAGGTAGAGTCCTGGTCGGTTACGAGGTAGGATTCCTATCTCTATCCTTTCTTGCCGGATACGTAGTTATCCGAGATTACAATCATATCTTTCCTATCTGTGATAGACTTCTATCTTTATCTTTACTTGTTGTACAAGGTTGGTTGGCATGCCGGGTGTCCCCTGTGGGCGTATAGCCGGCTCGGCCCACCCCCTGTTGGGTAGTCCTCGCAGCCCGCCATGGAGATACCCGAGGTCTATGTATTCCACAGTAGCCCTCGAGTCCTTTACAGTCGAGTTGTTGCCGTTCTGGTCTCACTCCAGACGAGTCATGCTTCACGTCGAGTGCTTCCGGTTCTTGACATCGCTTCCCAACTGGTTTCTTTTTCATGCCGAGTGCTACATTGCATGTAAGGAGACTGTGAAGGACTTAATAGAGCTCCACATGTTACCCAGCCCGAATTATCAGAATACTAGCAATCGGCTCATCATGGGGCGTACTCTTGTTGGATGGAGTTTGGCTGAATAGTACCTGTACCTAACTGTCGCGGTGTACAGCTGTCGGCTCTCTTTATAGCATACCCACAAAACCTTTATTCCAGAATGAACTCATGGTATCTGGCTCCGATTTGTGCGATAACCAGTAGTTGGCCTAACATGAGGCATAGCACAAGAAGAAATTTATTGGTTTGGTAGGTACCCAAGTCCCGGTTGACGCTGTGATCGGTAGTCGGCCCATCATGGGGCGTACCATATCCCAAGCTAGGTTTTGCCGAGTGGTACCTGTACCCGTCCATCGCGGTGTACAGCTGGTGGCCCTTTTAGAGCGTAGCAAGGGCATAGACTTGTAGCTAAGCCGTAGTTGGCACTCATGGCGCTGGGTGGGTCATGGCAAAAGGCATAGACTTGTAGCCATGCTGTAGTTTAGATTGGGTTTAACCAAACGATATTTGTACCCGTTTTGTCATGATGTACAACTGTCGACTCTTTTAGAGCATATCCTTGGAACCCTAATCCGAAATCAACTTGTGATACACGATTCTGACTAGCGCGGTAACCAGCTCCTGGCCCAACGTGGGGCGTATCACAAGAAGTTTTAATCTAATTGGCTTAGTAGGCACCCAAGTCCTGTTTAGTACAGTGATTGACAATCGGTCCATCATGGGGTGTACCATATCTCAAGCCGGGTACCCAAATCCCGCTTGATGTGGTGATTTGGCTGTCGACCCATCACGGGGCATACCACATCCTAGATTAGGTTTGCGCTCGTGGTGCAGGGTGGCTCGTGGCCAAGAGCTTAGGCTTATAGCCGAGCCGTAGTTGGCACTCATGACACGAGGCGGCTCGTGGCCAAGGGCGTAGGTAGCGCTTGTGGCATAGGCCCTTCTTCCCTTGTAAACGAAGTCGTAAAAAGCAATTGATGAAGGATAAATACATGAGCTTCCAAGGCTCGCGGAAGGCGGTATAATGGCCTCCATCACTTGTCATGACAGTGCTAGGAGCAGGGTTCCCAGCCGACGCGAGTCGAAGCCCCCTGTAACATGTCCATGTAGGATTTAGGCAATATTTTGAAAGCATTTAAATGGGTGTAAAATCCGACTGCTTTTTTAGATAATTTTTATACTTTTGCTCCTTTTCCTTTTTGATATTTAATTACTCCAAATAATCTTTCTTTTTCTTATGCACTCTGCCCAACTAGTATAGCCCCCGGGCATTAGGAATTGACTCATGGCTCAATTCCCATATACGCGTGTCGAGTGACTAGAGTTCGCCGTTCGTGGGTCAGAGCTTCACTACTCAGAATAGTACTTGGATTCCTTTGCAATCATTAACAAAAAGCAACAAAAGTGCACGCAAGTGCATCTATTAGGTGTAGCCCCTGACTAACGGCTTAGTTGGAGACCAACTAAGTAGCAAATCAAGAAACAACTCAAAAAATATTATAACAATGAGAACTTATCTTATAAGCTCCTAGCGCAGACGTAGTCTGAGCCGTACACTTGGACGCGCATGGCGGAGGCATAGGCGTGTGGCGTAGCCGTAGAATTGGGCGCTCATGGTGAGGGCATAGGCATGTAGCTGAGCCGTAGACTTGGTCGCTCCTGGTACGGGCGTAGGCATGTAGCAGGGCCGAAGAATTGGATGCTCGGGGCACCGGCGTAGGCATAGGTGTGTCACCGAGCCGTAGATTTGCATGCTCGTGGCGTAAGTGTAGGCGTGTCACCGAGCCATAGACTTGGACGCTCGTGGCGCCGATGTAGGCGTGTAGCCGAGCCGTACACTTGGTCGCTCGGAGCGGAGGCGTAGGAGTGTCGCCGAGCCGTAGACTTGGGCACTCATGTCGCAGGCGTATGCGTGTGACCGAGTCATAGACTTGGTCGCTCGGGCGCCAACGTAGGTGTGTCGCCGAGCCGTAGACTTGGGCGCTTGTGGCGTTGGCGTAGGCGTGTTGCAGAGTTGTATACTTGAGCGTTCGGGGAGCCCGAGTGTCGCCGATCCGTAGACTTGGGCGCTTGTGGCGTTAGCGTAGGCGTGTCGCAGAGTCGTATACTTGAGCGTTCGGGGCGCCCGAGTGCTTTTCAATAGAGTTAGATATCTCACCGACTAGTTCATTCGTCATTTATTTTTGTTATCTTAAGCCGTGTAGTTGCGGTACCCATCTTGCGGTGTACTGCGTTTAGCATATTAAGGAGTATGCCACATCAAATGCCCGATCCTGCCTTGCAGAATTCAACACTTGGCGCAACATGGGGCGTGTTTTTAGCCGAGTGGTATATGTCCCAACTAAAGGAGGGATCAGCCGGCGACCCACTTAAGGGCGCACTGTATGGATAAAGTATGGCCGAGAGGTATTTTGTATCCCGGTTGCGGTATACAACTGACGACCCATAAGGAGCATGCCTTCGAAACAGTATCCAAGCCTTATCAACACCTAACCATGGACATGCAAAGTTGGCTAGTGACCCAACATGCGGTATGACATGAGACACTTCTAATGGGTAGCGCTTCCGGTCATATGCCCTAATTGTGTGTACCGAGGCCAAAATCGGCTCGATGTCAACGTATTGTCACTGTTTGTTACATATTGTCGAGAAAGCCTGTTAAGGGGATCACCCTTTGATTAAATAGATTTGGTCCTAAGCCCGTGCTTTGTAGGCATAGACGCGTAGCCGAGCCTTAAACTTGGGCGTTTGTGGCGCAGGCGTAGGTGTGTAGCTAAGCCGTATACTTGGGCGCTCGTGGCATAGGTGCAGACGTGCATCCGAGCCGTTGAGTTTGGCGTTCGGGGAGTAGACGTGTAGCCGAGCCGTAGACTTGGGTGCTCAGGGCGCCGGCATAGGCGTGTCGCTGAGCCGTAAACTTGGGTGCTCGTGGCGCAGCCGTAGGCATGTAGCCGAGCCATATACTTGGGCGCTCGTGGTGCAGGCGTAGACGTGCACTCGAGCCGTTGAGTTTGGCGCTCGTGGGGTAGGCGTGCAGCCAAGCCGTAGACTTAGGTGCTCGGGGCGCAGGCGTAGCCACATGTCACCGAGCCGTAAACTTGAGCGCTCGTGGCGCCGGCGTAGGCATGTAGCCGAGCCGTGTACTTGGCCGCTCGGGCGCCAGCGTAGGCGCGTGGCCAACCAGTAGACTTGGATGCTTGTGGCGTAGGAGTGTTGCGGAGCCGTAGACTTGGGCGCTCGGGGCGCCGGCGTAGGCGTGTCTCGGAGCCGTAGACTTGGGCGCTAGCACATGCGTGTCGCGGAGCCGTACACTTGGGCGCTCGGGGCGCTGGCGCATGCGTGTCGCGGAGCCATACACTTGGGCGCTCGGCACGCTGGCGTAGGCATGTCGCGGAGCCGTAGACTTGGGCGCTCAGGGCGCCGAAGTAGGCGTGTCGCCGAGCCATAGAGTTGGTCACGCGGGGCACGGGAGTAGGCGTATGGAAGTAGTTGTTCACATCCTAATCAACACCGAGTAGCACGCGCCGTGGTCGGGGACGAAGAGCATGTGCTTGCCGAGGTTTTGGCCGTGGTCGGGGTCAAATAGCACGTGCTCGCCGAGGTCTCAGCCATGTTCGGCGAAGTTGCGGCCGTGATCGAAGACGATCTCCATGTGGTCGGCGAAGGTTGGTGAAGGTACTCACTGGTCCTCAATGTCTTACGATGCGTGGCACATCTGATCCTCACGCCGTGGCTGGCACCGACGAGTTTTACGAGATTGCCGAAATTCATGACCTCCATACGCTGTCTATCTTCAAACAGGCGCCACGGTCGCATATGAAATCGGATTTAGGCGTTCTTGGATTCGTTGGAAAGATAACACAATAAGATTTCCAATGCATATTATATCACCTTGAAAATCCTTCTAAGTTAACAGGAAATCATGACACAAGTTCCATACAAATTCTGAACGAAAATAGATCGCATCTTCTTCTCGCATTCGTCTCGCGGTTGATAAAGCCAGCGCCACACGATGGGCGCCACGATCGTCCAGTCCGAGTGATTTGCTGCTAATGACGGTCACCATCCAAGATTCTTTCTCGGTCGGGCTCTCGCCGTATCCGAGTCGAGAATTGAGCCCCCGGTGCACTACTCGTCGGTAGGAGACGGCGACATTCCCCAACACGAACAGGTGTCCAAGTGAAGCACTGTTGAAGTTTCTCCTGGATCGGATCTTGTCCAAGTCTGAAAGAGTGATTCTTGAAGTGTTGGTGAAGTCTCTCCCAGATCAGATCTAATCCAAGTCTAAAAGAGCAAGCTTAGGCCTCTGGCGCATTACACATTGGTATGCGGTGGCGGTGTTCTCCAATACGAAGAGGAGTTCAGGCCCGTCGTTGATGAAGTCGGTGTCAGATCGGATTTGGTCCGATTCCGAAAGCGCGAGCTTGCTGAAGTTGTCGGTGACGAAATCCAAGCATCCGAAGTGGAAAACGACGCGTATTGCCACGGAAGACTAGTCGATGAAGTCGGTTCACCAATATGCACGTAGTCATATGGAAGTAGCCATTCATGACAATCCCATTGCCTCCTTCTCGTTGGTCAGCAACAATCCACGAAGTGCACCGTGGCCAATCCTCACGCCGCGGAGGTCGTCGACGAGCTTGACGAGCTTGCCAGGATTTGTGACCTTCATATGTGGTCTATCTTCAAACGGACGCCCTGGCCACATACGGACTCTGTTTTTGACGTTCTATGACTCGTTGGAGAGCTAATGAGATTTCTTTTCCGACGCATCTAGTCTTGTCCTTGAATTCCTTCTAGATCAACGGGAATCAAAGAAACAAGATCGCGTACAGAATCTATGCATGGAGGCAATTGCTGCCATCGAGCTTGATGAGATTGATCATGATGCTGCCACAACCTGGCACACCAACTGTCGACGTTTGTTAAACCGGGGAGTGTTGTTCGCAATGATTATATATGGGGTTATGCGCTGGATCCAAACTCGATGATAATGCAAGACAAGGGATTATATTGGTTCAGGCCCTCGCGGTGTAGGTAATACCCTAGTCCTGTGTTCTGAGATTATGATGGTGATCTGATGATCAATGTCGAGGGAGATGTTGTTCCATGGATGGATCTGTCTATGTCTGCCGAACCAGGGTCCCCTGTCCGCCTTATATAGTGGAGGCAGGGTTGGTTGCGAGGTAGGATTCCTATCTCTATCCTTTCTTATCGGATACGTAGTTATCCGGGATTACAATCATATATTCCCTATTTGGGATAGACTTCTATCTTTATCTTTATCTGTTTATATGTATATCTTTGTTAAACATAATTTATGCAAATGAACCGTTATTTTTCCATTGTACTACACCAAACATATAGTGAAAGAAAATGCATCATGCCATTGTATGCGCGCAAATTATTGGATTTTTCAATGCACTCATTCTTGTAATCTTTTGTTTGTGGTCTGTCAACTCAATCCCGGCTTGTTATGAAAATTATAAATCATCCCCGTTGTTTGTGGAGACGAGTACCAGGACGTTCTTCCCTTTAGTAACCTATTGCTAATGATGAGACATCTCATTTTATTTATGTTGCTTAAACTACCATAAATTACTCTAATGACTCTTTAATGATTCATATTTAGAGCTGTGTGACAACTTGTTGGCACTTCATTCCTATGCTTTACTATTAAATTTTTTTTTGTTCGAATACTGTAATGTATATCATTGATAAAGTCGGTTATGCATACTAGAGTTGATACTGGATTAATGTTGCATGAGAGATACCAAGTTGCTTAAAATGGTGTCCCGACAACTAGAGATCCCAGATTTGAATCCCGGCCCCTTTCCCCCAATATTTTGAGGTGACCGATATATCCGTATGGCAGGCTTGCCAAGCACGCCCTCACATTGAAGGTCAGGGTTCGAATCCTGACCTCCCCCTTTTTCCCCAATATTTTCTAGCACGGTGTGCCCTCCTCCCCCATACACAGCTGATCTTTCAATTCTTGTATGCATGGGCGCTCTTGAAAGTGCATCCAGGCCCTATTATTTTTGGTGATTAATGACATTATGATATTTGGGCTAGTGGCTTTCGTGAGTAATGAACAGGTTTAGTTCTTCAAGTAGAGTGGATGAGCTAAAACCTCTAGTGCTTATTGGATGAAGTATATAGCTTGGGAGAGAGACTTTAATCTTACCTCGATTCCTAAATTCACAGGTTCATTGTTTTTGGGGTCGGACTATCTGGCTTAGGTATGGAGTATCCGAAACTGGACAGCCAGAGTGTCTGGAGTTTTTGGGCCTCTCTGTTTCAATATTCTGATTTTCCATGGAAAGTTCAGAGTTCGGACCAGAGTATGTATCCGGTGTCGGGTAGATCGGAGTGTTCGGAAATCGCAGATTTGAGGTTCTCTGTTTGTTCTCCTGATTTTATTAGTTTTATGCTAGAGTGTCTGGAGTTTGGACCGAAGTATTTGGTATGTGGAAACCCAGAATGTCCAAAAATTCATGTTTCTTGGGTTTCTGTCTGTTGGAATCAATTAACATCGGAGTATCAGGACTTTGGACCGGAGTATCCGGAGTGGACAGAAACTTAGTCCAACGGCTAGCTCAACCCCTCACCTTCCCACCTACCAGCTGGGCAGCTCTTCACTCTCACATTCAATACAAACCCTAGCTAGCCATTTGAGCATTAAATCTTCTCCTTACCCCAAATCCCCTTGATCTAAGAGTTGGGTAGGGTTGAGAAGAGAGATCGAGTGCCTGGTGAGCTTTGCTTCATCCGTTGAGCACTCGATTCGTTCTCAAGTTCGTATTTCACTGGATTCATTACTCTTGGAGGTTGAGGACTCCCAAGACGGCTAGGCGTCACCTCAAGGCACCAAGGCTTTGTGTGGTGTGCCTAGCGAGTTTGTGAAGGTTCGATTCCACCTCAGGAAGGGAAGAAATCAAATAGTGAAGCCGAGGGGTTTTGGTGCGACCTCGATAAGGGAAAGGGTTGAAAGAGACCCGGGCTCAAGTGTGATCGAGCCTACCTCAACTGAGATGTAGGCTCCCCTCAAGGATCCGAACTTCGATAACAAATCTTCGAGTCTCCATTTCGCTTTTGGTTACTTTTGGATTTTGGCTAGCCCGATTCAATTTGATTTGTGCTTATACTCATTTTTGGCAAGCACCCTCGTGTGCTATTACTTGTTCTTGTGGTGTGGGTTCAGTTTTGGAGCAGGAAGTAGAGTGGATTTGTAGATCGAGCTCAAGATTCAATACCATCTGTATGCAGGTCGGAGTATCGGGTGTTCTAAACTGGAGTCTCTGATATCTCGGATTGTCCGGGGTTTGGTACTGGATTGTTCGGAGTCAGCAGTTTTTTCATTTAAAAAGGGACTGAAATTTTGTAACGCCTATTCACCTCCCGTCTAGCGACATTCCGATCATTCAACCCTCCCAAATGCCCCACATGCCCTCCTTTTTATGACATCTTTTCTATTTAGTTTCTTGTAGGCCGCAAAAAAAAGTAAAAAAATTGAAAGATCTCAGAAATGAAATCATGCCTACACAAAGAACGTCTATACAAAGTTTGGATATCTATAAAATTTTTTGAAGTTGAAATTTGAAAGCAATTTGCTCTTTCCTATTTAGGCCATAATTCTCCCCTTTTCTATTCTTCTCTCTGTATGTACCAAAAAAGATGCAATATAGAAAGTTTGCAAAAACAGAAAACCAAAAGAATCCATAAAAAGTTTAAAATTTTATACAATTCCAGAAAATAGAAAATTTTGAACATTTTTTAAGATTGTTAAAATATGTAAACAAATAAAATATAAAGAATTGGAATCAGGAGCGGACAAAAAAGCTCGACCGAAAAAATTCATAAAAAATTGAATAATTTGTAAACTTCGAAATAATTTAAATTCTAAACAATTAAAATCTTAGGATATTGTTGGTCGTCCCTTTTCTCCTCTTATAGTTTCGTACAAATATCGTTTCTTTACTTTTTTTCCCCTCTTATTCCTTTCGATTTGATACATTAAACACGTACGGATACGCGCGCTTTCCCGTCCTAGCATAAATTAAAGTGAGGCATGCATGGGAGCGAGCACGGTGCGCGTGCATGTGGTTGCTTGTTTGGCATGCATGCAGCTCGTACGTACGTAGCTTAGCTCGACGGCCGGCGACGAATATGTGTCACGGGGAGACAAGCGGGCACTGTGTCTCACAAGGGAGGGCAGCATGATGGAGATGGGGCATGCGCTGCGCTGCAGCATGAGCATGCAACATCTATCGGTCATGGAGAGAGAGAGAGAGAGACAGAGAGAGAGAGTGTGTAGTGTCTCGCTGATCGCTAGGTGAGCTACCCAGCCAGCAGCAATACATGAACACTGCGCCGAGACTGTTCAAAGTTTTTCAAAATAGGAAGCTGCATCAAAAATATATGGAGAGAGAGAGATCCTCTCTGGCTCTCTCTCAGCTCGATCGATCTCTGCCTCCATGGCCGTATGCATGCATGATGCATGTGCGTCTAGCTAGGTAGCTTGTACGTACCACGGTACCGGTCGATCGACGTACGTACGTGTACCAGTATGTGCTGTTTGCTGCAACTAGTCTCAACTTGCATGGTCTCTCTCGTCACTGGAGCCGGATACATGTGCTCTTTGCTTCGCGGTTTTGTTTGATTCTTATCAGTTGAGTCAAAATTTATTATTTTCTACAGATCATTCATTATAACATTCAATAATAATATTTTTGAAGTTTGTGGGGCTTTTCCTAAAAAAGTTAACAAAATATATATTTCTTAGTTTTTAGTGTCTCTTTTTAGATGCTTTTAACTTTTAGCTCAACCAAATTTATTGAACTAAAACCGAAGTACGAATCAAACAGAACCATAGTTATATATATAACAGGTGGTGTATATATTTTTACGGACCCTGGACTTTTGGTTCAACCGAACCAAACTGAACCGCGAATCGGGGGAGGCCTGCGCGCACGGCCGGTGGCGCAAATCATGCGCGCACGCGCCCACCTGGACGATGGCGATGTGATGATATCCTTTCAGCCGCAGGGGCGCCGGGGCGATGGACGGAACGCGCCGTGGCTCGCGCGTGGGGCGCATTCGTGCATGTGCATGTGCATGTGCATGCAGCGCATTCGTTTGGTTCGCGCGTACGTACGTACACGGTACACATGCACATTCCCCTTCATCGATGCACATATATGCCTCCCGCGGCCGCCCAGCTGGGTGGACAGCGATGTGCAGTATATAGTCCATGTCTCCCTGACACATGTAATTAGAGCTTAGCTGATGAGATCTATGCATATATATATACATGATGTGCCATTCCATTAGGAGACTAGCTAGCTAGCAACTCCGACTAGGGATTAATTTCTAGTTTGGTCGGTAAGATGCGATGGTTTGGTTAGGGCATTTAAGATGCATGGTTGTGACGGTAGATGTCTCTGATCATTGTCATGCCACTTAGATACAGCTCATATAGTGATAAAGATGGTATTTTTAAAATATTTTGTTCACACACAAATTAGTCGACTCCTATATGGGGACAAGCAAATTTTTATGCATGCTCTTTCTTCTTCACATGATCATCCATCCAAAAATATCCTTATAGAAATGGTTTACAAAAACTCACGTGTATCATTGTACATGCTAAATATATGATGAAATAATATGATCCATAATGGTTAAAATTCTGATAAAATTATAGCTTTTTTTATAGATCGATGATCCCTTACAATTTTTACTCCATCCTATTTATCTCCGTCCAAAACAGAGGCGATGGACAGCAGATGTCTCTAATCATTGTTATGCCACTTAGATACAGCTCATATAGTGATAAAGATGGTATTTTAAAATATTTTGTTCACATACAAATTAGTCGACTCTTGTATTGGGGACGACCGGACGAGTAAATTTTTATGCATGCTTTTTCTCCTTCATATGATCATCCATCCAAAAATATTCTTATAGAAATGGCTTATAAAAGCTAGCGTGCATCATTATACATGCTCTTTAAGAAATACGATGAAATAATATGATCCATAATGGTTAAAATTCTGATAAAATTATAGCTTTATATATATATATATATATATATATATATATATATATATATATAGAGAGAGAGAGAGAGAGAGAGAGAGAGATCGACGATCCCTTACAATTTTTACTCCATCCTATTTATATCCGTCCAAAACAGAGGTGATGGGCATCCACACCCACTTAATTAAACTCAGCTAGCTAGTCCTTTGCAAGTACTTCTTTTACTGATTGCTCTCATGCACTGATCATCAGCAGCTGGCTGCCGCTGCTGCTGCTTCTTCTCCATTCTCTCCATTGTGCAAAGCTGGGCGGAAGAGGGACAACTTGACTCCATGTACGGATGGATCGCTCGGTTCTCTCTCTGGCCCCCAAGGCAGGCGCGCCATGGATGCGTCAGACCAGACCAGAGCTTGGAGGGTTGCCCTGGCCTCGCGTGGGCCCTCCCTGAGATTCTCTTTCAAAAATTCCCCCGATTTCGATTTCTTGTAGTGTTCCCCCGTCGATCCATCGCTCGTATTTCTAGCTGGCCTCCCCCTGCACAGAGAGAGATATATATATGTATTTTTTTTCATATATTTTCTCGCTACATACAAATGCAATTGCTGCTAGCTTGTGTTAGCGAACAAAGGCATATGGCCACCAACGAAAAAACACGGCTGTACTGTCTGAAATGCTGCTGCTGTCCTAGGGGCCCACTGGTGCAAATTAGGTAGACAGGATGGACCTAGGGAATGTATCACATAGGAATGTACAAAGCTTTAGATAGTTGTGAAATGTAACAGGGGCCCGTGAATTCGAGCCTCGTGATCGATCGTGTGAATGCTTTTTTTTTTTTTCAATTTCGTCTTGTACGTGTGTGTGTATGATGTGGATGTGGCAGGCTTGTCTTGAAACATAGTTTTGCCCGGCGAATCTATTTAAACAAGTTGATAAGTAAAGCAAAATAGGTTTTTTTTTTCTTTCGATTAACTAGTTGATCACCTTTTTAGTCAGACCTTTCTCATCAATGCCTCATTGATTAATCTTGAGCTCTTGTCTTGGGCTTTTTGACTAACTATGATCCTATGCATGGTCAATCAGGTTGTGGCAGCGGCCTCACTTCTTCGGTGCGCTCGTCGTCTCCTAGGTTTTCTTCTTTCGACGACTAACTAGCTAACCCGACACCCACTGCCGCCAACCACTACACCCACCGGGCTTGCTCCCACGGCTGATCACCGCCGCCATCGTCAACACCATCTCTCACCATAACACAAGTAGTCGCGGCCAACCAGGACGTGCCCGTCATTGTCCCTGCCCCACGTCATTGCCCTCCGCTCACCACACCGTTGTGTTACCGGTGAAGTAAATTTATCACCCATGAAGTTATGATTCCATAGTGAAATGATGCAAAGTGATGTTGATTTATGTTGATTTGAAAATGCTATGTGATTAATTAGCTATTGTTTTAATGAAATGCTATGTGTCGGCCACTGATAGACGGACTCCACCGGCCGAGTTTACTTAGTTGGTGTGAGGCCCAAACACGACCCTTCTCCCTCGGCTACATGCTAGCACGTATCGGGGAAGGCATGGGGTAGCAGGAGCTACAGGACAAGGATAGTTTGGGCCTCCACTGTCGGATAACAGTCCTACATCCAATTCTTGTTACTCTCCGAGCTTGGTTACAGGAGGGAGCCCGAGCTTAAGGAGCTCAGACTCTAGTACAATAAGTGCTCCAGGCATTGGTGTAGGTGTTCTTAGCTACGCGAAGGAAAGAACTTCCTCTGCTAAGTACCGAATTTTAAGCTAGTGCTTGTGCATTAATTCTACTAGAGTTGTTTGATGAAGAGTCTAAGTCCTGGAGGCAGATGGTGCTTTCTTTATCCAAGACCAGATGGCTTGAGATCTCCCGGCGGTTCACGGGGGCACGCGGATCTCTGTTGGCCAATAGTCACCTTACCTATGATCAGCGGAGATTCTCTATTTAGTCTGTTGGGTAATAGCAAGTGGCTATTGGCTCATGATGATGGGGCCACGACTTTTAAGTGTCAGTCGGCGTGGATGATTTGACGCATCAGCTAGAGGGTATTTTCCACCAGTGGCGAACCTAGGAATTCATCAAGCCTCGGGCCAAAATCTATCATACTAAAATGTACATATAAATATTGAAAATTGTCTACACCAAGTAATAATTCAAAAAGCATAATATGAACACGTAATTGATATGAGAGGTACCTCGATAAATAGATAACCAATATATGTCCATCTCAATGTAATTTAACTATAACAAATTGACTAAGCTTGGTAATAAGATGTCAATGTTCTTTTCATTCTCTTCCTCTATACCTAAATCGATGCAATTGAACTATAAATTAATAAATAAGTATATCATATTAAATAAACTATACAAAAATAGAACTCACAAGAAGAAATTAAATTAACAATAAATTAAACAAATATAGTTTTAGTAGTTTAGGGCGTGATTTCTTGTAGGTGGTCGGTGACATGATCTGCTGATAATACCTTGATTAGGTGGTGAATCAGTGACCAATCTTTTTTGTCGTCCAGAGAAACAATGAGACGAGGAGGGCAGAGATTAGCGAGCGGGTGCGGCACTACAGCACCCTTACGAACATGAAGAGATGAGCCACGAACATAACTAAAAAGATCATATCAATAGACGAAAAAACAATCCGTATTGCATGTAGGACATAAGGCATTAACCATTTTGGGCCAGCCAAACCTCTAATGGGAATGTGCCTCCACATAAGTTTGCTTGCTCAACAGCTTGGTTGTCATGTACGTTAAGCTAAGCACATGGTCTGGACTGGCATTAGCTACATACTGGGGGTATCCCTAGTCCAAATCTCAAGCCCCGGGCAAGAGCCCACCTAGCCACTGGCCTAGGTCCGGCCCCTGTTTTCCGCTGATGGCTTACGGCATACGTGACTTGGTTTTGGGGCTTTGTTGACTCGAGGTCGTCACCGTGCAGTGCCCGTTGGGGGTAAGGACACAGAGTGTGCTCAGGGGCTTACGTCTCGAGCCTTATAAGCGAGATCGAGCTTACGAAGCTCGAGCTTGGGATCAAAGGAGGTTCACGGAGGTTTGACTGCAAGCCTGGGCAGTTAGCGGGAGGCCTTTTCTGGGTCGACTCGCCTCATGGGCTTTGTTTGCTTTAGGAGCCACCTGAATGGGCCACGATCGCTCATGGGCCGTCTGTCTTTCACCAACACTATGTGATTAGGTAGTGTTACGTTCAAATGTTGTGTGATTAGCTTGTGTGATTGTTAAATGCAAATGATATGTTACGTCATTTCGAGTATTCAACGAGTCTTAGAATGTGTGTTTTTTAAGGGAGTCTTAGAATGTGTTGAATTGCTATTAGTTGAATATGAGCAAAGATAACGTCACTCGGTGAATACAATATGCATGCGAAGTTGTTAGAGAAATATGATGCTATGTGCATACTTTTGTGTGGAGTATATATATGCTCTTTTGTTTAATATAATTACATTTTCAATGATCTGTCTAAGTTACAATTTTAATTTCTTGTCTAATTTAAAATTTTATTTTTATGGTCATAAGCTTATGTCCGAATGAGAATTTTGTGATGACATTGATTTATTTCTTTTGCATTTGATAAGTCATTTCACTAACACAAGTAACCTAACCTATATGTCACCTATTTGGGAGAGTCATAACTCACATTAAGTTTTGAGCTATGTCGGTCTAGAATTGTCCACATTTTTTAATAGGCTAGGAATGGATGTCTACACATGATTACTATGACATGTCAGTATGTCACAGAGTCCCAACAGAATTTCGACAGCATATAACCTGTTGTTCTCTAATGCACAGTAATTGGATGTGCACTCAAAGAATAGCGCAAGGTTATTTGTAAGCCCACGAAAGTAGCTTGCCACATAAGCCGACGACAATATGTGGGCCACATGGCATCTCCCTCCTCCCACGCCACGTCATCTTACTGACTTGTCACGTATTTTCGTCGGCCCAGCTGACAAAACTAATGCCACAACAATACATCACCGCGGATCTGGAAAATAAAAAAAAAATTTGTCGGCCACGTAGGCCAACGAAAATACAGCCAACGAAAATATGATATTTTCGTCGACAACCAACAATATTACTTGTATTTTCATCTCTTTATATTCGTTGGACAAATGGCAACGACGAAAATATGCCAAAAACCAATAAAAATAGGTTTTTTATGTGGCCAACGAATCTGCAACGGATTCCTGCAATGTATACCATCTCTGTAATTTGTACCTATTGACTATCTCATCTCCTTAATTATATTCAAAAAAGAAAACATTGTCAGGATGCACAGCTCCACGATCATTATCTAAAAAGTTTACAACAAATTGATGTGAACTTATTTCAAGGGCAGTTAACCTAACTAATCTGATCACCTTTGGTGCATAGTTGGCAGTTCATGTAAGCCAGCTAGCCTACCGGCCAAGCTGGCATGTATTGGAAACTCGAATCACTCCATGATCGATGGGCCATCTGATGACGTGTCCATGGTCACGGCGAGAATTCCTATTGGATCCACCTATCAAACGACACGCCAAAACATAATCTTTTTTATCTGTCCCAAACATGAAATTAATTAACTAGCTAGCTTAAACATGATCAGTATTTGAACTTTGAAGATTGATTCACATATACATAAGCGAGAACTTTGAAAATCAGTCTCATATATTCGAACAGCATGCAGCTTCAAATATAGTTTGATAGAAGCATTGTATATATACGAAGTAGTTCATAAGGATTCTGTAAAAGATGAAAGGCCGCGTCTACTATCGATGTAAATTTTCTTATTCTAAAACAAGAGACCAGTAGCTAGATGCTAGATGCTAAATTCTGTACGGCGAAATGTATTGAAAATGGCATTCGTGCTTATCCCTAAGTTGATACAATATCATAATATGTGGATATCAGAGATGCATGTTTTGCCGACCGGCTTAGCCAGCTTAGTGTTTGAAAAAAGTGGTGGTGGTACAAAAACAGCAAGTTAAAGCAATTTTACACTGCGTACACAACGGTGTACACAACGAAGAGTGTGGTAGTATAGTTTAATCTAACCATATGCATTCTTGTATGCAGTTATTCAACAAGTGCCCTAAAAAAAAAATTCCAGGCCCTCGCGTTGTCCACCTAGGGCGACTTGAGGGCGAGATACACCAGTGTCCCCAACCACCCCCAAACCCTAGCTCGCCAGTCATTGCCGCTGCCGGCCGGGGTGGCCCACCTCTTCCTTTCCTCCTCCCTCCCGGTCCCTCCTCTTCCTCTCCTCCCCTCTCCTCTCCATGGCGTTGCTGCAAGATCTGACGGGGGGCGGCCCGTCCCGGTGGCGCGGCTACTAGATCTAGGGGGAGTGCCCTGTTCCGGTGGCGAGGCGCCTCGATTCGGTGACGACCTGGTCCGGTGTCCCAACGATCGGCGGGCCCCTTTCCTCCATTGGTCGGCTTCCTGCGCGCCAATCGGGGCAGCGACGTGGCCGCCCGCTCCGGCGTGGTTGGTGGTGCCATGGCAAGTGGGGGCTAGGTGGTTGTGTAGGCGTCAGAGGGCGGCAAGGTCACCGTGGCTTTGACATGCGCTGGCGGCGGCGAGGTGGCAAGATCTGGCTGCTCTAGGAGACGCGCCCACGACGACCTCTAGGCAGCGGCGGCGGCAGCGCCGATGGCATCCACGACTACCTCTAGGCTGCAACGGCGGGCACGCTGCTCCGGTGTTGGCTCATGATGGCTTGGTGGATAGGTTGCCTAGATCTGGCAGTTCGACGATGGTGACGACGCCGCTGCGACCTTCTTCAGCTCTCGTCGACAGGCAGTGTTGGCGGCCTTTCTTGTCGTTGCCGTCTTGGGTCCTACGTGGCCGCTATACGGTGGGGCACTGGGGCTGTTGGCAGTGTCGGCGACGGCGGCTCCGACGGCTCGTATTGCTGGTGTGGTTCTTCTTTATTTCTCTTCCTTGGCAGTGCCTTTGGCTATGCCTATGTCGCTATTGTGCACCTACGTTCACGTGTCTTGGAGGAGCTCGGTGCCGTCATCCCTTCTTCTCCCTCCCCCCTAGGCCCGTCTTGGCGAAGACCGCTAGGGGGGGGGGGGCGTTTCAGTACTCTGGCTGGAGCGATTGGAGCGAGCGTGCTCCAGGGGCTTGTGTCTGGTGGTCGCTCGCTGCGGCACCGGCTTTCCCTCCATCCTTCTTCCCCCATGTGCCCTTCCTAGTGGGGACCAATTGGGGAGACCGCTCCGGAGGTGACTGGATTCGTCGGCAGGTGGCCTAGATCTGGTGGTGTCTGACCGAAGAGGTTGCAGCAGGTGTGCTACAGAGGCATGTTTCTTATGGATGCTCGGCTCTTTCTTGGTAGCGGGTTTGGTCGTTGCCCTGCCTTTGGCGACACTGGCGCACTCGGCCTCCTAGCTTGGTTTCATCCGCGTCTCCATGCCCCTCCCTTCTTTTGATCGAGGTGCTTGACGGTGCTGGGCGGCATCTTCCAACTTAGGACACAGTGTTTCGACTCGTGTGGTTCTGGAGGTGCGGCGTTGGTCGGCAACACTTCTGCGCGTGGGGTCACCTAGCGTGGTGGCCCCCTCTTCAGCAACGTTGGCTAGCGTCCTTTCTCCGGCGGCGTCTCCGTTCCTCCACTGCCAGACTTGGTCCCGCTTTCGCCGCCTTGGACCCCCCCTTCTATGAGGTACTTGGTGGCATGGCGGCATCTTCCACTTCAGGCGGGGGCGCATCGTGTGCCCTCTTTAGTCCAAGGACTACAGCTGGTGGCTCGGTTCTCTTGTTTGGTGCTCTCCTGCGGTTTCCGCATAGTCCGTTGGCGGGGAAGGTGCTTCGACGAAAGCCCTATCCGCTCCTGGGCCAGTGGTGGCGTCACCTTGGTGTCGTTCCCTCGTTGGAAGCATCACCATGCAACCCTTTCCTCGTTTTGGGTGAAAGCCCCGGCGATCGAGTGACGAATGTGAGTCCTTCCCGTCACAACCTTGTTGGAGGCATCGTGTTTGTCGCCCTGCACTGTTTCGGTTCTCCGCTAGGCCTGCTACTTTGGGAGTCGTCCGTTGTTGTGTGAGTGTTGGTGGTGTGGCCGATGTTGTATTTCTCCCTTCTTCTACCCCTTCCAGGTGTGTGTCACCGCAAACTATCTTGGGCTTGTGGGTGGGTGTGTGTCTTTTGGGCCGGGGTGTGCAGCAGCCTTGTTGCGTTGAAACTTGGTGCATCGCACCGTTCTTCTTCTTTCAATTGAATGGACGGCACCACTCCTACCCTTCCCTTTGAAAAAAAAAATGTATGCAGTTATTTACATAATTATACTAAACGCATGGCATAAAAAATATTGTATCTATATTAAATGTGAATATTAAATGGAGTAGAGTGATATTATACTCCTATATCATTGTGAATATTAAATGGTATGTAGACATATTCATTTAGTGTACTTAAAAGGACAAGCTATAGCTTGAGATGTGTATTGATTCTGGAGGTACGAGAAAGAACAAGTCTTAAAAAATAACCTTCGCCCTAATCCTTAGAAAAAAAAGGGAGCCGCTACCCCACGGTCCTCCGTCCCAGTCTTTTTTTACGGACGAGCATCCAGAGCACTGCTCGCACAACGCCGCACTATTAGTGCCCCGCGATTTTTTATTACCAGTGTCGCGGCCATTGCGGATCGAACTCGGATCGCGTGAGTGAGTGTGTTGCATGGTGACCAACCAAACATGCATTCACATTTCACTATTGTAGGCAACTATAAACTATATTAGTGCCCTGTGATTTTTATTAGTGCCCCGCTGAATATGTATGTGCATGCAAGAAGGCAGTAGCAACTAGCCGGTGAAGCTTCGAAAGTGAGATGATGCATTCAAGCTAAAACAACCTGAACCAAGCTGAATTTTTTATGAAACTATCTGCTTTTTTTTAGCAGAAAAATTCTGAACCAACATGAATTTTTTATGAAACTATCTAAACCAACATGAATTTCCCCTTGAACCTAGCCGCTTCCTAACCTAAAATGTCCTGAACCAAATATGAATTTACTATGAAACTAGCTAAAACATCCTGAGCCAACCTGGATTTTCAATTAAACTACATGAAACAACCTAAACCAAGTTAAATTTCCCATGAAGCTATATGCTTTTTTTAGCAGAAAAATCCTGAACCAACATGAATTTTCTATGAAACTATCTGAACCAACCTGAATTTCACATGAACCTAACTGTTTTTTTACCTGAACCAACATAAATTTCCTATGAAACTACCTGAAACATCCTGAAGCAATGTGAATTTCCTATGAAATTGACTAAAACATCCTGAACCAACCTGAATTTTCTATTAAACTAGCTGAAACGACCTGAGCCAAACTGAATTTCCCGTGAAGCTATATGCTTTCCTTACTAGAACAATCCTGAACCAACATAAAATATCTATGAAACTATCTGAACCAACCTGAATTTCACATGAACCTACCTATTTTTTTTTACCTGAACCAACATGAATTTCTTATGAAACTAACTAAGAAATCTTGAACCATTATGAATTTCCTATGAAACTGGTTGAAACATCCTGAACCAACCTGAATCTTCTATTAAACTAGCTAAAACGACCTGAACCAAACTGAATTTCCCATGAAGCTATCTTCTTTTTTACCAGAAAAATCCTAAACCAACATGAATTTTCTATGAAACTATCTGAACCAAACTAAATTTCACATGAACCTAACTGTTTTTACCTGATAGTTTCATCACATGTACCTAAATTTCGCGACGACGCGAACCCGGAGTTGTTCAGGCGCGTCAGGGGTTCCTGGTGCTGCGTTCCCGCGCACACGGCGTATCTTCTAAGAGGTGTGCGGTAAGGCTTCGTTCAGGACGACTTCCTGACGATCGGGTGTGAGCTTACTGTCTCCATGGAGTACATAACCACCAGTATGAGCAAGTCACCGAACTTGTCCGATGATCTTGGGAAGCTCCTGCTAGAGGAGAAGCGCGCCAACATGAGGTTCAACGTCGGAGGGGAGGTCTTCGCGGCGCACAAGCTCGTCCTCACTGCGCGGTCGCTGGTCTTCGAGGCGGAGCTCTATGGGCAGATGAAGGAGAGGACGGTGCAGTGCATCGCCATCGAAGACATGGAGCCCGACGTTTTCAGGGCCCTGCTCAGCTTCGTCTACACTGACTCGCTGCCTGACATGGATGATCTTGACCACTACGAATACTGCAATATGATCCAGCATCTACTTGCCGGTGCTGACAGGTACGCCATGGACAGGCTCAAGATGATGTGCCAGAGCACTATCGCCAGCTATCTTGAAGCTGACAACGTAGCAGATGCACTGGCTTTAGCCGAGCAGCATCTTGTTACTCTAGGAATTTCAACTTGGTTTAGGCTGTGCCTGTTAGTTTCAGCTAGGTTCATGTTGGTTTAGGTCATGCCTATTAGTTTCATCTTGGTTCATGTTGGTTCACCTAGGTTTCATGTTGTGCTTGTTAGTTTCAGCTAGGTTCATGTTGGTTTAGACTCCCTTAAGTTTCAGGGAAGCTCCATGTTGGTCCAAAGTTCTTGTTGGTTCATGTTAGATTCAACTTGTGTCAGATAGGTTCATGTTGGTTCAGGTTAAGTTCAAGTTGTGTCAGATAGGTTCATATTAGTTCATGTTGTGCATGTTAGGTTCAACTTGGTTCAGGTTAGGTCCACATAGAATCGCCTGTTAGTTTCAGCTAGGTTCAGGTTGGTTCAGACTTTCCCTTAAGTTTCAGGGAGGCTCTAGGTTCAGCTTGTCCCTGTTAGTTCCAAGTTGGTTCAGCTTGTCCCTGTTAGTTCCAAGTCGGTTCAGATTGTTTCACCCAAAAATTCATCTCGGTTCAGCTTGTCTCTGTTAGGTTCAGGTTGGCTCAGTTTGTGTTAGCCAAAAAATTCATGTTGGTTCAGCTTGTCCCTATTAGTTCCAAGTTGGTTCAGCTTGTCCCTGTTAGTTCCAAGTTAGTTCAGATTGTTTCACCCAAAAATTCATCTCGGTTCAGCTTGTCTCGGTTAGGTTCAGGTTGGCTCAGTTTGTGTTAGCCAAAAAAATTCATGTTGGTTCAACTTGTCCCTGTTAGTTTCAGGTAAGGTTCAGGTTGGTTCAAATTGTTTTATCCAGAAATTCATCTTGGTCCAGCTTGTCTCACTTAGGTTCATGTTGTTTTGATTGGTTCATAATGTTTCACCCAAAAGTCATGTTGGTTCAGCTTGTCCCTGTTAGTTTCAAGTTGGTTCGGATTGTTTCACCCAAAATTTCATCTCAGTTCATCTTGTCTCAGTTAGGTTCAGGTTGCTTCAGTTTGTGTTAGCCAAAAATATTCATGTTGGTTCGACTTGTCCCTGTTAGTTTCAGGCAAGTTCAAATTGGTTCAAATTGTTTCACCCACAAATTCATCTTTGTTCAGCTTGTCTCGCTTAGGTTCAGGTTGTTTCAGATTGGTTTAGAATGTTTCACCCAAAAATTCATGTTGGTTCAACTTGTCCCTATTAGTTTCAGGTTAGGTTTAGGTTGGTTCGGATTGTTTCACCGAAAGATTCATATTGGTTCAGCTTGCCTCGGTTAGGTTCAGGTTGGTTCAGATTGTATCCCCAAAAATTCATCTTAGTTCAGCTTGTCTCGCTTAGGTTCAGGTTGTTTCAGTTTATACAAGTAGATGAACTAATGAACAACAAAACATAAAGGTTTAATTGAATTTTCAGGGGGATTAAACAAAAAAGTCATGATAAAAAAAATGTGAACATGAGGTTTAATTGAATTTTTGAGGACCCTATAAAATTAACATAGAGTTTAGAGACTAAACAATAAAGTAGCCTTCTTCCTCAAAAATCCCAAAACCTTATCTCTTCCCTATGCGGCTGTGCTAGCTCAGTAGCTCTTCATTCCCAACAATTGAGAGAGAGAGAGAGAGAGAGAGAGAGAGAGAGGGAGCAGCAGCGCGCTGGCCAAGGGACGACGCAGGTGGTCGGCGCCGTTCATCTGCGGCGATGGCGCAGCCTTCATCGCGGTGGTCATGAACTGCACCAGCCACTGGCTGCCTCCACCTCTCTCCTTCTCTGTAGGATTTCCTCTCTCTGATGGCGAACTGAAGCTGAGGACTGGAGGAGGTGCATGTGTGGCGGCGGACTGGAGCGCAAGAGACGGCGGTGAGCGCGAGGCACTGGTGGGGGACGCGTTCACGAGCTCCTCCACGAATTTTGTCCTACCCTCATCCGTTAGGAACGATGCGGACGGACATCCGTTTTATAAAGTTTCTCAAAAAAAAAAATTGACATGTATGAACGGTTTCTAAACATGAATGGTTCTCAAACTAACCAGCCGGTCATCGATATTTTCATTTCTGAGTGAAGGGCTGGGTTCTAAGTTCATCCTGAGCGAGATCAGACTACCGGAGTTCGAGCTCGGTAGGCTTGAGTTTAGCTTGGGCTCGATAGCCTTGAGTTTAGCTCGGGCTCGACTCAAATCAATACCGAGTTTAGGGTCAGGCTAGAATCGATCTTGATGGAAGCTTAGTTAGACTCAAGCTCGGTTTGGTTGAGATCAAATAAACACTACAACAAACGTCAAATTTCTCGACGGCACGAACCATCGAGAAAACAACGAAAACCGTCGAGACAAACTAATCTCAATGGCTAGCCGTCAAGAAACAATCTTCGAGCCAATAGGGTCGACGCGAGAGAGGTAGGTTATCTCGACGGTCATGTAAGAGGCAACCGAGAGTACCCCTGCAACTGGCTATGAGTTAACAACAGGTTTCGGTACGCCCGATGGCATGTATGCAACCATCAAAGGTACTTAGCGGGACCTACAAGCAAGCCCCCAGCCCCCCACTGCATTGCCGTCTCGATGCTAATACTCTTGATGGCTGATATACGGTCATCGAGAGTACTTCCTTCCTAGGCTACCCTCTGGAGGCTCTTTCTTGACGGCCTTGTACATGGTCATCGAGAGTAACTAATTTGTAGAAAAAAATAGCTAAAACGGTAAAAAAAAATCCTAGATTTTTGTAGTTGTTGCAACCTACAAATCCAAAATGCAATAACATTCTCTACCCTAGCATGTTCGCACATGTGACATCCAAATATACATGAGCATCAACATCAAACTCACACATCCAAATATACAAATATACATATTCGCACATGTGGCCTTGTTTGTTTCAGAGTAAATTAAATTAAATGCAAATTTGTCATTTTTGTACAAGACAAATAATGTAATATTTTTTAATCATTTTGTGGGGTTTCAAATAGTTCTTTTTAGAGTTCGTAAAATATGTTTTCATTTTGAAATTTTTAAAATGTCTTTCGATGGGGTCACAAATTTGCTACAGTAAAACTCAACTCAACTTTAATCTAAAACAAACAAGGCCAAATATATAGATAAAAAACATGCACATAACATTTAAATAGCTTTCAACATCCACTTACACATCTACAAAAGTATATGTGGAGCGGAAGGGAGGAGGTGGATCGGCAGGAAGGAGGCGACACAACTACGAGGTGGAGGTGATAGGCGGCAGGAAGAAGGTGGTGGGGCATATCTAGGGTGGTCTTGGTCATTTTTGCCCAAGTCCCCAGCCATGCTGTGCATTAAAATGTCGTTGTCTCTCTCAACATATCGATGACGATGGTAACGGCTCTAGGCAGCGCCTCTCTCGACGGCTTAGAGCGGGTCGTTGAGAGAGATACTATTAAGGCTCTCTCGACCATTATTGGTCGTCGTCGTCGTCGAGACAGATATCTTTAGAAGGTTCCCCTGAACCTCTCTTGATGGCTTTATGATAGGCCGTCGAGAAAGACCCTTCTCTCAAGTGTTTTCTCCCATAGGCTAGACTATCAGCCAACACCTTATTTTTTTAATTTTTTATATATATCTCCAATGAGGGCAACTACATGGCACCAATGCAACATTGCAACCTTGCTTCAATCATGATGTAAAACTCATAACATTTTTGTATTTTTTAACAATAAAAGATGGTTCCTTTGGAAACGATGTTCTTCAGAACTCTCTCCTTCATGTTCAAGATACTATTAAGAAGAACACCACCGACTTATCTTGATCTTCGCTCCACAACCATTTCCATTGTGTTTTCAATGTGTCTCTAGCTTATTTTAAAGAGAGCATGATGTGTGGAGTCATTTGAAAATTTTATTTTATTTTTTCAATTTTTTTAACAGTTATGAACGGTGCATACACAAAGTTAATTGCAATTAGATTTACTAAACGTATTTATATGGTACAATGTTATGGAAACCTGATCCACACTTCCACGGCAATCCTCATCTCCCCCCTCGTTAATCGATGTAGGGGGGGATAAGAAAACACAACCCCCTCTCTACCTGTCTCGTGTGACGTGTTTTGGTGTTGCATGCTGTCCCTGGTGTTATCTAGCCAAGCTACGCTGGTGGCGCAGCTGAGCTGAGCATGCAGACCCAAACGCTGGCCTGGCCCCCCCGGCCTGCATAGATTCCCCTTCTGCCAAACCGAGGAGGGGAGGAAAGGCTTCCTTGTCTCTCTCCTCCATGCATTGCATGAGCATCATACTCTCTCTCCCCCCTCTCTCTCTCTCTACGGAGACGCATCATGACCACTTTATTCCTCCCTTCCCTGATGCACAGAGGCAGCCACAGATAAGAACAACACTGTCTCGCCTTTCCTGCACTCTCTCCTCTACCACCCCCTTTGTCCTTCCTCCCTCTCCCTGCAGAGTAGAGCAAGAGAAGCAACCTCACGGTCCGCACACACACCTCTCTCCCCCCCCTCTCTCTCTCTCTCTCTCATACACACACATTCATGCTCATGCAGCATCCAAATCTTATAGCCCTATACGGGTACCCCATGCAAGCAAGGCGACCTCGCTCGTTCACTCCTCTCCTGCCTCCTCCCATCATCTTGCTGCTAGATTCCAATACGCCCTCCCCTGCTCTAGGTGTTTCTCACCTGCGTGTGTCATCTTGTAGACGTCTGCCACGTACCACTAGTCTACTACTCCATGTTTTCCGGCCACTGTTATCGATCCTTGCAAGAAAGGAGCATATGTGGAGTGGTTCTCTCTTTAATGTGTTGCATCCTCAGACCCTGCAGTTTGGGAGATTACTGTCCCAGTTTCTGCACTCCCAGCTGATGCCAACTTTGCGGAGCAAATAGTAGGTATATGTGTATATGTATCCACCAGCTGCCTGCATGGTGCTATTTGCTCTGATATATATAATTGGCAAAGGAAAATGGCTACTAATTGGCTTTTAACAAGCAAAGCTTTGACTACCACGTAGGTTAATTCCACATGTGTGTGCAACAATGATCTAGCAAAATTCATAGATAGAACTTGCAAATGTTGAAATATTTTTTATCCCTCTGAAAGAAAAGTATACAAACGAGAGGACCAGGTTCCTCGGTATGTTCAACGGGATCCATACTGGCATACAGGCATATCCGGTTAGCCAGAAAAGAATCTGAAATTTTACATGGAGGAGAGTAGCCTGCTCTTATTATACTTTTATAGAGATTAATAACAGTAAGGTGCTGTACTTTTCTTGCTGCCTGTATTCAGAGGCCACATTTTGACATCGAGATGCGAACCAGTGTTCTCCCCCAGTCTAAAATTCTTCAGAGGAAAAGGACAAACAATGTAACTCGGTGAAATTTTTTTTTCCATGCAAGCAACTAGGCCTTGGAAAACAAAAGCACAATAATATCGAAAGGACAAGAACAAGATACAGTGCTCATGAACCTCCTGCCTACTTGGTTACTTGTAGGATTTTAGCTGTACTTTGCTAGAGTGCCAGGTCTCTAAAAAGTATGCCCCTTTTGTTTGATGCATTTGTTGCATTGCTTGTGCGGTTTCAGAGTTGTCTGTAGTTTCACTGCGTTGCTATGTGTTGTGGCCTTGTCTCTTTCCTGCCAGAGCTTATGCGTTCTTGCCCTTGTGTGAAAAAAAGACTAATCCACAGCCTTATGCATGAATGATGAGTGTTTTATGTTCTTACAAGCAAGGAGGACCTTTGTGTCTGAACCTGTAGTGGGAGAAATGAGAAGATGCTTAAGCAGAAAGGAACAAGAAAGAAAGGGGAAACAGAGTGCCAGCTTCTCCTGGAACCTGCTACTTAATATAAAGCAAGTGTAAAGGCTCATTGGAGGATAGCAGGGTTGATATTGCAAGTGGTTAACTCCTTTCATTTTAATCCTAGTTGAAGCTGAATCCCAGCTCCAATGGTCCAACCCAAAGCAAAGCAATGCATGTGTACATGAATCTATCTACAGTATACTCATCTACAAGACAAAAGACCAAGGGTTGATTATACGAGTGGATAACCTAGCCACAGATATCTGAAAGACTTCTAATTAATGTAAATAATACAAAACAAACATTCCAGTCCCACTGACTGGCTAGAATTATAAAATGCAGCATAGCTGCTGCACGTGAACGAGCTGCACCCGATCTGATCCCTCGCTGGCCTGATGAACACTACGGGAAGGAAGAAAGAGAGCCGGGGGTGGGGGGGACAACTCATTCTGAAACATGCAGAATCAACCCTAGCATAATATACTTAGTTTGCATGTCTACAAGCCTCCCATCCTCACAAGGAATTTCTTGTTGCATGACAGGTGCAGGGGCATCAGATACGGATGGGCACAAGGTGAGAAGAAGGAAGAAACAACAAAACAAGCTGCAGAGGCAGCAGCAGGGCCAGGATGGATAGAGAGAGCATCTCGTCTGCATGTGCTTATGCGCATGCACTTGCTTCCAAGCCACACACCAAAAGAATATCACGCAAGCAAGAACCAAACAGGCCAGCAGGCAGTAGTACTAGTACATCACAGATCACACACACACACACAACTAAGCATCAATGATACCAAGGCAAGCCAATTATAATATCAAAAACAATCAACCAGCATTTGGCACAATGCCAGCAAAGGGTGCTAGTGCTAATCAAATCATGCTGCCCTGCTGCAGGATTAGCAGCAGCAGCAGTGCATTAACTAGTTGACACCAGCTAAGCCAGCAGAAGGAAAGGAAAATCAAGGTACAGGTTTTCATTCTTGAAAAGGGAAGGAAAAGGGGTTAGTCTCTCTGTTGTTGAGTCCCCACAAATTGGAGAAGAGGAAATGAGAAGAAAGGAAAAGAAAAAAAATGGCACAAAGGAGTGGAGGGGGGCAAAAATTTATAGAAATGGATGTTCTCCTTCCCCCCATACACTGGCGTACAATGTAGGAATTAATGGAAAGACCTGGGGACCTTTTCGCCAAAAACTTCTTTTTTTTCTTTGTTGGAAAGTTCTAACACCACCTCAGCCTCACTTGACTGGACCCATGACTGGAGATTGCACAATTGCGAAATGGTCCCCCTACAATTAGTGAATTATGGAACTGGGCGGCGAGGCGAGCAAGCCGATGGCTCGGCTCAGGCGTAGCCGCCGCCGTTGCTGCCGAGGTGGAGGAGGCCGGAGCTGCCGCACTTGGGGCACAGGCTGGCGCGCTTGGGCACCATGAAGTACATGAAGCACGCGCGGCAGCCGGCGGCGACGAGCACGTGGCGGCCGGGGCTGCCGCCGCCGTTGCTGCCAGAGGCGGACTCGTCGGTGGGGGAGAACGACGACAGCGTGGACGAGATGGCGGAGCTCCGGCTGCTACTGGCGCTGCTGCTGCTGCTGCTGCTCTCCTCGTCGTCGCCGTCGCCGTAGCCGTCGTTGTAGCCGTACCCGCCGCCGCCGTTGTAGCCGTACCCCATGCCGCCGCCGCTGTAGCCATACCCGATGCCGCCGTTGGCGCCGGCGCGCCACGCCTCCACCGCGTCCACGGACGAGACGGAGGTGTAGCCGGACGACGAGGTGGATGCGGCGGCGCGCCGGGTGCGCGAGCGGCGGGACGCCGACGAGGTGGAGCGCGACGTCGTCGACGACGATGAGAAGGCCGACGCCGGCGAGGTGCGCGGGTCGACGGTCGTCCGGGTGCCGTCCTCCCAGTTGATGTAGTACACTTGCCCCGTCTGCATCAAACAGGTCACGCACCCGCGCACAGGCACAGTACACATGGAAATGGTAAGTTCATTCGAGCATAACACTAATTAAGCACTGTAAGTACCAAGTTAATCAATCTGTGCATGGTGCTCAAGAATTGCAAATCTTTTAAGTACATTTGGCCAGCCTGCAAGAGCAATTAATGTTGCAGAAGCAGCTGCTTAATAAGTGCCCACGAAACAAGGTTTGAGACCTTAAACTGATGCGCTCATGCAGACATGCAAAGTACAGGGGCTTAGCTGAGCAGAACAAAAATTCTGGATCAAATGTGATTGCCCCTTATTTGTTTGTTTGCTACATATGCAACTTGTGACCTTGCACGGTATGCAAGTATAACCAGGGATAAATTACAGGGCTGGGCATGACTGGAAAAGAAAGAATAACACATCTGCATTATCTCTTTTGGGGTACAAAGTGAAAAAAAACCTTAAACCTCTCATGAAACCTGTGCTATTGCCAACTGTGTATGTTGTGCATTTAGGATTTTCAAAGACCACAAAAAGAAATGGTGCCTTTTGGGGTACTATGGGAGGGAAGATGCAGATGAATACTCCATTTTGATGATTAATGGGGGGCACTTTTGAGTCACATAACACCTTTTCGTTAATACATCTGCGTGCTCAGAAGTGGGAAAAAAGGGTAGGCATCTCTCATCCCAAAGTACCAAAGATTTTCTCTGAGGTGAGAAACACTTGCGCTGTTAATCAAGCTAGGCCCAACAGAGCATTGTGGTCCAGAAGAAATCCATATCGAAATCTAGAGTTCAGATAGAGACATATCAAAAAGGAATGGATCCACAGGGATGTGTCAGGATTTTAGAAGACAACACAGATCTGGAGGCCGTGTTAGATCACCATGAAGATGGAGAGCGCACAGCGCTGATTTTAGAACATATTGAGAAGATCAACAAGGAAAAAGCTATTCTTTTTTGCTTTCTCGGGAAGTCTTCTGTTCAGTAGGAAAAAGCACAAGCCTTTATGAAGATGATTAAGGGAAGATTTCCCCTGTTGAACTGAAAACGAAAGATAAAGATCATAGAATCAAATAAAGTGCCTACGAAGATCTCTTCTTCTGAAGATGACAGGAACTACCATCCTGTGTCTGAAACTCTGAACTCCCCGGCCAAAATAAATTGCAAAAGGAGAGGAAGAAGAAGAGGGTAGAGCAGATGGTTCATTCATCTCAAGTGGAAAGGGGAAAAATCGCTGATTAGGCAAGAATCCAAGAACAAGAGAACAAAAGAGGGGGGCAGGGGCAGTGGCGGCGGCGCCCAAAAGCGGGGGTCGAGTAGAGTAAATGAAGGGGGATTTCTCCGGTTTGCATGCCACTTTCGCCATTAATGACCAAATGATTGATCCAATCGAGCCCGAGCCGAAGCCCACCTGCGCGGCTGCGCATCCACCTACCTCGGAAACTGTTTGCCATTTATACCCGAATGATTGAGGAAGAAAGGCATGCACGCATCGATCGATCGATCGATCGGGAGGGAGGAATCGATCGGCCGGGTCAGGGCACGTACCCGGATGTCGAGGCACTGCTCCCAGTGGTAGGGCAGGGCGACCTCGGAGTTGAGCTCGACAGTGACGCCCTCGCTGTCGTCGCTGCCCTCGGCGGCGCCGGCGCCGCCGGAGTGGGCGTGCGAGTGGTGACGCCTGCCCCTGCGCCGGCCGCCGCCGGCGCCGTTGAGGGAGCAGTTGCGGAGGGAGGAGGCGATCATCTCGATGCTGGGGGCAGTCATCAAGGCAGGGGGTAGTGGCGGTGTGCCCTGGCCTCTCCGCGCCGCCCTTCTGGCCGCTGGCCGGTGGTGGAGCGAGGGGGGGCAGGGATGCAGTGCGGCGGTGGCGCAACGCAAGGGAAAGCAACGAGCTTCTGCTCTTGGTCTGGCTTGCTTTTGCTGTGGTGGTGTTGTGTGTGCGGGTGGGGTAACCCAGCGCTGTGTGCGGGAGGCTTTGGGGAGTAGGCGAAGCCACCCTGTGGGTTGGGTTGGTTGCCATGGTTGGAGCTACTGTACTTATATACTGCTTGTATTGCTGCTGCTGCTGCCTGTGTTTATTGTGCATCCTTGTTTATTTTGGCGTGTTTCCTTATCCGTGTATCTAACTTGGGTAGGGACGTGTTTTGCGAGTAACCGTGTTGTAGAATCTGGCGGTGGAGATAGCAGCGGATTTCAGGGCGTTTTGTGGTTTTTGTATAGAATGGCAGCGAAATTTGGGGCGTTTTAATTGGTAAGATAGCAAGCGTGTTTGCGGTGTTATTAACTTTGATAAAAATGGTAGCGGAGTTCCGCGCGTTTCGGTTGTTACGATAGCAACCGTGCCTAGCGTGTTCTTAACTTAGGATAAAAAAAATAGCAGCGGAATTCCGTGCGTTTCAATTGATAAGATAACAAGGGAGTCTATTGCGCTCTTAACTTAGATAAAAATATGGCGATGGATTTTGTGCCATTCAATTGATGGTATAGAAACACATTTTGGTATGTTTTAATTTATAATATAGAAAAAGCCTCAAATGTTCTTGACTTATTAGATTCAGAAATGGCGGTGAGGTTTGGTGCATTTCACTTGATAAGATATATAGCAATAGAGCTTGGCGTGTTCTTTTCAAAGAAAAAACAACGAATTGTATATAGCGGCTCAATTGAGTGTGTTCTAATTGATAAGATAGCAACGAATTCTCGTGCATCCTTAACTTGATCAAAATAATGATATGGCTGCCGAGTTCAGTGCATTTTAACTTGATAAAATGACAGCGGTCTTTCGTTTTGTTCAAATTGATAATATAACTGTGGAGTTCGATTTGCCTCAACTCCGTGTAAAATAGCTATGGTGATCATGCATTTTCATTTGGCTGTAATAGAATAGCGGCGAAGTTTAATTGACGCGTTCCTAATGGATAATATAGCAATTGGCCTGTTTTAACTTGAACAAAAAAACATCAATTAGAGAGTTCGGTGTAATTTGACTTGATAAAATAGTAGTGGAATTCAGTGCGTTTAATCGATAAGTAAAATAGCAGCGGAGTTTGTTACGGTTTACTTGATTAAATAGCAACAAAGGGCAAAGTGTTCTAACTTGACTTCTAACTTGATCATAAGATATAAACCAACAAAGTTCAGTGTGTTTTAATTGATAAAATAACGATGAAGTTCAATTTGTTTTAACAGGATCGCAAAAACGTAGTTCAGAGAGCATTTTAGCTTCATCCCAGAGCTCACTGTGTTATTTATCTCGGTCATTAAATAGACAAGCACGCGTTTACAATTTCTAATACTTAATAAATGACACCTTCTGTGGATGGATGAATTCGACTCGGACACCGACCAAACGGGCCTTCTACACTGCATGCCTTAGCACGGCAGGGCAAGGCCTCGTTAGATTAGCTCCGACCACCGCGGTGTTCCACGCATTTATACGAATAGATTTGTTTATCTTAATGCTTTAATTTAACATGAACTGTTATTTTTATTATTTTCTATTTTAAATTTATGTGATTTTTTATTGTAGGCGATATGAACTTTTCTATTCTGATATGGACTCTTGTTTATACTATTTTTCACTCTGAATTTCTATTATTATTTTATTGCAGCTGATATAAACTCTTCTTAAATCTGGTATGGGCTCTTGTTTCTTTTACTTTTAATCCCATTTTTTTTGTTGTAGTTTATATAAATTAGTTTATATAAATTCTTTATTTAAATCTAAACCACTATAATTTGGGCCCAGTAACAACTGATGGTTTAATCTTTCTTTCTATTATGTTATTAACATGGAAATTTCTTGT